>JAGFBZ010001331.1:135000-876754 GCA_018398805.1 Hirundichthys speculiger | reverse complement strand
TTCTCTGAGCATTGCACAGTTTGACCTGGATGAACTTACACGGGGTTCCAGTTGTGAACAGACTGGTATCTCTCTTTAATGTTTTCCAGTTAATGTTTTTGATTAATCTGTAGCAGCAATGAAATACTAATACTTTGGAAATGGCCTGAAACCCTACAGATTGATGGGCAGCAACAAATGTTCTCTAAGATCATTGCTGATGTCTTCCCTCAAAATTGTGTGAACAACACCAATTCTCCAGGTCGTAAGATGCTAAGCTCCTGCTTTTATGAAGATGGTAACATTTGATGATTATCAGTTATCAAGTGGATTTGATTGTACCTCACTGCAACTTACTCTTTAGTTTTTTCATATATCTTCTGCATTTTGCCTTAGTTTTTGTTCATTAAATAATGACAACAATGTTCATTTAAGTTTGTCAAAGCTTCAACAGAAGGGCAAAAGCTCGCTTGATCTTGATTTTCAGAATGAATACAAAATACAAACCGTGAAAGCAGGGCCTCATGATCCTTCTGACCAAATCGGAGGCGAATAAGGATCCAAGAGTTTATTTTGAGGATATATTATTTTCAGTAAAACTTTATAATCAGCAGAGTGTACTTCCTTTTCTCACATGACGATGTACTTTGCCAAATAATGTAAGCACATCATTCTACTCTATCAAGAAACATATTGGGTTAGAAGTTTTCACACACCTCTTTTTGACAATGGGAATCAGTTCAAAATTTTGAAAATCTGGCTTCAGCTTTTTTTTTTTAAGGCGATGAGAACAAAAGATTCATTCCTTGTTTGGTATTAATATGCTTTCAGTGGTTAATTGTAGGATTCATCATCTTCAAAGTTTTTTTTTTTTCCAGCTCTTAGCACAATTTGTTGATCAGCACAAAAGGCATACACTGAGACAAAAAGAAAGTACTTTTGAAGTATACACATGTATTTTACCGACTGATGAAGTGTCTCCAGATGAACTTTTGAATACATTTTTTGCACAACCATGGCTGCGGGTTTAAACCTCTATCACAGATAGTGAGCAAGACTAGGACAGATCCCTCAGGCAGTACCGGTTCATCCACATATATGCATATATGACGAAGTGATGTCTGTCACGCACATCAGATTCCAGTGCATTGTATCAGTCTAGCACTGGGGTGGAACCTTTACTATCAAAAGAGCCATTTTTTTGCCCCTCCCTCCTTAATAAAATTCGTCTGGAGGCCGCAAAACCTATTTGGCCCTTAAAATGAAGATAACACACTGTATGACACTTAATGTATAGATATATTGTTTTCAGAGGGATTTGAATCTATCCAAAAGCTTATTCCCAGTATGTATGGCAGTTTTTAAAGTTTTTAATGCAAAAGGGTGCAGATGCGAATAAATTTTCATTTCATTTTTCATTTCCGTATTTTTTAGTCATCCCACTGTAAATAGCTATAGTTTGTTGCATTTATGAAATTATAGAACAACAAACAGAAACTGTTGACATTTTATTTCTGTTTTTACCTGTTTTAACAAAAGAAAAACCTTAAACTCTTATAAAGACTGTATATTGGGGGCATTTGGACTGTAGATGTTTTGGGAGCAAACCAGACAGATTCTGATCAACTTGTTGGAAGTAAATATATTTAATCTTGAATCTTTTGAAAGAGGAGAAAAAAACACTGGAGACTCTTCTCTGAAGTAAAACAAAGAACCATGCAGGTCTATTTGAGTCATTCCCTTATTTGTAAAAACATTGATCAAATAAAAAGTAGCCCACTTTGAAATAAATAAAATGTAGAGCTGCAAAAACTTAAAAAAAAAAAAGTAAACATAAAATTAGGCCAGTTTGTATTTAATGATGACTTAAGTCCATTTCAGTGTGTTGTCATCCTCTTGTTTTTTCCTCAGCCACGTACAGCAATCAACCATTGAGCCTGAACATAAAAAACAACAACATCAGCTCAGCCGCAGGTTCTAAAACAAACATTTATTTGAAAAAAAAAAAACGTATTAAATGATGGTGTTCTCACCTGTTTAATGTGATTCCTTAACATCACTCCAGAACTTCTCTGTATCAGGGCTGTAAGCTGGTGTCTGAGAGACACGAGTGATATTTGGATCTGATGTAGTTCATGCTGGGAGAAAACCTGTTCGCATCAGTATGTGGATCCAAAGATTGACAGGACTCCAAATGTGAACGTCTTCATGTTCATATCAGTGTCGGGCATGGGCGAGGCTAGCCCTTTTTTAGGGGTGCTTCAGCACCCCTAAAAAAGGGCAGGGCTTGCCTTTTTTAGGGCTAATGGTATCGTCCTCTTCTCACTAACGTTACTTGTGGGTTGTGGTGGGGCTCATTGGGTGCTCAGCACCCCTAAAGCTCTGGCCCTAGAATTGCCCCTGGTATCGGGAATGACATTCATGTTTCAACCCGACAGATTTGTCGGGTTTGGAGAGGTTTCCAATATATCTCCATTTGTGTGTTACACCACTATAGCACAACGGCGTGATGTGGTAAATGTTTCTTTTATTTTTTGCGGCAGTACATGAGGAACATATAAAGATGTCCGGCGCCAGTCACAGAACGCGCGCCCTCACCTTTTTTTTTTTCTTTCTCAGAATGCAATACACAGATACGACTTCCTCGTCACAGGAACCTGGCAGTATTTTGCACTAAACATACTCATTCTGCCCCCTGCTGGTGAGCATGTGCTCCAGAGCGAGAATCACCTTTTGACATTTTTTTTCCCCAAAGCTACAGGGAGCCACTGCAGAGGGACTAAAGAGCCGCATTCGGCTCCAGAACCGTGGGTTGCCGACCCCTGATCTGGCAAGATGAAGCGTAGTTATTCCTCAGAAAATAAAAAAAGGAGAGAGAAACGGCATGAAAATGAACAGCAGTCAGGTAACTCTCCTCTCTGGGTGGAATGGGGAAGGGATGAGACCGTGTTTGACCTACATTAACAGGTCGCTGAGGCCTCTGTCTGCGGCAAGGTTATTATAGTTAACGAAAACAAATGAAAAACGAAAACTAGAATTGAAAAAACATTTTCGTTAACTAAAATAAAATAAAAATGAGTTAAAAAAAACGATAACTAACTGAAACTGTATTGTGATTATAAAATGACTTTTAATTAACTATAATATCAAAAACGCCTTTCGTTTTCAAATTTCTACTTTTTTTTTTAACTTTGCTCTGCCGTACAACAACAACAGCAAAAAAAAAAAAAAAAAAAACCAGGAGTGATCAGTGATGGCGGCGGCAAAAGTTGGGAGAAAGCGGCACAGGCGTATTTGGGAGATCTTTGAGTATGACTGTATTAATGATAAAAGTAAGTGCCTTGTTGTGGAAGCAGGTGATAGAATATGTGGAATACTTCTCAAGAGGAAAAAACCCCACGAATCTAAAGGTCCATTTGAAAAGCTCACATAAGAAGGCTAACCAAGACTACTTGGATAAGCTAGCCCCGCTGCCCGCTTCCCTGGAAAGAGAAGCTACAGCCGGGCCAGTCAGCGTTGGGAAGGACCGCGAGAGAAAAACATATATAGTGGACTGTTTACACCAGCGACCAAATAGCTGCTGGTCTGTAAATACACAGGAATACCACAAGCGGGAAGGAGCATTAGCAAATATGTTTATCGAGACCGGAACGTATACACTATAAAGGACTGTGGAGGATGATGTGGATGGGTAAAGGTGGTTTACTTTCTCCTGTGTGGTAGGTATCAATAAGAACACGGCAGGCAGGGATAGGTTTGAAGAGGTTTATTCCTGTTGTACAGGCAGGCAGGTTATCCAGGAATCTTGTTAAGTATGTAGGTCAGGGATTCTTGAGATAAGGGACAAAACAGGTTTTAAAAATCTTTTTTTTTTTTAATGCACACTATATTCATTGGAACTGTATATTTCTGTAAAGAAGGGTCTTAGCTATTTAACCATGTAAAGGAACAGGTTCTAAATAAAAACACTTTTTAGAAAAATAAACATGCTTCACTTTAGAACTTGATTTGTGTCAAACTCCGTCAGACACACTCAAAAGTATACAATTTTAATTCTTCCAGTCCAACAAGAATCTAAAGTCCTGAAGTATGTCGGTATAGTGTTCAGTTACTCTGATATGTAATAAAATACAATATATAAACTTATGTTGTGATTTCACACTATTCTGAAAACCCAGATTTCTAAATGTCTGCATTTTCAATCTTTGTTTTTAATTTTAAAATGAAAAAAAGCATTTGTTTAGACAAATAAGACATATGAGGATGTAGATCAGATGGTCCTTTATTACATAAACAACATAGACTGAAAAAAGAATAAACATTTTTTTCAAAAATGAACAAAAACATACATCTGACGGTGTTGACGAAGAACTGACTGTGTTGACAAAAAACTGATGTGTATCACTGATTAATGAACAAATATGTTTTTAAACAGATGGAAGAGACAAAAGATGAAGAACTAACTACTCTTTGTCTAATATTGAACATAAATCAGATAATGATAAACATACTGTAAATTCTCTTTTTTAAGTGGTGTGCGTGTGTGTGTGCGCGTGTGTGGGGGGTCGAGAGAGAGAGAGAGAAAGTGTGTGTGTGACTGCCCTGCACTGCTTGATTCAAATTTTAAATTGATATTCCTTAACAATACTGCTCAAAATGCTTGCAACACATAAAATATTTTGCCTAGAAACAGGATCAATTAGCTTACTTAAGATTTCATTTTTGCCTTGCCTTGAGCAACAGGTTTAATTAGTTTAGTTTAGTTCTAAATTAGTTTAGTTTTAACAGGTTTAACTTGTTTAATAGGTTGCATGAGAAGTGTGTCGCATCTTTGCATGTCTTCTTGCAGCACTGCACTTTCACTGGACCTTCGCTGTCTGGACCTTTTCTGTGCATCTTTCCAATACCTTCTCTGGTGCCTCTTTGCCCTGTCTCCCATGTCTCTGTCTTTTTTTTTTTTTATCTGCCATTTTTGATTAATCTGTAGCAGCAATGAAATACTAATACTTTTGGAAATGGCCTTGAAATCCCTCACAGATTGATGGGCAGCAAAAAATGCTAAAAAATGCTAAAGCTCCTGCTTTTATGAAGATGGTAACATTTGATGATTATCAGTTATCAAGTGGATTTGATTGTACCTCACTGCAACTTATTCTTTAGTTTTTCATATATCTTCTGCATTTTGCCTTAGTTTTTGTTCATTAAATAATGACAACAATGTTCATTTAAGCTTGTCAAAGCTTCAACAGAAGGGCAAAAGCTCGCTTGATCTTGATTTTCAGTATGAATACAAAATACAAACCGTGAAAGCGGGGCCTCACGAGCCTTCTGACCAAAATGTGAGGCAGAATAAGGATCCAAGAGTTTATTTTAAGGATATATTATTTTTAGGGCTGTCAAAGTTACCGCGTAAACGCGTGATTAACGCAAAATAATTTTAACGCAACTAATTATTTTAACGCATGATTAACGCGAGACTTAGCCTGGCCGTTGATGTACAATAGTAGAGAGGAGAGTAGGTTTAATGAGCCTCGGGCCCCGCCGTAGTTGTAGTCCTGTAGTCCTCCGTAGTCCTGTCAAAACAGGAAGCCATGCACTGACGTCGACGGCCATGCCGCAGACAGACAGACGTAAACATACCAACTTATCTCAACTACTGCTAACGGAGGTAAGTTCAGCTTCAAAACCTTGCCTGATGGCTAACTCCACAAGATAAATGTTGTTTGTGTTTTCGATGTGAATTTAGTTACTACCGGAGTCCCGACTACTGAAATATCACTTGTCGGCTAATCAGAGCGCTGATGCAGAGAGCCCCCCCCCCCCCCCCCCCCTCGTTTGAAGCAAACCGCGAAAAGTATTTTGTATGAAGAACATAAGAGAAAATATTGAGTATATATATAATAAATATAATGGATTTGGCATTGTAGCAATAAATAAACATGCATTTGTTTTGCATAAAGGCAAGCATTTGTGTACTCTCATATTAGGCAAGGCAACTTTATTTGTAGAACACAATTAGTACACAAGGCAATTCAAAGTGCTTTAGAGATGCATAAAGTCACAAGAAGGCAAATAGAATCATTCCATACAAGCATAAAAATAATCAATAATAATTCAAATTAATTAATAAAAAAATTAATTAATTAAATTAAAAATGAAGAGTGCAGATAAAATCCTTTCAGTCATCATCTTCACATCTAAACAGAACTGTTTTCAGTCTGGATCTGAACATTGTCAGAGTTCAGGTCTGTCTCACATCTTCTAGAAGACTGGTCCAGATTTTAGGAGCATAAAACTGAAATGCAGCTTCACCTTGTTTAGTCCTGACTCCGGACACCAGCAGGAGACCACTACCTGAGGTTTTCAGAGTCCAGGTTGGTTCATATGGATCTAACATGTCAGAGATGGACTTTGGGGCAATGAAGAGACTTGAACACAAGTAGAGCTGTTTTAAAGTCTATTCTCTGAGTGACAGGAAGGCAGAGACCTCAGAACTGGACTAATATGGTCATATTTCCTGGTTCTAGTCAGGACTCGTATTAGTAAGAGTAATACAACTTGAAAAAGATCTGTATAAGGTAGATTTAGAACAGATAAAAATATGCGATTAATTTGCAATTAATCATGATTAACTATTGACAGTCATGCGATTAATCTGATTAATTATTTTGAGAAATTGACAGCCCTAATTATTTTCTGTAAAACTTTATAATCAGCAGAGTGTACTTTCTTTTTTCACATGATGATGTACTTTGCCAAATAATTTAGGCACATCATTCTTACTGTATCAAGAAATATATTGGGTTAGAAAGTTTCACACATCCTTTGACAATGGGAATCAGTTCAAAATTTTGAAAACCTGGCTTCAGTTTTTTTTAAGGCAATGAGAAAAAAAAAGTTTCATTCCTTGTTTGGTATTAATATGCTTTCAGTGGTTACTTGTAGGATTCAACATCTTCAAAGTTTTTTTTTTTTCTAGCTTATTAGCATAATTTGTTGATCAGCAGCAAAAGTGGCATACACTGAGACAAAAAGAAAGTACTTTTGAGGTTATACACATGTATTTCACAAACTGATGAAGTGTCTCCAGATGAACTTTGGAATATATTTTTTGCACAACCATGGCTGCGGGTTTAACCCCTATCACAAATAGTGAGCAAGACTAGGACAGATCCCTCCAGGCAGTACCGGTTCACCCGATTCCCCAGGGGAGAATCCTTCACACTGTGCAAAATGGGGTTATGCAACAAATATTTTTTTAAAAGACACAATTTTAATTATCTCAAGCTACACATTTAAAACAGCCACTGAAAGGGGCTGGCAGCCCGTAGTTGGCTTGGGACCCTCGGTCTGTGAGACCCTGCGTCAGGCAAGGGCACCCTCCACATGGCAGACCTACGGGCACTGCTGGGCGGGGTTCTCCCTGTGGTGTAGTGAGAAGGGATTGAACCCCGTGGCCTGCCCTTTGCCCCATATCCTGAATTACCTCCAGCATCTCTTGGACAGCGGTCGGGCAGCTTCCACACTGAGGGTCCATGTGGCTTCCCTGTCTGCCCACCACTGCTTTATAAATGGCAGGCTGGTGGGTGAGGATCGCTGGGTGACACAGTTCCTGCGCAGTGCCAGGAGGTTGTGCCCCCCGAGGCGGAAACACACGGCCACTTGGGACCTGCCCGTGGCCCTGCGGGGCCTGAGTGAGCCCCCATTTGAACCACTATCAGAGGCGGCCTTGCGAGAGTTGTCATTTAAGACCGCATTCCTACTGGCTGTCACTACAGCCAAACGTGTGGGCGAGCTTCATGCACTCTCCATCAGCTCTACCTGCCTCCGCTGGAAGGCAGGCAGCTCAGGAGTGACACTGTGGCCAAACATTGCCTTCCTGCGAAAGGTTTTGCCTGCTACCCATATGAACATGGTGATTGAACTGGATGCGTATTCCCCTCCCCCCTTCGCTTCTGAGGCGGATAAGAGGACGAACTTGCTGTGCCCTGTCCGGGCCCTGCAACAGTACATCAGTACCTGCAACACAGAACTTCCGGCACTCTGAACAGCTGTTTGTGTGCTATGGCGAGAAGTCTAAGGGACAGCCTGTGTCTAAGCACAGGCTTTCCCACTTGGTGGTCGAGGCCATCAGGCTGGCCTATATGGTGACGGGTTCACCTCCCCATTTGGGCGTGGTTTGTCTTTCTGCCAGGGGCGTGGCCGCTTCATGGGAAGCAACGAAGGGCATGTCACTTCAGGACATCTGCGCAGCAGCATCCTGGGTGACGCCCTGTACCTTTTCCAGGTTCTACCGCCTCGACGTGGCATCTGGGCCTTCACTGGCAGCAACCATCCTGCCTTTGGCCTGTTCCAACTGACCAGCAGGTGAGTGTCGGTCCCTCGTGACACTGCTGGTATAAGTGATCCACTTTGTTTACTGCCACTGGCAGTCAGGAGGGAACGAAACAGATAGTAAGTTATGTAGGTAACTATGGTTCTGTGAGTTCCTGGATGACTGCCAGTCACTCAGGTCACTCGGGCCCTTTGTGGCTCGAGAAGATCTGATGAGACTGGACGTCGTCTACACCGCGGTATTTATACCAAAAGCGCTACGGTAGCCGACCGGTCACAGAGGTGACTTTGTTTATACAAAATCTCGATCTGCACAGAGTGCGAGAAGACACATCCACTTTGTTTCCTGCCACTGGCAGTCATCCAGGAACTCACAGAACCATAGTTACCTACGTAACTTACGATACCTGCAGCTCCATCACGTAACGTTACACCTGTCCAAGGTAAGCTGAATGATTTAATGTGAGCCAGCTTTGCTATTAATCAGAGACTCGGGACACAGTTGTGGGTTAAATTAGATAAAAATTTGGATTCTGATCTAAGATGTATTAGCGGAAGGCTCATTACTGTGTGCTTCATGTGTACATGTTCAATGTAGCTAAATGGCGGGAGCATAAAACTAGTTCTCTAATCAGAAAAATAGTGTTGTACTGGTAGCTGGTTCCATAGTAAAGGTGTCTCATAGCAGAAGGCCTGTCCTCCAAATCTACTTTTAGATATTCTAGGAACAATGAGTAAACCTGCACTCTGAGAGTGGAGAGTGTAGTGTAAATGTCCTTGAGCTCTTCATGAACTCATGAACTCCGTCAACTCAGATAAGCACCTGTGACTGTACAAGAACAGAATAAAGAATGATACAGAATAAGGGGAGAAAACGGAAAAGAGATGGAGACTGTGAAAAGACAGATAACAGGACAGCTGGTACTTGCAGCTGTTCATTAAGTGTGTATGTGCGATGACACCGGTCAAGTTATGAGTTTCTGGGAATTTCCCGGTTCAGAATTGATAAAGAAAATGCGAAGAAATGATACAGAATAAAGTTATCTGTAGTAAGAAAAGAGTTAAAATGATACAGAATAAGGGATGTATTTTAAAGAAAACAGTGTTGACTTATAAAGAATGCCAAACTCAGCCGGCCAACCACAGTTAGATATTATAATTTTATCCTATCAGAAGAAACCCAAAGGAGAGAGGAGGGAAAAAAGGAGGGGCAAGAGGCGGGGTTGTCTTGCCCCAGGATTGCATAAATACTGAGACATTTTGCATTGTGAACCAGACCGAGCCCGGGCTTGGTCTCAAGAAGGAGCTATTGTATTGAACAATAAAACCTTCATTTTTGACTTTTGAACCAGTTTGTTTGACTTTGTGCTTTGACTTTTTAATACTTTGAAAACTTAATACTTTGAAAAACTTAGAATATTTTTGAGGTTTGAGAACTTAGAATATTTTTGAGATCATTGGCAAACCAGACAACAGTTTTTACACTACAAGAGCTCTATTAGGAGTATAAAGTGTTTTCAGGTCATGTAAGTAACAAGGAGCTTGGCCTTTAAGGGCCTTATATGTGAGCAGCAGAATTTTGAATTCAATTCAAAATTTTACGTGAAGGCAGCACAGTGGCTTGGTGGTCAGCTCTGTTGCCTCACAGCAAGAAAGTTCCTGGTTCGAACCTCAGCAGGGCCCTTTCTGTGTGGAGTTTGCATGTTCTCCCTGTGCTTGCGTGGGTTACCTCCGGGTACTCTGGCTTCCTCTCACAGTCCAAAGACATGCATGTCAGGTTAATTGGTGGTTCTAAAATACATGTAGGAGTGATTGTGAGTGTGAGTATGGTTATTTATCTATGTGTAGCCCGAAGAGAGCTGGGATAGGCTCCAGCAGATTCCTGTGACCCTGCAGAGGATTAAGCGGGTATAGATAATGGATGGATGGATTTTACGGGAAGCCACTGGAGAGAGGCTAACACAGGAGAGATGTGATCTCACTTGTGAAGGAAAAATATATGTGTATGCTTGCTATGCCGCCTCCCCCCTTCTCTGGCATTTGCCTCCTTTTTGATAAAATGAAGAATGTTCTCATGAAACTGCACCCACAATAAGTTTCATTTTACTCTATCCTCCTGTTTCTCAAGTGACCTTGCAACATGTTGCAAACTGTGCTATGTATGACAATCACTATCTGCCCAGCAACAGACGTTTTCTGAGGTGTGTCAAATTTTAATAAAAGCAACCTGCAGTTGAGAAACTGCGGAGAACGCCATCAGAAACTCAGCAGACGGACCTCGTTGTCCACACTTTGTGTTTCTCTCGGTTCCCCTTCTGCAGAAGCAAAAACTGACATCAGCTTTCTCTCTCGTCTCATTCCTAGTTACGTGAACAATAGTTTGAAGTGTAAGGTTTAGACCTAACACACTTGCTGTCAGCACTCACTGCTGCATTTTGGATCACTTGGAGGCTATTAAGTGAATTATTTGGACATCCTGCGAATAACGCATTACAATAGTCCAGACTAGAACTGACAAATGTGTGGATCAGTTTTTCAGCATCACTCTGGGAGAGGATGTTCCTAATCTTAGTGATATGACAGAGGTGAAAAAAGGCTGTCTTACAAACCTGATTAATATACTGTTTAAACGACATATCCTGATCAAAAATGACTCCAAGGTTTTTCACAGTTGTACTGGAGGACAACATAAAATCAACTAATCTATTTCTCAAGTGTTTGGAACAGAAGACAATAACCTCTGTTTTATTCAAATTTAAAAGCAAAAAGTTAGAGGACATCCAGGGTCTTAAAGTCCTTAAGACATGCTTGAAGTTTGGCGAACGATTCAGATTCCTCTGGTTCCATATATAAGTACAGCTGCGTATCATCAGCCTACCAATGGAAAGTTATGCTGTGGCCCTGGATAATTACATAATATATATGTAATAACTTAATAATAAGCCATAATGCTAAGAATGCTAAGGAGTTTATTAGCTGTACAAACATTGTGAGAACACTTTATATAAAAAACATAAACCACACATTTTAAAACACTTTTGGAATTACTTCATTGTTTATTCCAGGACAGTTTGATGTTCATATGTAGAACAAACAGAACATCCTTTATAAATTACAATTGCATTTTCTTCACCACCTGTAGGTGGCAGTTGTCTGCAAGTATACAACTGTTTCACGATACTGAAAATATATTGTTTAGAAAGCTGTACAGTTTCAGACAATAAAATCCCTTTATTACAGTATTAAATAAATGCTGAAAACAAGCTGATGATGTGGTATTAGACTCTGATCATCTTACATATCCCTTCTCTATTCACTTTACTGAACAGTGTTAGCCCTTTATTATCTTTATGATACAATTACAGTATTTAGATATAATTCAAGGAGGTTTGCGCAGATATGAAGATGATTAGATAGAAGATCAGAGGTATCATTTCTATACTTCATTGCCTTTCTGATAAAACAAGTAAACAAAATATAGAGACAACTTCAAGAGGTCTGCAGTGACTTGATGCATCTATGGTACCATGAGTTATACCAACAATTAGTTTGTATTAAAAATGATATTTAATAGAGAAAATGTGTCATTTAAAAAAAAGAGCAAGATCTCATAAAACAGATATGACATGACTTGTTGCAGGCTTTCTTCTAATAATAGAACTTAGAACCAAAGGAAAAAGAAAAGGGTCTCCAAACAGCATATTTGCACCACTTGATTGGCTGTAATAACATGCTGAGCTGTTTAAGGAAACTCCTAGTCAGCAGCTCAAACTCTAGCTATGACGCTCACGCTATAACTGAGTAGAGCTGTTGTTAAGTATTCATGATACTGTTTTTATTCATGATACTGTTTTTAATAATAATATAATAATAATTATATGTAAATGTTTATACTGTGTAAATGTGAGAAATGTTGAGTTCTTATTACTAAAGAACCAGGAATCTGTATCCAAAAATCCATGCAACAGCTGTGCCAGTGGCACCTGAATAAGAAAAACCATTAATTATTTCATACCAAATGTGTTTAAGAGTTCTGGAAAAAAGAAAAGGAAATGTACCGTCTTACAGTCACAGGTGATACGTTTTATGGCCGAGCCACAGCTCTCATTTTAAGGGACATTAGGTGGAGTCATTGAGGGCTTTACATCTGGCTCTTTACTTCTGGCTCGCTGGGAGGCAACACCACGACAGTGCAGATACACACAGAGGGGATGGATGAAAGCTAGCAGGCTGAGCAGCGTCAAACCGATGTTCACCTGCAGACATATGAAGCCAGAGGAGGGAAGATTATTTTCTAAGATTATGAGGAGCAAATGGAGTAGGAAGACTGTGGGAAGAGTAGATTATGAAATGTACTCACATATAATGGATCTCCATCCAAAACGCCATTCACCAGCGCAAAACAAGCATACTGCAACAGTGAAAACACTGCAGACAGAGACATGACCAAACCATACAGCTTTCCAAAGTGGCAAGATGGGAATCTAATGAGAGAGGAACAAAAGACAAAAAAACAGAGGAACAAAGAAACTGAGCACAATCACTTCCATGGCTACATGTGCATAAAATTAAGCACCTAGACATGAAGACTGTTTCTACAAAAGATTTGTGAAAGAATGGGTCGCTCTCAGCAGCTCAGTGAATTCCAGCGTGGAACTGTGATAGGATGCTACCTGTGCAACAAATCCAGCTGTGAAGTTTTCTTGCTCCTAAATATTCCACAGTTAACTATCAGCTGTATTATAAGTAAATGGAAGTGTTTGGGAACGACAGAAACTCAGCCATGAAGTGGTAGGCCACGTAAACTGACGGAGCGGGGTCAGCGGATACTGAAGCGCATAGTGCAAAGAGGTCGCCAACTTTCTGCACTGAATCACTACAGACCTCCAAACTTCATGTGGCCTTCAGATTAACTCAACAACAGTGCAGAGAGCTTCATGAATGAGTTTCCATGGTCAAGCAGCTACATCCAAGCCATACATCACCAAGTGCAATGCAAAACTTTGGATGCAGTGGTGTAAACACGCCACCACTGGAGTCTAGAGCAGTGGAGGCGGGTTCTCTGGAGTGACGAATCACACTTCTTCATCTGGCAATCTGATGGAAGAGTCTGGGTTTGGTGGTTCCCAGGAGAACGGTACTGGTCTGACTGCATTGTGCCAAGTGTAAAGTTTGGTGGAGGGGAGATTATGGTGTGGTGTTGTTTTTCAGGAGCTGGGCTTGGCCCCTTAGTTCCAGTGAAAGGAACTCTGAATGCTTCAGCAGACCAAGACATTTTGGACAATTCCATGCTCCAAAATTAGTGGGAACAGTTTGGAGCTGGCCCCTTCCTCTTCCAACATGACTGAGCGCAAGTGCACAAAGCAAGGTCCATAAAGGCATGGATGGCAGAGTCTGGTGTGGATGAACTTGACTGGCCTGCACAGAGTCCTGACCTCAACCCGATAGAGCACCTTTGGCATGAATTATAGCGGAGACTGAGAGCCAGACCTTCTCAGCCAACATCAGTGTTTGACCTCACAAATGCGCCTCTGGAATAATGGTCAAAAATCCCCATAAACACACTCCTAAACCTTGTGGACAGCCTTCCCAGAAGAGTTGAAGCTGATGTAGCTGCAAAGGGTGGAGCCACGTCATATTGATTAGGAATGGGATGTCACTAAAGCTCATATGTGAGTCGAGGCAGGTGAGCGAATACTTTTGTCAATATAGTGTATATATAAATTCATCTCACAATTTTCACTCGTCCACACCCACACTCACAATCATCCTCTGAGCAACAGCACCACCACGTGGTCAACTATATTCTTTCAGCTTTAAATCAAGAGGTTTCATAAAAATACAGCATTTACTTTTTAGGTATTACAGCCATTTTAATGTATTAATCAAATTTAATCATTTAACTATCCTATCAATTTCTGTAACAGCAAAAAAAAAGAAACAAAAAAAAAAGTAAAAACTTCTCGTCTTCGATTTTTATGGGCTTTAATTGGCCTGAGTGGTCTCATTTACTAAAATACATTGTTAAAAACACATTAATTATATAAATTATTTAAAAAATCCTCAAAATCTTTGGCATATTTTGAACTACACAAAGATCATGTTTATGATTCATTCTCAGTTGACTTTTGCACAATCTGGTTATGCAACAGACATTTTAATTATCTTTCAATTTTTACCTGCTAGTATTATATATTATAGATATATAAACTGTATATGTAGAAATTATACACTGCATATTATAGATATGATCGCTCTGTCCGTTAGGGCTAACAGCAAAGAGTTAACAGGTCATGTTTTCCACTGCACTGACAAGTGAGCTCTGTTTTCATGTTCTTCAAGTCTTTTCAATATCTAGCCAATGCCCGTGTTCATTCAAGTCATATTAGTCAGGGTTTCTTTTGGTGAACATGTGTCTTTGTGCACTTCAGAAAAAAGAAGTGTGTGTTTGTGTGTCTGATACTCACGCCACACTTATGAAAGCTACGTTGCCGCCGTAGAGGAAGGAGCGGTTGAGCACCTGCAGGATGAAGGTGAGGTACTGAAGAGGCAGGTAGGGGGTGGAGGCACACACGGAGAACAACACACACTGCAGTGACGTCAGGAAGAGAGAAAGCACAGAGGCACGCAAGTCTGCCTCCTGCTCTGTCTCCCCTACAAACACACAGAAATGTGCAAAATATGAAATGATTCTTGCCATTCCAGAATAGAAGTTTATGACACAAAGAGCCTGTATTTAGCTGAGTCTGCAGGCTTTAATTCAACAAAACCACACATCAAATGTCACTGATGCAACCACATCTTTTTGCAAAATCATTACAAATAATGGCTTCTATATGCACTCCCCTTCAGATCTTAACTAGAGATATTGCCATCTCTGCTCTCATTCTTCATAAAACAAACTAGAAATTCATGTGCAATCTTACAAAACCTATTTTCATTGTAATGTTTAACTACAGCCTCAACGTTCAAATAATACCAAGAACAAACCTTTTAAATGTCCTTTAACATGCTGTTGGTTTTAGAACATATTTATCCTGAGATAAAAATCACCAGGCTGCTCCACACATGACGACTAATGTGAGCAGAGATGTCTGAAAACATCTTGATTTTCTTATTCAGTGTATATACACCGTCTTCAGTTAAAGTGCAAAATCCTGATGTTCAACAGCAACACAAGGCTGATTTTATATATGTTCGTACTTCTGCTTGACTCTAACCCTGAGAGCCCACCCTGGACTCAGTTTTCAGTTGGAGTAGCCTGTTTGGTTCATTAACCTATCAACGGTTAGGAATATACATGCGTATGTATATGCCTTTAACTCAATTCAGTGGGTCAACAGTCTGTTCAGTGTGTTACCTGCAGCACGAGGTTTTCCCTTATGTCTGTCCATGATGAGGCCGTTCCAGGGAGCACACAAGACAGCACACATCTGGGTGATAGCAAAGGCATTGGTGTACTGGCTCACTTTAGGAAAACACAAACAAATAAATTGTTTGAGTGGTGTGAAAAAAAAGGAGAAATTAGTTTTTAATGTTCGAGGGATTTTTTTTTCTTCTGAAGTAGGGTTTGGTGAAGTACTTATGAATAGTTAGACGATGACAACTCAAAACTAATAATTTTCAAAGCAGCTTGAGTACAGACTGTCTTCATGCAAGTAGTTTGTGTAACTGTCTACACAAGTAATGTGGTGTACAGATAAGACATATAGCTTTGAACCACTATGAAATCTAAAGGGATTGAGTTATTGTAGATGGTGAAAATTCACTCCACTGTGGCCCTCAGTCAGCTCAGTAGCTGTTGACCTAGCTCCCTATCAGATTCCTCCATCTCTGCTGCACATAAAGGCTCAACCACACTAAAAGATGTTTTTAAATCCCAACCAATTTTCTATGTGTAAGATACCACACACACTCACACAACATGAAAAAAAATCCAAGAGCTGAACACATTTCTTCTTCCAGATTCCATTCAGAGTCTGAACTACAACAATGGGAAACTGTATCACCCTCAAATGTAACTTGAGCATAAACCAACACGGAAGACGATGGGCAAAATAGTGTTTGGACTGTTTCTCTCCAAAATTTTTTGTAACCAGGGACTGTGCATGTCACAGCACAAATTAGAGGTGAGTAAAATTTGTTTTGCAGGTCTCTCATGGAAAAAGTGATATTCTTTTGAAGGATGATTAAGTTAACTGTAAATTAATTCTTGTACACAATTCTGTCAGTGTTCTTTGTGATTGGGTATCACGTTCATAGAAAAACCCAAATACTGTGAGTGTTTTTTTTGTCAGGGTTCACCACACATATAGACTTCCATATCCAACAATGTTGAATATATACAGGGCTCGACAATAGCATTTGCCCGATGGCCCGAGCGTTTTTTTCGCCTGTCTCGGGCCAGTACGGGCCAGTAAACTTTATTAAACACTGGCCCGTCCGGGCCACCACATTTTGAGGCAATTTCAGATTTTTCTTATGTATATATTCGTCATAATCGCCAAGAAATGACTTGTATTTTATCGGAACATGAAGATGGTCCGCCATGTGAAGAATGTAATTTCGCTGCAGGAGTGTGTCGCGTCTTCGTGCATTTCCGGAACTGTTCGGGAATGTTCGGCAGCAGCATCTTTAAATGCGCGCGAAAAGATACAAGACGGAGAAGAACCGAAACAACGAAAGTACACAACGGTATTGCTATAGACCTTTTCGGGCCAGCCCCCCCGGAAGTACCCCGTCCGCCATTGCTGGAGTGTGCTACAGAGCAATTCTTTCACCGGCTCCAGATTAACCAGTGTTTTTCTCTTTCCACAAATATATATTTTTATAATGTCGAGTCGGTCGAGTGGGAATACATGATCCGTCATAAACTGTGCCAACAATGGCGTGAAAATTCAACAATGGAAGAAGAAAGTATGTGAAATACACAAGCCTTTACTGCACGAAAACTGCCTTGTTTGCAGAACAAGAAGTTAGGAAGACGTGGGTGAAAAATATCAACAGAAAGGACTTTGTTCCAAATGAATACAGCCGGGTGAGTTTTCGTTAACATTTAATCTCGTACTATTCATAGTCTCGCTGAGAGTCCCGGACGATTCTGGCCGAAAGAACAGCAGTATGAGGCTACTGTAGCCCTCGGCACTAGCACAAGCCTATAAATCAATGAATGAATTAATGAATGAATGAATTAGGAGAATGATAAAATAAATTAAATATAACGTTAACACATAGCCTAATTTACCGCTAGCGTTAACGTTACAGTAGCATAATCTTTATGGTTTGTTGACGTTAGTTATAGCCAGCGTTGCAGCGTTCCACAGTTTTTAGTGTTTGATTATGGGAATAGATCATGCTATTTCCATAACCAATTATTAAAAACAGCGATAAAATACCTTCATCTGTAACTGAAGGCCACTGCCTAACATCATCAATCCAAGACATGTCTGCGTTATCCGTAAATAATGCTCCACGCTGCTGTGTTTGGGTTAGTTGGTGGAACACCGCACACTCCAGTTATGGCGGGGCCACTAGGGGGCGCATGTCCACAATTTTCAAGTCGAAAAGGTGTATACAGATGCAGAGTTGGAAGAAGAGTTGCTGCAGTTGGAGGAAGAACTGACTACAGACTGCTTTAGCACCTCCTATGGGTCTGAGGAGATAATGGTTTCTTTAGGCTGTGACAGGGTGGAGGACGAAACTGATGGCTATGACAGGGTGGAGGACGAAACTGATGGCTATGACAGGGTGGAGAAGGAAACTGATGGCTGTGACAGGGTGGAGAAGGAAACTGATGGCTGTGACAGGGTGGAGAAGGAAACTGCTGGCTATGAAGTGGTGGCACAGGAAACACAAATTACAAAACTATAAACAGTTAAACATGAAATAAATACTGAACAAAATGTACCTAGTCAAATATATACTCAGGAAGATGCCATGTGATAAATACCAATTTGAAGAAGTCTCATAAAGCATCTGTGATGAGAATTTATTTAGTCAATGCCAAATATAGCATAAAATCAAAATAATTACTTCAAAGGAAGGACTTGTGATGTCAGATACTGTCAAACACTTAATATGTGTAAGTTTTTCATACATGATGGTTATTGCTTGATAGTAAGTATCAAGACATGAGTAAGTATTCTGTGCTTTTCAGATATCATCTAATATCACATTGTGAAAACAGTGAATACAATTTCTACTTTGATATGTAAAATGCAGTTTGATTATTTTAGTGCCAAAAACAACTTACCACATACTCACCTGCCTCACACTTTTATCCCAGACTTGGGACTGGGCTTGTGTGTTGTATGTTAGGTGTGTAATCATTTCATTAATTAAAGATTATATAAAAGTATATTATAAGATTGGAGGAGTGCATAATATATTAAACCATCACCAAAGCATGAATGATTAATTTTGATAAATCTAACAGGTTATGGACCAAAAAGCTCCATGCTACAAAGAAGGTATTTTAGAAGTTTATACTAAAAGCAACAAAGCATCACACCACATTAACAACACAGAAGGTGTTTTACGACAGTAATACTATGTGCATCTACAATGCAGGCAGGAAAATCTACGGGGTTATTCTTCAAGATTATATGTGCATGCTACCTGCAAACAGAAAAAAAGTTATTCAACAAAAATGTTGTGTCAGATAACATAATATTGCTAAAATATGTGAGACTTTTTATTTCTTCATTTCAGTGTCAGAATGCACCAGAATGCACCAAATTACATTATTTTTTCAAAATTCCTTCGGCGGCCGCTGTTCCGCGCGCCTGCGAATAGTTGGGCCACTGATTTATGAATCAGGGCCAGTACATTTCTAAATTTTACTGGCCCTGTGGGCCAGTGCTCTAAAATGCTTATTGTCAAGCCCTGATATATATATGATTTGATATTTTTGCAGGTCAAATGTTCTTCTGAGCAGATGTTATCAGTCTTAATACACCACAGGAAAGACTGATAAGAAAATCTGCAAAATGATCAGGACAGTTGGAAGGGTAGAATTGGGACAAAATTGCCCCAAATTATCTTGTAATGTGTGGCCTACCAACAGCTCATAAGCACGCCACTCAAATAGGTTGTGTGGAAAAGAAAATATGGCAGCAATCTCATTGCCATCAATCATGCTAGATGGTTTTAACTGCATCTTAGTTTCCAATTAAAGTTTCAGGGAGTACAGAGGCATATTAAAGCAGTACTTTCCCAAAAGCTGTGTAAAATGTTAATAAAAACAAAATGCAATGATTTCTGGATCTCATCAACCCATATTTCATCCCACATTTTATGCTGCTATCAAAGTTAAAACAAACTAAATAAACTTAACTAGCTTTTTCGGCACAGAATCCCAACTTTTTTTGTAATTGGGCTTGTATAAAGCTTTAAAATTAGTCTTGAAAAAAAAAAACATTTCCTCGAACGAGAAGCAATATATACTAATTGTACACGCATGATGTGAAACTGAGGAGATGGGTTATTTGTTTGTTGTTACCAAGTGAGGAGTCTCCTGCTGTCAGCCTCTGCAACATGGGGTTGAGGGTGCCGATGAACAGGTAATGTCTGAGCTGCATCACCGACAACCACAGCGTGTGGCACACGAAGAACCTGGACTTCAAACACTCCAAGAAAGTCTTTTCTGAGAGAGACACAAATAAAGCAGCGAAGAAAGAGCAATACATTTAGGTGGATAACAGGATTATTCTCTATGTTCTAATGTGTTTCACAAACTCACCTTGTTTCACAGGGGCAACCTTGTTGAGTTGAGCTGCTTCTTCAGTTTTGTGAGTGGGACCATTTGCTGCCACCTCTGTGCTCACAGTCTGTGATTTACCACAAGTTATCCTGCAGAGGTCACAGAGGTCATTGAAAAACTGAAATAATAACTTTCGTTCCACAGTCACGTAACAGGATATGAAGGATATTTTTGAAGAAAAATTAGAAATACAACACATTTTTAGAAAATAAGACAAATGGTCTGTCAGTAATCAGATATTCAGGTCTGATCTAAAAAGTTACACAGGATACACCATATAAAAGTGATTATGTATGTAGAGTAATTTTCAAACTATTATGGCAGTCTTGAAGGGTTTAAATTGGCTTTAAACTGACCTGAAACAGCTGACATATTAAAAGCAGTAGGTTTCTATCTCTATCAAATAGGTCACCTTGACATTTAAAAACCCTAATTTGAAGAAAGAGAAGTATTGATATTAATTTCTCAGTTTTAAACCTAGAGCGATCATTAAACAACAGATCATTTTGCTTTGTGGTCTGAAACATGCTTTTTCTCTGCAGAACTGCACTTCTCTTTAGCTGAGTACAAGCATTAAAATCTGCAAATATAATTATGGACAACTCTACAAATAAGGATTGGCAGTTTAGATGAGAAATGCGCCAAAGGCTTTTTATCTTCTTTTATTTCTCTTAAATATAAAGCACTCCCTGCAGTTAAATCTCATTTTCAGCATAGCTGCATCTTATTTCTTGGCATTAAGCATGTGTTCTTAAAACTTTTAGAATATTTCTGTGTTTCACATTCATTGCTGTTAAATTCCCTTCATTTGTAAGGTACACATTGAGCACGTATGTGTGTGAGATGTGGTGCAAGCTGATCATACCCGTACGTGTAACGGTCCGGCAGCGGGTAGGGGATGAAGTTTCGGGGCAGCAGGAATAAAGTTCTGAAGACATGAATGACACTGCAGGCTGACAGAAAGAGAAAGGAAGAGCGAAGAGAGATGCCAGCCTCGTATACCATCTACAAGTGAAAATGAGATGTGGTAGAGATCATCGTGAGTATCCACAGTGGTATTATTATATTCATTCACTAAATGTGAGCTGTATGTCGGCGGTTGCCACCTTGATGACAAAGAAGAGTGCGGAAGAAGAACCAAAGGCGCCGTTGTAAAGAGTGATGATCGTGGAACGACGTAAGCCGAACAAGTTTCCAACCTTCAGGAGAGAAAACAAAGGAAAATTGTAAGTATGTGAAGCCTTCTCTTGTAATTAGCTCTTGGAATGGTAAATTTGAGGATGTGGTTTAAGATTACAGTACGGACATTCATTAGGTGTTATGGTTTTTCCTGAGGGGATTTGTGTTCTCTCCTCATCATGAGATCAGTCAAATTGGAGCAAAAGTGCACTGAGGGATAACATGGATGTGTTTTACTGGGAAGATATCATAAAGTCAAACTTCTAATTGGGAATGGGGAAAAAAAATCACAAAATTTCTTTTAAAGTGGGTCATAGATGACTTAGAAGTTCTTGATCATGTGGCTCTTTCTTGTTTTTTTCTTTTATTAGGGAGACAGGCTTGTGGCCAGGGCCGGCTCTTGGCATAGGGGATATAGGCGGCCGCCTAGGGCGCCATCTGCTGGAGGGGCGCCGCCACGCCGCCAGTCCCCCGTGGCCTTTAGGGAAAATAATAATAAAATAATAATTTTCTATGCCCACTGGCGCCCTCACTTAGTGTTTTCTGTCTGGAAAACCACTTCATTTTACCTCTGGACATCCTTCGCTTCGACCTCACATTTTTTTTTACCTCTAGGTTTTAATTCAGCAAATTTTGCTCTGCTCACGATTACCAAAAACGATTTCCTTGTTTCGACTTCACTGTTCAGCGTCTCTGTTTAGACTTTTAGAAAAATAAGGCCTCTCCTTTTCACTTATTTTCATTGACATATTTGTTTAGTTCTCCTTGGGCTCAAAAAAGGATTCTTATAAACAAATGACCAAGCAGGAGAGCGTCCACATCCATCTATGGTTAAAATGGGAGCGCAAATATGCATTGTACACAAACCTAAAATTTAATGTATGATATTTACATAAAAAATAAAAGTACATGTACCTCAGTGAGTTTGGTGTTGTACTTTGCTGATTGTATATATGTGCTCTACAATGATGGAACCGTTGGCTTCCACCACTGTGACCATAACCAGTGCTGTTAACTTGTTGACTTGGTCCAAAGATAGAAGGTAACAGATATTTAATAACAGAAGAGTGTATTTGTGACTTCAGATCTAAGCAAATTGGATCGGTTCACAGGAACTCTGATAGTACATTTCATTTAAGCTGGACTAAGATCTGTCAGTCTGCTTCATTATATGGCAGTCACTTCTGCTCTGTCTAAGAGCAGAGAGCAATGCTCATTTACTTATGTTGCATCCTAAATCTATATTCTTCTGGCTGATTTAATCATCAAAGTTTGGCTGGGTGGTTAATAGCACTTTTAATAAATATGTGATGTGACAAACTTACAGCACATAATTATTTCTACTTTAATTTATTTTTAAATGCTGCAGCGGCCTTCATGGATCCTATCAAACACTCGTCTTTAACACAATCCTGCAGGTTTATGGACAAATCTGTCTCCCTCATGACTTGATTTTTCACTGTCACACATAATCTGTGAAACCTTATACAGATGTCTTATCACTTTCATGACTGACGGGGGGACTTGAGTTCAGTTTTAGAAACCTTTCAAAGACCAGTAAATGGTACAGGATTCATCACTGTTGCAAGAAAAAAAAAAGGTCTAATTGTGTGTTGACTGGTAAGAAAAAAAAAGACAAACCTGAAAACATTGTGTTGGGGTGGAAATCCACCAATAAACAACAAGTTTGATTTAATTAGTCTGATTGAAACGTGAAGCTACCTCTTCAGATTCAGTTCCACTAATTTAAGTATTTTTTTTTACAAGGTCTTAGTTCTATTTATTCTAGTGATCTGGTTAGACATTTCCTTAAACTATATTAACTGTGACTGATAGTTTTCACAAAGTTACAAAAACGAGTCAATGTAAAAATCATCTGGTTAACCAGAAGAGGGTCTAAAATTGACAAAAGATTGTCAGTACCTGGATGTTTGTGATGAGGAATAGGATGCCGCCCACAGCTATGAGGGACAGAGCAGGAAAGAGCAGGTAGGCCAGAGCTGGTGGGAAAAGAGAAATAAGAAGGAACATTTTAAACAGTTACAAGTTTATCACCTTGAAAGAATACAGAGTCCTGCTTTCACCTGAACTAGAAAAGGCCACCATCAAGGTCCCCATGGTGTAAAGAAATCTGGTGAGACACAGAAATGTTTTGTTTTTAAACTTGCGGTTAACAGAAATACAACTCGCAACACATACTAAATAAAAGAACCAAACACATATTCACACACAGATTTATGTACTTTCAGAGAACTTTAATTTCCCGTTCCTTTAATTTAATTTCTGTATTAAGCATTTAATCCTCGTCTTCACTGGGCTCCTCCTGCTCAGTTTTATGCATTCTTTAGCTCTTAATTTTCCTTCCATCATTTCCTAAATCTGACTGCTTTGCAGAGAATTATTTCAAGGGTTTCTTAAGGCCTTTCTTCAAGAAAGTGTCACTTACAAAAGTTTCTGATTGAATTTCTTACACAGCTACATGGGCGAACAGTATCCATAAATGTCTTCCTTTAACATTTAATAATGTTACCAGTGGTCAGAATGTGATGACTGACATATAAAATTACATTTAATCAGACAGTCATTTTCATTCAACCACCAGACCTCTAGCCAGTGCACGTGCACTGCATCCACTGAGGAAAACCGGTGGCTGCACCCGACACTTGCTGCTCAATAATCCTCCAGATGAACGACCTCTACTGACACTGTTGGGAAAGTGGTCGCCACAAGTTGCTAAAGCATTACAACAAGGTCACTAAATTCTGGACATGAGCTAAGAAGGTGTGGGGACGTAGCTTCTGATGTATATGTATCTGTGGAAACACAGCACAGATACATTTGATTTAATTTCAGTATGTTTGAAACAACAGACCCGTCTTAGACTACATGGTAATACTTTCTAATACTGTATCTTGACAGCTAGTACAGCTACATAATTTGTAAAAATCCAAACAACATGCAGATATTGGGCAATTTGACTACTGAAACAAGTGCTTAAGGTACCAATAAGACTAAATACGCAGACGCATTACAGACGCCTGAAGAGTGGCATCTGTTTGTAAAAGAAGGGCATTGTTGAGCTGCGGTTCATTCTTCTATCTGTAGCTGCTCCACCTCCCAGATCCATCCACACCCCGCCTGATTGAGTTGTTTAACTTGCCCACTGTCTACATATTAATTTGCCTTCAATCTTCCCAGAAATGTACTTTTATTAGTACCATAACAAAACGGACAGCCTCCTCATGTTCATATCGTTTCACTTTAGTGATGGGTCCAGCAACACAGATGCGTCGGCGCATGCGTCGAGCTCAGAGAGCAACACCTGTGTCGGTACGTGTCGGTACGCGTTTCGCCTTAAGAAAGTCACGTGACCTATACAGGTTCTGCATTGAACTGACAGTGACGCGCCAAACTGT
This sequence comes from Hirundichthys speculiger, assembly GCA_018398805.1. Lineage (NCBI taxonomy): Eukaryota > Metazoa > Chordata > Actinopteri > Beloniformes > Exocoetidae > Hirundichthys > Hirundichthys speculiger. The sequence continues at coordinate 852,085 of JAGFBZ010001331.1, read as the reverse complement.
GTTTATAAGGAAGCGCATCTGTCGACGGGACGCACTGCCAAAAGAATCTCCAATCTTTTGTCACATGTCGTCAGAATCTTCCAGCTTCTCATCTTTGCACACCAGCATCATCTGTCCCTTGTGAGAGGGTCTTTTCCAAGGCTGGAGAACTGTTGTCCAAAAAGCAGAATAGACTAAAGTTCAAATCTTTGGAAAAACTTATTTTTTTGAATAAAGATTTATGAAAAAAGAAATTCAGTCCACAAGCATCTTCATTCACAAACACAGTCACTTCTATTTTCTAGTTATGATACATGTATCTGTATCTAAAGATATCAAAGATACTTTAAATTTAAATTCAGATATGCATGCAATGATGCCATATACAATGCAATGACATATTTTATTATTGCATACTTGGTCATACTGGTGTCAGTTGGGTCTGGCAACTCAGTTGCCTGTAGGGATTTTTAATGTCCAGCAGGTGTCAGTATTCAGTGACACAGTATCGACATGTTTCAATACAGTTTGGCAATGTGTTGAAATGTTCCATGAGGCGCCATGGACCCATCACTATTTCACTTTATACAGTTAGTCACAACGAAAAATGAAAATGAATGAAAAATACTTTATTGATCCCAGAAAGGAAATTCAACAGTCACACAAGATAAAAGCAGCAGTTGCCACTTCTCTGTAGCTGCTAGTCATTAACTGACTAACATTTTGTTAAGAAACACATAACATGATGCTGGTTAATTAGCTATCAGCAACTTCATTACTCACATTCCAGTGAATCGAGACACTGCAGTCCCAAAGTGATCGAAGAGGAATCCATTTGGCAGCGTGAGGAAATTATTCATGAAGGAGGCAATGGTGAAAATAAGAGAGAAGTTCTCATCTTGTGCACTACAATCTGTAGAAACAAACATAAGATGTAAAGACATAACCAGAGATGACAATTACATGGATGAACAAACATCTGTAAAAGTCGGGAAGTTCTTATATAGAGGATGTGTAATTTTCATACTAATTGTAAAAAGGGGATGAAAACATTTTTTTCTGAATTCAAAGTGGTAACATCAAACACACCTTCAGTCTGCGTGCCATTGACTCCTGTGGTGTTGACACACAGAGAGCTGAAGTATCCCTCCTTCTTGATGACAAAAACGAGAGAAGCCCATCCAAACATGGCTCCAGCGAAACACAGACATTCCACCAGGCCCGTAGCAAAGGTGAGACACTGTCGCACTGACAGGTTCTTGCAAAACCCCGTCATGGTCATTCACACAGAAACACTCACAAGCAAAATGACAGTCTTGATGGATGAACACACTCTCATTCACACATGTAGCTTCGGTCTCTGCACCTGCTCCAAAAAAAAAATGGAAATGAAAATGCTTCAGGTTTGTTGGTTCCGTTAGAGAGGATTACATATTGAAATAAGTCTGTAAAACCTGCTTGTTTTTATCAAAAAGAACAACCCCTGCAAGATAAACTAGATAGAACATCTTTATGCTCCACTTGTCAAAAATGGAAGCATCACACTTGATTCCAAATCATTAAAAAGACGTACATGGCCATCACTTTTAGCAGTGGATGGAAACAAACTTTGGACTTAAAGCATCCATTCATGTTGCTGAAGAATGGAGTCAAACATGCAAAAAGTTGCAAAATACAGTAGTGTATGACTATTTAGTACTCACAGTTTAGCCTTTTACCACGCTCACAGACCACAACTCTTAGCTCTCCCCTCACTGCCTTGTGTTATATAGACCGGCTCTTAGTTCCTCTTCCTCTTTGTGCAGTCCCCTCCTTCTTGTCCTTCCACAGTGTTTTTTCCTTTCTGAACCACTCTCTAGTCTTTCTAGCAGAGAAAACCCTTGTCCTCAGGGAGCTAGTGGCTGCAGAAAGCAAACACCCCTGCATCCCCTCAGAGCCACAGATGCTATGAGACATGCTCCAGATGTGGATGCTCTTAGGGCTGCCAACGTTTGTCTAGTCAAGTGGTCATGGGACTCACAAGAAAATAAATCTGTGTGAGCTCCTTGGAGACTGACCCTCTGTGTCACAATTGCGTCTATATGAACAAAGAAATGGATCTTATCACAACTTGACAGACTGAGGATGTTGTTGTAACTCATGACTCCCCAAGACACCATCGGCGCGAGATAGGCTCGGTGCCCCACGGAAGACGCCATCGGCTCCATGCACGCCCTACAGGACCCGGTCCCGCTGGAGCGCCAACCTGCACCCCCCCCTTCTGAAGCATCTTGTCGAGGGACGAGACCACGTGATCTCGTCGGCCATCTTAGACATCTCTCTCTCACACACACACACACACACACACACACACACACAACACACCTATAGTTCCCAGCACACATGTACATACGTTTACACTGGTTCCATTGAATGTTTAATTTGCTTATGTTTAGTTTAGTCGTCTCTTAGTTAGTAGATATCAGAATCTTAATTCAAGTCTTTGTTCCTTTGAATATTTGTGTTAATAAATTCTGGTATTCTAATGAGAGAAGTTGTTTGTGGTTATTTTACACAGTTTTGTAGCATTGGCTGGTTGAAGAGGTCTGTGCTCGGACTCACATCTTCTCTGTTGTTCTGTAGCGCCACACCTGGTCACAGGCTGGCACGCATAGACGACAGCCATTTTGAGACTGATTGTGCCATTTAGTCCTTTTCCTGATTTATCAGGTGGTGCCCCGTTTCATTTTATTAACTTTCTGGTTATTATCAGCCGTCCCTCAAGACGGTTGGTAATAACCCCTTTTCAGGACTAAAAGAGCACGTTATACGCCTTATTGCACAACAAAAGGAAAGACATCTATGTCAGAGGAAGCAAACAAGCTTTACACACAGACAATAATATGACAGATATAAAGTTAAAAATAATAGTAATTTTATTTGGAAAAATACATATTCTGGTCATGGAGACATCTCAGCTATATCATTATGTGGTGGAAAAGTGCACTGTGGTCCAAGAATTCAGACTGATACTTTTTGGAAGAAATGGGTGCTGTGTGCTCCATATGAAAGACATAAAATCCAGACTGTTTGGACAACAAGCTCAAAAAGCAGGTTCTCAAATGGCATGGGGTTGTATCAGAGTAATTCACACTTCTGTGCAGCAGGATTATTCAAACAGACCACAGAGTCAGAGTGGAAAAATGACCTCATCATGAACATGGGTACAGGGCTGACACGTGGCATAGGCAGCACAGTAATCCCCCACACTTCGCGGTCTCAGCAATCGCGGTCTCAGTACATTGCGGAAATTTAAAAAAATGTTCATAGAAAAAAAAATTCGAAAAAAAAAAAAATTCAAACGCGAGGCTGAAGCGAAACCCATCACATCAAGAGCGAGTTTCGGGAAGCAACAAGAGCCAACAGGGGAGGCCCCATGAATGAATATCGAGGCCTGTGATTGGCTGCTATGACGGGCATTACTGTGCCGTCTGTACACTGATTGGCTGACACGCGTCCCTGCGTCTCCCATCTCTTGCTCTCGTCAGCTACGCACAGAGGAGAGATCGTCAAAGTGAGTGTACCTTCTGTAGATTTTGCGTTCGCGCGTACATGTATACTGTACATCCACATCGCGGTTTTCATTACTGTAGTGTTAGGAATCTTTTTTGAAAAGAATCTAACTGCATGTTCTTTGCTGGAAAGGAGAGTCTCGGTCGGTATTACAAGTACAACACAGATGTTTATTTGCAATAAACGTGATATCACGGCTCCCTGGTAGAGGCAGTCTCTAACACAGAAGAGAACGAATTAACAAATACCACAACAATTTATACAGAAACTAGATTAGGAGGAGCCGCGGTTTAGACTTGGCTCTCCCATTGGCCAGTCCTGGTCTTCTTCTCCAATCCACTGCTGGTGTTTTCTAACAAAGGAAGGTGATCACCCTTTCCCACAATCCTATGCTGCTCACCTGGCCAGGTCCTTTGTTCTGTAGCACATGGTCTTACTGGCCAAGTCCTTTGTTCAATGCAGCACATGGCTTTTACTGGCTAACTGGGCTAGTTTGCTACATTTCTAATATAAAGTGAAGACAAAACATACACTAAGAATGATCAATACTGAGATATTAATAATACTATTGATAACAGTACTATTTCCAATATTTAACTGATGTGTATTTGTGTACAAATGTGACCCTCTAGCTACACTGGTTCTGGGCCTAAAAGTTAAGAAAATTCTGACCTAACAGTCCCTCCTTTGACACCGTTTAAACGGTGTCAACAATCATAAGTCTGAATTTTTCTTTTTACCTGAGATAAGTGATCAAAACCCAAAGACTGAGCAGCATAAAATATGGGAATAAAGTGAACACAAGCGAGGTATACAAATGAATGCAAATTAATGACATTCCAGCAAACATAACGAATAATAAAATGTAGCATGGTAATAAAATGCATACAACAATATGGTATAGAAATAAAATGGCAACGCTAAACAGAAGAATAATCTTGAAAATAAAAGTTCAATTCAGTACAATTCAAACATTTGTTTAGCATGTTACGAGTATACAAGTATTCTAGGCATGACCCCCGAGCAAATATCATTAACTAAAATCATGATTTTAAATTCATACAATGATAATGGCAAGTAAAAAAAAAACTCCCATGAGGAAGGAAAAAACTTTACGCCAAACAGTGGCAAGGAAAACTCCCCCGCGAGAGGAAGAAACCTTGAGCAGGACCCGGCTCTTATGGGGGGACCTTCCTGCCGAAGGCCAGCCAAACAAAATCAAATTCCACACTAATAAGGTACAACATAATGGGGAATGATAACACAGCAACCAGAATGCTAATTATTTTGAGCAATGTCTATGTAACTCTCAATCAAAAATTAGAAGCAGGAATCAGGGGAGGTGTGTGGCTTGAAAAGGGGTGATGATGAGCACAAATGTTGATGGGTATAATGTGATGCTCATGCTTCCATCATCAATATGGCAGCCTCTGCTTCCTCCTCTGCCAACTGCTGGTCCTCATAGTGCAGCAACGGCATCTGATGGGGAAGAAGAGAGGTTTCTTTTGAGATGGCTGTGACAATGAGGCGGTCAATCAAAGTTCTTCCACAGGGAACCAGACAGCAACCACAGCAAGTAATGATGGCAGCAACAGTGAGTGTGGAGATTAGCAAAGAGCTGACAAGGGCTCTATACTTCCCAAAGGTTCTTGATAACCAGTCGGCGATGGGGTTTTCAATTCCAGCATCCTCCGCCATCTGATTGGCCAGCGCCCGGATTCCCTGTAAAGCCTTAGTGACAGAACCATCAGGTGAGGTATTATTTGGTATAAACGTGCAACAAGAGGCCCCAAAGATAACGCAAACCCCTCCTTGTTCTGCCAGTATCATATCCAGAACCATACGATTGTGCCGTATGAGAGGTTGCAGCGGGTTGTTCGGACAATCCCGCTATGGCCTCAGTATGATTCATCAAAACCTGTAGATTATAGAAAGTATTGTCAAAGTATGTTGGCGATTTTCCATCTTTCTAAGAAAAGAACCTGGAACATCCATCACAACACCAAAATAAGTATTCCTTAAGATCGATTCACACGTTCAAAGATCGATTTAATTAATTAAAATTATTTTTAGTACATTGCCCTCTGTGAACTTTAACCCCAGTCATGCCATTCAATGAAAGTCGCGGAACCCCACTATGTTATGGTGTCTCGCAAACATCTGTCCGAAGAAGTCATCCCAAACATGTATCAGTCAGTAAAAGAAAATGTGAAAAGTCAGCTTCAGTCAGCAGAGAGGGTGGGCATTACAAGTGATACCTGGACATCAGTGGCTACGCAATCTTACATGAGTGTGACAGCACACTTCATAGACGATGAGTGGAACCTTGTCTCGTATGTACTTCAGACCACAGAAATTGAACTTGACCATCGTTCTGCCAGTCTAGCTGAAATGTTGAAGGCCGCAATAGAAGAGTGGGGGCTGATGAGCAAAGACCCAGCCATTGTGACGGACAATGCCGCAAATATGGTTTGTGCCATTGAGATCATGGGGCTAACTCACGTCGGATGCTTTGCACACATAATCAATCTCGCCTCGCAAGCCAGTCTAAAACTCCCGAAAATTGCACACCTGCTTGCGAGAGTGAGGCACATTGTGAAGTTTTTTCATCGCAGCACCACAGCCACCCGCGTCCTCAAGGAAAAGCAGAAGCTACTGCAGCTAAAAGCGCACAAACTCACAACTGATGTTGTGACTCGGTGGAATAGTGCTCTGGAAATGCTTGAACGCTTTCTCGAGCAGCAACCTGCAATATCTGCCGCTCTGATCTCTCCCGAAGTCCGCCGAAATGAGTTGTGTGCACTTCAACAGGCAACAGTTTTCAATTTTCTATTTACCAGAGGGGAACCCTCAGGGCCTTCTACGCCTTCAGAGAAGGCCTTAAAAAATCAGAAAATATGAGTATCAAATTATACATAGATTATATATATATATATATATATATATATATATATATATCATTTAATTTAATTTAATACAATATATTTAATACATTTTCTCTCATTTATGTTCAAAAGTTAAGTTTACTGTCAAGTTCACATCAGCAATGAAAGGGTTACTGTCCTGAAACATGTTATCCAATCAGAATCGTCTGTCTTCATCAATGTCTGGTTAGCTGGCTCATTAATTGGTTAGGACTTCGTGAATCCTGGGGAAGGCCAAGCTATGTGTTTTGGTTTGGAGAATGACGGGAAAATTGACCAATCACGATTTGTTTTTAAGGGGGCGGGACAAAAAAAAAAAGATCGTAGGCCTTCATGAAGTCCAAACAGCGGGCAGGTTCTTTTGGAGCTCAATTCAAAGGACAAACTTTATGACGCTGCCATCGCCCACTTCACAAAGAAAGACAGATGAATGGATTTCATTTTCATGTAAGGTAGGCCTATGTTACAAGCCACCTTGATTATTATTTTGAGTGATTAAATCGGGCCAAGTGGACATTCAGTTATTTGTATTTATTGCGGAGGTTGTCTGTAAAATTTCCAGTGGAATTTGTGCCTTTAATTCCTTTGCCTTTAATTCAATATGTAAACTTATCAAACTTATCAGCAGTGTGTGGTTGGACTTTTGTTTTTTAGAAGGGTCCCCCCACACACACACATACACACAGAAAGTGTAGTGGAATCTATGAAAATTGTGACTTTTGACATCAGTATTCATTGTGCCATGCCTTATTGCGCATGAAGAGGTATTTGCATTTCAATCGAACTTAAAAAAATCTTTGTATTACCAGCTTTGTGTAACTTTTGCTATATTGTGCATTTGAAGTTGTTTAGTTTGAGGATGCTCATACATTTATTTATCAATGTGTGTATGGTTTGTTGTGCGCCGTGTTTTATAGCGCTGTCTGTGGCGAAGAAATGAGCCTCGGTGTCGGTGTCAGCAGTGTTATGGGGTGACGTTCTGGTGACCTCATTTTATATTTCCAGATTTTGGCTTATGTTTATTTAATGTTGCCTAAATAGTCTCCAGTTTTATGAAGTTACTGTTGAGAAAGTTTCTTGTTGCGGAGAATGTTATGTTATGGTCTATTTGTTTACATCCTTGTCATCGTTAATTCAAGGATTGCAGTTGTTAAACGCTTTGAATTCATCGTACTGTTTATTTTTTCCGTGATGATTTCTCTTCTTGGCAGTGAGGGCCGAGGTGAAGGCCCAGCTGTAGTGCTCACGGTTCGCCACTGCTATTTACAGTTTAAGTTTAAAATGTCCTGTTTATATGTTCGCACTTTAAAGACAAGTGAATGTTTTATACTTTGTGTATTTAAAGATTTTACACAAAACTATGAGTCACTAATGTTTCATAAGGTGCTGTACCTTTGGTTCTTTTTTACATAGAAGTATAATGTCCATTTGGTTACTTTGAAGCCAGTAACCAGCACTCTGTTTATGTTTACATTTACATTGGCTGAGAATCTGAGAACTTTTTTCATTATTGATAATTAAAATAAATGCATAATAATAATAATAATAATAATAATATAATAATGCATTTGGTTCCAACAGCAACAGCTTTTGGGTGAATTCTTAATCATTTTTAATCTTAATAATGCACCAGGTTAGTTAATTTGCTGTTGAATGTAAATATAATACTAGTTTTAATATGTTAATGCTTAACTACACAGTCATGTAATTCAGGAAGGAGCTCATAAATATTTTTAATAACACTAACCCGAATCGAGATTGGATCGGACCGAATCGAATTGAATCGGGATAATCGATTCTTTATCTTGAGAAGCGGAATCGAATCGATTCTTGGAATTTGAATCAATATCCAGGTCTAGTCCTCAGAAGCGTTGCTGAAGTTTCTCAGTCCGTCCTCTTCAAATGCTCCTGTTGCTTCCACCTCAGCGGCACATCCCAGCACTGATGCAGCAGCATCAAGCACTGCTCCTCCTCCAATAGACCAGCTCACTGGGCAGCTCCTCTAACTTATAAGGTACAAACAGAGTTGGTTCACACGGGTCCATTTAAAATAGGAAACAGCTTCACATTCCCAAAACAGAAGGATGGACGAAGGCAGAGTGCGAATTATACAATGACAATTGGGGGGGGTCAACATTTTCTAGAGAAGACAAAAATGACAATTTGTCCCTTCTTTAGGGGGGGTCGAAGATGACAAAAATTGACAATTTGTCCCTTCTTTAGGGGGGGTCGAAGTTGTAATTGGGGGGGGTCAAACCCCCCAAACCCCCGTAATTCGCACTATGGACGAAGGTGTCAATATGACAAATTTTATAGAAGTTTATTTTATAGTAGTTTATAGAAGAAGTTGGCGTCTGTACTCTAAAAAGGATGATAGCTTGCACTGCTTCTGCTGCAAACCTTTTTCTAAAAGAGTACAATAGGGAATAGGGAAGGTACTTGTCAAAATTATTCAAGCTCCTCTCAGCCTCCACCCTTAGGTGGGATGTCCTCTTGAAACATTGTTCAGACATGAAAATGGGTCAGGGGTTAAAAAGGTGAGAAGTGCACGCGCACGCGTGCCCGGGGGGGGGGGTAAACTTCAGGTATACAGTCCAAAAAGGGTTCAGGTATCAAGTGACTCTAGTTTCCAACTTCACCTTCAGCCTTCTCAGCCCTCAGTGAATATCATCCTCACACGTCCCTGACATGGATTCACCAATTATATTAGATTATTAGAAAGAAGCCTGTGTTTCTTCTTTTATGTTACCGTTAACTACACAAGCTTGACGTGAACTTCCAGCAAACAGGAGCTGTTTTTCACTGCAGCTTTGGCTAGCTCTGACGGTGTTCAACGTTAGCTGTAGCGAACGGCAGTAACTTTGTTATACCGCAAGTTATGAAAACAATTGAAACCATAACTCACTAAATTCAATCCACTGGTAAATGTAGGTAGGAAACGTACACTCGTCTGCCTCGTCCCCGGCGTGGATATCACTAGCTCTTGCTTCTAGTCCTGCTTAGCAACGTAACCTCCGAGTCCACATGCGGAACGTTGGTATGACTGGAATAATGGAACAATCTGACCTGATTGGTTCTGGACAGGATTTATTGACCGTCCAAGTGTCATTTAAAGGGCAGATTTCTGAAGTGCTCAGTTTGCTTATTAGGGCAGTTATATGATAATCAAAATAATAAAAATAAAAAAACCTCCCGACTCCGACACCGATACCCCCCTCCCCCCTCAGAAAAAGAAAACTCCTCGGATCTACACGATTCACGTAGGTCACCCTTTTTGACTTCAAAACGGCGAATTTCGCCAAAAGGTGAGGGATTTTCATGCCTGATTGTTGTAGATGACTGCTGCAAGAAAAACCAGGAGAGTAAACTGTAGCAGGTTATGTGAGATTGAGAAGGTGATGGTGTATTTTTTAAGTCATTCATGTTAAGGCAGTAGCAAAACACCACTTTGTAAGATCATTTTTTTATTTTTTATTATTTTGGTTTTTGATTATTTGAATCCTATTTTTGAGACTACTTGTTTCTTTAATTAGGGATGCACGATAACGGTTTTTTTTAAACCGATAACGATAACCGGTAACTTTCAGCTCCTAAAGGCCGATACTGATACTGATAACCGATAACACACACATATACCTAAGATCATTACATCAATACTATGAACAAAACCAAAAACAGTTTTGACTCTTTAAAATGAACAGATATTTATTTTTTACAATGAAAAACTATTGGCAAGCCTCTCAAACATTTTCATAAAGCTATCACTCAAACCTATTTAATATCTCACATCAACTTAAATAAGCTGCATTACTTGCTGATATAAAAAAAAAAAAAGCTCCTTGAACTGATGGAAATACATGCATCAGAATTACAAACTGAAAAAATGCATTCCTCAATGACAATAAAAAATAGTGCACAGGTCATAATGTACTGACACAAGTTAGACTTGTCTGTGTAAATAAACTAAAAAAGTGCACTCCATACTAACAAAGAAATTACGTTTAAAGGATTTTGGCTTGTGGTTCCATTCAAATTTAATTTAATTTATCATTTAATTAATTAATTTAATTAAAGTAAATGAGGTTTAGTAGTTTTGGGGTTTTTTTAGATGAGAGAGATGATGGAGAGGGGAGGACAGGGGAGCGGAGCGGATGGGATGGGTTGACTTGCTGCTGGCTTGCTCACGTTAGCTCATGTTAGCTCACGTTAGCGTGATTTCAAAACTCCATGGAAGCGACGGTTATGTTTCAGGTGGCTGATTGGGTTTGACGTATTAAAGCTTGTGCTATTTTTCCCTGCTTCACTTGGAGCATTTGTCACAAATAACCAGCGAACTATCTTCCTCTGAAACTTTAACGAATTTCTACACCATCGCCACCATGTTTGTTTGTTTTTATCAGCGCACTGTTCCGCAATGCTGCATTCAAGGTGTAATGTAAATTCCTACCTTCCCTCGTTTGCTCGTTGTTCTTTTGGTCTCATCTATTTTTCTATTTTTTATGTGTAACATGTGGGAACATACTGCAAATATCAATTAAAGTCAGCAACTACCAAAATTATGACCGAGTTAACAAGTTGTTTTCTGGAATGAGGGGGTATTTTTGATTTTCCTTACTGAGAAATCGTTTTTCCAATTATGCCGACGTCCCTTGAACATCACATTCACTGCCGGTCATTCAAAGCTCAGAGGGAGCGAGGTACTGCCGTGTTAACAAATATATATATATATATATATATATATATATGTTATTGGGGCTATTCGTCATGATATCGGACTTATCGGGATGACATCATAATTTCCTGTTATCGGCCTGATAGTTATCGTGCATCCCTATCTTTAATATCTTATTGTGCTCAGTGTCATATTTATATTTTATTTATAAGTTAATGTCCCTTGTTAACACTTTTTAATTATATTCTTTAAACTATTTATATTGTATTTAAATTTTTTTGAAATTGAAATTTTCATGTGCAATTGCATTATTTAAATAAAAGAATTTCAAAGGTAAAGTTTTTAAGTTTTTTTGTGACTATATGTACAATAGCAGTGGAATTTACTGTGATGCAAGGTGGCGCCACTGAAGATCTTGCCTATGGCACCAAATTGGTTAACTGCACGGGTACCCCAGAAGAATCTCAGCATGTTCCTCCCTCTTACCAAGTACATGGTTTGAGGTACATGGAAGTCAGAATTTCACATTTCTAAATCAAAAGTTTCAACTGCAACGTCCCTGAAGTTAGAAGAACTGGAGAAAGTTCAGCTGGAGTCCAACATGATTATTGCTCAAATTGGCTACTGGTTACTAATTGGCTACTAATTGGCCCACTTGGCTACTATAGTGAAAACCTGTTTTGTAAGTGGAATACACCATGGGCCCGATCTTCCGCCAAACCTCCTGAAGCCGCTATTAAGGGATAGCGGGTAGCGGGAGGGTGCGTTTCCCCGCGAAGAACGCAATCTTCCATCTCCCTAAACCCGCGATCTTACCTGCGCTAACCACTATATTGTGCATGGAAAGACACTTCATTCGTGCAAAAGGAAAAGCATCACCATCAACATTTCCTTGAGCAACAAATGAACAGATGTCATAATAATCACACTTCCAAGAAGCCAAGGACCACAGGACTTAAAGACTTCAGACCCATCGCCCTGACCTCTGTGGTCATGAAGACCTTTGAGCGCCTTGTGCTCTCATACCTCAAAGCCATCACTGAACCTCTCCTGGACCCCCTGCAGTTCGCCTACAGAGCCAACAGGTCTGTAGATGACGCTGTCAACTTGGCCCTCCACTTCATCCTCCAGCACCTGGACTCCTCAGGAACCTACGCCAGGATCCTGTTTGTGGATTTCAGCTCTGCTTTTAACACCATCATCCCTACTCTGCTACAGGAGAAGCTCTCCCAGCTGAGCGTGGCTGAATCCACCTGCAGGCGGATCACAGACTTCCTGTCTGACAGGAAACAGTATGTGAAGCTGGGAAAACACATCTCGAACTCACGGACCATCAGCACTGGATCACCCCAGGGCTGTGTTCTTTCTCCTCTGCTCTTCTCCCTGTACACAAACAACTGCATAGGGCTGGGTACCTAACTTCGGTTCTTTTATGGCACCTACTGAAATGCTTCTGTAGTACCGAGTATCAAAAAATGCCTCGTCTTTCGGTGCCAACTTTCGATACCCGGAGGTTAATCACGTGATCAAGCCTGGTTCATGCTGCCGGCGATTGGCTGTAATGTTACACGTGATTCCGGCATGCGGGAAAAAACAAATATGCGGTTAACAGGTATGTTTTGTGGTTACACCCACAGACGGAGTTCACGTGTATCTAAGTTGGAAGTGAAGCTGCGTGTGTGTGTGTCACCGAACCGGCTGAAAATGCCACCCCGGGCAAAGGTGTGGCTCCATTTTAACAAGATAGATGCCAATAGTGCGCGATGCAATATGTGCAAAAAAGTCATCGTTTTTAAGGCCAGAAAACAACTAATTTGATGAAGCACCTGATCAATCTAAGAGCAGAAAATTGCTCTGTGTTTGACTGCAAGACGAGTGGACTGGAGCCATCCTCTCAGCATCCAAGTCCGCCTGAGGATGTTAGTATGTAGCAGTGAGCATTAGACGCTGATCTGTCACTTGCTTGCAATTGTTCTATTGCACTTGAAATTATCTGTTGTTTATTTTTTTTTTGTAAGAAAACTGCTTGGAGTGGAAAAATACCAAAGCTGAAAAATAAAACTCAAGATTTGTACTGTAACATGGAATGTAATTTTCTTTTTGTTAGAATTGATATTATCAAATTGGTATCGAAAAAAGTATCATTCAGGAACCGGTATCGAAGCGAAGGTATTGGTACCGGTATCAAAAATTTTTGATTGATACCCAGCCCTACAGCTGCACCTCCACCAGTCCGTCAAGCTCCTGAAGTTTGCGGATGACACCACCCTCATCGGACTCATCTCTGACGGTGACACGTCTGTCTACAGGTGGGAGGTTGACCACCTGGTGACCTGGTGCAACCAGAACAGCCTTGAGCTCATCGCTCTAAAGACAGTGGAGATGGTTGTGGACTATAGGAAGAACTCAGCCCCACCTGCCCCCATCACCCTCTGTGACTCAACTATTGACACTGTGGAGTCTTTCTGCTTACTGGGAACTGTCATCTCCCAGGACCTTAAGTGGGAGCTGAACATTAGCTCCCTCATCAAGAAAGCACAGCAGAGGATGTACTTCCTGAGGCAGCTGCAGAAATTCAGTCTGCCGAAGACAATGATGGTGCTCTTCTACACAGCCATCATTGAGTCCATCCTCACCTCCTCCATCACCATCTGGTACGCTGCTGCCACTGCCAAGGACAAGAACAGGCTGCAGCATGTCATTCAGTCTGCTGAGAAGGTGATTGGCTGCAATCTCCCATCTCTTCAGGACCTGTACTCCTCCAGGACCCCGAGGCGTGCAGGAAAGATTGTGGCTGATCCCTCCTACCCCGGACACCAACTCTTTGAGTTACTCCCCTCTGGCAGGAGGCTGCGGACCACCAAGACCAAATCCTCACACCACAAAAACTGTTTTTTCCCGTCTGCTGTCAGCCTTATCAATAAGACCCGGAACCCCCCGACACTCTTCACTCTCCACCTCTGACTCTGACACTACTGTCACATTGACAGAACTCAGAACACAATGCGTTACATTAACGCTCAGTCTGCACTACCTGTTCATTTGCACATTTTCATGGCACATTACTCTTGGTCACTTTGCTCTTAATGCAAAAAACAGTTTGTATATATATATATATAATATATATATATATATATATATATATATATATATATATATATATATATATATATATATATATATATATATATATATATTTTTTTTTTTTTTTTTTATTGTAATATTTTTAGTTTACATTGTTATTTGTTATATTTTTCCTTAATTGCATGCACCATCATCGCCACAATAAATTCTTCGTATGTGTAAAATCGTACTTGGCAATAAAGTTGATTCTGATTGTGATTCTTCTCTGAAAGTGAAGCCAAATTAGAGAAAATCATGGGTATCTTACCCTCCATACACCCTACTTCTGCTTTTCTTTTCTTTTTTTTTTATTGCTGACATGAAAGATAAATGCAAAAATAAATTTCTACATATGACATATGACATCATTTTTTGACAGAATGAAAAAAAGAGCAAGAACGGTGAGCACGTTTGGTAGCTTGAACGAAAGCTTCATGGTTACGATCTTTGGATTGTGCTGATCCATGTACAAATTAACCTTTAGTTTTTCCCTTATAGACAACCCTGATTCAAATAAAGTTTCATGTGAAACATACTAAACCAAAGAGAAGTAAATGAGCTGACATGCTATTTCAAAGAGTTGTTCATAGATGATTGTAACCATGATTTAGTGCAAAATCCGTATCAGCATGGTAAAGCTACCTGAGTCTTTGAAGAGCAAGACGATCTGCAGTGTGTTAGTTAATGCATGGGAAAATCTTTGAATTGTTAAAAAACACAATGTTCCTTAAAGAAATATTTGAATGGATCTCCATATCTTTCCCTTGACTGTACAAAATATCAAACGATTCAATGAACCTTGAAGAATGTCACACTGACATGAGCCTACGGTTGCCTGAACACATGTCCTCTCCATTCCCTTGAATGGCACTGCTTTTAGAAACATCCGTTATCAGTAGCTGATATAATCACACGAACATTACATAACATTTCTGGAAGATATTCAAGCGTTAAAGCGTTTAAGCGTTAAAATGTGGAGCAAGGTTCACAAATGTGACATAAAATACTCAGGGAAAAAAAAGCCTAAATCTTATCTTGTCAAAAAGCAGCATAAGCATCTGTGGGCTTGGAGGCATCTGAGATGGATCATCACACAGTGGAAAAGTGCATTGTGGTCAGATGAATCACAAGGCAAGATCTTTGTTTTTTGTTTGTTTGTTTTGTTGGAGGAAGTGGAAGAAGCATGCTCTGGAAAAAGATGAAAAAGACCATCCAGACTGTTATCAGCAACAGGTCCAAAAGCTAGGGTCTCTGAGAGCATAGGGCTGGATCAGTGCACTTGATACAACAAAGGCTACCATTAAGACTGGATCTTTTCCAGGGACACATGCATTTCAACAGGATAATGTTCTGCACAGATTACAAAGACATGCCTAAGAATAACAGAGTACCACCTACTCTTATTTACAGTATAGCTTCAGTTCATATGAATTTGCAGGCATTTGGTTATACATTGAATTCTTCAAGTTACATAACAGCATTTCAATCAGGTTTAGGTCTGAACTTTGACTGGATCATTGCAGCATATTGATCTTTTTCTTTTTCAGCCACTCAGTAGCAACTGGTGCAGCTCGGATCAGTGTCCTCTTTCAGGGCCAAATTTGACCGAGCTTTAGCTTTTGGGCAGATCACCTCACATTTGACTCTGGAATACTTAGGAACACAACGGACTTTATGGGTGACTCGAAGACTGAAGGGTACCAAGGTCCTGCCATCACTCTTCAGAGGTGGCATTTGGTACTTATGCTTACTTGATGTTTTTAGTTTTCGCCGCTGTTCGACACTGCACATTTTGGTCAAACATGTACGCTTTGGTGATCTCATCTATCCAAAAGTCTTTTGGTTTGATCAGGTATAACTTACCTAAGCCTACTGTCATATCTTTTTTTTAGAAGAAGCTTTCCTCCTTACAAACAAGTTATACATGTTCAGTATTCTGAAAGTGTTCAGACCGTCATGACCTTTGACCGCTACTCTTTAACATGCTAACTGAAGTCTGTAGAGTCTAACCCATAGCTCTTTTTTTCCCTCCATTTCTCTGAGCATTGCACAGTTTGACCCTGGGATGAACTTACATGGGGGTTCCAGTTGTGAACAGACTGGTATCTCTCTTTAATGTTTTCCAATGTTTAATGTTTTTGATTAATCTGTAGCAGCAATGAAATACTAATACTTTGGAAATGGCCTTGAAATCCCTCACAGATTGATGGGCAGCAACAAATGTTTCTCTAAGATCATTGCTGATGTCTTCCCTCATAATATTGTGTGAACAAACACCTAAATTCTCCAGGTCGGTAAGATGCTAAAGCTCCTGCTTTTATGAAGATGGTAACATTTGATGATTATCAGTTATCAAGTGGATTTGATTGTACCTCACTGCAACTTACTCTTTAGTTTTTCATATATCTTCTGCATTTTGCCTTAGTTTTTGTTCATTAAATAATGACAACAATGTTCATTTAAGTTTGTCAAAGCTTCAACAGAAGGGCAAAAGCTCGCTTGATCTTGATTTTCAGAATGAATACAAAATACAAACCGTGAAAGCAGGGCCTCATGATCCTTCTGACCAAATCGTGAGGCAGAATAAGGATCCAAGAGTTTATTTTGAGGATATATTATTTTCTGTAAAACTTTATAATCAGCAGAGTGTACTTCCTTTTCTCACATGACGATGTACTTTGCCAAATAATGTAAGCACATCATTCTTACTCTATCAAGAAACATATTGGGTTAGAAAGTTTCACACCTCTTTTTGACAATGGGAATCAGTTCAAAATTTTTAAAATCTGGCTTCAGTTTTTTTTTTTTAAGGCGATGAGAAACAAAAGATTCATTCCTTGTTTGGTATTAATATGCTTTCAGTGGTTAATTGTAGGATTCATCATCTTCAAAGTTTTTTTTTTTTCCAGCTCATTAGCACAATTTGTTGATCAGCAGCAAAAGTGGCATACACTGAGACAAAAAGAAAGTACTTTTGAAGTTATACACATGTATTTTACCGACTGATGAAGTGTCTCCAGATGAACTTTTGAATACATTTTTTGCACAACCATGGCTGCGGGTTTAACCTCTATCACAGATAGTGAGCAAGACTAGGACAGATCCCTCCAGGCAGTACTGGTTCATCCACATATATGCATATATGACGAAGTGACTGTCTGTCACGCACATCAGATTCCCAGTGCATGTGTATCAGTCTAGCACTGGGGTCGGTAACCTTTACTATCAAAAGAGCCATTTTTTGCCCCTCCCTCCTTAATAAAATTCATCTGGAGCCGCAAAACCTATTTGGCCCTTAAAATGAAGATAACACACTGTATGACACTTAATGTATAGATATATTGTTTTCAGAGGGATTTGAATCTATCCAAAAGCTTATTCCCAGTATGTATGGCAGTTTTTAAAGTTTTTAATGCAAAAGGGTGCAAGATGCGAATTAAATTTTCATTTCATTTTTCATTTCCGTATTTTTTAGTCATCCACTGTAAAATAGCTATAGTTTGTTGCATTTATGAAATTATAGAACAACAAACAGAAAACTGTTGACATTTTATTTCTGTTTTTACCTGTTTTAACAAAGGAAAACCTTAAACTCTTATAAAGACTGTATATTGGGGGCATTTGGACTGTAGATGTTTGGGAGCATAACCAAGACAGATTCTGATCAACTTGTTGGAAGTAAATATATTTAATCTTGAATCTTTTGAAAGAGGAGAAAAAAAAAACACTGGAGACTCTTCTCTGAAGTAAAACAAAGAAACATGCAGGTCTATTTGAGTCATTCCCTTATTTGTAAAAACATTGATCAAATAAAAAGTAGCCCACTTTGAAATAAATAAAATGTAGAGCTGCAGCCTAAAAACTTATAAAAAATTGTAAACATAAAAATAGGCCAGTTTGTATTTAATGATGACTTAAGTCCATTTCAGTGTGTTGTCATCCTCTTGTTTTTTCCTCAGCCACGTACAGCAATCAACCATTGAGCCTGAACATAAAAAACAACATCAGCTCAGCTGCAGGTTCTAAAACAAACATTTATTTGAAAAAAAAAAAAACGTATTAAATGATGGTTTTCTCACCTGTTTAATGTGATTCCTTAACATCACTCCAGAACTTCTCTGTATCAGGGCTGTAAGCTGGTGTCTGAGAGACACGAGTGATATTTGGATCTGATGTAGTTCATGCTGGAGAAAACCTGTTCGCATCAGTATGTGGATCCAAAGATTGACAGGACTCCAAATGCGAACGTCTTCATGTTCATATCAGTGTCGGGCATGGGCGAGGCTAGCCCTTTTTTAGGGGTGCTTCAGCACCCCTAAATTGAAATTCAGCACCCCAAAAACCTGGAGTAAGAAATGTTGTTATTCTAAAATTTTAGTTCGCATTTGACAGGCTTAGATAATGTCCAAAACTTAATCCATAGTTTGTGGTTTAAGTTTGTATTTTAAGAATGAAAATGAAAACGACCCCGCCTAATGGTATCGTCCTCTTCTCACTAACGTTACTTGTGGGTTGTGGTGGGGCTCATTGGGTGCTCAGCACCCCTAAAGCTCTGGCCCTAGAATCGCCCCTGGTGTCGGGAATGACATTCATGTTTCAACCCGACAGATTTGTCGGGTTTGGAGAGGTTTCCAATATATCTCCATTTGTGTGTTACACCACTATAGCACAGCGGCGTGATGTGGTAAATGTTTCTTTTATTTTTTGCGGCAGTACATGAGGAACATATAAAGATGTCCGGCGCCAGTCACAGAACGCGCGCGCTCACCTTTTTTTTTTCTTTCTCATAATGCAATACACAGATACGACTTCCTCGTCACAGGAACCTGGCAGTATTTTGCACTAAACATACTCATTCTGCCCCCTGCTGGTGAGCAACCTACATGGTACTACATGTGCTCCAGAGCGAGAATCACCTTTTGACATTTTTTTTCCCCAAAGCTACAGGGAGCCACTGCAAAGGGACTAAAGAGCCGCATTCGGCTCCAGAACCGTGGGTTGCCGACCCCTGGTCTGGCAAGATGAAGCGTAGTTATTCCTTAGAAAATAAAAAAAGGAGAGAGAAACGGCATGAAAATGAACAGCAGTCAGGTAACTCTCCTCTCTGGGTGGAATGGGGGAGGGATGAGACCGTGTTTGACCTACATTAACAGGTCGCTGAGGCTGTTATATAGTTAACGAGGTTATTATAGTTAACGAAAACAAATGAAAAACGAAAACTAGAATTGAAAAAACATTTTCGTTAACTAAAATAAAATAAAAATGAGTTTAAAAAAATGATAACTAACTGAAACTGTATTGTGATTATAAAATGACTTTTAATTAACTATAATATCAAAAACGCCTTTCGTTTTCAAATTTCTACATTTTTTTTAACTTTGCTCTGCCGTACAACAACAACTGCAAAAAAAAAAACAAAAAAAACAGGAGTGATCAGTGAAAGTTGGGAGAAAGCGGCACAGGCGTATTTGGGAGATCTTTGAGTATGACTGTATTAATGATAAAAGTAAGTGCCTTGTTGTGGAAGCAGGTGATAGAATATGTGGAATACTTCTCAAGAGGAAAAAACCCCACGAATCTAAAGGTCCATTTGAAAAGCTCACATAAGAAGGCTAACCAAGACTACTTGGATAAGCTAGCCCCGCTGCCCGCTTCCCTGGAAAGAGAAGCTACAGCCGGGCCAGTCAGCGTTGGGAAGGACCGCGAGAAAAACAAATATAGTGGACTGTTTACACCAGCGACCAAATAGCTGCTGGTCTGTAAATACACAGGAATAGCACAAGCAGGAAGGAGCATTAGCAAATATGTTTATTGAGACCGGAATGCATACACTATAAAGGACTGTGGATGATGATGTGAATGGGTAAAGGTGGTTTACTTTCTCCTGTGTGGTAGGTATCAATAAGAACACGGCAGGCAGGGATAGGTTTGAAGAGGTTTATTCCTGTTGTACAGGCAGGCAGGTAATCCAGGAATCTTGTAAGTATGTAGGTATATATGTATGATTAATTTATCATGAACGCTTACAGGCTGTTGAACTGAGACAAACAGACTCCTAATAACAACCTGTGGGATTAAGCCCCTTACAGGTGACCAAATGATGCCTGAATAAAAACGTCTATTAATTACTTAAAGTGACAGTGCCTCCAGTGGCCTGCAGAGGGCACAGCTCTTATATCAGTGATCTAGTCACACTTTCGTACAGCCGCCCCCAAATTTAGGATAACTTTGTCCATGAGAAAGGGTGACTCATCAGGGGGTTACTCATAGTTTCTGGGAGGGGAGGAAGTTCGACAAGACGTGTGACCGGCTGAGTGTAGGTTCTGTCCTTTGTCTTGACGTCTGCCACTCTAATCAGTCCATTACTGCCAGGGTAAACTTGAGTAACCTTGCCAACTGGCCACAGAGCCCTGGGCAGTTTGGGATCGACAATCATTACGGTGCTGCCAACTGCCAGGTTCGGGGTGTCCCTCTACCATTTCTGCCTGATTTGTAGTGATGGAAGGTAATCCTTTGTGAACCGGGCCCAGAATTGGTCGGCAAGGACCTGGCTGTGTCGCCACTGACGCCGGCTGAGCAGCTCCGTATCTGCATAGACCACTTGGGGTAGAGAAGGGTCCGGCCGCCCCATTAGGAGAATGTTGGGTGTGATGGGGTCTGGGTCCAAGATATCAGCAGAGGAGTACCCAAGGGGCTTTGAATTCAGGATACCCTCGATTTCCACCAGCACTGTCCGTAGCACCTCCTCAGTAACTGACTGAGCACTGAGAGCGTTCTTGAGGTTCCTGACCTCCCTTTCCCAAACGCCACCAAAGTGTGGTGCATTGGGCGAGTTGAACTGGAAGTGGATTTGCTGCTTTGCAAGCTTGGCTTGTAGGTCAGGGGCCAAGCTGGCGAAAACTTCTCATAGCTCCCTTTCACCTCCTTTGAAATTCGGGCCTTGATCAGAGATTATCTCAAACAGCTTTCTTCTTCTGGCAATGAATTGCTGGAGAGACATTAAGAAGGCGTCTGTACTGCCTGTGCTTGCTGCAGAATGACCTGCTCAGCTGCCCAGAAATCCTCTGCAGTAGGAGAACTGGATGGATCTGCCATCATGGATCCCCATGATTTACTCGTGCCGTGGCTTCTAACAAGGTTCAGAAGGAGGTGAACTGGCTAACTTCTGGATATGCTTGAGTTGCAATGGTTTCAGTCAGACCCCAAAAGAGTGACTTGGAGAGTTCCTCCTTGTTATCCACTTATTCGCAGACAGGTTTCTGTGGCCACTGTTCAGGAGGCTGTTTCAGGAATGGTGGTCCATCATGCCACCTGTTTGGGGGCTCAGATCTAGGAGAAGCTTGCCTCTGGTTAAGTCATCTGCTGGATTGTTAGATGAATCGACGTAACCCCATGTGCATTGTGAGGTGAGCTCCTGTATCTCGGCTACTCTGGTCCCCACAAATACCTGGCAGGGCATCCAGACCATCACCAACTTCAAAGGCTGTGACATCACATCAGACCTGAGCAAGTTGCTAGCAGAGGAGCTTAATTGCTTCTTTGCAAGCTTCGAAGCACCACAGCGACACTCACCTGATCTAGCCCTCCCTCAGCCCCCACCCACATCAGACTCCAGCACCCCCCCACCCCTCCAACTCACTGTAGAAGAGCAGGAGGTGAGGCACGTACTCCAGGCAGTGAACCCCAGAAACACTGCCGGCCCAGATGGAGTGCCTGGCATAGTGCTCAGAGCTTGCACCCACCAGCTGTCTTACATCTTCTGCAGGATCTTCAACCTCTCGCTGGCCCAAACAGTCATCCCCACCTGCTTAAAGTCAGCCACAATAATCTCCATCCCCAAAAAAGTCACCCGCTACCAACCAGCCCTGTTGCCCTCACCCTGGTTATCATGAAGTGCTTTGAGAGACTGGTTCTCAAGCACATCAAGGACTGTCTCCCCCCCACTCTTGACCCCCACCAGTTCGCATACCGGGCGAACAGATCTACGGAGGATGCCAACGCCATACCTCTGCATGCTGTGTTGAGCCACCTGGAACAGCAACAGAGCTATGCGAGACTGCTCTTCGTAGACTACAGCTCGGCATTTAATAACATCATCCCGGACATTCTGGTCACCAAACTGGACACTCTCGGCCTCCCCCCTCTCACATGCACCTGGATCAAGGACTTCTTGACCAACAGGCCCCAGACTGTGAGACTCAGCCCCTACCTCTCCTCCACACACACACTGAGCATCGGCTCACCACAGGGCTGTGTGCTGAGCCCCTTCCTGTACTGTCTCTACACCCACGACTGCAGTCCAGCTCACAGTGACAATGTGATCGTCAAATTTGCTGACAACACCACAGTGGTCGGACTGATCTCAGATGGAGACGAGACTACAGGGAGGAGGTCCAGAGCAAACAACCTGGCTCTGAACACCACAAAGACGAAAGAGATCATAGTGGACTTCAGGAGGAAGAAGAGTGACCATCCCCCCCTCTACATCAATGGCGAGGGCATGGAGAGGGTCCACCACTTCAGATTCCTGGGAGTCCAGATCTCCGATGACCTCTACTGAACAATAAACATCTCAGCCATAATAAAGAAGGCTCAGCAGCGCCTACACTTCCTGAGAGTCCTCAGGAAGAACAACCTGGACCAGAAGCTGCTGCTGGCCTTCTACTGCTTCTCCATTGAGAGCCTGCTGACCTACTGCCTGACCACCTGGTACGAGAACTGCACTGCCGCAGACAGAGGGAAGCTTCAGAGGACAGTCAGAGCAGCGCAGAGGATTGTCGGCTGCCCTCTCCCCTCCCTCACGGACATTTACAACACCCGGTGCGTCAGCAGAGCTCTGAACATTAACAAGGACAACTCACATCCCGCCTCCCAGCTGTTTGAGCTGCACTCTTCTGGGAGGCACTACAGATGTTTAAGAGCACAGACAAATAGAATGAAGAACAGTTTCTTCCCAAGAGCCATCACGACACTGAATAAAATATCTTCCTGACCCTGTGTATCACTATCATCATGTGCAATATAAACCACACTGTGCAATAAATTATTTATATTTATACTTGTATTTTATACTGTACATAGCTGGAAATATTTTACACCCTGTACATTGCACTACTAACCCCATATTGTACATATGTACACACGTGGACAAAATTGTTGGTACCCCTCAGTTAAAGAAGGAAAAACCCACAATTCTCACTGAAATCACTTGAAACTTACAAAAGTAACAATAAATAAAAATTTACTGAAAATTAAATAATCAAAATCAGCCATCACTTATGAATTGTTGATTAACATAATTATTTAAAAAAACAACTAATGAAATAGTGCTGGACAAAAATGATGGTACCTCTATAAAAGATTGAAAACTATTTGACCAGAGTGACATGATTAACTCAGGTGTGTCCTTTAATTGACATCACAGGTGTTTCCAAACTCATAATCAGTCAGTCTGCCTATTTAAAGGGAGACAAGTAGTCACTTTGCTGTTTGGTGAAAAGGTGTGTACCACACTGAACATGGACAACAGAAAGCGAAGGAGAGAATTGTCCCAGGACATCCAAAAAAAAAATTATAGACAAACATCTTAAAGGTAAAGGCTATAAGACCATCTCTAAACAGCTTGAAGTTCCTGTGACAACAGTGGCTCATATTATTCAGAAGTTCAAGACCCACGGGACAGTAGCCAACCTCCCTGGACGTGGCCGCAAGAGGAAAATTGATGACTAATTGAAGAGACGGATCGTTCGAATTGTATCCAAAGAGCCCAGAACAACCTCCAAAGAAATTAAAGGTGAACTCCAAGGCCAAGGTACATCAGTGTCAGATTGCACCATTCGTCGTTGTTTGAGCCAAAGTGGACTTCATGGGAGACGACACCACTGCTGAAAAAAATCATAAAAAAGCGAGACTGGAATTTGCAAAAATGCATGTTGACAAGCCACAAAGCTTCTGGGAGAATGTCCTTTGGATAGATGAGACCAAACTGGAGCTTTTTGGTAAGGCACATCAACTCTATGTTCATAGACTCAAAAACCAAGCATACGAAGAAAAGAACACTGTCCCTACGGTGAAACATGGAGGAGGCTCAGTAATGTTTTGGGGCTGCTTTGCTGCATCTGGCACAGGGTGTCTTGAATGTGTGCAAGGTAAAATGAAATCTGAAAACTATCAAGGCATTCTGGAGAGAAATGTGCTGCCTAGTGTCAGAAAGCTTGGTCTCAGTCGCAGGTCATGGGTCTTCCAACAGGACAACGATCCAAAACACACAGCCAAAAACACCTAAGAATGGCTGAGAGAAAAGCGTTGGACTATTCTAAAGTGGCCTTCCATGAGCCCAGATCTGAATCCCATTGAACATCTGTGGAAGGAGCTGAAACATGCCATTTGGAGAAGACACCCATCAAACCTGAGACAACTGGAGCAGTTTGCTCATGAGGAGTGGGCCAAAATACCTGTTGACAGCTGCAGAACGCTCATTGACAAATACAGAAATCGTTTAATTGCAGTGATTGCCTCAAAAGTTGTGCAACAAAATATTAAGTTATGGGTACCATCATTTTTGTCCAGGCCTATTTCATTAGTTTGTTTTTTTAAATAATTATGTTAATCAACAATTCAAAAGTGATGGCTGATTTTGATTATTTGATTTTCAATACATTTTTATTTATTGTTACTTTTGTAAGTTTCAAGTGATTTCAGTGAGAATTGTGGGTTTTTCCTTCTTTAACTGAGGGGTACCAACAATTTTGTCCACGTGTGTATATATGAGACTTTTTGACTATTTTGATTTATAAATATCTATTCTGCACTGACGTGGGAGAAGCTCTCCAATTTCCATTGTACATTGCTGTATAAGGACAATAAAAGGCATTCTGATTCTGATTCTGATACCCATACCCATATGGCCGAGAAGGTCTAGATATACAGCTCTGGTGGTGAGGTATTTGAAAATAATGCCGCACCTTTTCTCTGTTCGTCGGCCGAGTTTTACTGTGTAGGGGCTGAAACAATCTGCTCCTGAAGAATAAAATGGTGGTTTGTGAAGACGAAGCCGAGCTGATGGCAAGTCCATCATTTTAGTTGGTTTGACCTTGGCACGCCATTGTTGGCATTCAAAACATCCACGTTGGTATTGACGGATAGCGTGCCTCCCCCTTATGATCCAGTATCTCCTTCGCATTTCAGAGAAGACTCTCTCAGGGCCTGGATTCCAGGCCCTGAGAGAGTGGACGAGAAGTTGTGTCATCCAGGCCCTGGATGACACAACCTCTCGTCCACTTCCTGAATGAGGAGCTTTGTTACTGGATGTTTGGGGTGCAAGACTATGGGATGTAAGGAATCTGTCTCAAGTTGGTCCGCCTGTCTTAAACGGCCTCCTACTCTGATTAACTGAGAGGTACTGTCCAGTTCAGGGGAAAGGCAAAGAAGCCGGCTGTTTGGGGGCACAGGCTTACCTGCTTTCAAGCAGGTGATCTCCTCCCTGAGGCTGTGCGCCTGTGCTTGCTGCAGAATGACCTGCTCAGCTGCCCGGAAATCCTCTGCAGTAGGAGAACTGGATGGATCTGCCGTCCCATGAATTACTCGCGCCGTGGCTTCTAACAAGGTTTGGAAGGAGGTGAACTGGCTAACTTCTGGATATGCTCGAGTTGCGATGGTTTCAGTCAGACCCCAAAAGACTGACTTGCAGAGTTCCTCCTTGTTATCCACTTCTTCGCAGACAGGTTTCTGTGGCCACTGTTCAGGAGGCTGTTTCAGGAATGGTGGTCCATCATGCCACCTGTTTGGGGGGGCTCAGATCTAGGAGAGGCTTGCCTCTGGTTAAGTCGTCTGCTGGATTGTTAGCTGAATCGACGTAACCCCAGGTGCATTGTGAGGTGAGCTCCTGTATCTCGCTCCATTGTACAGGATGACCTTGCTAAACTTTATGAGGACCGGACCACCAGTGGTTGCTTTGTCTAGATCGGGGGTCAGCAACCAGCAGCTTTAGAGCCACATGTGGCTCTTTAGCGCTGCCCTAGTGGCTCCCTGGAGCTTTTTCAAAAATGTTTGAAAAAGATGGGGGAGGGAAATATATTTTTTGTTTTAATATGGTTTCTGTAGGAGGACAAACATGACACAAACATTCTTAATGTTTTCCAATGCTGAAAAAAAATGTGTAGAATAAATATTAAATTTCAACATTTCTGTCAACGAAGATTTGCGTCATAGCCTGCGACACATGTTTCTATCAGCATGGCGGGATGCCAGGCAGGTGGCTGTTGTAAACAAACTGGCAGCTGTGTGATGGGCCATGGATCCCAAAGGGAAAAAGAGAAAAATAACTGAGGAGAACAGAGGATTCAACGTTTCTTGGACCGAATCATCTGCATTCATTGCCAACGCGGAAGGATTGCCTGAATGTTTGAGAGCTTGCAGTCCTGCATCAAGATTAAAGTTACATCTTACATGCCCGATGTTGAGAAGCTGCAGTGATGTCCGAAAACAAAAGTCACATTAAACGGGTAAGAACACAATCCTGTCATAGGCACATATTTAGTAACAAAGTGGCTGTTTTGACACGTTGGTCGCGTGTCAAAAGAGAAGAGGATGCTGCTGCGCTTCACCCTTGCACTGACTTGCTTGGCATTTGCAGAGAAATCAAACTTAAACTGTATTAATTTGATTTTATATACTTTATCTTTTCAAAAGGCTGCTGTTTTATTTTTTTATAAATGCAGGCTGCGTTTTATTGCACTCTGTTTGTTGCCCAGATAAGGGGCACGTTATGCACGTTCCATTTTGATGTTGTTTTTTCGAATCCTCAAAATAAAAATTACATCAAAAATCTGATTTCTTTATTGCATTTCTTTAATTTCATCAAAGCAATGAAACATAATTCATTAATATTGTAATGAAGTTAAACTTGAGGCGGCATCGTACAACAGAGTAGTCACGTGGTGCGTCATTCTCTACAGGATGCACTGCAGGGAAAATAAACATTTTATCATGAAGGCTCATTATGTATTTTTAGCCAACTTAGTCATTTTGATAGTAGGCTAATATAACTAATATAGATACATACAGCATGTGTTGCCTTCATTATAAAGCTTTTAGTTTTTTGTGGCTCCAGACATATTTGTTTTTTGTTTTTTTGGTCCAATATGGCTCTTTCAACATTTCGAGTTGCCGACCCTGGTCTAGATAGTACAATCTAGTGGCAGCTTGATCTGCTGGGGAGGTCGTGTCAGAAGACTGGTCAAGGTCAGAGGTAGGTGCTGCATTAGACGCTGGGGTGGTCCCCTTTAGATGTTGATTGACATCATGCAAGGCTCTGAGGTGTTTACCACTGCAGAGTGAGCAGGTCTTCTTCAGGTTACATTGCACTGCCTGATGGGATCTGCAGCACCTCCAGCAACGGTTGTTAGCCTTTATCCACTGCACCACTTGCTCCTTTCTGAGCTTCTGAAAATCACTGCACTGGGTCAGGAAGTGATCTGTCTTCTCACAATAAGGGCAGTAACATTTACGAGACGGCTTGAAATCTGAGTGGTAGTCAGAACTGAACTCTGGTTTGCTGGGGTGCCGAAAAGGGGGGGTAAAGGATACGGATTATAGGGGCCCATGATTGAGGGGGGCCCAGAGAGGCCCCTAATGATGATCAAAAATAGCATCAACAAATTTCGCCGCTGCGTTGGGGGGCCCTGTAAAGACTCTTTTCATGGGGCCCAAAATCCCTAGCGGCGCCCCTGCTGGTTTGACCTGTGAAGGTTTCTCCTCCCTACCATGTAATATGGTAGTAGGACTACTTGTGGACTTGAGGTTTCTGGGTTTGTCTCTCTGACTCGGAAATGAGCACTCTCTTCTGGGCTCACACCGGACCTCTTGTTGTAGCCAGGCAGAGAAATCAATGAGGTTATTGGACAGGGCTTGAGGCTTTAATATTATTATATACCTCTTAAATTGGCAGTGGTGTTCAGCAGGGAGCTTCTCAAGCAAGTGTTCCACATGTGACCCACAAGCGAGTTCAGCCGTGCCTTCCTGGCCAAGTGTCTGCAGCAGTCCAACTAGGGAGTGTACCCCATAGTGCGAATTACGGGGGGTTTGGGGGGGTTTGACCCCCCCAATTACAACTTCGAACCCCCTAAAGAAGGTACAAATTGTCATTTTTGTCATCTTCGACCCCCCTAAAGATGACAAAAATTGTCATTTTTGTCATCTCTAGAAAATGTTGACCCCCCCAATTGTCATTGTATAATTTGCACTCTGGTGTACCCGTAGAGCAAAGTTATCGAAGGCAACACCGTCTCCATGGCGAATGTTAGGTAAATCCATAATAGCTTTGATCTCCTTCTGGGCTAACTGCCTAGGCTGTCCGTATCTCTCATCGAGAGCTTGAATAGCGCAGGTGAAGGGGTCGGGGGCATTGGCGTATGGTAGAGCCAGGTGTCGGGCTGCATCTACTTTGAGATGATCTAGTAGTAGATGGTACTTGTAGTGTTCCGTTTCATCTGGATGTATCAGATTCATCAAAGCCATCTTCATCATCATGTAATGGGTCTCATCTTCTCTGGTCAGATTAGGAAAGGAGGGACCGTCTATTTTCCCCTGTCTGTAAGGTCTGGCAGGTGGATATGGGTAGACAGCAGGAGGGGGAGCAACATGTGACCGTTGTGGTTGGCTATACAGGTCAGCAGCATAATGCATTGGAGGAGGGGGATCTTGCCACGTCTGTGCTGGATAACTGTATGGCTGCTGCTCTGCCCCATAGGGAGAGGGCTGAGGAGGCCCCTGTGATGGCTGAGGTGCATAATAGGAACCATGCCCTAGGGGTATAGGTTGGTTAACTGGAGGCGGAGGGCTGAATGTGAGGAGAAGTTTAAACCTGTGACTCAGATCCTCTACACGTGGATTGTTGTTGGGAGGTTCGGGGGGGGGGGGGGGGGGGGCTGTGGTGGAGCATGCAAGGCGACATGGCTAGGACTCACAGGAGGGACACCAGTGACTGACGGAGCACGCTGCTCTTGTGCTTGAGAGTCTGGTCCAATGACAGCAGCTGCTGGCAGGTGCGGTTGCAGTCTAATGCTCTGAGGTGCTGGTGAACTCGCTGAGACTCTGGATGCAAAGTGAAGGGATGTAGTTGAACCTGTCAGTAATCTTTAATGCTCCAACTGCTCCATCTGTTTCCTCGCAGTTTCGGCCAGGGCCTGATTTATGTCACTTTGCCGCTTAACAGTCTCCAAAAGGGATTTAATTAGGTCGTCTTTACTATTTCCACTAGTGGGGCTTACAGGTGCAGGACTGGTAGTGGGAGAGCCAGGGTTGATGCTCTGGGCAGAAAACATCTTCTCTTCTTCCTGTTGAACTAACCTAATTTGCCTACTAGGAAGATCAGTCAGGTAGTCATCCAAATAAACTGGTCGAACACACTTCCGCTGTGAATGTCTGGGTGATACTGTGGCTGATACTGAAGCCATGATCCACAGAAAATAATCAACATCCAGCTCGAAGAACCATATAAAGGACTGTGGTGGATGGAGGTGGTTTGTTATCTCCTGTGTGGTGTCGATAAGAACACGGCAGGCAGGGATAGGTTTGATGAGGTTTATTCCTGTTGTACAGGCAGGCAGGTTATCCAGGAATCTTGTATGTAGGTATGTATGTATGGTTAATTTATCATGAACGCTTGCAGGCTGTTGAACTGAGACCCAGCTCTTATATCAGTGATCTAGTCACACTTTCGTACATACATGACTATTTGACTCGATAGCCTTCAAAAAGTTCAGTGCTTCACTTGAACCAAAATTCAAAACACCCGGAGCTGCAAGAGTCAATAATCTAATTGGAGCTAAATGGATAAGGTTAAGATGAAATTGAAAGACAGCATAAAGGAGGCAAGGAAACTGACCCATTGTGTAGATCAGTCATTCCCAAACTTCAGAATACCAAGGCCCAATTTGAAATGTGAAAAACCTCTGCGGCCCACCCAAACCTTTAAACACCACTTTGATCAACATGCAAGACTAAAAGCTACATTCCAATATTAATGTAAGGGGTCAACAAATAAGGTGACACTTGTCACTTGTCATTTAAAGTTAAGATTACTGTAGAATAACACTCAATTGGTTTGTTTTATTATTTCTAAATATTTTAAAATCATGTAATAAATAATTTACAGTCATTTAAAAACATATTTTAAGAAAATCGAGAACTTAAAACATATTTGTTTATTTTTAATGACGTCTCACGGCCCACTTGCAGTACCTCAAAGGCCCACCAGGGGGCCGCGGCCCACACTTTGGGAATCACTGGCGTAGATGGTTGGAGCAAGAGAGGATTGACGACATCTTTCATGGGTGTGTCAGCTTGTTTTTACCATTCACATGGGGGCCAGGTTCACCATGCTTTGCCGAACTTACACCGAACTGAACAGTCGCACACCGGGGAGGCCATTGCCCGCTGCATCAATCAGATGTTAGATGCATGTAGTATTGGAGAAGACAAGGTGCTGCTTATTGTGATGGATAACGGCTCCAACATTGTCAAGGCTGTACGACTGCTTCAAGATAGAAGCCACAAGCAACATGAGGAGTCAGCTGATGGTTCACAGGCTCAACCAAGAGGTGCTGAGGACGACCAGGATGAACTATGGCTCCAGGCAGAGTCGGAGAAGTCAGATATGGAGGATGAGGAGAGTGGAGGCCTTGGTGAGTGTGGTTATTTTGACATACACTTAATAGTAGTAAACATATAGCCAGGTGAGTCAGTTGAGAACCTGTTCTCATCTACTATGATGACCTGGCCAAGAGGCATCAGAAAAGGCATTTGTTTATATTGTTTCCTTTTTTAATTTTGTATATTAAATGTCAAAATGATATAAATGCATTTTAAACTTTACATGATAGTTCCCCATGGAGATCAATAGGGGAAAAGAGAGAGGAAAATTCTTGTTTACTTTCTCTCATTTACTGCAATCAAGTATTTAATACACTGTCTACTGACATGAAATAGATAGATAAAACTTTATCCACTTTGTTTAATATTGCGCCTCTAATCAATTGCAATCCTGAACATCAAATTATAGCAAATGAAAAAAAAACAATTATGTCAAAGTTTCAACTTAAAACTTTTTAACCAGGGCTAGAATAGGCTACTTTTAACGGGTGCAATGCCTTTTTTCCCCCCCAGATTAGCCTATATCAGTACACTTTTGGCTGCTTACAACAGTCAAAATTTAAAAGACAAATCCAACCCAAGTAGTTTACACCTTGTAATGAAGTTCTTCATTACATATATGGGAAGCATTGTATAAGGTTTTAACCAAGCAATCATAGGAAATCAAAGCTACAAACAAAGATTAAATGGATTTTTATTAAGTCGTAGTAAGTTATGTACTTGGGTATCTGGCATCCTGTAAAAAGAAGCACACATATTGTGGATGATTGTTTTAATAATTGGAACTTGAAAGAGTAATACAGATTTGTAAATGTTGGTATAATGTTGTGCAAGTCTCACCCTTCATGTTGTCTTCTTCTTGCGTGTTCAGGTTAAAAGAGTTCCTGGAGGACCTGAACACCATTTAAAGGTTCCAGGACATACCATGTGTTAATTGAAGGAGGGGGGTTTGTGAGTTGGGAAGTGTGTTTTTAATATTGATAGATTTGAAGGTAATATGTAAAATCTGTGTAATGGTATTTAATTTATACAATAATTGTTGATTGAAATGTATTGTATATATGTATGTGTTTTTATTAGTTGGGTGTTCTGGGGACTGTCAGTCTACCAGGTTTTGTGGTATGGCTGGGAGATTGGGGTAATGGGAGTTCATATAAGGCTGCCAGTTAACATCAGGGGGAGCTGCTGTTAAGACCTTATTGTGAATGCTGGAATGGAGCTATTGTGGCTCTGTATTTATTTTAAGAATAAGGATTAAATAAAAACCAGGTTGGTCTGCACCAAACCTCTTCTTCAAGCTTCCTTTGTCTCTTTACCGCTACGGCCATCGTAACAAGTGGTGTCAAGAAGCTGGGTTTTGGTCTACAGTGAGGAGCTGAAGATGACAAAAGAAAAAGAGAAGAGAAAGCATGACCACCAGGTGGATCCTGATGATGGGACTGGAATATCAGCTGACCAGGGAGCCTTGGCAGCGAAAAATAATGATGAGAAGCTGCAGGAACTGGCAGATCTGGTTAAGTCACTTGTTCGATCTCAAGCGGCAAGAGATCAGCAAATGGAGAAAGATGCTTCCCGTCAAGAGCAACGATGGAAAAGCATGCAGCACCAATTCCATCAGATTCAGCAACAGGTCAGTGGAATGAGGGAAGACTACAGGAGTGAGGGTCCAGAGTTTGGGGTGGAACATTCTCAAAGAACGGACACTGATGACCCAAGAGAGGGGACAAGCCAGACAGATGGCCATGTCAGAGTTCAGAGGGATCCTCCATTTCAAAGGGAACCAAAGCTGCTTCCCCTTGCTCCTGAAGATGACATTGAGCATTTTCTGACCACGTTTGAAAGAATGGCTAACATTTGCCGATGGTCAAAAGACGAGTGGGCGATTCGCCTTGTTCCCCTGCTTACCGGTAAAGCACGTAGTGCTAATGTGCTAATGGACATGGCAGATTCAGAAGATTTTGAAAAGGTGAAAGCAGCAATACTGGAGAAATATGAGATCACAGCTGAAACCTACCGCAGACGATTTCGGGCCTTGGATATCCTTCCAGGAGAGACGCCACGTGAACTTTATGTACGTCTCAAAGACATGTTTGCTAAGTGGATTAAACCGGAAAAGTCAACCGTCAAAGAAATTTGTGAGATGATGATCCTTGAACAATTCTTGAGGATGGTGAACCCAGAGCTCGAAGTGTGGATCTGGGAACATAACCCAAAGACGGCAGAGAAAGCTTCACAGTTGGCTGAAGTCTTTATGGCTGCTAGACAGGGATCAAGAAGAAGTACTCTGGGTCGGGGAGATTACCTCACTCAAAAAAGTAAGTCCTTTGGGGGTGATCGGGGTTCAGGTCGGGAGGAGAGTAGGGGTTGTCATTCTGGTAGGCAATTTACATCTACCAACTCCAAAAAGCAAATCCCAACATGAACTTCCTTTCATCCAGTTAAACAGGATATAAGGTGCTATTTATGTAATGGTTTAGGCCACACCCAGTATTCCTGTCCCCTTATGAACCAGAAAAAGCCTTCTCTATTTTGCACTGTCCCTAGGCCAGCTACCCAGTCTGCTGTTCAAGATAAAGCAAATCATAGGCGGAAATCCCGGGGGGGACACAGGGGACGTGTCCCCCCCTTCCATAAAGTTGTCCCCCCCAAAAAATCATTGTAAGCACACAGAAACAATTGAATAATAATATAGTCATGTTCAATAAAAGTACAACACAAGCGCTGGAAATTATAAACGTAAAAATCTTTTTTTTTTAATTGTTGAAACATTGTGACCCCCCTATTTCTCAAAGTGGTTTAGTCCACATGCTGCTTCTAACCGGCGGGGATACCGGCAGCTCCGCTCCGTGTGTCAGTGAGCAAACGATCATGGCAGGCTGTACTGAGTGATGTATGAAAACCAGTAAGTCATTTATCACACCGCTTGTTTAACAAGCTCAAGGTTGTAACATGAAAGTGACATTTCTCTTGCTTGGTCCGAAATCAGCCTCTCTCTTTTTGTTTTTTTAATCAGCACGCCAGTAAGCAAATAGCCTAGCTTATGATGGTTAACAGGCTCAAACCAGTATGAAGAATAGTGAAAAAAAAAAAAAAAAAATACAAAAAAAAAAGTGTAAAAATACAACACTACAATATAATAATACCACCTAATACCATTGTTGATTTTTCAGTTTGAACATTGAAAAACCTGTATAAAGGTAGAATATGCACCGATACACAACAATGCTACAACTACTATTACTTTTTCTAACAGGGCTGGACTGGGACCAAAAAATGGCCCGGGCATTTTTGATCCCTGGCGGCCCACCATACACCGGGGATCAAAAATGCCGGTTATTTATACGATATGCGGAAGTACATGCTGCATGTTGTATACTATGTGCACATAGTGAAGTTTCAAAATTTTAAATAAAGTGCACACACACACAGGTGATCACCTCCAAATAGCTATTCTGACCTCAATCTCGCCCTGCTGCTGGGTCTCATCTCTCTCCTCCTCCTCCTCCTCCTTCTTCGACAACCACCTGTTCACTCGACGGCCCCGCGGCCCCCGCCCCCGAGCTTGTGGTTCAAAACATTTCCGTGATTTTGGCACATTTTGCTGCATCCACTTTTAATTTTTTTTGTCTCCGTTCTCTGAGCTTTTCTGCTCCTCCCTTTCGCTTTTGTGCTTTTTTCTCCATTTCCATACTCATCCACGAGCCACCACACTCTCCGGTCAGGCCAAACGGCAAAATTTGGTCAGGAGGGATGGGAGGAGCGGGCCAACGAGAGCTGAGAAATTTCATTGGACTAGCCCAATGTCCGTCAAGAAAATCAACCAATGGGCCACTTCGTGGCTTCGCAAGGCCCAGCCCCGCCTCCACCCCCTCCCTTCAGCAGAAAATAACGTTCATACTGCGTTCACATCAGCGCAGCACTGGAGCGCTTATCTGATTAGCTGTCAGTGTCTCTTTCTTGAGTTTGTTGAGTGTGTGTCGTCGTCGTCCCCCCCCCCCCCCCCCCCCCCCCTCGGAGATTTTTATGAGCCGACTACCAGTCCGTTACCGTCGCGGTCAATAAAAACTATATACTTTTTTTTTTTTTTTTTTTTTTTTTTTTTTATGACAGACCTGGGCCGGCCCACAGATGTGCGTCGGCCCACCGGGCATTGCCCGTTACGCCCGATGGCCAGTCCATGCCTGGCTGTGTCCCAATGTGATCCATATCCTATGCCTAGAATTGATGACCTGCTGGAGAAAGTGGGACGAGCAAAATACATCACCACTTTGGACTTTTGTAAAGGATACTGGCAGGTGGCACTCTCACCAGAGGCTCGTAGTCTGACAGCTTTTAGGACACCTTTCGGTATGTACCAGTTCAAGGTTATGCCGTTTGGCCTGCAGGGGGCACCAGCCACTTTTCAGAGGCTCATGGATTATGTGTTGAGAGATGTATCAGTTTTTTCAGCTGCATATTTGGATGATGTAGTGGTCTTTAGCCAGTCATGGGAGGAGCACTTGATCCACTTGCAACAAGTATTGGAGTGCGTCAGGGCTGCTGGCTTGACCATTAATCCTCAGAAATGTGCCGTGGCCCAGAGAGAAGTGGCTTATTTAGGCTATGTCATTGGTTTCGGCAAGATTAAACCTCAGGTTGGAAAGGTGGAAGCTATTCATTCCTACCCTATACCAGCAACTAAAAAGAAAGTGAGAAGTTTTTTGGGCCTTGTGGGATGGTACAGGAAGTTCATTCCACGTTTTGCAGAGCGTTCGGCAGTATTAACCAGTCTGATAAAGGGCACGTTGCCCAATAAGGTATCATGGACGGCTGAGTGTGATGTGGCTTTTAGAGACCTTAAAAATGCAATGTGTATAGAGTCAGTGCTGCACACCCCGGATTTTGAGAAACCGTTTACACTGCAGACTGATGACTCTGGAGTAGGTCTGGGGGGAGTTTTGTTGCAGGAGGTGGATGGAGAAATGAAGCCAGTTGTATTTTTGAGTCGTAAGCTCCAGGATAGGGAGACTAGATATTCAACCATTGAGAAGGAGTGTTTAGCAATGAAGTGGGCTATAGACTCACTTAAATACTATCTGCTAGGATGACACTTCTTCCATGAAACTGATCACAGAGCTCTCCAGTGGTTACACAGAATGAAGGAGGCCAATGGACGGATTGCAGGGTGGTATTTAGCCATGCAGCCCTACAGTTTCACAGTCAGATATAGATCCGGAAAGGCCAACACCGTTGCGGACTGTCTGTCTCGTATTCCTGAAAATTGAGGTATTGTGTTCTTTAAGAGAGGGGGGAGGAAATGTAATGAAGTTCTTCATTACATATATGGGAAGCATTGTATAAGGTTTTAACCAAGCAATCATAGGAAATCAACGCTACAAACAAAGATTAAATGGATTTTTATTAAGTCGTAAGTTATGTACTTGGGTATCTGGCATCCTGTAAAAAGAAGCACACATATTGTGGATGATTGTTTTAATAATTGGAACTTGAAAGAGTAATACAGATTTGTAAATGTTGGTATAATGTTGTGCAAGTCTCACCCTTCATGTTGTCTTCTTCTTGCGTGTTCAGGTTAAAAGAGTCCCTGGAGGACCTGAACACCATTTAAAGGTTCCAGGACATACCATGTGTTAATTGAAGGAGGGGGGTTTGTGAGTTGGGAAGTGTGTTTTTAATATTGATAGATTTGAGGGTAATATGTAAAATCTGTGTAATGGTATTTAATTTATACAATAATTGTTGATTGAAATGTATTGTATATATGTATGTGTTTTTATTAGTTGGGTGTTCTGGGGACTGTCAGTCTACCCGGTTTGTGGTATGGCTGGGAGATTGGGGTAATGGGAGTTCATATAAGGCTGCTGTTGTGGAAAAAATTTAGATCCGATCTTGATGAGAAAATCAGAATAGAATTTATTACAGAGAAAAGAGACAGACATACAGATACTTGTGGCCACAAGGAGAGCGACCAGCCACCACTCCGCAGAGTCCTGGCTAATCACTCTGCAGATACAAAGATTAGGCTGATCTTTATACCAGACAGCAAGGTGTTACAGGTTTGCATACAGAGTGTAGACACAGCAGGTGGTGGTGGAGGCAGAGACAGTTGCCTTAGCCATTTGTCTGCAAACAGACTGATTGAATTTAGGGATGTCATACAGAGGCATTTGTTGAGAACAGACTGATTGAGTTTAGCAACTTTAAAAAGTCCCTTGATCAAGGAGTTATTTAGTTGATGCTAATTGAATTTAGGAAGTCACAGCTGACCCCCATGCTTGCCTTTTGTCAGACATTTGGTCTCGTGTGACTATGACGTGTATTGGTCTTGTGTGACACAGACAAATCACTTTTAAACATATTGTTAGATGACAAAATTACAAGATAAAATAAACCAAATAAAAATTTCCACCACAATTTCTCTCTTTTGATTATAATGAAACATTGATATGTTTTATATTAATCACACAATAACATCCATTAACTGTAACATTAGGTCACCAAATTCACTGAGATTCAGTGATCACCATCATAAACATGACTGAAAACAGAAACAATGTTCGACTTATGAATATGGACAATAATATTCAGTGTTGGAAAACGGACGATCACACAAAGGAGTCGTTGTCAGAGTCATTCTGATGAATCGTCATAATATCCAGGCGATGAGGGAGGATTAGAAATAGAGTCCATGGGATTTGTTTGGGAACATGGGGTATACAGATCCAAAACTGGATGGGAATCATCTTAGACAGTTCTTGACTAAGGGAATAATGCTGCATGAAAAAACAACAATGATGACTGAGGTCATAATCCACAGCAGGAGAGACCTTTTAGCTGTTACCAGCTAGCAATGAAAGCCAGCCAGAGGAGGACACATGGTCCGCAAGCAGAGTCCTTTTAGGGCAAACACAGAGTCCTTGGTGAATTCGTCTAGCTTGTAGTTTACAGTTTCCAGGCGGAGCATGAGTTTTCCCATCAAGGGGGGAAAAAAAAAAAAAAAAGGGAAAGGAGTACTTTATAAGTGTTAGCCCAGAGTTTCCTGTCAGGTGGGACATCCGAGCCCCAGATTGAATCATGTGGGTCAGTTGGAGAGCAGCGATGGCGGGGTGTGTCATGAGCTGACACCACATAAAGGTGCTGCAGTGTGAGATCTTTTGTCATGCAGCAATCTTGAATGACCTCCTGACCCCCAGGAAACAGGCCAAATGACGAGTAAACTGAATCAAGGGCATTTTGATCCAAATAGTCCACAACCTGTCAGTCCAACAGGCTGCCATTGTCCGTGTCTGAGCCAATGTCACTCACCAAGCAGAAGAAAGCACCCATGTTGGAGCATGTTGCTCGGAGTGCTGCCATAGGCCTGATCAGCACTCATCCCTTCAGCTGAGATGTCCCCTCAGTTGGTGAGGACATGACTTTCGCCTGGTGATGGGTGGAGTAGAGCATCTACTCTGATGCTGGGTGATTTATAGCCGGAGGGAGGTCACCAGTGGATTCTGGCACCTTTTGCATTTGGCTAGCATGGGTCCAAGTGGCTCTCTCAGCAACTGTTACCGCCGTATGGGTGACTCGTGAGCAGGTGTGTCTGCTGGTCTCAGGAAGAGCTGCTTTTACCTGTCGAGCCATCTGGTTGTCGGGGGATGAGAAGTCTTTCTGGATCAGGAAAGGCCTGACGTGGGAAGCTGTTTGAAGAGCCTTTTTCAGTTAATTTCTCTGCCTGGGGGGGGGGGGGGGGGGGACGAACGAACGCCTCTGTTCTTTCAATATTCATCTACACCCCTGAGAAAGCCAGAGAGAAACGTGGGGGGGGGGGGGGGGCTGCTGGAAAACACAAACTTTGAAATCAGGACTGGCTTTCAGTCCTGACAGTTTTACAAAAAAAAAAAAAAAAAAAAAAAAAGAGTCTAGGTCGCATCACTGTAAATTGCTTTGGCCAAAAGCAAATGAGTAAAAAAAAAAAAAAAAAAAAAGGGGGGGGGGTATCAGTGTGGGAAACAACTGTCTCTGTTCTGGGGTTTAGTGAGACAGACAAAGCACAGGACATACATACAACACTTAAGGTACCAAAAAAAATACATATATATATATATATATATATATATATATATATATATATATATATGCTCACACACACACACACATATATATATATATATATATATATATATATATATATATATATATATATATATATATATATGTATTGTTGCGCATGCGCAGGGGTCAGAGATGCGGAATAGCATCAGAATCAACAATAAAGATACATTCACTCCTTAAAAAAAAAACAAAGCGCTATGTTTCACATTCTTCCAAATCTTTTACACAAATCTTTCAGTCAATTTCTCATTCAGTCTTTCCAACTCATTCAAACTCGACAAACCCATATTTCTGAGTCCAGACATTCAACACTCTCACGGCCGTTTCTTTCTCTCACCTATTCCACATTGGAACTCTGAGGAACAGAAAAGAGGTTTGGATTTATCAGAACTCATTTCTTTATGAGTCAGTATGCATACTCTTGCTAAGATTGCAAACGTCTTTGCAAAATCTGTTTGCCTGCCCCAAACAGTTAAAGCCTAACCTTCTGAGTACTTACAGAAGGAGTGTTTCAGAACAGATCTCAGAAACTAACCTAGTCGCAGTCACTCCTGCAGACTAAACTTCCCCAAATGCTATGGAGAATGCTGAACCACCTCAGATCTGAACCTTTTCGAGACCAAATGTGTTTTTGAAAATGAATTTCTCACCAGATCAGATTGTAGGACTTAAGTTCGTTGGATCCCAGCGTTGGCAGCCAGGACACAGTGAGTCAGCTCTCCCATCTCAACAGCACTTTTGAGGTTCTCGGTCTCTGGTCACTCCGTCCAGACGGCCAAGCGAGGGACCCTACTTTGCAGCGCCAAATTGTTGTGGAAAAAATTTAGATCCGATCTTGATGAGAAAATCAGAATAGAATTTATTACAGAGAAAAGAGACAGACATACAGATACTTGTGGCCACAAGGAGAGCGACCAGCCACCACTCCGCAGAGTCCTGGCTAATCACTCTGCAGATACAAAGATTAGGCTGATCTTTATACCAGACAGCAAGGTGTTACAGGTTTGCATACAGAGTGTAGACACAGCAGGTGGTGGTGGAGGCAGAGACAGTTGCCTTAGCCATTTGTCTGCAAACAGACTGATTGAATTTAGGGATGTCATACAGAGGCATTTGTTGAGAACAGACTGATTGAGTTTAGCAACTTTAAAAAGTCCCTTGATCAAGGAGTTATTTAGTTGATGCTAATTGAATTTAGGAAGTCACAGCTGACCCCCATGCTTGCCTTTTGTCAGACATTTGGTCTCGTGTGACTATGACGTGTATTGGTCTTGTGTGACACAGACAAATCACTTTTAAACATATTGTTAGATGACAAAATTACAAGATAAAATAAACCAAATAAAAATTTCCACCACAGCTGCCAGTTAACATCAGGGGGAGCTGCTGTTAAGACCCTATTGTGAATGCTGGAATGGAGCTATTGTGGCTCTGTATTTATTTTAAGAATAAGGATTAAATAAAAACCAGGTTGGTCTGCACCAAACCTCTTCTTCAAGCTTCCTTTGTCTTTTTACCGCTACGGCCATCGTAACAAGTGGTGTCAAGAAGCCATCGTAACACACCTGTTGCAAAGAATTTCACCTACTAGATGATGGGGAGAACAACAAGTTCCAGAGGATGCCATGCCTTGCCCACACCCTTCAGCTCACATTGAAAGATGCCATGAAGCACCCTAATGCTGGTTCACTTATAACAAGAGCAAGAAACGTGGTACATGCTGTAAGGAAATCATCAGTGGCAAATGAAGCAATGATCAAAAAATGTGGCAAAATTCTGGTCCTGGATTGTAGCACACGCTGGAACAGCACTTTGGATATGCTGAGAAGACTGCTGGAGATCAGGGCTGGACTGAATCAAGTACTTGAGGAGTTGGGCTTGGACACACTTCTCACAAGTGATTGGGCTCAGCTTGAGAACCTGGTCAAGCTTCTAGAGCAGTGGTTCTTAAACTTTTATTACTGTGTACCACCTAAGAACTGTTCAGCTCTTTGAGTACCACCATGATGACCAATTTTAAAATATCGCCATATATGCCTTCATAATTAGCTTTAAATTCACAGGAGAGATGTTTATTCCTCATTGTGGTAATTTATTGTTACCTGAATTTTGTTTGAAACATATTTATAATGCATTGTATGTTTCTGATTTAATTAAAAAAAAAAAAGTAAAAATTGGGGAAAGCCCTGACGTTCCCCCACGTACCACCAGAGAGCCACCAGTGGTACGTGTACCACAGTTTGTGCGTCACTGTTCTAGAGCCCTTTGCCATTCACACAGATCAGCTTCAGAGGTGAGATCGGAGGTGAGATCGGGCGAGCGTGAGTCAACCACCTCGGACACGGGATTGGGTGAGCGTGAAATGACTACCTCTGAGACGTGGAGATGTGCATCGACCGCCACGGAAGTGTGGTGAGGCGCGTCGGCCACCTCAGGAACAGGATTGAGAGAGTGTGCGCTGGCCACCTCTGGAACGGGATCGAGAGAGCGTGCGTCGACCACCGCGGGAATTGGATCAGGCGAGCGTGCGTCGACCACCTCGGCAATGGGATCAGGCGAGCGTGCGTCGACCACCTTGGGAATGGGATCAGGTGAGCGTGCGAGGACCACCTCGGAAATGAGGAGAGATACGTCGACCACCTCGGAGACAAGGAGAGGTGCGTCAACCACCTCGGAGACGAGGAAAGGTGCGTCGACCACTTTGGAGACGTGGAGAGGTGCGTCGACCACTTGGAGATGAGGAGAGGTGAGTCGACCACCTCAGAGGTGAGATCGGGCGAGTGTGAGTAGACCACCTCGGACAAGGGATTGGGTAAGCGTGAAATGACTACCTCGGAGACGTGGAGAGGTGCGTCAACCGCCACGGAAGTGTGGTGAGACGCGTCAGCCACCTCAGGAACAGGATTGAGAGAGTGTGCGCTGGCCACCTCTGGAACGGGATCGAGAGAGCATGCGCAGGCCACCAGTGTTGGGGTAGTAACTCAAAAAAAGTAATCCATTACACATTACTAGTTACTTTTTAAAAAAGTAATCCCTTACTTTACTTAGTTACTCGCTGCTGAAAGTAACTAGTTACATTACTAGTTACACTACTTTTGGATTACTCCGCAATATCACCTGAGCTGCACCTAACTTGATTGCCAATGAACAACATATAGTTAGAACTTTATTACTGCAGTGCCCAGATCAGCACAAATGTGTATTCTAATGAGGAGGACATACACAAGAACTCTTTTATGCACTTTAATGCA
This sequence comes from Hirundichthys speculiger, assembly GCA_018398805.1. Lineage (NCBI taxonomy): Eukaryota > Metazoa > Chordata > Actinopteri > Beloniformes > Exocoetidae > Hirundichthys > Hirundichthys speculiger. The sequence continues at coordinate 809,834 of JAGFBZ010001331.1, read as the reverse complement.
ACAAAGCTGGAAAAAATGACAGGAACATTTGCTAAAAAAGGCTACAAGACTTGCTGTATGCAAAATGTTTCAAAATAAAATTGGGATTAAAGCTTTCACTCTAATCTTAATTCACTCAGTAAATGTCTGTTTATACTTCCATGACGTAAGCATCAGCAAACTGAATTTCTTTACAACATAACTTAAGTCGTCCTTCCAACCACCCAGTACAAACAAAGTTTGTTTAAATTATATGATTAAATAAAATAAGACAATGGCTCTCATCACAATATCAGACAATGAATGAGACTTCAAAGGAAAATAACTTAACACTACATATGAAATGTAATTTGTAATTATGTGAACTATAGCTTTACAGTAGATTTTTTCTTCATCCTACTCGACATTCTCATCAAAGAAATGGTTATACCTCAGCAGGAGGAGTCTCTCAAACCGTTTGTCAGACAACCTGTTCCTCTTCGGAGTCAGTACCAGGCTGCCAAGGCTAAAGAGCCTCTCAACCGGGTGCACTAGAGGGTGTGGCTGTGTGTTGTACTTCAGTGATAAAGTCTTTATTGTGGGGGGAAACGGTGCAGGATCTCCATCTCTGACCCCGACTGCAAATAGTCAATGACTTCAGTTTCATGGTTGTAGGGGGCTAGATCCTCCTCATCAAAGTCAAAGTCAAAAAAAGTAATTCTTACTTGTGCTGGAGGTGGGTGTCTAAGGCCTATGTACAACCTGCTTGTCGGGGGGGTAAGCACGGCATTCAGTGATCAGCAATGTCTTTAAGGCATCTCTCCTCTCTTCTTCTTTCAGCCACCGCATTTTAAACCTTGGTAGTGTGACAGCAGCAAGGAGAGCATCTTTGCTGTCCAGCACCAGCTCAAATCTTTTCTTGATGGCCTGCAAATGCGATATGGAAAGATTTGATGAGCTTGGCTGTGTACAGTATAATTTGCAGTGCATAGTATTAGATTAGATTTAGCTTCTCAGCTGTAGTTGCCATGTGAGTAAATGAGGGATTGTGACATCTGTGGATTCACTTAAAAAGTTTAAAAATAATTATGAATTGACATTTTACGGTGCTTCATGTAGTGTACATTCAATTATTAGATTTTTTTATATGTATGTGATGACCACATGAATGGTCTTTTTATTTATTCTATCATCTTAATAATTAGCTGTTAGTTAACTCTGATGCAATTACTTTAAATCTGTGCTGTCCCTGTAAAAATAAACAAATTATAAATTCATAAAATAATGCTTTTGACTTTCAAATTCAAGATTATTAAAACATACATACCTGTACTATGGCATTAGGCAGGCCTGCTGTCATCTGGGAGAGCCCATCTTGCAGTGCCAGTGTCCTTGACATCAGAATCTCCAGTGTTGGCAGGAGACTGCCATAATAGCAGTTATCTTCACCTTGTAATATGTCCAAAGCCACTGTGAGTGGTTTCATGGCTGTGCAGTATTCCTTAAGGAACTGATATTCCCGTTCAGTGAAGGCTTTCATTTCTAGCCGACTGCTGAGAGTGTTCAACACTGAGATGGGAATGTCAATGATGCGGGACAGGGCATCATGGAAGGAGCTCCATCTTGTTGTTGTTGGTACTATGAGTTTTCTTTTGCACATACTCTCAACAAGTTCAGATGCCACAGTAGAACGGCTGGTTTTATTCCAGAGGGCAGAACACTTCCCAGTTGCACTTCTGTAAACAGATTTGGACTCGGAGTTTGCTGTGAGCCATTTGTCAGCATCATTATTCGAAATCAAATTCAGTGTGTGCGATGCACATCTCAGGTGGGGGGGCAGAGAAAACTGTCCCTCTGAATCAGTACTGCTAGAGAGCACACTTTCAACATCTATGAACCTCACATCTTCATCCTCAATCTCCTCGTCTGAATCTGGCGCTGGCTCATACATTTTAAAAGCTTTGATAAAATTTGACCCGTTGTCAGTTACAGTAGCAGTCACCTTGTGAGACAATCCATACGCTGAGTGAACCTGTTCAATTTCGCCGGCTACAACATCATAAGTATGTCGTCCTTTTACTCTTCTGCAGGCAATTGCAGCTTTTTCACGCTGGACATTGTTTGGGTTAATCCAGTGGGCAGTCATACCTAAATAGCTTTTATTGTGGCTAGTCCAGATGTCAGCGGTAGTTGACACATACTCTAAGCTCTCAAAAGTTTTCTTGAGTTCAGTTTCCATCTTTACGTAACACTTATCCAGGTAGCTTGCAAAAGTTTTCCTGTCTGATGATAGCGGCCTCCTCACCTGTATTCTGCTTAGGATGTTACGGAAACTCGGCGATTCCACTATCGAAACAGGCAGCATTTCCTCCACGACGTATGCAGCTACAAGCCTCTGTATCTCAACTTTTGTCGATACATGTTGTTGGAAGTCAAGCCTCGTCTGCTTCGATGGTGTCGGCATGTTTTCCTCAGCGTCACTCGGGGTCCGTCCTTCTTTAGCCACTAGCTTGGTGTTAGCATGTTGCCGATGTAGGTGCTTGGACAGATTTGAGGTGCTGTTTGTGGCAGTGGATAGTTGCTTCTGGCCAGGGCATAGTTTACATTTTACAGTCACATTCTTTCCCTTTACCACAACAAATTCGAAGTAGTGCGCGTATATCCACCCGTCAAAAGACGTCCTGAGCGGCTCTGCCATCATTTCTTCTCCACCTTCATGAAATCGCGCTTCCGTCTCTAGGTCACGTAAAATCACGTTGCTGAGGTCAGACAAGCGTTGCGCAGCCCGTGAACGTGCATGAAAGGGATATTTGATTTTTTTTTCTGTCCTCCCGCTCTGCATATAGCTGAACATCTTAAAGCAGGGGTGTCCAAACTCGGTCCTCGAGGGCCACTGTCCTGGATGTCTTAAAGGTTTTCCTGACACAACACACCTGATTCTAATGAATGAATCATAATCAGCTTGTCATCCAGGTCTGCACAAGTCAGTTAATGACCCATTCATTTGAATCAGGTGCGCTGAAGCAGGGAAACAAAGACAGACAGCGGACCTCGAGGACTGGAGCTGGACACCCCTGGTTTAAAGTAACTAAAGTAATGCATTTTTTTTGTCTAAGAGTAACTGTAATGTGATTACACAAATTACAACTGTAACGCGGTACATTACTGCATTACTGGCGAATGTAATCCCGTTACAGTAACGCGTTACTTTGTACCGCGTTACACCCAACACTGCAGGCCACCTTGGAAACGTGATCGGGAACAGGGAGGTCTGTCGGCTCTTTCCTTAATTGATTCAGGTCGTTGGACAGAGCGACAATAGCGGGGAAGGAGAGAAGTCAGGGCTTGGTGGTCAAGGTCTTAAATAAAATGTCCATCAAACAGAGCCACCGCTTCTCGTCCTTTGTGCCCACCATACTCTCCATGAGTCTGTGATAAAGTTCCATGAAGGCCTCCAGCTCTGCCTGGGTGGATTGTATGTGCCCCCCAAGGCCCCGGGGACAGAAGGTAAAGGCACATCCTCTTGGGCGGCCGCAGAGCTGGGAGCTGGAGATGGAGACGTGTCCTCGCCTTCTCCTGGGGGTCTGATTGGCCGAGTCCGAGGCTAACTCTGCCTGACCATACCCCGAACTGTGGCCTCCCCGCTGAAGGCTTTTGGAACCCCAACGCCAGCCGTCTGCCCCAAAACGGGGAAAGTTCCTCCTCCCCAAAAATCCTCCACATAAGGGGCGCTCTTGGCTGCCTCTCTGCCAAAAAAAAAAGCCAGGAAGATCAGCTCGCCTCCTGCTGGGCAGGATGGAGGACCCAAATGCAGGACTCCAATCAAAAGATATTTAATGACAAAAAACCAAAAGTCCAAACATAATCAAAAATCCACACAGGTAATCTGGGTAGCAGGGCAGGGGAACATGGAGGTAAACTCAAGAGTCAAACTAGCAGACAGACCGGCAGGGAAACTCACGGAACACAAGACAAACCGACAGGGAAACCCATGGAACAAAAGACATCACAAGACAGGACAACGGACCAGCACAGACAGAGGAGATGACAAGACTTAAATACATGAGAGGCAGGTGCAGGGGATCAAGGTAATGAGGGGAAGGAAGCAAAGCAGAAAACAACGGAGACATGACAGACCTTCAAAGTAAAACAGGAAACAGAGCAGACGAGAGACAGGGAGTGACGCCAAAATCACACACACACACAGGGCTGCCATGGCCGACCCAGGCCATGACACAGACAGTAAGACACATATACGCCGGCAAAAACATAACCTCCCTGGTGGAAGCAGGGGCGCCGCTAGGGATTTTGGGCCCCATGAAAAGAATCTTTACAGGGCCCCCCAACACAGTGGCGAAATTTGTTGATGCTATTTTTGATCATCATTAGGGGCCTCTCTGGGCCCCCCTCAATCATGGGCCCCTATAATCCGTATCCTTTACCCCCCCTTTTCGGCGCCCCAGGGTGGAAGTAAAAATATTTTTACACTTACAATTCTTATCAGCTACCTGAAATTTCCAGATAGTTGGTGCGCTCCCGGTAAACACACTCAGGCAGAGCCGCGAGAACATATTCTCAGCAGGGGGTGCTGGAAGCGGCTATGCGTCTTGGCACAGCTGATGTGCTTTTTAAAATACATTCTACCACTGAGCGCATCTCAGGTGCTCCGAGCACAAGAAGAGGGCCAGTGCACGAAGGGATATGCGCACAGTACAAGAAACTCCACAACAGTGTTCTCTGATCTCCTAGTTTCCTCCACAGCAAACATCTGAATGAGATCATGCCACAGCTGTACAGAGTGACGTGTCGGGCCGTGACTATTCCCACATCCACCACAACTGCTGACCAGACATCTTCTGATCTCAAGAGAATAAAAATGTAAGCAAGTAATACAGTGATGCGTAATCGAGAGGCAGAGCCGTTTGTGCACGTCCACATGTGACCAGGTAGATGCACATTTATGACATTTGGACATGCTCTTTTACGCGCCGACATGCGGGTTGCGCTTTCCGCAAACTTGGTATCTTACGATTGCGGGGAAGCGGGTAGCAGGTGGTCTGACCACCCGTTACCCGCTACCCTAAACCCACGATCGCAAGATACAGAGTTTGTGAAAAGCGCAAAAGACACGCCATTGCCACACCTACAATGTGAATAAGGGAGTCAGCAAAGCAGATAGCGGATAGCGGGTTCCGGGTAGCGGCTAGCGGGAGGTGTACGATCGGGGCCAAAGGCTTTAAAATGTAGGCTTTGCTATTAGTTACAGACACTGCATATAGACTATTTTCTACATGGTGTTTACGACACATGCATTTTGCTGTTTAGACCTATGAAGTTATAAATTTACAAAAGCTGGACTTCTACATATATACTGCCTGCAGTTACAGAGCTGCTCTAATTTTACTTATGTACAAAGGCTGAGTAATATTTCAGCCACAAACCCACAGTGTTTCATAACATACACACTCATTATTTGTTTGGAAACAAAGATGTCAGTGTGTTATGTTCTGCAGTTGTGTTGAAGGGAGGACCCAAAATGCAGGAGTTCAAAAGATTTATTAGCAAAACAAAGTCCAACTTAACTTAAATCCACAATAATCCAAAAGGTGATGACACAACAGGAGGGTAAAGGCAGGAGCAGGTAACATCAGGAAGGCACGCAGAGTAACACATGGGAAAACGAGCAGGTATGCAAACAGGAATCCAGACAGACCAGTGTAGTTTTCTGTCGTCAAAAGAAGGTTGAAGATCACCTGTCGACGATGATATGACTTTTCTTCTATCGATCTCTTCCCGTCTGGATTCGCTGTGCCGTTCTGAGTGTGTTGATGGGTCCAGAAAAAAGCTGCTACAGGCCGACTTTTTAAATGCAAAAATTATATTTATTTACAAGAAAAAAGAAGGCATAAATGACAGACTTCTGCAGCAGTCTGGGACCTCTCTGAAGCTAATGAGGGAAAGATCAAAGAACAAAGAAATACGCAGGCTCTTTATAGCCTCTGTGTAATGCTTTTTTCAAGCTTCAGTTTCACAGGTGGAATCAATTTTCAATCAATTTTAATGAGACCATTTCATATTCACTCCTTACTTGCTTATCTTTTTCAAACAAACAGTACCGTCTTAAGTTTACAGTTGGAATCGATCAGAAACTCTCTAAGACGGATTCTCAGTTCTTATCTCTTCTTGGCCCTGAACTGTACTCTACTTTGCTGAAAAAGACAGGATATGGACTAGTAGTCACACACCAAAATGAACCCGCTGACTCTACACAATGCTCTTAAACTCAATGAACTTCTTCAGAGGACATAGTCAAAACTTATATAAGTATATATGTAAAAGATCATATTGTTCAGACACCACACCAGCAAAAGATAGGGGAAAAGACAAGTCTTAAATACACAGGAGGGACAAATGAGAAGCAGGTACAAGCAATCAAGGATAACACAGGGAAGGAAGAAAAGCAGACCACGAAGACAAGATAGACCTTCAAAGTAAAACAGGAAACAAAGTAGACTAGAGACAGGGAGTGAGACGCCAACTTAACACAAAACAAAGAATGTCTGCCATGGCTGACCCAGACCATGACAATGTTTTGTGGAAACAATAAAAAAAAATTCCAGTCATTCTAAAATACACATTCCAGAGTGCCTGTTAGACGAAACAATGTTTTAACATGAGAAGGGTACAGATCTGTTAAAGATGGACAAAAACATTCTAATGGATGTGTCAGTGAGGTTGCAGATGAGGGTACCTGCTATCAGTGTGTGGAAATATTTCTCTCTGACAGAGTTCTTTACTTACTGCTCTGTACTTGACTCTTTTCGTTAGATAACAACTTGTCATGTTTGCAGTGGCTGAAAGAGGACCAAAGAGCAGATCTCAAAAAGCAAAAGGTTTATTACCAAAAACACAAATGTCCAAATGATCCAAAAACACAAAAAGTCCCAATGATCAAAAAATACAAAAAGTCCAAAATGCAAAAGCATAACTTAACTTAATCCAGGAGACAAGAGGGGAAACATGCTGAATCGGATGTGAATTGAGATTTGAATCGGATCATTTTGTGAGTGAAAGATTCACACCCCTAATATGAATGCTTACATAAATACATACTTTTTGCCTATGAATGAATAAGTAAATAAATAAATAAGATAAATAATTGGACATGAAATGAATAATAAAAATACGTCTCACATGCCCATTTTCCAATGTTAACAACGTCAGTACGGGCTCAATGTAAGGTCAACGTGACTGCCCAGTTAGCTTACGTCGTAATATCATTTAACCTCTGGAATTTTATTTCACAGATAGCAAAGAGAACTTTTTAGCAGCATCATGGATCATTTTCTAAAAAGAAAAGCCCCACAGGAACGGAACATCACAGAGGAGCCGACTTCTTCATACAAGCCTTCATCCACCAGCTCTGAATCTGCACCATAGGTCGCAAAGGTAGTTGCTAGCGATAAGGCTAAAAAGAGGCAATACAAGGATGATGGATGGAAGCAAGCACATCACGGATCAAAAGAAGCTTTCCTGCTGAGGCCTACTCTGGTGCAGTTATCGTGTTCAGGTTATTTAAACAAAATAAACAGGATGTATGCATTTATAGTCGGAGCGATGCAGTGTAGCTTTGGATTATATTTTACTCTGGGGTGTCATGAGATTTTATTCACTTTTGAAAGGTGTCATGACTGAAAAAAGGCTGAGAAAGGTGCTGATTAGGAAGTAGCTATAAACCAGAGCCCTGCATGGTTCCGATTTAGGAAACCCACACTCACCCCTATCAGTCATACATAAACCCACATCCAACAGCAACAGAAAAAAAATTTTGCATCTGACCCCACCCACTATCAATACATACTGAGACCTGAACCATACCGGAATGAAAAGTAGTCTACAAACTACCATTAAGACTTGGAATGTGTAAAAAAATTTTTTAATCATCTTGAAATGCAGATGCAGTTTTCACAGAGGTAATAGATGTCACTCTTCTGAATGACACGCTGTTTTGAAGCAATGTGTCGAAAAGTGGTTCATTGCTTCAGGAAGCGTCAGTTTCACCATCACTACCAAAAACAGGAATGAAGAAACCCTGTAGGTATCAAAAACAAAACATCAAAAAGCCTTTCCAAATAATGAGAGAAGGAAGCTCTTCCAGAGCAGAGATATTACAGACTCCAGCAAAACCCCAGCAGACATCATGGTAAAAGCCAGTAGTAAATGACCAGACAAGGGTGAGGGCTTATAAATGTTGCCAGAGACCAGTCCCAACCAGTCATAGCAAAATGAGCTAACGACACATAGCTGCTGTTGTCTGACTCTCAGGAAATGATTGGATGTCTTATTGACCATGAGAACAATGAGCAACTGAAAGACAAAGCTGTGAAGGAGAACAGTGACACATATGAACAGCAGTCAGACTGAAGCAACAGCAAAGAAGAAGAGGTGCTATGCAATGACAGGCCTTTAGAGAAACAAAAACTAATTCTGAGGTTAAGCAAAGTAATGCTGCATAATGGAGAGTCATGGAAGCTTATACCATATTGGATGATGGCCCTGAACATGCTCAACAAAAGTAACAAGGCTAAACATAGATTATATTGCTCAGCCACTCCACCGCTTGTGCTCAGAACATGTCCTTCCTCCAGTCGCCAAAGGAGGGAGTTCTACTTCTGTTACATTTCATAGACTGAAGACCTGAAGTGGGAAAAGCCAACTGATATTTATGAATGGAGAGTGTTAACTTTTGCCACATCCGCCCTGCTGTCTGTGTTTGCTTTACAGAAAAACATCAAAGATCACAGCCAAGAGAAAGACACTCAGGAATACAGTATAGTCCTTCTATCCTGACAACTGAGACGTCTGACAGCTGAGGAGTCTGCCAGAGCCCTGGGATTTGAATTTAGATTGTGGTCAAGTAATAGACCCTCAGTCATTGCTCATCTCTCACTAGAAATCAGATCAGACAACACAGAGTTGTGGCTAGGCAAAGGCTATTCATGAATTGACACCAGAACTTCACTGGCACCATCTGTTGGACACAGTAACCTATAAACACCACCATACTGAGCACCCGACCACAACCATGCACACAATATGCCATATAAGCTTCACGGTGGGCAAAGGCCAAAAATAAGAAACACAACAAAGCTTTCTGATTATAATCAAGCTTACAAATCCAAAATAAATAAACCAAAATACAAAAATTTATCTCACTGCATTAATGCAAGCAGGAGAAGGAGAGAAAAATAAATTGTAGCGACCCCTACAAACACCGCCATAACTCCACATTATGTCAAATCATCATTTACAGAATACACCAGTGGCAGGTTGGGAGAAAGGTTAAGCCTTTCCCAGAACTTCATAATCCTCACTCTTTGGTTGGATTGTCCCAAAGGAGGGTCCAGCTGTTGCTGCATGTACCAATCACAGCCTGGCACCTGCACACTGCCATTAGAACATATAGTGAACACATAGAACATCATTAGTAATGATGTCATCAATTACGTCACATGCCATTGTCTAAATATGTCCTGTTATATTATGTTCAGATAATATGTTGCCATGGTGAGTAACATAATATGGGCTTTTTGGAATTGACAACAGGTTTACTGCTAACTTAACTAGTTAAGTTTACTTAACTAGCTAAGTGATACAATCTGCTTTTTGCTGCAAAACATTTGTTGTTCAATAAGGCGTATGATGTGCTCGTTTAGTCATAAAGGAGGTTATCACCAACTGTCTTGAGAGACAGCTGCTAATAACCAGAAGGGTATTAACAAAGTTAATAAATTGAAACGGGCCACCACCTGATAAATCAGGAAAAAGGACTAAACGGACACAATCAGTCTCAAAGTGGCTGTTGGTCTATGCTTGCCAGCCTGTGACCAGGTGTGGCACTATAGAGCAACAGAGAAAGGGGTGAGTCCAAGCACAGACTTCTTCAACCAGCAAGTGTTACAAAACTGTGCAAAATAACCACAAACAACTTCTCTCATTAGAATGTATCAGAATTTATTAACACAAGTATTAAAATGAACAAACACTTGAATCAAGATCCTGATGTCTACTAACTAAAAGATGACTAAACAAACATAAGCAAATAAAACATTAAATGGAAAAGAATGTCAACTTATGTACATGTATGCTGATGACTGTGTGTGCGTGTTTGATAAACTAAGATGGCTTAATACTGTGAGGAGGATTTCCAAGATGGCGGACGAGGTCACGTGGTGACTTCCTCACAGAGATGTTAGTAAGAAAAGAGGAGGAGAGGAAAGGCTAAGCGAAGGTGATTCCTAACCACCGACGCTGTGATCGCTCTGAGGATTTCCACACAGGAGGGAGAGTGTGACGCAGACGTCACACTCTCTTGCGTCACACAACGCAAACGTTGTTTGTTTAGAAATCGGGGCGCAATCAGCCAGTGGTAAGGAAACACAGTGATCACGTGGGTAAATACGCACCGGCGGATTACCGGTGGGCTCAATCGTAAACAGTGTCACAGTAAGCACATCTTGGTATCTTGGAGCGGCTCTCCTCCTCTTTCTCTCTTTGTGGTCAATGGTGAGATGCGGCATTGCGCAGCAACAGCAGCCAGGCTGTCTTCCTTCCCGGTTTGTCTGAGGCCGGTCACTTGTCCGAGGCACGCAGGTGATTCCTATGCGTCGTTTCTTCCATACATCGCGGATCACTCTGTAGGTGCGTCACGATCGGACAAGGTGTGTGGTTGTTGTTGGACAACCAGAGGGATCTCCTGCAGACAGGTCGCCAGGGAAATGCAGGCCTTTGGCTATTTTACCTTGCTGGAGCAGGCCAGAGAGAGATGTGCAGCTTCAGATGGAGGAGGTCAGAGAGAGCAAGTGGGAGGAGGGCGCTGGTATTTATGTGACTGGACATGATCTGCCCTTGCCAGGAACCCCTGCTGTGTAGTAGGGGGGTCCTCAGACAGTAAGAGGCATTGTGTTCCTTCACACCTTGCCATAAAACAATAATTGGGGGTTGCAGTCATTCCAGTGGTCCTTTGTCTCACAAATCATGCGGTCTCTGTAACTCATGGCCTGTGGCCCAACACATTGAAGGATGTAAGCTGCTACAATGTTAATCCAAGTAAAGGATGAAGTTTAACTCATATTTACTGAGAAATGTCTTTGAACCTGCAGACTTTGAAGGGACAAACTACCTAGAGCTCTCTGCAGCGATTATAGCTACGCATTTGATACAGGGAAACTCTCACTAGTGAAAACTTGGCAGCTGCTTCAGCTGAAGAGCATCTACTAATGAAAACTAGGCAACACTCAAAATTCTTGGCTCAGGCCAGACCAAATCTCTTCCAGCTTGGGGATGTCTCTTTTAATCTTTAAAGCACCATGGCTAACTCGTAAAGCTTTTTTTTTTTTTTACCAGACTCGAGTAAGCTTTTTTTTTTTTCTTTTTTGTATGGGTTGTTTCACAGTGAATTTTTTTTTTCCAGGTCCCTCCAGGCACATTTCAGAAATGGTGCATTTGTGAGATTATGAAGATATGAAAGGGTTTTGTGATTATGCAGTAATCTGCTTATTTAATGATGTGGTGCACGCCCTGTGCTGTCCCATCTTCAATCATCCATAAAAAAAGCATGAGTGGTATCAAAATGCTTTACAACTTCTAATGTAAATCTCATACAAAGTTGAAATTTTTCAAAACTCTCTGAACTGTAGGCCCATATCCTCACAGATTTAAGTAATATTTAGAGCCTGTTAGTTTGAGAACACCAGATTGTGTATGCCTTTCTCATGTCTGACTCCCTGCCAGCTCAATCTGCTGAGTGTAAACTAATGCAGCTTTTCCGCGCCTGGGGGACATAGCAGTTACAGTGTAGCAGCCACCCATCAACATATTAAACTCCTGGGAAAAGTTATATGCAGTATCATGACAGTTTCAATTTTTCTGCTTTTTGGCCAACCTGCAAATCCTTCACCTTCTGAGTTTAATACTGTCAAAAAAAAAAAAGAAGGGTCCCAAGCTTCAGATTCAGAAAACTCCCAATAGGGGCACAAACAGCATATATTGTGTCAGTACCATCAATTCAGACAGTCATGGCCAAGAAAAGAAACAACAAATAAGTGCATTCCATAAAAAAGAAATGATAAAAACAACTTAAAGTCTAAAAACACTACTGTCAGAGTTCAACAATCTGTTCACAGAAGGAATACAAGAATTTGAGAAATTATTAGTTCTCCTTGGAGATGCATAAAAATGATGTTCTGCAGGCATCAATGAGAATTTTGGAAGCAAAATATGTCGGGTGTTGACTTATAGTACCTGACACTCCCAAAGGGACAGAAAATCGCAAAGCTTGAAACAAATAATCTTGGAACAGATTTTAACAATGCTCTGCAGGCTTTTCTTATATTTAATGGATAGACCATTAAATCAACAGATAAAAGGTGAAGACTTTCCATCCATCCATCCATCCATTATCCATGCTTGTTTAGTCCTATGCATGGTCACGGGGATCTGCCATGTTGCAAAAGTGGGGCAAATCAAAAACAAATAGGGGAGCATTTGACGGGTAATAAGTAGGGCTGGGCAAGTTAATGCATTATTATCGCGTTAACGCATTAATTTATTAACGCCGACATTTGTTTTATTGTATGTAACGCATGTTGCTGACGTGCTTTTGTTTTGAAGTCTGTTACTGGCTGGCAATTGGCAGGCAAAACTAAAACAGACATGGAGAGTGGTAAAAATCAGTGTACTTTACAGTTCGGGTAGCAATATAATATTGCTACCCGAACTGTAAAGTAAACATCTGTAAACTTTACTTTTCAGTGTAATATTGCCAATATTACACTGAAAAAAGTGATTTTGTAGAGTGGTAAATATAATCTATGCAAATCATATACAATTTACTCGATTATTGGAGTCAGCCAAGGAATTATAAAGTAATGGGTAAATTATACACACGCTACCTATTTGTTAAAGGTAACAACTATTACATGGAAAAATACAGTAAAATAAACCCCAAAACAGTGAGTCCTCTGTTCCAAAGTTTGCATGCGTGAGACCATGTTTTTGAATGAGCAGGTCAGAAACTCTGGATCTTCTCTCCGGCTGCCAGCGAACGAACCGCAGAAGTGAAGGTAAGCTATTTACACAGGGCTGCTGTGTATAATAGTACGAATACAAATGGTAATTTTTGAAATTATGATATTACACTTCACTTGTATTCGACGTCCGTCTGTGTAACGTGCCATTACTTGAAATGAAAATTTGAATCTGCCGCTGGCGCCACCATGGCTGTTAACCGTCCCGAGAACTGCACGAACGTTGCAACGAAATATGTTCGCGGTGTTCTTTTTTACAAGATTAGTCAGCATGCGTGACTGTGTCATACCGCTGGTTTTAAGGTTAGAAATGAGGAAACGCTAGTTGTTTTTTTTTTTTCTAAAATATTGAATGAGCGGAGGTTTAGGCAACACATAGACTGTAATGGGGATAGTTCAGCTTTTTTCAAGTCTGGTTAAGGTATAATGGCCATGAAGTATCTGCAGTAGAAATGTCTCTGCTCCAACATCACAGCCAGTAACTTTACACTGTGGCTAACGAGGAACAATTCATCAACGTAATTTCGCCACCAACAAAAATACGCGTTTTAATACTGGTGTATTATTTTGAATAATACACCAGTATTAAAACGCGTATTTTCATTCAGTTCAGGAGTAGGCTATGTTTTAAAGCAAATATTTACAATGCAGCCGCTGGTCTTAAAAACACTGACATGTCGCCAACATCTGAAATGACTCACGTTTATTCGTTTACCTGCCAGCTCCGTTAGCTCTGTTAGCTCCGCCAGCTCCATTAGCTCCATTAGCTCCATTAGCTCCGCCAGCTCCGTTAACATGGCTGCTGGAGCCGGTCTCCGCAGCGGTCCGTTTAAAAACAAAATGATCCTCTCTATAAATTACCTACATGCTTGTGTACTGCGTACGTGTTCCTCTGTTGTTAAAGTTTAGCGTTATTCTCAGTTTTATTTTTACTATCAGGACTATAGACTGACGTAAACAGTCGTCATGGAAACATGACGCTCATCCAGTGGTGCTGGGTTTGGACCAGAGTGAAAACAAAGTACAAAGTATCACTGTGTCCCATTTAGGGCTGGGTGATTTTATCGATTCTGCGATATATATCGATATTTTATTTCCCAGAGAGTATCGATTTTTCAGCAGCGGGTATCGATATTTTAAGCTCCCTTCAAAACCCCCGTGTCTCGCATGGGTGCTCTTCCTGCAAAGTGCAGGAAGTCCTCCAGCCGCTAGTGTCGCTGTAGAGCATTTCTAACAGGGTATCCAGAAGGCAGCTTCTTTCTCTTCTGGCTACAGCTGAGCCAGTCAGGAGAAAGGCGGCGAGTATAAACGCAGCATCTGTGTGCTTAAAAGCAGATGTGTGGGAGCAGTTCGGGTTGAAAAAGAAAAAGGAAAGCAAAGATTTAGACAAAAGTATGGCGGTTTGCAAGCTGTGTCACACAAACGTGAAGTACTCTGGAAATACCACCAACCTGCGAGGCGAGCCCACCTGAAACGTTACCACTCGGACAAGGTAATGCTAACTGAGAGCGAGCCAAACTTTATTTGTCAGGATTTGAGACCGTATTCAGTGGTGGAAAACGCCGGCTTTAAGGGCTGTGTTTACTCTCGCGGCAATGTGTTGCAGTTATCTTGTTGCCGGTATGCCGCAGTTACTTTTGATTTATGCTCAATTTTGAAGCGCGTCTGCGCTGTTATTCAACGCCACAACGGAGAGGGACAATCACGAACTAGCTAAACTTACTAAACGTATCTCTTGCGTTTTTCCACGTCCTCACCGTCTCGGCCGTATCCAGACCCACATTCATCGCTATCTCCCTCCATGAATTACTAGAATATGTGCTGTCTTTGTAGTGTGGAGAACGAGAATCGTACAGATGTGGGTACTTCCTCATTTCTTCGATGACGAATTGACCAATCAGAGGCGTCCTTTCTCTCCTCTCTGCGACGCTGTCTGCAGTCACCTACCTTTCAGTTCAGTTAATTCAAACAAATTGGAACACTCACAAGATGTCACCAAAATCACTTTGTCCCGTTAAAATCTTTCAGAAAATGATGCAAATGTTTTGTTAGAAAAATATCGATATAATATCGTATCGCGAGCCAAATGTATCGTATCGTATCGTGAGATTAGTGTATCGCTACAGCCCTAGTCCCATTAGTATGCTTGAAAACACCCACTGTTGCTACACCTAAGGTTTTTTTTAAGGAATTGTGGGATCATGCAAAAGATTTTAGAATTATTTTGTCTGACGTCTGATCACTTTTTCTTCCCACCAAGAAACATTCATCTGATTACTGTGAGATCTGGTCTGTCATTTAAAATTTAATTTTTTTGTTCTTTTACTTCCTAGATCAAGGAAGAGTTCAGACGTATCACAACAGTTTCCTTGGAGAAGAGATTCATGCTGAAGCTTGATGAGTACCCAGGTCTTATTCATGCCAAAGGAGGAGCTGCTGGTTCAAAGATGCACCCTGTGCTGGACACTTTAAATGACGTATGCTATTTTACTTTTTTCACAAATATGTAATTACAAATATGCTTTTTTTTTTTTTTTTTTTTTTTACAAATATGTAAATCTGTGAAAGATGTTAAAAGATGTTTTAGTTTTTAAGGACTTCAGTCTTACTGTATGTAAATCCTTTCCTACTCTAACAGTCTTTTCACTAAATTGTATCTCCCTACAGACACAGAGCATTGAGGAAAAAAAGGGATGCAGTTGTCTGTTGCCTCATCAGCTACCTCGGTGAAAGACAAGAGGATCTTTTCCATGACTGCCAGGTATGTCATATTGATAACAGATGACAGATTAACACCAGGGATCCTCATGTCTTCCTCTCCTGTCCTCCTTTTGTCTTCTGTCCACTCCCCTCTGTTCTCCTTTAGATAAACTGAAATGTACTGAAACAGCATCTTAAATTAAATAAAAATTGTGTATGCTTTTTGTTTCTCTCTTTTTAAAATGTAGGTATGTGAAGACTACACAGACAAGACGATGAAGGTGATGGTGATGCACAGTATCATGGCTGAGGAGGATCCATCAGATGTGCTAATTGTGATTGAGGGAAAGCAAGTGACGGAAGAATGTGGAAGCCGAACAAAGGCATGTGTACTGGTGATGGGACTGATATATGCCCTCAACCTCCAATATCCAAAGCAGCTGAAGAACACATTTGAAGCTTTTCAAAAACTTTTTTTTGAAACTTGATGGGGCAAAACTACTTTGGAAGGTCCACAGCCTCAAAAATAAACTCATGCAATAGACGCATTTCACCTCTTGTTCCAGGAGGATCCTTTTTCTGGACATACGTAGATGGAGTTAGAATGGTTGTGATAGTTTTATATTTATCTTCTCTGCTCTGATCTCCTCACTGCTCTTTTACTGAGAAATCTGGATGTCCTTAAACAGGGATATGTTTTATTGTCCAACATGATTGAAACATTTGAAGTTGTTGGTTGAGTGAGGTTTAAAACAGGTTCATTACTTTAATTGTTGTGTGATGCTGTTGTGCTGCACTTTATTCTGTTTCTTGATGATTTTATGGATTAAAAACATAGAAATGATGAACCATCTGAATGGCTGCGGTTACATTATGTTTTTTAATACTGAATGAATAATTAGGAATTAAATAATTCCGAATTAAACTATTTTCCTTCGAGTTTACATGGAAATAGTAATTCCGAATTAAGGTTTACATGGAAAACACGTTTGTTCGGCTTTATCCAACTCCGCTTTAGGTCTGGGGGTTGGGAAGGGTTCTGATTGGATGGGGGGGCGGACGTCTTTACGTCTACCGGAAGAAAACAAACTTAGCTAACTGGTTAGCAACAACATTTCACTTATTTTTGACCTGGGTGGCGTCTCTATCTGCGAAACCTCCTTCATTTAACCTGGCCGCTTTGAAAAGCTCACAATTTTTATGTTTCCTGCCATCTGTTCTTTTAATTATTTCCAGTTCCTCCAAGCTATTTATTAAATAAATCGTCTCTGCTCTTGAACACCGTTTACTGCGTGCTGCCGTTTTGAAAACAAGCCCAGTGCGGAATATAAGCGTCATCGCGACAGACGGGCAAGAGAACGAGCATGCGCAGAAAGACGGGAATTAATTTAAACAGGAATGAGTGTATACATGACCGCGGAATTACTTAATGCGGAATTAAAATGGGAATAAACCAGCTACTTACTCGGGAATTAAGTTTAATTCAGAATTGACATTTTCATATGGAATTAAGTGTTTACATGGTAACTTTTATTCGGCTTTAACTTTAATTCTGAATTAAAGAGGAATTAAACTTCCCATGTAAATGCACTGACTGTCTTTTTTGAGGGGGGTACATCTTATCTTCTCTGAATTAGTAATGATTATTAACTGATATATAATTAAATTTTATTAGTTATTATCAGATATTACCTACTGGAAAACAAGAGATAATTTTACCCAATTTCAGTGAGTAAGTAGCTGTTGAATAGATACATCAATATGAGGTATATTTTACCTAATTTATTTAGGTATTTCATAGCTTTTTAATTTTAGTTATTTTATACTCAATTTATGCAGTCAAATCTACCCCAAAGATGTCAATGCAAATTGTTACCTCCATTTTAATTGGGTAAATTATATAGATTAGTTTTTACAGTGTAACAATTCTGTCTGAAAAAAAACTTTCAAACCCCTTTGTTCAAGACGATCGCCTCATTCCTCCATTTTACATCAGATCTGCTCCATGTGTTCACTGTCCTGCTATTCTCTAGCTCAGGGGTTTTCAAAGTGTGGGATAGTGAGCCTCCCCTGAGAAGAACTCAAAAGCATGCCACCCCCCACCCCCCTTAACATCTGTATGTTTTCAACACATATTTTAACACATTTTAACACCTGTATGTTTTTAACACATTTTAACATCTGTATGTTTTTAAGAGCCCCGTTCAACACGAGCACACCACAGATCCAACTTTTTCCTGAATGCAGAGACTTGATCATGTGCCAAAAAGACATGGCACTCTTTGCCTTGCAGAGAGGTGTTCAGTGGGTTTATCCGGTCAAAGATATCAGACAGATAGGCCAGCATTGCAACCCACTTTGCGTCCTCTGTATACTTCACCAGTGGGGAGTTGATTTCGGCGAGGAACATGCGGACTTCCTCGCGCAGATCACACAAGCGGTGCGAGGACCTTGCCCCGCGACAGCAACCGGACCTTGGAGTGCAGGAGCAGCTGATGGAAGTGAGCGCCATCTCATTGCAGAGGGTGGAGAAGAGACGGGCATTCATGGCGCGTGATTTAATTAGGTTGACAATTTTTACCGCCTCATCCAGGACCGCACACAGCTCTTTGGGCATCTTCTTGGTTGCCAAAGCCTGGCGATGGATGATACAGTGCGACCAAACAGACGCAACCGCTTGCACCTGTTTCACCAGACCTCTGTGGCGGCCTGACATTGCCCGTGCGCCATCAGTACATATTCCACAACACAACATATGTGCTCTATCTAGTGGCACATATGTGTAACGACAACAGAAAGTCCGTTCCTTCATTATAAAACAAAACCATTTCTGGGTCAGACAAACCAGACAGAAAAAATATTAAAAACAAATTCAGTCGCTGTAGTGCGAGCTGGCAGAGGATGGCAAAACAGAAACTCCTCCTGGACGCCGAGCTCTTTAATAAAGCATACATACACCATTAGCTGTGCACAGTTAGCAACATCAGTGGACTCGTCCAGCTGAATGCAGAAGAAAGGGCACGGATAGTGTCCAGCACCTGTTCTTTCACATCAGCTGCCATGTCAGAGATGCGGCGCTGGATGGTGTTGTCAGACATCGGGATGGCATCCAGCTTGGCAGCAGTAGCTACGCACATTAGTGCCGAACACATATCTTTAGCAGCAGGGAGGAGCAATGTCTCATCAATGTTGTGGGCTTTCCCCGCCTTCGCAATGCATAACGCTACGCGGTACGATGCTTCGGTTGCCTTGGTAGTCACAGTGCCAAACGCCTCGATGACTTTCTTCTGTGACCGCAATTCATTAAGTTTCCGATCAAAAAACACCCGCGGCTTGGTCGTTAAACTTTGGTGCTTGGTTTCAATGTGACGCTGGAGTTTACATGGTTGCATACTGTCGTTAGCTAGCACCTCTTTGCAGACAACACACTGTGGCAGCGTAGCATCGTCAGGAGCAATACACGAAAAGCCAAACTTTAAATAATCAGGGTCATACTTCCTCCGTTTTCTGCTTGCCCCAGACTCTGTGCCCTCTCTCACTTTCACTTGAGATACTAAAAATCGATCCATTTTGCCCTCGATGTTTACACTCTTTTTTCTGTCTTTTCAGGTTTACAACCAGACAATAAAATATTAAAAACAAATTCAGTCCCGTGGCCCGTATGCTAAAATTGAAATATAAAAAACCAGTCTTTTTTTTTTTGTTATTTTTTTGTGTGTTACGTTTTACCAATAATAGAATGCCTGTTTTTTTATATTTCAATTTTAGCAAACAGGCCACAGGACTGATTTGTTTTTAATATTTTATTGTCTGGTTTACGTGACCCAGAAATGGCTTTGTTTTATAATGAAGGAACAGACTTTCTGTTGTCGTTACACATCTGTGCCACTCGATGGAGCCACACTGAAGTAACCAGCTAGAGAACAGCAGGACAATGAACACATGGAGCAGATCTGATGTAAAATGGAGGAATGAGGTGATCGTCTTGAACAAAGGGGTTTGAATGATTTTTTTCAGACATAATTGTTAATATTGCTACCTGAGTTGCTACCCGAACCCGAAAGTACACTGATTTTTATCATTCTCCATGTCTGTTTTAGTTTTGCCTGCCAATTATCTTCCGGTTCCCCAGCAGCCAGTAACAGACTTTTCAAAACAAAAGCACGTGAGCAACATGCGTTAACGCGCGATAAAATAAATCTCGGCGTTAATAAATTAATGCGTTAACGCGATAATAACACGTTAACTTACCTAGCCCTAATATATACATTTGATCATACATTAGGCTTTCCTTTATTTACTGGCCCATACATTTACACTAACACACTGTACATAGCTCATCTTCATTCAATAGCATCAAGAACCTTGAATCATCATCAATCCGACATCAAGAGCACAACAGATTCATAGGTGCCAGTTACAAAAGAAGGAAGTTATATATTTATAACTCAAAAGACACATATAAAGGATGAGAAGCCAATCCGTATCTGGATCTGGAGAAAAATAACGGAAACTAACTTTTTATTTAACCATTTGTTTCATGTTGAATGAGTACAGTATTTTGCTATGATGCAAAGTTGAAGCTACAGAATGTTTACTTTGTGTATGCATGTCTTTTTTTAAAAGTATTTTTTCAGATTTTGCGGCCCGAGTGGCCTTTATTTCCAGCGAGAGAGATGGGAAATTGGGACAGAGAGAGAATGGGAAAGAGGTGCAGCAGAAGATCACAGGCTGGGAGTTGAGCCTGTGACCGCTGCAGGAGGACTGTAGCCTCTGTACATGGACTGCCTGCTTAAACAACCAAACTTCATGATGGCCCATTTGTACATGTCATTGAAAAAGTTTAAACATAAAAAGATCACATCAAAAGAAATTGCACATTTACAATAAAAACATACAAACTGTAAAGTAAGCACCTTTTTGCGCAGAACTTGAACACAAACTGTTCTGTCTAAACACCAACATGAGCAGTAATATTCACAAATGCCAAACTACTCCTTTCAATCTAATAGTAACCTTTTACAGCAATAAGTCAGTACTGAACAGTAAAGACCAAGGGAACAGTCAGATTGTGGACGGGTTGTGTCTTTTTGTGTAAGAGAACTCAGGTGTTAAATGGACACCATGCATGCCGCTGCGTGTGTGCCTGTGTGTGTGTGTGTGTGTGTGTGTGTGTGTGTACAGTCATGGTTGTCCACAGCAGAAGCAGCTGTCAGGCCAGAAGGCTTGGGCCTATGTCACTATGATGATATTTTTGGAACCTGTGTTGTTCAAAAGGTCAGATAAAGAAGCACGGGAGTCCTCACAAAGCAGGGGGTGAGGTGTCGGGTGAAAAAGGGTGAAGGCAGATATCCACAAGCCAACACGTGAACCACAAATACAGGGTAGTGCTCCTTGAGAGGAGGAGAAAGGGCAATAGGGACAAAATGAAAATGTCTAACAGTGAAGCAGACTGAGACGTCAAGTCAGTCCCTGAGAAGACCTCACCTTTTACTGAATGAGAGCTTTCATGAGGAAGGCAGAAGGAACTGTTTGAGTGTCCTGCAGTGTCACTGTAACTAAAAGTCTAATCTGACTGTGGCTGACAAACTGGAATAATCTGGACATCATGGATGGAGGATCACCCACCAAGGACACAGAGACAACATGTCAGACAGATGCCAACAATAACAACCAGGTGACTTCTTCTTTTTGTCTGTTTGTTTTGCATGATCAAGTTATATTGGAGAAGGATAACTTTTATGTTTGGATTTGGTCTTTGTCCTGCTGCATCACTCAACTAAACTACTCCTAAGCTTCAGGTGTCCTTCACCTGTAGGATAGTTTGATAAACTTTAGAAGGGGATTCATTTCCCTTCCATGATGGCAAGTGATACAGGTAGTGACACAGTGATGCTCCCTCTACCATACACCACTGATGTTAAAACAGTTTGATATTGGCATGCTTGTGCTTTTGTTTTTGCATCATAATATTGATATACATAATATACATAATGATGAGTATTGTTTCCCAGATTTAATGTGTCCACCATTTTCACAGCAGCTAAAATGTTGTTTGGCAAACTTCAAGCAAGCAACTATGTTGTATTTATTTATTTTCTTTTATTTAGAGAAGCGGCTTCCTGTGTGGTGCTTTGCCCCTTGACACCCTGTCTGTTTAGTGATTTATACATCTTAGACCAGTTCCGGTGATGTCTTCAAGTCTTTAGCTGTTACTCATAAGCTCCCCTTTACTTCACTGAGGATTCTGAGTTGTGCATTTCAAGTCATCCTGGGTGGACACCCCTTCTTGGAAGAGTCACCACAATACCACACTGGCTCTATTTATAGACAGTTTGTCAACTGTGAACTCATGGATGCCTAAACACTGAGATTACTTTGTATCCCTTTCTAACATTAACTATTTTTGATCACATGTCTTCAGAGATATCTTTTTTGTAAGGCATGTTTCACATCAGCAGATGCTTCTTATAAACACCATACTTAGACTGCCTGACTGTCTTTTATCAAAGTAGCTCTAAATCACAGCTCCAAACTCATTACTTTACTCCTTGTCTGCTACTAACATTCATTAAAGAAATGAGTCACTTACTGAAGAAATTAGTCAGTTACTGTTCCTACCAGCACTGTAAATATTTAATGGGTGAAGACAAAAGACATTTCACTCCACAATACTCTTGGAAATATTACCCAAATTAATTTACTACAAAAATAATTTACATTATTCGTTTTTTTGTTGTCCAGGCAGATGATTCAGGGCAGGCGGAGAGTAAAGCCCCAGAGGAGACAGCAGAAGCTCAAGGGGTAATGGACGTGGGGGAGAGCGGTGAGGCAGATGACGTACAAGAACAGGCAAGACAAGAGGAGGCCAATGCTGGAGATACAAACAAATCCCAGACTGTCTCACAGCCTGCTGAAGGTGACCCTGAAGAGGCTGGACAAGATAAGGACAAAGCATCAGCTACTGTTGACGTGAGTGAACCTGAAATAGTAAAAAGAGATCAAGATGGAAATGAGAAAGAGAAAGAGGAAGAGAATAAAGGGGAGCAGGTGGAAGAGGTCCAGAGCTGTGAGACTGGGAGAGATAAAAAAGATATCGAGGACAGAGTGGGAAATAAAAGTGAGAAAAAAGCAAAGACTGAAGAGGAAAATGTCAATGAAAAAGAAGTAAAAGGAGCAGAGAGCAAAAACCAAGTCAAAAAGGTGGACACAGAAATGTTAGACAAAGGGAAGAACAAGGAGACAGATAAGCAAGGGAAGCCCAAAAGAAAGACTGGTCCTCCTGCCTCTCTCTCCCGGCCAAGAACCTCTGCACGCTCTAGTAGAGCATCCGCTAAAAGTGACATTATAGCCAAGTTTCAACAAGGTGCACCAGAGTAAGTACAATAGCCCAAATGAACTTAACATTAAATATGAACACATGCTGAAGACATTAAGACATAAGAAAATGTGCAATATGTGACTTTTTTAGGACACCGATACCTCGCAACTTCAAAATTCAGAGGTCGTCTACTGCTCTGGCCACTGGAGCCTCAATAAAACAGAAAATACTTCAGTGGTGTCGCAACAAGACACGCAACTATGAGGTGAGCTCACAAAACTTCTAGATTTGTCCTCTAGATTAACACAAGGAGATAACCACGTGCTTTTTTTCTGCCTAAAGTCAGTCACTGTCCCTTCATGTTTGCAGGGTGTCAGCATAGAAAACTTCTCATCCTCCTGGTGTGATGGTCTGGCTTTCTGTGCCCTGATCCATCGTTTCTTTCCAGAAGCTTTTGACTACAGCTCACTAAAACCAGAAGAGAGGGAAAAAAACTTTACACTGGCCTTCCAAACTGCAGAGTACGGACTGTTTAGCACCCTTTCCTTCATTTCTTGCATCACTCACAGTATTTGTTGTTCTGTAATAGGAAACTTCTCTTCAGCACATCAATGCAATTAAATACAACAACACAATAAAACAAAGTGCTGCCACTAACACACATGAACTTATACAGAAATGTGTGATAATAGTAGGAAAATTGTTGTGATATGAACATTTATGAGATAAAATCTAGACTATACAGATAAGCAGTAAGTAAAGTGTATAATTATGATATCCAGATGTGATGTTAAAGTGTTAGTAAACCCTAGAGAAGTATCATGCTAATCTGCAGTCACAAACAAGCAACATCTTGTTCTTTGTCTCAAAATTTCTCCTTTTTGCCATTTCACCCTGCTGCCAGATCCCTGGCTGACTGCTTCCCTCTGCTGGAAGTCGCTGACATGATCATGATGGGCAACAACCCCGACCCCATGTGTGTATTCACATACGTCCAGTCTCTTTGCCACAGCCTCTCCAAAATTGAGAACGAGAGGAGGAACAAAGAGAAGGAGGAGAAAGAGAAGGATGGAAATGTGGAAGCAGAGAAAGAGAAAGACGACGGTGCAGCAGAGAAAGAGAAAGAAGACGGTGCAGCAGAGAAAGAGAAAGAAGACGGTGCAGCAGAGAAAGAGAAAGAAGACGGTGCAGCAGAGAAAGAAAAAGAAGACGGTGCAGCAGGAGAGGTGTCAACTCACGAAAGTGACATGATGGACAGCCAGGAAGAGACAAAAGAAAAAAATCATGCAGAAGCAGAGGAAACTGGAGAGGAGGAAGATGCTGCAAAGAGCTGTGAGCTAGAGGGAGAGTTAGTCAAGGCCCAGTCCTAGAGCAAAGCTGACAGTAGACATAAAGACTGAAAAAAAAATGTTGGTGAGTAAGTCTTAGTTTACATTTACACCAATAAGGTTCATCGATAAAGTCTAAGCTAAAATAACAAAATAAATGGTGATGTAATGTTCTGGGTAAAGAACATGGAGTCTTTTGTTTTGTTTTGTTTTGTTTTGTTTTGTTTTGAAATGCTTTGTTGGTGTCTGTGTATGTTTTGAGCACAAAAAAAGTTCTGCTTTTCCATTTCATATGTGTTTAGGGAAAAAATAAAAAAGGGCTTTAATCGCAATTAATCACATTATTTCCCTGATTAATCACAATTAATCGCACTGTATACGAAAAATCAAATAATGAATTCAAAAGTAGTGTAAAATGCACTTTTATTTTAATGTTCTGCTGCCATATGAACTAAATTGCCATAACATAACACTTTTAACATCACCACTTGTCAGTAACACATATTTTGAAATGTAATATAATGTAAAATAAAATAAAGCTTATGTCCACTGCCGGGGCATCAAAGTAATCCTATTTTTATGAAAAAAAAAAAGTCTACAAACAAGATCCAACAAAATTACTGTGGCTCAGCACAATCATAACATTAAAACAAGCAATTTCTGAGGTAACAGCAGAAACTTTTAACGGGGAGTTCATCTTGGCAGTTGTTACAAATAACCTTGTTTCTGTCGTATCCTCTGTCTGGGAGAACTTTAAAATGAAAATGTCCATGTTACAAATTGGAGCAGCTTCATATCAGACTTGTTCTTGTTTTAATGTGAATCCGATCTTTTAGTCCTGTTGCTTTTATCTTGTATTGTATTTTATCTGAATGTTGTGTAATTTCTGTGTCATGTATGTAACTTATCTGCTGCTGTCTTGGCCAGGCTTCCCTTGAAAAAGAGGCCATTGTGTCTCAATGGGACCGACCTGGTTAAATAAAGGCAAATAATAATAAAAATAAATTGTCAATCAAAAATTTTAAAAAATTAAAAAGTGACATCAATTTTTTTTTTTTACGTTTTTCATTGTTAAATCTAACACAAAAAAAATGAAATAATGCCTGTTTTTTTTTTTTTTTTATATTTCAATTTTAGACTTGTATCAAAAATACAAAATGAAAAAAAGGGCCACAGGACTGAATTTGTTTCATAATCGAGGACTGGACTTTCTGTTGTCGTTACACATCTGTGCCACTAGATGGAGCCGCACTGAAGTAACCAGTAAGAGAATAGCACGACAGTGAACACATGGAGCAGATCTGATGTAACATGGAGGAATGACGCAAAGGTTTTGTTGCTGTCCAATTTTCTTTTTCAGACAGAATTGTTAATATTGCTACCTAATTGCTACAGAACTGTAAAGTATACAGATTTTTACCACTCTCCATGTCTGTTTCAGCTTTTCTGCATGTTTTTCCGCCAATTGTTTTCCGGTTCCGCAGCAGCCAGCAACAGACTTTTTAAAACAAAAGCATGTGAGCAACATGCGTTAAAGGTGGGGTAGGTGTTGTTTGAAAAACGGTTCCAGCAATCCAACTCAAGTGAGATTTTGAAAATATACACTCCCTCCCTCCTCCCAAAGGCTCCACCTCCTCCTCTTCAGCTCACCCCTCGAAACCACGCCTTCACACAATTCACGACTACATGAACCGCAGGGAGGGAGGGAGGGGTGGGTGGAAGTGCATTGATATTTGATGGACGTATTATGCAGCCAATCAAAATAGTGATGATCACTATTTTGATTGGTCAGAGTTTTTCTCTGATTATACCCTCTAGACTGGACCAAAACGTTTCGTTTTTTTTGCAAACATTTTATTTCAGTGGTGCAATGGGAATGTGAAAAGGTTTTCAGGCAATATTTTAAAAAATGTTGCAAAAAAACAACACCTACCCCACCTTTAACGTGCTATTAAAAAAAAATGTTGGTGTTAATAAATTATTAATCCTACTCCCCCGTGGATAAATTACCACACTAGAAAATTGAAAAGAAAATGCAGGAGTGCTGAAAGGAGGTGGAGAAAAACAAAACTAACAGTCCATTATGAAATATTACGCAACCAACTCAAAATCTACAATGATGCAAAAACAGGCAAGGATATCCCACTTTTCAAAACTAATTGCAGACAACAAAAACAACCCAAAATTCCTTTTCTCCACCATAGATCTTATAACCAACACCAATTTTAATAAATCCTCCATGATGCCAACAGACGCCCTCTGTGAGGAATTTGCTGACCACTTTAGAAGTAAAATTGATAATATCAGATCCAGTCTTTTATCTCAACAGAATGTTACTTTTAACACGCCTGAACCGTTACTTTTACCTGAGGAAACACTGGAGAGTTTTGCCCTGGTTGATGCAAGGACACTTGGTCGAGTTTTCTCCCAAGTAAACCCAACAACCTGCCTTTTAGATCCAATCCCCACATCCCTTTTTAAAACATTCTATGGATTCTTTGAGGAACAGATCTTAAATATTGCAAATTAGTCTCTCCAGACGGGTGTCTTCCCCACTGCCTTCAAAACGGCAGTGGTGAAGCCCCTTCTGAAGAAAAGTAATCTAGACCCCATTTTTAATAATTACCAACCTGTATCTAACCTACTGTTTTTAAGTAAATTTTTAGAAAGACTGGTTCTTAACCAAGTAAATTATTTCTTCGTTAAAAATAATATTTTAGAGAAATTTCAGTCTGGTTTTAAGATGAACCACAGTACAAAGACAGCCCTTTCAAAGATTTTAAAAGACATCAGATTTAATGCAGATGCACAAAAACTCACAGTCTTGGTTTTACTGGATCTTAGTATCTTTGATACAGTAGACCATCACATTTTATTAAACAGACTCAGAAACCTGGTCGGCCTCTCTGGTACTGTTCTTAAGTGGTTCAGCTCCTATCTCACAGATCAATTTTTTCTTTGTAAGTATGGATACATGCTCCTCCACAATGCATAAAATTAAGTGTGGAGTGCCCAAAGGGTCAATCTTAGGTCCAATTCTTTTTAATCTGTACATGCTTCCCCTTGGGGACGTCATCAGGAGACATGCCATCAGCTTCCACAGTTATGCAGATGATACACAGCTGTAAATCGGTGTGTCTCCTGATGACACAGGACCAATTGATGCACTTTTTAACTGTATTTTAGATATCAAGACATGGATGGCAGAGAATTTCCTACAACTCAACCTAGGACAAAACTGAGGTCTTAGTTATTGGTCCTGAAGGCAAGAGAGAGAAACTTTTACTAAAACTACAGGATCTGAAACCTGCACAATGTGTAAAGAACCTAGGTGTAATTTTTGACTCTGAGCTTAATTATATCCCTCATATCAAAAATAGAACCAAGATAGATTTTTATCACCTAAAGCAGTGATTCCCAAAGTGTGGGCCATGGCTCCCTGGTGGGCTGTCATGGTACTGCAGGTGGGCCGTGAGAGGTCAATAAAAATAAACAAATATGTTTTAAATCCTCAAATTTTTCTAAATATGTTTTTCATAACTTTAAGATATTTATGATTTTAAAAATGTAGAAGTAATAAAACAAATCAATTGAGTGTTATTCTACTGTCATCTTAATATGACAAGTGTCACCTTCTTTATTGACCTCTTAGATTAATATCGGAACGTAGCTTCTTGTCTTGAATGTTGATCACAGTTGTGTTTAAAGGTTTGGGTGGGCTGCAGAGATTTTTCACATTTCAGACTGGGCCATGGTATTCTGAAGTTTGGGAATGGCTGATCTGAAGACCCACGGTGAGGCTGTTTTCAGCCATTATGGCCCTCATCTGTGGAACAGCCTGCCAGAGAACATCAGGACCACAGAGACTGTTGAGATTTTTATTTCAATTCAATTCAATTCAATTTTATTTGTATAGTGTCTGTTACAATGACAATTGTCTCTAGGTGCTTTACAGAGACCCAGAGCATGACCCCCGAGCAAATATCATTAACTAAAATTATAATATTAAATCCAATCAATGATAATGGCAAGTAAAAAACTCCCACATAGGGAGAAAAAACCTTTAAGCCAAACAGTGGCAAGGAAAAACTCCACTTTAAGGGGAAGAAACCTTGAGCAGGACCTGGCTCATATGGGGGGACCTTCCTACTGAAGGCCAGCCGGGTAGAGAAAGAAAAGAGGAGAGACAGGACAGAAACAGGACGGAGGACAAAGACAGGATGGAGGACAGAGAGAGGAGAGCACACAAAAGACTAAATACAACGACCATATAAACATAAACAGATGGAGGTAGCAGCACTGGGATGAGATGGCCAGAGGACCAGGTCACCGATCACCACGCCAGTCGGCACCTCAAACACAAGTGGAGGAGAACCCCGGGATGGACAGAGGATGGAACTGCAAGTCAGCATGAAACCCAGGAAACTCTGGCCTGCAAATACACAGAAAAAAATGGGGACAAAAACAGCACAACAAACCACAGGAAAACAAAGAATATGCTCCTAAATAATTATGAATGAACTGGAGGAGGAGTAAAGGAGGAGGAAAGGGAAGGAAAAAGGAGAGAAGAGCAGTGGAGACACCACTCAGCAGATCATGTTGGTGTCCCCCTGCAGCGTGTAGGCCTATAGCAGCATAACTATGACGAACCTGTGATTAAGACGAGCCTACTCTAGTCTTAGCTACTACAAGCTATGGCTATAACTATTAGCCCCTACACACTATAGTTTAGACTAACTGTAGGCTTTACTGAACAAAAATGTTTTCAATTTAGTTTAAAAGATGGAGATGGTGTCAGCCTCCTTAACCCAAACTGGTAGCTGGTTCCATAAAAAAGGTGCCTGGTAGCAGAAGGCCCGTTCTCCAAATCTACTTTTAGATATTCTAGGAACGACGAGTAATCCTGCACTCTGAGAGTGAAGAGCTCTACCAGGAGCATAATGTGCAATCAGGTCTTGTAAATAGCGCGGCGCTAGGTCATTAAGGGCCTTATATGCGAGAAGCAGAATTTTAAACTCAATTCGAAATTACACGGGAAGCCAATGGAGGGAAACTAACACGGGAGAGATGTGTTCTCGCTTGCAGATTCCTGTCAGCACCCTCACTGCTGCATTCTGGATCAATTGAAGGCTATTCAGCGAGCTTTTCGGACATCCTGCTAACAGCGCATTGCAATAATCCAGTCTAGAACTGACAAACGTGTGGATTAATTTTTCAGCATCACCCTGGGAGAGGATGGTCCTAATCTTGGCAATATTTCGGAGATGAAAAAAGGCAGTCTTGCAAACCTGATTAATATGCTGCTTAAATGACATATCCTGATCAAAAATGACTCCAAGGTTTTTCACAGCCGTGCTGGAAGCCAGCGTAAACCCAGTCAATCCATTCCTCAGGTGTTTGGGATCAAAGACAATAACCTCTGATTTATCCGAGTTTAGAAGCAAAAAGTTAGAGGACATCCAGGACTTAATGTCATTAAGACACCCTTGAAGTTTAGCCAAAGGTTTTGTTTCCGCTGTGTATCATCAGCATAGCAATGAAAGTTTATGCCATGGCTCTGGATAATTTTTCCCAAGGGCAACATGTATAAAGTGAAAAGGATTGGTCCCAGAACTAAACCCTATGGTACACCATAGCAGACCCTACTCCGTGTAGAAGAAACGTCATTAACATGGACGAACTGGAACCTGTTGGATCGGTATGACTTAAACCAGCCTAATGCTGTCCCTTTAATTCCAACAGTGTGCTCTAATCTATGCAGCAAAAGGCCGTGATCAACAGTATCAAAAGCAGCACTGAGGTCCAGCAGAACAAGGACAGAAACTAATCCATTGTCTGAGGCCATGAGGAGGTCGTTGGAGACTCTAATCAGTGCAGTTTCTGTGCTATGATGAGTTCTAAACCCTGACTGAAAGACCTCAAATAGATCATTTCTATGCAGGTGTTCTCCTAACTGGCTAGCAACTATTTTTTCCAGAATTTTAGAGATAAATGGAGGGTTGGATATTGGTCTATAGTTTGCCAAGATGTCCGGATCAAGAGATGGTTTCTAGAGCAAAGGTTTAATGACTGCAACTTTAAAAACCTGTGGTACATATCCGAATTGTAGAGATAGGTTAATCTGATCCAAAATTGATATACCAATAGAGGACATAACATCTTTGAGCAGCCGAGTTGGGATGGGATCCAACAGGCATGTAGATGGTTTAGCTTTACCGATAGTTGAGGTCAACTCAGAGAGGCCCACAGGAGAAAAACAGTCGAGAGTCAAATCAAAAACAGAAGAAATCGACGAAGCTGCAGGGACGTCCACAGCCGTCGACAGTTGGGCCTGGCCAATCTCATCTCTAATTTTGATTATTTTCCCGCTATAAAAGCTCATAGTCTTCACTACTAAAAGTAGCAGGAATGCATGGACCAACAGAGTTGTGACTCTTTGTCAGCCTGGCTACAGTGCTGAACAGAAAACATGGGTTATGTTTGTTCTCTTCTATTAACAAAGAATAATAAGATGTTCTAGCTCTGCCTAGGGCTCTTTTGTAGACTATTAAGGTATCTTTCCAGGCACGATGGGAGTCCGCAGATTTACGGGAGTAGCACCTCCTTTCCATTTTACGTACATTCTGCTTTAGCATGCGAATATGTGAATTATACCAGGGAGCTGAGCTCCTAAGATAAGAAACCCTCTTCCTCAGAGGAGCAACCGCATCCAGGGCTGAATGTAACATATCGGCAGTATTGTTAACAAGATAATCAATACCACCAACAGGAAGTCCTGGCCGCTACAGCCAAGGAGGCTCAAGACTCACCTTTTTTAATCTGGCTTTTAGCTGATTTCTTTTACTCTTAGTTATTTTATTCTATTGTTCTTAATTTAATTATTTTAATGATTTAAGTTTTACATTTATTTTAAGTCTTTGTGTGTTATATTATCATTAAATTTTATATTTTGTTTTTAAAATTTTAAACCTTTAAATTTTCACTTTTTTAACATTTTATCATGACTGTATCTATTGTTGGACTGGCGACCTGTCCAGGGTGTACCCCTGCCTTTCGCCCGTAGATGGCTGGGATAGGCTCCAGCAGATCCCCGTGACCCTTCAAGGATGAAATCAGGTATAGAAAATGGATGGATGGATGTATCTATTGTCTGTTTTTATCCTGTTTTACTGTCTTTTAATCTTTTAGTTTTTAGCTCTAGTGCTTCCTCATGGGGGCCCTCCACACTGGGAATTGTGTCTGGTCTGCCCGCAGGGGTGTCTTCTTGGAGATATCTGGCATACTTATATCTACAAAAAAAGATACCAACCTGGGTGAAATCACTGCCGTTTTCATGACGCTATTAAAATTTAAAGAGAAAAAAAACAAGCGAATGTCAGATGTGAAACTAACTTTACCGTGTCATGCAGTGGTAACTCAATTCACAGCGACAGTAAATACAAATAACCTTTTTTTTTCTCAACAGGCCCATCTGGCAGCACCTTAAAGCTAAACTTTCCATTCATAAGACCCATTTTCTGTCGCCATGTCCAGTCCCACACGTTGACTGTAAATAGTTACTGGTCAAGGGTCATATTTACAGAAACGGGTGTGCGTTAAAAAGAAATAGTGGCGTTAAACAGAATTTGCGTTAACGCGTTATTAACACATTCAGGAATCCAGAATTGAAAGTGCAACTGGAGGTTTTCTGCACGATATGTGATGTAACAGTGACATACGCTGTGCCCCAGTCAAGCCAAAACATCAAGATAAATGTTGTTTAGTTGATGGAACCTCTTCCTTTAGTTTGCTCATAACCTGACATCAATGAATGTGGCTCAAGCTTATCTGCCTTGATTAAACTCTTTCATCAATCGTTTTACAATCGAACCGCCTTGTCGCGCCTGATTTCATCTTCTTTTTGAAGACTCAGAAGTTCTCCTATTTCTGCATCTTCACAGTTAAGCATTGAGTTATTTAGAGAAAGTGAAAAAAAATGTGTTCAGAGGAAAGTTTCTGCTCTCCATGAGTGTTGTGCATATAAGACGTGACCAGAACGAGAAATTCTCTGACATCACTCTCCGTTCCAGAATCTGGGGGACGTCCCTGACATCCAGGAGTCGTCACCCTCTTTATTGTCTCTCCAGGAAGGTTGGGCGGGATCAATTTAGGTATTGATCCGATATCAAGTAAACACAGGGCCAGTATTGCAGATGCTGATACCGATACCAATACCAATACTTTTTCATAATAAGCTTGATCTATCATGAAACTGCTGATCTTTTGTGTTTTTACCCTTCGCCAAGGAGGTTATGTTTTCTGTGGCATTTATCTGTTTGTCTGTCTGTGTACAAGATAACGCAAAAAGTTATGGATGGATTTTGATGAAATTTTCAGGAGTTGTAAGAAATGTGAGAAGGAAGAACTGATTTCATTTTGGGTGTGATCCGGAAAAAATCCTGGATTCTGGATCACTTTCAAATTTTTGACAACATTGCAGTCAATGGGGCCGAAAATTTTGTTTCTCAATATCTCCGTTAAGTTTTGCCCCAAACTCATGAAATTTAACTCAGGGATGGACAATGGTAACCTCTATCATTTATTGTGAAAATCTGAATGAAAACTCAGCTCATATACAGATGAACCAAAGCGCTCTCCAGCTCTGCCGCTGACGTCAGTCTTTTCCTCCTTAGTGACTGCTATTGATATGTGAGCGTCAAATATCCACTGCCCCTGCTCTCTAGGAATTACGGTAATGACCCTCAGTTACGCGACCAGGAAGGCTATTGTGTTGTCTTTCGTCTCTAAGCTAGCACAAAGACCCTGACGCGTTATTTTATTGCACAAATTTCGGCGGCACCAACGTGAAACATGTCCACAAATATGCCGGTGGCCAGCCTGAATATGGAGTCACAGCTTTCGTCGATAATGAACGTGTTGGTGAAGAGGGCGGTGGCGGAGATCATTCAGCTGTTCTCCGGAGAGCTCGGAGACTCTCCGTCTGCATTTAACCCAGAGCCTGAAGGAAAATGAAACCCTGAGGATGAGGATGAAGGTGATGAGGGGTGAACTGTTCTCCCTCCGGCTGCAAACCAGGACCAACCGACCGGCCAGCCGCTTTTCTCCGATAAGGGGGAATATTCCCAAACCACGATTTAAATCTCACGGTAACCACCAATACGATCATTTTAGGAATATTTCCACTCGGGCTGACAGGAAGCAACCACTCCTGACTATCGATACACGTTTAATATTGTCACTTTAGCCAAACTGTAACAATTACTTTGTAAGTCCGCTAACGTGCTCAGTGTCTGTCAATCACAGCTCATTGTCACGTGGTTAAAATCACAGGTCTCCATTCGCAGCTTTTATTTTATATATAAACCTATTTATTCAATCGAGACAGTGACATGAATAGACAGAAGAAAAGCTACTGAAACGTTTTTGAACCAAACAATATCAGACCTTAAGTGCACCTTTTTCTTTCCATTCTTAAATCTGTAACTTAGATCAATTGCAGATAGTGTGTCTAACTCCCCTGTCTTTTTTTCTTTTTTTTTTTTCGGGCCTCTAGTTGTCATTAAGCCGCCAGTGACTGAAAAAGTTGTTGATGAAGCAGCTTCCATCACTCTTCAATCAGAGAACAAGACTTCATCCTCTGCAACAGGAGCACAGGTGAATCACATGTTGTGGTGTATCAAGGACAAAATCCTTAAAAAAAAAAAAAAAAAAAAAAAAAAATCATTGTCCAAACCCTTTTGGACCCGACTGTATATCCAAAATAACTTTGCTGGAAATTGAGTTGGTTCACGCATCCCTGCTCCTATTTTATAGTGTACAGATGTGGAGAGCCCAGATGTTATTCTGATCAAAGATGAAGATGACGTTGGAGGCTGTGAACCAGCTGTCGGTGAGTAAGCTTTTCCAGGGCTGTTTGTCTGTAAGACCACACAGAAATACCAAGATGAATTTCACAAAAACCCAGTGGAGATGTGGCAATATTTTTTTCATGCTAACTTGGACCGCTTCCATAAAAAAAATTCAAAATGGGACAGTGGCCATGCTGGAGGATGCAGCCTCAGTTACAGTTTAATGAAGGAACACTAGTGCATGAGTGAGACTCAAACTGCTGATTTTTCTTATTTTTCTTTCTTCGTGTGTTTTTAGGTCAGGATAACTTTGGTGGTGACATTTCACAGGGTGGTGTTGGCACAGGGACTCAGGAGTTCGACTCAGCTGGTACCTCCTGTTCAGCGGTTGGTAACGGGGAGCTGAGAATCATAAGTGTCCACAGTGGAGCAGAAGTGCCGCTACAGCAGGAGAATGACACCCTCTTCTCTGCATCTCAACTTCAGGTTTTTAGCGCTTTGTCTGACCACAATATAACTCCTGACAGTCTCCTGAATTTCACTGCTGGAACCAATGACACGGCACCAGTGAGGCTGGTTCATGATAACGGTGCTGAAGTGGCGAGAAGCAGCCAACTCGAAAGAAATCATTCCACTCAAATGGCTTCGACAACACAGAATTCTGCACTGAAATCATCTGTGGTAGGCGCTAATGGTCAAGTGGGACTCTCCGGCCACGTCAGCCAGTACCCCCAGCAACAGACTGTTTTCTCTCATACCGGCAATAAATCTCTGGACTGCAGCTTTTGCGGCAAGCACTTCCTCAGCCGCGAGGAGCTGATCGTACATCGTGCAAGTCACACCGGGGAGTCGCCCGTAACCTGTTCCACATGTGGTAAGTCATTTGTCAACAAGACCACCCTGAGCATCCACATGCGCATTCACACCGGGGAGAAGCCGTACGCTTGTGAGCAGTGTGGAAAACGCTTCACACAAAACGGTAGCTTGAAGATCCATCTGAGGACTCACTCTGGAGAGAAGCCGTACACGTGCAACCAGTGCACCGCCAGCTTCAACAACCCCAGCAACCTACGCAGACACATGATTACACACAGCACTAATGGCGTGCTATGACTATGATTTATTAGCACACTGGAAGAATTAACATGGATTTAAAAAAAAAAATGTTTTAATGCTTTATTTCCTGTCCAATTGTGTGACAATGCACATTTTGGTGAGAGTTGTTTCAGTGTATGCAGTTATGACCAGAGGTATTTGGACAGTGAAAAAAGGTTTTGTGATTCTTGCATTTGTACATCCCACAATGCATTTGCAGTAAAACACTCAAGATCTGATCAAAGTACAGACTTTTAGATTTAATCCTCCAGCTTTCACAGACGAATGGCATCTAAAGTGCAGCATTTGCAGCTGTTTTAAACAAAGTACCTCAATAGAGGTGACCCGAGTACCACAGATTATGACGTGTCAGGGGTCTGCGCTCACGCTCAAACGGGGCTTTGCAGATCTGGGTCTTCCTTGCACTAGTGACTTCCTCCGGTTATTCCAAGCAAAGTAAACAAGATCACCACTTTTGTTGCATCAATGCAGATTTTTATTTATTTATTTATTATTTTCTTGTGGAAATGATGAGAACATAGCCTGGAATTTCTTGTGAGGTTCGGTACGTCAACGTTCTTCCCTGTTTTGTCCATCCTCTCACGCCGAATCAGTGACTTCCATTTTCTCTGCGCAGGAAGATCTGCCTCTGCCCACATCAGCCATGAATGGATGGATGTGTAGTGAATCTATGTGATTTACTCTCCACAGCATCGCAGTAGTACACCGTGGTTGTTTGAAGGCAGAAAATGACGCAGAATTTTAGCATGTTGCTTTCTTAACCTGAAGTGGTCTTTTCCTCAAAAAAACCCAAATGTAATGCGAAATTGCTACCTAGCAGATAAAAATTGCATCATTCTGTGGTGCTCAGGTAGCCTCTATTTTCTGGGGCTCACAAATAGTTGGCCAGAATGATATAAGTGTAAGTATTATCATAATTTTCAATACTTCCTGAGGTCTGGAGTCCATGAACATCGCATTCTACATTTCCTCCCTGGAGATGTTTTGCCAGGCCTTCACTGCACTCACCCTCAGTTATTGCTTGTTGGTTGGTATTTCTGCCTTCACTTTTCTGTCAGTAACTGAAAAGCATCCTCTCTTGGGCCGGGATCAGGTGGCTGACTTGACCACTAAATTATAATTTCTTTGCCTTCAAAAGGAAAAGAAAAGACACTTCATAGTGCAGATGAATGAATTTTAAACATGTTTAGGATTCATTCATCTGCACAGTGAGGTGTCATCCTGTCATTTTTGTAGTATTCAGCAACATGTAGCTCCCTGCAACTCAGAATGTATCCTGCTACTTCTGTTACAGTCACATCGGTTAACACCCGAGTCCACCGGCAGCCATACTTGCCCAAGGCATGACACTGCCTCCACCATGTTTGAAACATGATTCATGCCTCTGTATTAACATTCATAAAGCCATCCCTGAATCGTAGATGACGACAACGATACACCTACCATCACCAGAGTATTATTCACTTCTGCTGATGTTGTGAAGGGGCTTTTCTTCATCAAGTAAAGGATTCTGCAATCACCCACTGTCTTCCTTGGTCTTTATCCAAATACTTCTGGATCTAACTGTATACACCATTACCCGTTGTTTTTGTCGCAGAGGATGAAGTCATGTTCTCATTAAAGAGTGTTGCTGGTGGCCAACTCAATATCATCTTAATCTGCTTTATCTGCTTAATTTATTTTAAAGTAACAAGGGAATGGACCACATCTCACCATTTAACTTTTCAGTCACTTGGCTGATGATAATGTAGTTACTTTGCTTAAAATGGCTGTAATTTCTGAATGGCAAAATAGTTAAAATAAAAGTCTACAAACCTTGGAGAAAAAAGCACACAAAGTAGCCCTTCACATAAACTTGTGTGTCTTTTTAATGTTAAAATACCTGCTCACTGTTTTTTTTTTTTTTTTTTTTTTGTTTTTTTTTGTTTATTTGTTTTTTTTTTGGACAACAGACTGCTTTATGCAGGTATAGCACAGTAAATAAATCTTATTTATGGATAAAGCTTTTGCACATTTCCACTTGGACTGTCATGTCTGCAGCAGGTGTCCCTGACTCACTCAAATGTAATAGGGGTTCTTGAGATATGACAGATTGTTTTTTATTTTTTTTTTAAATGTGACATGTTCATTAATGGATAATATAGATAAGTTCTTTTGTGGTACACGCTATCTATTCATGTGATCAATTTTGATTTAGTCCGTTTTTTTTTTTTTTAAATTCCTAATGGTTTTGTAACAGAGATGGGCTGGCTTGTTGATGGATAATCCTGTGAAATAAACATGTTACCTTAATTGTTTCAATACGTCATTGAAATGCCATAAATGATTCCATATTGATTTGGCTGATGCCAGTGTCGAGCATCAACTGGATAAAAACTTGGTGTCAGTTCTGTAGTATTCACATTGCCTAAACACAGATATATTAAATGGTAAATGGCCTACACTGTTAAAAAAAAAATTGTAATATAACAGTTTTTACTGTCTATTTTACAGATTTTTTTTCTGTATTTTTAAAATACCATTTAATTTACAAAAATAGACTGAGATTTTACATGTCAAATGTAAAATAAGATTAATCACTAACTGCGAAAACACAATATTTTCTGTTCTTTTACAAAAAAAAAACCCCATTAGAAATACATATATTTATTGTTAAAATACGTTCACAAATATATCGTAATTTCACAAATATTTGTTATTTAAGGGAATAAACTAAAATTCAAATTTAAAACTAAAAAAAAGGGAAAAAATCATTTAAAATTATTGAGGGATTAATAGTAAAAATTTGTAATTTTACTATAATTTCTTTGTTAATTGACTAATATTCTCATTGAAAATAACTACAATTACTCTCATTTCTAGATGGTAACATTAACATTATATTAATAAATTATTATTAATAATATTTATTTTTGAAAGGGCATCTACAGAGACAGGGAAAGGGGAAAGCTTGAGAGGGTGAATAATAAAGAGTTGGACTTGAACTTAGGGCTGCTGCCTCTGCTTATGGAGCATCAGCACTACCAAGTGAGCTGCAATTAAATGCTTTCAATAAAGCATTTCTCTGATAGATATGCTGCTAGTGATCTGGCAGGTCCTTTTGGGTCGTTTCCCAGCATCCTTTGCAGCCCTGGTTGTTTAGGTACTTATCTGTGTTTATTTGTTAGCTATTTGATTTAATGCTGCCATGTAAAGTCTGTTGCTGGTTTGACCCCCTGTTGATTCATACCCCTTACATTTAACATGTTAATTTGTGTCACCCTGAGTTAAGTCTGTCTGTGTTTGAATGAGTACATGTGAATTTGTTTAAGTGTGTCAAACAAACCTTGTGCTGTGTGAAAATAGGAAGATAACAAAATCCTCCATTTGCTAGTACTGTGCCTCTGTCAAGTGTTGCAGACCAGGGTTCACTACAATACAAAGGCTACAGTACTTAAAATTGTAGCAATTTTAAACCCAATATCTAGATTTCCAAGAGTTTTTTGACATGTTTTGATAGATGTATCACATTATTTTTTGTATCATATACTGTTATATTACATCAAACACAACTTATTATACAACAGCACATTTCTGTAAATTTCTAGGTAATTTAATTGTTTTAAAATGTGAAAATGTTTCTAATTAAATGTTAAAAACAACCTAAAAATAAGGCAAAATCTTGTTAAAATTACAACTACAAACTGTATTTTAATTATGAAAAAAAAACTGTTTTTTATGAGAAAGTAATTTTCTGTTATTTCACGGTATTTTTCTGACGCCCCAGCTGCCGGAAAATTACTTTTTTTTTTTTCAATTTTTTTTTACTGTGTATACTTGTAGCACCTTTTTAACGTTGTCTAGGGGCTACAAACTCCACTTTAATATTTTTATATATGTATGTATATGTATATAGCCCTCTTGACAGCAGGATAATTGCACAGGTGTGCCTCTAATCAGCATCTTGATATGCCACACCTGTGAGGGGGTGAATTATAGTCAAAAGGAGAACTGCTCACTTACACGTGTTTAGACAGATTTGTGAACAATATTTGAGAGAAATAAACCTTTTGTGTACATTGAATGAATGAAATGAAAATGAAAATGAAAATGAAATGAAAAATACTTTATTTAATCCCAGAAGGAAAATTCAACATTGTAGTGAGGGTTTTTTTTTCAACAATAAATAAATGACAGCAATACTAATATTGAATTAATAATAATAGGATGTCTTGTCGTGGAGGCTGATGGCTGCTGGCAGGAATTATCTTCTTGAACAAGACTTAGATCCTTGAGTTTCAGCTCATGAAAAATGGGGGGCAAAAACAAGTGTTGGGTTTTGTTTTTGTTTAGTGTATATAAAAAAAAAAAAACAGGTGAAAGTCATGAGACTATTCATTCATTCATTTTCCATACCTCCTTCAATCAGCTGTTTAGGGTCATGGGGTTCTGCTGGAGCTTATCGCACCATTTACCAGGCGAGAGACAGAGTACATCCTGTGCAGGTCATCATGAGATTGAACATAGTATCAAGCTCTACTTCAAATACCTCTTTATTATGCTTTCAAAATTTCTTTCTCTTTATTTTTAGTTTGTCAATCTGAGCTAAATGTTACTATTTTATGCATTTCTTTCTCAGCATCACCAATCGACCAAGTTAAATTTTCTGCTGATGTTCCACAAAACATGAAGGATGATTTGCAACTAAACAGTTCCTGTAGGCTTTTCAAATTGATTAGAAAAAGCAACTGCTGACCAGAATAAAAGAAGCTTTCAAATAATAATAATAATAACTCTGTCTCTGTGAGTAACATTTGTTTTGGTGTTGTATTACCACAGTTCTGTGATATCTACAATATTTTATTCAGTATTAAATACTCATTGCCATGGATACTGCAAAAGCCCTGAAAGCTGAGAAATCTACTTTTTAAAGGTAAAATCATATTAATGTCATCAGGTGTGTGTCAACTGTACCAAAGCTGTTTTGGGTATTAAGTTAATCAACCGTGCTTGTACTTTGTAAATAAATATGCAATAAATAATTGCACATGTTCTTCTGCTGTAAAGTTTCTCCACAAAACAAACATCCATGTTGTTCTTCTGGTAAGTCTTCTTTGTTTGGCTTGTGCTTGGGTCATTTATTTTGGTTAAAAAAAATAAAAAAAAAAAGATTTAATTTCTTAGAATTTTTTTTTTTGTTTAGTCCAGATATAATTCAGACTTTTTTTAGTGGCAAAATAGCAAATAAATCATTCTTTTCATCGACAGTAAAATTATGTGGTTTTATTTCATGAAATAAAACCACATGTCCAAATGTCTAACTGCATAGTTAGACATTTCTACCACACAGCCCATAATGATTCGTATATTTGTGTGATATCTGCATTTATGTTGTTATAAATTCTATTTTTTTGATTTAAAGTGATTTAAAGCACTATTGTTTTTTTATGGCCTAAACAGAAAAATACATGTTGATCTGATGTCAAAGTGCCAGCAGTTTTGAAACAAAGACTTTGGATTTCTTTTCACAGACCAGTAAACATAATATAAGTTTTAACTTTAAATGAGGCATATTTAAATAAAATAAAGGAAATGTTGCATTTTAGAGAACTGATTTTGAATATTTTAAGTCACCACGATCTTAAAAGATCAGACAAAACACAACTGATGCTTTATGGTGGGCCTATTCTAGAGATTTCTCATTCAGCGTGCCATTCAGGATTTCAGAGTAGTGTGACATCCCAGACCCAGGTCAGAGTCGCATTATCCAACTCACCCATCTATATCTCCACAAAACATCACTTCATGCTGCTTTTGCTTTAACTTGGAAGTGGGCAGCACAAAAATTTAATACCTGTTTCAAGGTAGAAACACCCTTGAGAAGAAAGGGCTGGAGTGGCGTTTAGTGGGCGATGGCTTCCCTTAAAACCAGCTGCTATGAACAGAGGTGTAAAGACATGGTTAACAAAGGTTTCTTTGGTTTTCCTCTGATTTATTTTGACCAAAACATGCCACAGTAATTCCATTAGGACCTCAGGAAACCGTAACTTTGAAATGATATCAACATTAAATTATTTAATTAGAAGAAGAAAAAAGTTCACAGGAATTGAACTGGAAAGGTTAACTCACTTAACCATCTTTTTTTTCCCCCAAATGATCCATATGATGTAATAAAGACGTTTTTCTGTGCAGCTTTCTTTCCACACCTTGCATCAGAGGTGATAAAATGGAAGCGAGAAGGCATTTGTCCCCATAATTCTTTTTTTTTTTTTTGTGAACAGGTGTAATTTTAATTTAAAAACATATGATCTCTGTTGTTATCCTGTTGCAGCACTCGTCTCCTTTTTTATTTTTTTTTTTTTTTTTGTATTTTCCAGATTGTTTCATACTGGGCAACAAGTTGGACTGAAATTGCACTTTGGCGGTGCTGTTATGAACAAATAAGGATTTTTCAACATCACTTTCTAGTCTCACTGTACACCTCCAGAGAGCAGTATTGTTTTTGGTTCCCGACATTTATTATGTCTCAGTTTTTCTCACACTAAAGCACTGTGGGAGAACTCGCACGGGAACTGGGGGAAATTCCTTACATTGTTCCTCTTTCCACTCTGTCCACACTAAGGTATTTTTTTTTTCTCCAAGTTTCAACTTGTTTTTGATTTTATTCTGAGATCTTGAAAACAAGAACCACATTAGAGACTGGACTACTGTAAAATGGATACTGATGACAAAATCAAAACACAGCGTGTGAAACTGAAATAGTGTCTATGGGAAAACAGTTATGAAATGATCCACGAGTGATTGTGGTCAGGTATGATTCACATAGATACGTAAGGACATTTATCTTTTGAACCAACATTTACTGATCAAGCTCATGAGGAGGATCTGATGACCACCGGTTTTATGTAGCAACCGTTTTGTCATGTCGGTGCGGAATGCTGCTGCTGCTGTTACTCCCCCATGAACAGCAGCTTCCTCTCTGACTATTGTTCTTTTGCAATCAATGAAATGACATCAGTGTGTGGTAGTAGCGAAGTAGCGGGAGCGACAGAAATAAATGGGGACAGACAGGAGGCGTCAGTGCAACCGCAACATCCTCTTCAGACGTGCCCATACCAGTCATGGCGTGTTTTACATAGACGGGGAGACTTTATCAGACCCTACGAGTATCGGGGCATGTTGAACTGAACACCTGTACGTAGAGACGAATTTTGAGTGCGCCGCGTTTACCGTAAAGCCGCTTGTTGATCCCGCCTCCCCCTTTGAAAGAAAACTCGGTGATGTCGCTTCTTCTTTAACAAGCCTGACCCAGAAGACTGGGAAGTAGGGGGAACGAGGCCAGAAAAGACAAAAAAAAAAAAGAAAAAGAAAAAAAAAAGAAAAGAAAAAGCTCAGCAGCCTGGAAGGGATTGGGCCAGGATTTCCCCGAACAGGTGAGAAAATTCGTAAATGTGACCAGATGTTTGGCGTATATGGAGGTTGTAGTTAATTTTCCCTAGAGATTGTGGTTGCATTGCAGCGTTGGCAAGGAGTGGTCTCATATCCAGACAGACCAGCGCGACTCTCTTCAGCTAACGGTGCTAGCACGAAAGTTCAAAAACCCACGCGCCGTTTTATTGCTCAGTGCACACAATGCGACTCGAAAGAGCCTTTTATACACACGGATATTGTAAAAGAAACCCGTGTAAAGTAGCCGTTAACGCAGCTTGGTTGAACACTTAAGTGCTGTCGGTTCATTTGTGTTTGCTATGCTAGCGCTAGCCCCGCTGTTCTCGGTCGGGTTATTGTGATGCTAACGTCGCTAGACAGCCAAAGCAGGTCACAGGGCTGCTGAGTGAGCACTCAGCCCAGATCAAACAGAACCCGGCCGAGCTGCGCTCATCTTATTTATGTGCGTTTTCGTCAGCACAACCTCAAACACTCGAGTCTTTGTTCATAAAACCATTCGTCTCTATGACTTTTGTTATAATGTGCGTGTAATTGGGGTTTCCACGTCGCCTCCTCGCCGTTGCTGACCCACATCGGTGCCTTGAATCATTCGCTACGGTACGTGGAATTTAACTACAGTGCTAACTGCTGGCCAATCCAGGGGTTTGAATGCGAGGTCTTTACGGGAGGGGACGGCGAAGGTTCACTGGCTCGGATACAGAAACGAGTCATTTTTAAACCTTGTTAACTTTGAAGGTGGTAGCTCATGCAGCATCTGCCGTTGGTAGCAGACAGTTTTTTTTTTTTTTGCTTGAGCTCTCGATTAAACCTCAAGGGACTGTTGACAGCAGCAACAGTTACCCGTTATGATCTCACATTTTCTGTGTGTCACGCAATCTGAGATAATCAAGTTTGTCACACTGTGAACCTGTTGGGTGGGTCATGTGTGAACTTGTTTTGTTGGGAATAAACCTGGGTGGGGATAACTGTCAGCCCGAGCGTGAGCAAGTAAACTAGCTTTTCCCCAGTAAACATTGGTTTCAGGCAAGCACATTTTGCGTTGTGGTTTAGTGGCTTCCTTTTGAGCTTTAGGTCTGTCCTGCCAGGTTTATAGTCTGCGTTTGAACTGTAGGTGTGACTGGCTCAGGTCTGTGGATGATCTGATGTGCTGCGGGCGTCGCCACTAATAATACATGCTAGCCTTTCCTGGCGACTTGACTCAAAGTCATTGTTTGATTGTTGACACATGCTCCTAACACTGAGAGCAGTTGTGTCTGTTCTTTTAAGGTCTGCAGGTTAATCCATAAAGAGTCAAATGTGTGTCTGGCTGTGTATACCCATGCATGTTAGCATCATGTGTGTGTGTGAAGAGGTAAGTGGATTAGTGTGTTGAAGCTTCAATCCCATTTCAAACCCAGCTCAGCTTTGGCATCGAACTGACTTTACATCAAA
This sequence comes from Hirundichthys speculiger, assembly GCA_018398805.1. Lineage (NCBI taxonomy): Eukaryota > Metazoa > Chordata > Actinopteri > Beloniformes > Exocoetidae > Hirundichthys > Hirundichthys speculiger. The sequence goes on along the minus strand of JAGFBZ010001331.1, from coordinate 765,616 downwards.
CTGCAGTGTCAGTCAGCTGGAAATATGTAAACAGATGTTCATTTTGACAGTAAAACTGTTGTTTTGAGGGAGTTTTTTTTTTCTTCTTCTCCCCTCTCTGGCAGGTGTAGACGCTTGCTAAACTTACCAGAGTTTAATGTAGTGGACAGAGGCTTTATTGTTAGTTACATGTGCGCATGATCACAGATGTCTTCTGACAGAGTTAAGTGAGTCATGCTGACTGATGACTGAAAAATCAGATGGGGATATCTGACTCGTGGTGTGTTAGAGTTCAATCAAATGTTGTTGACCTGATGAAGCCACTCTTGTTCCCACTTCTAAAGTTCACAGCGTTTTTTTTTTCTTTCTTTTTTGATGAGTAGTAGTTATACAGACAACTTGCTTTGTGAACTTGTCAACTTTACTTTGTCTAATGGACTGGGTTTTTCTGTTTTTGACTTTAAAATAACCTCTTGAACCGTAGTATTGATGACCACAGGACCTTAGTATTTGTACGTCTACTGTGATGCTGATTAAATTTTGTGCAGTCCAATACTGGAAGTTGAGCTTCATGAGAAACGATCTGTAAATTTCAACACGTGAAACAACACAGAAATGGTAAAAGAAATTACTTTAGTTGGTTAGGGTGAGTGGAAATGATTAGTTGTATGAAGCACAATGTCTTAATTACATATTCCATCCCAGTCCAAATTTGAAGATGAGCAGTTTATTATAGAAATGAAAACCAAAAGTTTCCTGAAACCATTTTAGACTGCATTTTTGATGAAAGTGAATTTCCCATTGGGATGGATGAAGTATCTACCTGAAAGAATGGCTCAAATGATCAGTTATTAGAAGTGGGGGGTGGTAGGGGGGCACCAAAGGGATATATGGTGAGAATATCTTAAATAAAATCTCAGGAAAAAAAACAAAACAACTGAAAATTGAAAAAAAAAAATGTGGTGGAGGTGTGCGGAAAGTTTAAAAGCAGAACAGAAATGAGCAGAAAAAACAATATAAGCAAAATAGGAAGTATTTTGTGGTTATTATAATCATGTCAAACATGAATGAATTTCAATGCAAAGACAGGCTGTTGCTGGAGGAACCCCACCACAACTGAATGATTTATGAAAGTTTGCGCTCCGAAAGCTTGCACTGTTTGTGTACAAGTGGCTCTGTTGTGGAAAATGGTTTAAGAGAAGCCAAAAATGCCTTTGTGTGCTTTACTCATGTCTGATCTCGAATCCATAACATCCTGTTTCTCGGGAAGTGGGTAAGAGGGGAAAGGGGAGTGGCAATGGGACAACATTGATTGTTTTTCATTGTTCGACGAAACCCGCCGCTGACTTTCAAGGCCAAAACTAACAGCTGTGAGAGGGGGGAGATGGGTGTAGGACAGAAGTCATTAGTATGTAAAGAGAAACATAATTGAACCCCCCGCCCAGACACACATACAAGCTCCCTCACATGTGTCCAATGATGTTCTCCTTGCTCTTCAACTCTTTTCACACTTGTTTGCACAAACTGCACATTGTCACACCAACCTCTCAGTCTGACAGCTGCAAATTCCGTCTTGGTTTTGGTTAAACCGCAGTCTCTTGCATACAAAACACACAATCACTCCCCCGGCTTCACTGCCAAGAAGTGTCAGTTTATATTTAATCTTGCATAGATATCAGGCGTCCTCATCAGTAATAGAAGCGTAGACCAAGGTGATATTTAATTTTAATTTTCAGTGTTTGTGTCACAGTGACAAAATGACTTGCTTTTAAATGCCCCAAGAGTGCAGTAACTTCTTAAATCAGAATGATGCTCGGCTAGTGTCCTGCTATAGTCTTTTTTTTTTTTTTTTTTTTTTTTTTAACAATGAATGAGTGGGTGGGCTGCCAAGCTGAATTGACCTGAGACAATGCGAGGAATGCAAGATAACTTTTATCTTTTATTCAACAATCCTGACCTTATCTTGACAACCCCCCCCCCCTTTCATGTTTACTTTGGCATTCTCTTTGTTACTTCTCCATTTTATTTTAAGTTTGTGGTTCTTACACTCTGCTCATCTTGAGAGTAGATAATATTTGTTCCATCCTCACTGCAACCGTATATAGTCATGTATGGTCCAGGAGAACAGTTCATGTGTTCAGGTAGGAGGCTGTGGCTCTGGGTGAGTGTATGTGATGACATGTCCTCTTGCACATCTTATCCCACATGTAAATTCTGGTTTTTGTTTTTACAAGTTACTTTTTCATAGGAAATTAGTATGTAGCCACTCCCTGTTTTCTCATTAGGTCTTCCCACTTCCGTCCCTTCCTCAAGATATTTTTTTCCTACTTACGCAGATGAATCATAAGTACAGTGGAATGCATGTGGGATGTGTTTAATTTTTAAGGGCACACAGGAACACAATGCAGCCTTTTAAAGGCTTCACTCAACCTGTAAAAATGATGATATCATCATGTCTGGCTCTTCTTTGTATGAGGTTTGCAGAATCTGATGCAGGTGAAACTGTGAGTCATCATCTCTTGAACCCATTATACTTCTGCTCGTCCTTCTCTGTTTGCACTTGCTAATGCTATACCTGTTAAAAGCACAACACCTGCTGCCTGAAGTGTAAATGCAGGTTCCTTTTTCTTGCACAACACCCCCCAAAGTGTGCCCGTGCATGTATGCTGGACTTAGGAAAAACTGAAATCAAGCTGCCCCTCCCCGACCTTGTCCAACCGGTTGTACTAGTGGGTACTTATATGGCGACACTTTGGTTATTCAGCTTTCAAGCAAGAGCTGATGAGAAGCCAGGTTGTTGCAGCAGAGCATGTATCAGCAGATAAGAGGATCTGAGTCTCCATGGTCTACTTGTTTGGCTCTGATATAAGAATGTGTTTCTCTGAGCCAAGATAACAGTGGATGTTCGGGGAGGGGGAGGGGGGTCAGCAATTAAGACAGAACAAGAGGAGCGGTCAGAGGCACTAGTCAACTGATGAGGGAGAAAAGGTCGGTAGAAGAACAAAAGGCGCGGTTAAGCTGAAGACGCAAACAGGAGTTCATAGAACATGTGGTTTTTAAGGCTTTTGCTTTCTTTTTCCTCTGAATGCTGACAGTGAATGTTCTGTGGCCCAGATGGACCTGCAGGTTGGTCAGCTTCCCACAACTAGCTGCTGCGCAGAGGCCAAGTGTTGAGTTAATACAGGGTGTGTCTAAAGGCTGGGGCTACTGTATCTTGAGTCATGCTTTTCTTGCAGTGCAAGCATGGCTCTGACACAGTTGTATGGTATTCTCACTATGTTGCCATTTTTCTAACTGAGGTGCTTTTACTTACTAATTTCTCCCACTTTATCCTTGTTCTCCCCTCCACCTCTGTTTTTCTCTGCAGTTCATTCTCCCTCGTTTCTGGGCTTGGTGGTTCAGTGGACTTGTACACATGAACAAATAAAGCACCATCTCTAATTGTGGCGTGATCTCACCTCTTCTACCAAACCACAGCCACAAGTGAAGGTGTGTTTTTTTTTTTTTTTTATTTCTCTTACTTTCCCTTAATAGTGGATTTTTTTAGATGTATTTTTATTTTCATTAAGTTGTGAAGTACCTAGTTCTACTTAGATTGTGATGACTGTTAAGTTCAGCAGTAATGAAAGCATAGAATGGTTCTCTTTGATTTTTATATACATTTTTTTTCCTCACTGTAAATTGTGGTGGTGACGCATGAATGCAGTGCATGACACAAATAATGTAAACTTATGATGGCTCTTCAAATCAATGGAGTAATATCACATGAGTGCAGGGTAAACATTATTTGTAATTCTGTGCTGGGTTTTGTGTAAAAGGAAGTTTGCATGTTTTATTTCTTTGTCGTATGACATCTTACTAAAGGGGATCAACAGCCCAGAAGACACTGTCATTCCTACAGTCAAGTGTTGCTTTACTGAGCTGTATGCTGAATTGAATTTGATGGTGACCAATGTATTGCAATTTTTATGATCAAAGCTGTAACGGGGGTATAAAGAATCAAGCTGTGCCTCTGTCATTACTGCAATTCACCTCCACTGGGCCATGTGATATTAAACTTTTGCTTTGCAAAATCTTTTTTTTTACATAGTATAACCCTTGGTCTGGATTATTTCACTGTTGCACCCACAGTTGAGTGATGCATGTGGATGAAAAAGACTTGAATGAGTGGATGCATCGCATGCTTTTTAAAGAATGAACATTATACAAAATCCTGCAATATTGTATACGCCCTCAGATCTAGTTTCAACTGGAAACGTGTCTGTGGTGTCTACTGGCATTTCAATGAAGAAGAGGCGAGATCATCTCTTGTACAGTGCGGATACCGGTAGCATTCCAAGATAGCCTCTCTGTCTCAGGAGCCAAACGCAATCTGTCTGCCAATGAATAAGATAAGATGAAATAACCCTTCCTCTGTAGTTTTAACCCTAAAAGTCCCAACCTGCCGAATCGTTTTGTACTTGTTTGGAGTGTTTGTTTTTGTTAGACGCCCACTCCCACTACTGTAGTGTGTTTGCATCTGTATGGATGTGTGTAACGCCCCCTCTCTCCCCGGGGCTGTGTAGTGTGTATGGAGCAGTGTGAGAGCGCAGCGGCTCTGCTGGAGTCGGTCAGGGAGCAGGAGGTGCAGTTTGAACAGCTGACCCGGGCGCTGGAGGAGGAGAGGAGGAGAGTGGGCCTCCCTGCCACCAGCCCCTCTGCCCTGGGTCACCCCCTCCCTCACACACAGGTAACACGCCCCAAAGAACCCTAACATCCCTGTTGCAAGTCTCTCACGGGCATCTACAGCCCCATTTTTTTTTTATTATTATTATTTATTTATCCCCCTGGTCCATATCTATGATGGATCCTTGCTCCCCTCATCCAACCCCCTTCAGTGAATTTATGTGTCATTTACTCCATCTGACATGCATCCACTGACCATTCATCCCTTCCCACCTCCATCCCTTCCTCTTCTCCAGCGCTAAACTAGTTTGCATCCATGTTTGACAGCTGCATCATTGAATGTCTTTCTTCATTTGTTCTATCCAACTCCGTCAGCCCTGATTTGCCAAAATCTCAGTGCATGGCTGCATCTCATTCCAGTCCGGTTAACATGCATTATGACAACACACTTTCAGCAGTTTCCTGCTGTCATTCATCCAATACACTCACAGATGTGAATATACCTTTTGTTGTCTCCTGTTATGGGATTTCACGTGCTTCCTCTCTGCTCCAGCATGTCGCTTGATGGAATAAGGTCATCTGTTGTGCATGTGTCACATAGACCTTTATCCAAAGGACTGTCTGACTGTATTTTTTTTCCACTTTAACCCATTTTAAGGACTAAAGTTTACTATTGATGTATACCCTTTCTTTTTTTGTATTTGGTTGTCATTCGTATATTGAGTCTTGTTTTAAATAATTATGAAATAAAATCAAAGTCATTTGTATATAAACAGGAGATTTTGCAATAGTACAAAGGTGAATAACCCCATCAGTTTCCTGGACCCCATGCTGACATATTCATATTTTGTCTGCCTAAGAGTGCAAAATCCAAGTTATTCAAGTTAAGGCCGAGGTCAACAAAGATAAAGATGTACATTTAAGATACCAGAAACTTCTTTATCAGTTGCTGCTTTTACTTTTTTTCCTAATAGACAAAATGAACTGTGACATTATGTTTCAATGACAACTTATTTTTGCTGTTGTGTATTTATTTTGTGAAATGACAATGGGCCATCTGTGCGATATCCCCTGCTGTTTTTGTTTACTGCTGAAATATTTGGTTAGTTAAGGTCTACTGTTTTTTTTTTTTTTTTTTTTTTTATGACCGCTTCCTGGTAGTTGAATCTTTTGCTAAATTTTGTTATACTGAACAATTGAAGGACACATTCATGAATCTTTGACGTATAAGATATCACTGAAGATTGAGTAATGAAGCACTAAGTTAAATCTTTAGATGATTTGCCCTTTAAGGCCTTGCTGATATAGAGCAAATCTTATGTTTTATCTTGGTAGGAAGAAGGCTAAGATATAAGATATTAGTAAACCTATCAGTAAGACCTGGTTAGCTCAAACATACAATGCATTATATGAGAAAGTTGGACATTATGTTTGAGTTCTCTGGACATGTGGTTGTAGTGTGACAGAGACCAGCTATAGAGGAACTGTGCTGCTCTTGTTATAAAACAACTGTCTGAACTTCCCTTCACTTTTTTGATAAGCCCTTCCTCCTTGTGGAGAGAAAGTGTGGTATGGTGCATGGCAAAAAAGAGTTAGTGTTTTAATGATAATCTCAAATATTTTGGTCACCATCACAGTAACACTGAAACTTGAAGTGAGGGTGGTGGAGCTATTACTCCATACGTTCTAAAGTGATTTAGCGGTTTCACATGATTTGCTGATATTTGAGGTAGTTGCATTGCGTGGAAATAGATTGGTCCTCGGGTTATGTAGAATGCTGTGCAGTGGGACAGTCACTAATTATGCAAGAGTTCATTGCAGGAGGAAGCGGGGTGTGAGACTGACTGGCTGCATTCCAAAATATCCTCCTCTGTGTCTGGCAGTGATTCACAGACCGTAAATGCGTAAAGATGAGCGCGTCAGCAATGAATGTGCTTCAGTGGCGGTAATATCATATGGGTGGTTATAAGAATGTACATGGTACTGGCTATTAAAAGACATGCCTTTAACCTCGACCTGTTTGTGTTTCATTAAACTTGTATGATATGAAATACTTTTGGATTTTGTTTTGACAGTCTTGCTTTTTTTTTTTTCCTTTCCCCCCTCCGCAGAACGGGCGCTTAGGGGATGCAGACATAGAACGTCTGAAGCTAACTGATTCGTACATCAACGGCACACAGGTATTTGTTTTTGTATGAAATTTTTATCCCGGGATTCATAAGTATTATTCAGTGGAATATTGTTTCAGATTTATATGGATTTGTTGCGGCGCTCGTGTAGTTTACATGTGTGGTGTCTTCGCTAAAGTACAGGATGGTGGACCCCGCACACGGTGCTCTAGATGAGAGCTATACACCAGAGGATGACCCCCAGGAAGTACGCTCAGTCTTCTCTGAGGAGGGAACCACACGGCGGACAGATAATGGGGTACAGTCATACAAAATAATTCTCAATCTGATTTCCAAATTATCATTTAAAAGGTTTAAAAGCTGTCATAAATATTTTCATACACGTTTCTTGTTCTGCTGTCAGATGAAGAAACCAATTTCACGCACAGTTCTTCCCACTGAGTCATTATCCATCGATGGGGGCTCGTCTGTGTCCGGTATGGGAGTGTACAGTGCCACACTGGACCGTCCTTACAGACAAACTGGCATAGGTGACTACCCCACTGCCACAGTACCCAGAAACTACCACTATGGCCCTGTAGGAGGATATGACGACTATCGGGGAGGTCCACTATCTGACGCATACACAAGTCTGAGCAGAGGATCACACATGGATGATCGCTACAGGTACAGAGCAGAGGCGTTTGTGGGGAAATGCCTCACATTTGTTTATGTCTTTGTCGTTGTCATTTAGGACACCTCATCTTAATGTGCATACTGACTGAGGTTTTTGATTTATTTATTTGTTAGATCCGCACTGCAAGTGCACACAAACCCAATATTTTACAGGAAGGATCATTTTTTTGTCCATATTTAGTTATGCAAACCTAGAAAGTCAGAATTTAATTTTTTGGTTGTCGCCAGTGATGGTAAGTTTGCTTCAAACTGCTTAGCGAGATTCAATTTTTGCTGTTTTTCTGTTCCCAAAAAGGAGTTACTCAATTCTTACCAGATTCAACAGATCTTGTGGTCAAAGTAGTGTAAATGTCATTTCCTTTTTCTTTTCTTTTTTTTTTTCCCTGTTGTCTGGCGCTGCGGTGTTAATGATCAGCCAGATAAATGTAAGACCGACACAGTAATTGTTGTTGAGGGGCCAAGAAGAGAATGTGATAATAGCATAGCAAAACGTTTTATTTAATGCATGATTATTTGTTCCTCATTCAAACTTGGCCAAAGAAAGTCAGAGATGTGTTTGACTGGGTAGGAAGCAGCATTGTGAAACAAACGTCTGTGCCCATTAACAGCAACCTGTCAGTCTGAAAGGAAACGTATTTTGGGGGGAACGATTGTACATCACTGGCTTCCATTGATTCCATTTTTGTTCAGGCCAGTCGATGGCTACAGAACTCTGGACTCTGGCTATCGGGCACCAAGCCGTCAGCAGCTCGACCCCTATGCTGCGCAGCCTCAGGTGGGTCGGGGAATGAGGGCCATGGGCTCAGCAATGGAGATGAGGTATGGCCACGGCCACTATGGTCTGGAGGACGATCAGCGTAGTGTGGGATATGACGACTATGGCATGGGACCTCCACCAATGCATCCCGGAGGCTATGGAACCATGCCACGCTTGGGGCCAGGCCCTGGGGGTATGGACAGACGCAGACTCAGGTGAAATAGATGTCATTTTGTGCACTTTATGGAGAATACATTACCCCTAACTTGAGATTTTACTAACAAGCATTGTTTTAATATCCTCTTTGACTTGCAGGAGCTGTGAGGACACTCTGGATGGTGACATGGGAGGAGTTGATCATTATTCATGGGGAATTCCCATGACTATGGAGAGGGGTAGCATGGCTTCACTGGACAGTACGTTGAGAAAGGGCCCTCCCACTTCATGGAGACAGCCAGAGCTACCAGAGGTGATCGCCATGCTAAACTACCGCTTGGACCCTGTCAAAACCAATGCTGCTGCCTTCCTTCAGCACCTCACTTTCAAAAATGACAAGGTGAAACAGTCTTCAGATTATCAGGCTTTTACTGCCATTTTACTATTTGCATACAAATTCATAAATGTTTATATTTCATTTTCTAAAATCTTAATTTCCTTAAAGCATGCTAATTTTGTTTCCAGGTGAAGTCAGAAGTGCGTCGCCTGAAGGGCATCCCCGCCTTGGTGTCACTGTTGGATCAACCTAGCAAGGAGGTTCATCACTCAGCCTGTGGAGCACTGAAGAACATTTCCTTTGGACGAGACCCAGAAAACAAGATTGCCATTAAGAACTGCGATGGAGTACCTGCTCTGGTCAGGCTACTCAGGAAAACTCACGACCAAGACCTCACTGACATCATCACAGGTACTCCTGCCTGTAGGATTTCTGTTTATGTAATGCCTTGGCCTTTATTCATTTTTTTGTCTACACAAACTTTAGTCCAAATAGTTGCAAGACAAAAAAGAAAAAACAAAATCAAAACAGTACAGCAGAGAAAATCTCAAACTGGGTGTTTTGTAATAAATGGGTCAAAATGAGATTTGGGTATTTGGGACACAAATATTCAAACTGGAATGCAGAGCAGTGACGACTTAGGAGTGACTAATGATTAAATTTGACTTTTGAGAGTTGCAGCAGGATTAATGTTTTGTTTTATTTATTTTTTTCCCCATTTCAGGGGCTGATCTGCATATGCTTTGTATTGATGGTGACCTAATTTCTTCTACAGGAACCTTGTGGAACCTCTCCTCCCATGACTCAGTAAAGATGGAGATTGTAGACCATGCTCTGCATGCCCTAGCTGATGAAGTGATTGTTCCTCACTCGGGCTGGGAACGAGGGAGCAGCGGGGGAGAAGAGAGTTGCAAACCACGACATCTGGAGTGGGAGACCGCCTTGACCAACACTGCTGGTTGCCTTAGGTATGTGAGGGATCAGTGGATGGAAGCAGAGCAAATTTAAAAATGGAGGCGGAGAATCTTATTTTAAAAAGAGAACATGCAATTATGTGCTTTACTTTTCCCTTTTCCAACAGAAATGTGAGTTCAGAACGCAGTGAGGCCAGGCGAAAGCTGCGAGAATGCACAGGGCTGGTGGATTCACTCATGTACATTGTCCAATCACAGATCAACCGGAAAGATGTGGATAATAAAGTAATGATTCACTGAAGAAAGTTATGGTTTTCTGCACAATATATTTTTTTTCTATGACTCCTGTTTTTAATATGTTCTTTTTAAAAAATCCCCTTTTGCCTATAGTTGGTGGAGAATTGTGTCTGTCTTCTGAGGAACCTGTCGTATCAGGTTCACCGTGAAATCCCTGGCGCTGAACGCTTCTCAGAGGCCACGCCTCTCAACCAGGGTCCACCCCCATCTAACAAAGGCGGCTGCTTTGGCTCTCGAAAGGGCAAAGGTCAGTGCCTGACAACTTCTTGCTGAGAGATCCACCGTGTCTGACAGATTTGGTGTTGAAAGAGAGGCTGGTTGGTTTGAGCTTGCTGGTGGCAGATGCACCTGTCGCTGTTTTTCACACTCTACCACTGTTTCCCCTCTTCTTCCCTCCTTTTATGTCCCTTTCTCTCTGCTGTGTTTAGATGAGTGGTTTTCCAAAGGTAAGAGTTTCCTCTTTGGTGTTCATATGAACATGTAAAACCACCGTCATCACTCATTTTACTAACGCAAAAAAAAAAAAAAAAAAATCAGCAAGGGGGAAAAAAAAAGGCAAGTGTCTACTTTTGAAGTGCAGCTTACGGGCATGAACATCTGATGTCAATGAAATGACATTGCATGCTGATGGTGCTTGTTTTCACGTTCACATTTCAAAACAAGAATGTTCAAGAAAAGACGAAAGCCCAAATAGATGCAGAGAGAGAGATGTGCTCAATCTTTTTATATCTTTGATTGTAGGAAAGAAGGATGGAGATGATGGAAGTGGAGATCATGTTGATATTCCAAAGAGAACAACACCTGCCAAAGGTATTTGTGCCTCTCTTCCTATCACACATGTATAATTGAGTCTGTGGCGATTCTGTTTTCTCCTTGTTTTTAATTAGCTGTTGCATATTAAGTTAAGACTGAAACTTTTTTTTTTCCTCCTCATGTATCATTGTCTCTTAAGGGTGTTTAACTGTCAGTAACTTCCACACCTTTCCTTTCTTCTTCAGTTGTTACCTTATATTAGTGAGGTTTAGGGGTGAGGCTGATCACACCAAGTTAATCTAACATTAGATTACTTCATAAATGCTAATTGATCTGTATCCTCTCTATATCCGGAGGAGTGTTTGAGTCTTTTATAAAGGCAACATAAAATCCACCTGGATGCGCTTGGAACAACCAGTGTAACAACAATTGTGACTGATTTTGGTTTGTGAGGAAAGGGAGATGTTTCCTTAGGAGGAGGGTTAGATGCATTTTTGTCAATAAAAATGAAACCCAATATCTATTGCCAACTGTTAGCAGCCCAAATACTTGTCAGACCCGGTAAATGTAAACTAACAGCCTTCCCTTTCCAATGAAATCAGGTTATGAACTGTTGTACCAGCCAGAGGTTGTTCGTGTTTACACATCACTGCTCAAAGAGAGTAAGAACCCATCAGTGCTTGAGGCGGTCGCCGGTGCCATCCAGAACCTGTGTGCTGGCCGATGGACTGTTAGTACTGTTTTTGTTTTCTCTCATCAATACCATGGATTTGGTTTAACAAATTATTTTGTCCAAGTTGAATTTACCTACGTTCTTAATGTTGGACCTACTGTGAGATCTATGGAGCTGTCTTGTGTTTCCACTAAACTTCTGTTAGTTTATTAAATAACGTTTTATTACGTTTCTGTATGTCTGCTCTTCAGTATGGTCGGTATATTAGGGCCACAATGCGTCTGGAGAAAGGTCTCCCCATGATGGCAGAACTACTGTCTTATGGTAATGATCGCGTGGTTCGGGCAATGTCTGGAGCCTTGAGGAACCTTGCCATCGACAACCGTAATGCTGAACTCTTAGGTAAGAGAGTACATGCCTTAGCTGTTGTGGCCTTTTTTTGAATTTATTTTTTATTTTTTTTAGAAGATAAATTCTCTTCTGTCTCTTGGCACATCTTGACCCACTTTAGGTCAGCATGCAGTACCTCACCTTGTGGCCAACCTGCCTGGAGGGCAGAGCCAGTCTGGACGCACTCTATCAGAGGAAACGGTGGTGTCAGTACTGAGCACGCTCACTGAGGTGCTGGGCAATAATCTGGAGGCAGCAAAGGCCCTCCGAGCCTCACAAGGCATTGAGAGGCTGGTGCTTATCAATAAGGACAGGCAAGTGTTTTTTAATGTCAAAACAAATAGGGTGCTTTCTCCGTTCCCTGATGTGCAAACTTTTTCACAAAGTAAGATATGTAATGGATAAACAAAACTGAACTAGGTCTATTGACTGTCTAGCTGTCTTAGAATCACTAAATAAATATGTCACTCCTGAAAATAAAGATGCTAAGAGCCCTTAATATGATTTTGACATTTTGTAAAAAAAAATCAAAACAGAAACAGGTAGTGCATCTTCTGGCAGCCGCTTGCATAAATGCTGGTTTGAATAATGATTAATGGATGAATGTGTGTCTGGATGTCCTCCAGCAAGCGTTCAGATCGTGAAGTGCGAGGAGCAGGTCAGGTGCTGCAGCTTGTCTGGGCTCACAAGGAGCTGCGACGACCTCTTGAGAAAGACGGCTGGAAGAAGACAGACTTCCTGGTCAACCTAAACCCCAGCAGTACCACCAATGGCCCAGGCACCCGAGCTAACGGCACCTACGAGGACAGCACCACACCACTGCTGGACAGGGGTCAGTGGGAGAAAAATTATTTTTGTCTCAAAACACTTGTGTCTGGGGTATTTTTTTCTTTGCATTTCAAGTTTTAAATGTCTTAATCAAAATTGACTTGTGGCCTTTTTGTCTTTTTCTTTTTGTTCTTCAGGGGAAAAGAGGGACATGATTCCGCTGAATGACCTTGGACCTGGTGAGTGAAGTTTCAGATATGTCGAAACCCATCAGTCTCTCAGTCAGAATCTGATGAAAAAGTGAAAGGACAGACTAAAGCAACCTCCAAATTGGTCCTCAATCATTGTAGACTATTCCTACCTGGTTCAATGATGGATTCATAGAGTACTTATCGTTCTTTTTACTTCATCTCCATTCTGCTGCATGTTCGTGGTCATTTTGAAAGACTGCGCAACCTGTGGTGATCAAATGTCACCTTGTGATAAACATGATTAAAGAGAAAATGCTCGACTTAAGTATCGGCTTGAATATACGATTGCTTGTACAACCGCAAATGAAAACTAGGTGTGTCCTTGGTTACACAGGTACCACCAAACCTTCCATCTGTTTCAACATCTCTGAAGTTTGGATGCATATCCACTATCCCACTATCAATTTTTTAAATTGATGTATGTATTTTTTTTCATAGATAACTGTCAGATAATTGCTTCTGATTAGGTTTTTTTTTTTTTACCCTCCTTTTCCTTATTCAGAGGCCTACTCTACACTGGACCAGAGGGAGAGGAGACACACTCTGGATGAGACCACAGACACTTTACCGGTACATTAAATCACTGTTAAAAATATTCACTGTTGCAGTTCCAACTTCGCTTACCTCTAACTTCTTGCACAGCTGCAAATATGTCCTCACTGGAACCAGACAATTACTGATGCATATTTTTTCTCACATTCGCCTCCTGTCCACCTTCTTTCTCTTTCTCTGGTTGTCTCTCAGCGAGGGGTGTATGGGGGCAGAAAGGGCTCCCTGCCTTTGTTGGACTCCTACGATGGTTAGCCCTAACCCTCCCCTCTACCCCCCTCTGCATGTAACAGCATGGTATGTCCAACTGACCTCTAATCCTGCATGCACTCTGAGCTGTGTTCGTTTTGTCTCTTATGACTTTAGACCCTCAGTGAAACCCAGTCCATGTCCATGGTGTTGTGCTGAAACACAGGCAGCGGGCTGTTGTGCTGATGCGTTATATGAATCCCTGCTGTTCTGTCCTGTTTGTGCTGGTATAGTATGCGGCAGGGTGCTCCTCGTGCATTGTTGTTTACCCAGGGTAACAAAGATTTAAATCCTCAGATTAACCGCTGTTGTTCATGCAGTGCTGTTGTCACATTACCAGAATTTTGACTTTTACCAATGAGGAACAAATAAATTAGCATGACCCTCACAGACCCATTAAGTGTAATCTTTGCTATTTCAAAGTAGTTCCAGGCTTCTAAAGGTGTCATCAACTAGAGTGGACAAAGCATGTTCAGAAGTGTTGTCCAAAGTCCTCATTTGGTTGTGCAGCCTGATCTTTTCACTTGTGTAGATCTGTACATGAACCGCTGTTGATACAGTAAACATGCTACTCTATATTGTAGCTGGCTTGGAGGTCACTTGTGTCCACTTAGTCATTAAAAAAAAAAAAAAAATTTGGGTGCATGGTCGTCTGCTCGGAGCCACACTATCGATCGCTGATTATATTGAAATGTGCATCATTCTTATTTTAGTTGAACCTTGCGTATGCTCTGCTTTGTAGTCTTATCAATGTGCTGTGACATGAGAGCACTCTCTTGTGGTTGTGTGGGGAAGTACAGTAATGCAAGCCCCAAAATATACAACATGAATTTACCCCTGTAATTCTCTTTTTTTTCTTCTTTTTTTTAATAGGCAGCCCTTTAACATTTCATGTCAAACTAAACCACCAATGAGTGCAAAAAAAAAAGCGATTGAGAATGTGGGCAGAAGTGACAAGAGTTATAAATAAGAAGCATCAGAAATTTAACTTATTGATTTGAATTTTGTAATTCTGCTTTCTCTTCCATGCAAGCAGAGATGATGGCAGCCGTTTACAGTAAATAAGCTACCACAAAGATGACAGGAGACTTCTTCATTTGCACAAACAGTCCCCTTACTTCTCCATATGTTATAGCTAGTTGGGCCAAGGGGTTTATGTCACCTTAAATTAAACCTTAGTTAAATATTAGTGTTAATGGAGTTTGGTAATTGTGACTGCACTAGTTTGCAGCGTGCCATACTTATACCACGAAGGTCGTTTTGTTACTTCAGTGTTTGTGTTGGTTATCCTGATTTTGTGCTTATATTTTCCTGTGTGTCATAATTGATGTTTTTATTCTGACCCTCCAGAAAAACTGATAGTGTGCATCACCCAGACCGGGCCATCCCTGCCCTACCACTGCTACTGAGGAGAGAAGACCCCAACACAGACTCTGCCCATCTCCTCTCCCCTCTCTAACCTCCTCTCCATCACCACACAGGTGGATCAAAAGATAGAGGGTTAGCATCCAAAGAAAGTGGTTGTGTTGCATGCTTAAAGTTTCATGCTGCGCACATGAACACACACATACACACCCACTGAATTCATTCAACTGTAGCAGCAGAAATGGGTTCCATTTTTATGAGTTACGGTTCTCTTCTGTAAAGGCAATCACCTTTGACAATCATTTATTTCTGATGTTGTCATCCTGCTTGTTTTTATTTTCTCTTGCTACTGTCAAGTTTTGTTTTCTTTCATGGTCGACATGTTGCTGCCAACACCCACATCCTAATAATGAGTTTGTACTTGGACTTCTATGTAGGGTATATACTGTATATAAAAAGAAAATGGGATGACTGCATTAGTTTTGGCTCATTTAATTTAAATTGTCCCTTTTACTGGGAATGTTAGGAAGTTGGATGTATGGACGGACTGCCTTGAAGATGGACAATGTTTATGCAGGACTTGTTTTCCTGTCTAGAGTTTTTTTTTTCTCTCTGTTGGGATTAGAGCACAGACCTGAAAATACAGGTGTGTGTTTGTGTGTGTGTTGAAAATGACTGGACTTTTTTTGTTTGTTTTTTTTTTGTTGTTCTCAAGTGTGTCTTTGCACAGACCAGACACATAAGGACCACATTTTGACTGTTTCATCAATGATGTCTGTTTTTATATTGTGTGCCCCCTTCCTGTGATGGATACTTTCCCCCCTTTTTTTCTTGAGTTTATGTTCCTACTGACTCTTTTAGTTCTTAGTTTCATTTCAAACTTTTCTCTTGCTCCCAGGTGGAAGAAAGTAAGTTTCTGTTGCCTTGTCTTTACTTCTCTTTCTGAATTTAGTTACATCCAGTACAAGTCAAACCTGGTACTGAGAAGTGAAAATGTGAGCAGACACTACTATACATAAACCACTACCACATAGCCATTTCTGTCTCTACTGTAAAAGATCAGTTCTTTATTCTAGTGTTCTTTTTTCAGAGTAATAGGAGAATTATTGAGTAATTGACCTCTGATAGACTGAATTATTCTTCCAACCTGCTGTACCAGCATATCAGCATCCCTTTTTACAGCTTTGGCAAAAAAAAAAAATTCGAGACTGACGTTTTCAGGCATGTTTGGGAGTGATGATGTCAAAATTTAAATTGAGAGGGAGATTTGGGGTGGGGGGGGCACATTTTTTAAAACATTTTTTTTTACACCCCCCTCCCTTTTAAATTTGTTTTTATTGTTGTATTTTCCTTACCTTTATGTCTGGTTTGTATTTTATTCTGGGGTTTGTATGTAGGTGAGAGCATGATGCAATTTGTTCTACTTTTTAATCCCTTTACAGCAAAGAGACCAATCTTTTTTTTTTTTCCCCGTCTTCCCTCAATTCTAAACTATTCACACATAGTATATTTGTACTGTTGCTTATCCATGTAAAATTATGTACCATTTCATACCCGCCTTGGCTCTGAGAACTTGCTTTTTCAGTGAAGTATGTAACTGGTAATACTGTTGTTTTTTTGTTGATGTTTTTTTTTTTTTTTTTTTATAAATAAAGATCTTTTCTTAGACAACATTTGGCACTGTGTGAAGTGCTTGTGTGTGAAATGACGATAGACTTCTGTTGCTTAACATATCTAATTGAAGAGGCATTCTGACTGTAATGCAACCCCCCCTCCCCCCACACACCCTGGTATTTGCCCGAGCAAATGCCAAACTCTTAAACTTGACACCATTTGATCTTGGCTGGCTAACATCAGTATGCTCCATAAAGCCTGGCTTTTGGATGTGTTAATTATTATGGATTGCAATCCAGGAAATCATTTGTCACTAGATCCTTTCTTTTTTTCTTTCTAGTCAGCGTGAGCACATTGATGTACTAATTTAAGGCCCTAAAGTATTTGTGCCCACATAATTTTCCTTTTGAACTTTTCTACTCTATGTCCACTGCAGCTTATCTGAAAACTAAGTGATGACACCAAGCTTTACTGCTGTCTCCAGTTACACACTGACTTGTGCATTGATAGAGGACGGTGTTTTATTTGTATGTCAGACACCAATCATGTCAGAGTAAGAGGGTTGTTTGAGGACGTGCAGGTGTCTGTTTCCAGTGTGCAGCATGTCTGAAATGCTCTCAGGCACCTCGATTATGGTGGCTGTAAATGCACATGAGTGTGAAGCTTTGATATGTGTTTGTGTCCTCCGATCAGCCAAAATTAAACTTAAATATTCCATATGTCGGGGAGCCTTGTTAGCCATGATGTCTAACAAGGTTTTGGCACAAAACTGGAATTGATTTCTACAATTTAAGAACTTCCACGTATTTGAAGGTAGCTCATTTCTTTGTACTAAGCTACCGGTATCCTAAATAAAAGTCACCCTTACTGGTACAAATGGTATATTTAGTACAGTAGTTATGATGTAGCTTAGCTTTGCAATGTAACACGAAAGTAAATCTGGACAAAAACTGTTTTTAAAAAACTAGACAAACCCGTGTGTGACGTCATCCATACACTTTTCTGAAGAGTGTTTTTGAAGCTACTTTTTCATCTCTACATGGCACTAACAGGGACTGGCACCACCCAAACCCAGTTAATCCAAACATGGCCAAATGGGGGGAACGGACAAACCTGAGAGCCATGTCAGATGACAGTTTTAGGGGTGGTGTCACCCACTTAATTTACAGAGCCTTGCGAAAGTATACGGCCCCCTTGAATTTTTCAACCTTTTGCCACATTTCAGGCTTCAAACAAAGATATATATATATATTTTTTTTTTTTTTGTCAAAAGTCAATGAATGAAGTTTATTGGATATTTTAACTTTAACAAATAAAAGTGGGGTGTGCAATATTCATCACCCTTGTGTTAATACTTTGTAGCGCCACCTTTTGCTGCAATTACAGCTGCAAGTCTCTTGGGGTTTGTCTCTATCAGTTTTGCACATCACAAGACTGAAATTCTTGTCCATTCTTCCTGTAAAACAGCTCGAACTCAGTGAGATTGGATGGAGAGCTTTTGAACAGCAGTCTTTAGCTCTTTCCACAGATTCTGGATTGGATTCAGGTCTGGACTCTGACTTGGCCGTTCTAACACCTGGATACGTTTATTTGTGAACCGTTCCATTGTAGATTTGGCTTTATGTTTTGGATCATTGTCCTGTTGGAAGATAAATCTCCGTCCCAGTCTCAGGTCTTTTGCAGACTCCAACAGGTTTTCTTCCAGAATGGTCCTGTGTTTGGCTCCATCCATCTTCCAATCAGTTTAAACCATCTTCCCTGTTCCTGCTGAAGAAAAGCAGGCCCATACCATGATGCTGCCACCACCATGTTTGACAGTGGGGATGGTGTGTTGCTTTTACTCCAAACATTTCGTTTTGCATTGTGGCCAAAAAGTTAGATTTTGGTTTCATCTGACCAGAGCTCCTTCTTCCACATGTTTGGTGTGTCTCCCAGGTGGCTTGTGGCAACTTTAAATGAGACCTTTTATGGATATCTTTGAGAAATGGCTTTCTTCTTGCCACTCTTCCATGAAGGCCAGATTTGTGCAGTGACTGTTGACTCTCCCACCTCAGCTGTAGATCTCTGCAGTTCATCCAGAGTGATCATGGGCCTCTTGGCTGCATCTCTGATCAGTCTTCTCCTTGTTCCAGATGAAAGTTTAGAGGGACGGCCGGGTCTTGGTAGATTTGCAGTGGTCTGATACTCCTTCCATTTCAGTACGATTGCTTGCTCAGTCCTCCTTGAGATATTTAAAGCTTTGGAAATCTTTTTGTATCTATATCAAACTTTAAACTTCACAACAGTATCTGGGACCTGCCTGGTGTGTTCCTTGGTCTTCATGATGCTCTCTGTGCTTTAATCAGAACCCTGAGACTATCACAGAGAAGGGCCAATTTATACGGAGACTTGATTACACACAGGTGGATTCTATTGATCATCATCAGTCATTCAGGACAACATTGGATCATTCAGAGATCCTCATTGAACTTCTGGAGTCAGTTTGCTGCACTGAAAGTAAAGGGGACCAATAATATTGCACACCCCACTTTTCAGTTTTTAATTTATTAAAAAAGTTTAAAATATCTAATAAATTTTCGTTCCACTTCACGATTGTGTCCCACTTGTTGATTCTTGACAAAAAAATAAACTTATGTCTTTATGTTTGAAGCCTGAAATGTGGCAAAAGGTTGAAAAGGTTCAAGGGGGCCAAATGCTTTCGCAAGGCACTGTAACTCCACTAATGTTCTCTGTGGGGTATGCATTTTTGAAATCACTGATGCAGCTTATCACAATTACATTACAACCCACTTTCAAAGTGGAAAGGAAGCAAGATGTGAACTTGAGAACAGGAACAAAAATGAGGAGACTTGAAAACTCAGAGCCGGGTCTGTGATGTCACTGGACGTTGTAAAACTGAACAGCTCACTATATAATCACTTTCTATGCTTGAAAGGATGTATTTCATTGTTAGAAGTAAATAATAAATCAAAAGCTCAGAAAGTGATTATTTTTAATAATATGGCCCTTAGGTAACAAGACCAAGATCTATCTCAATCTCAAAGTTTCTTAATCAGAGCGGTATTATTAAAGTGCAGTGACCTGCAGAGAAACTTGAATGTCCTCTAAACTGTTACAAACACATAACTATCTCACATGTGTCAGCATTTGTTACAGTGTGTGTGTATAATATCTACAACCTCAGCAGCTGGTGCACACATACACACGCACGCGCACATGCATTTGTAAATTTGAGATCACCAAAAGCTGCAGACTCTCCCCCTCTTCCTCCCTGCTGCGGTCATTGGGTGTCATGTCTATTTAGGGCTCCCATGCTGTTTGTCATTACCGCTATGTTTCTCTACAGCTCAAATAGAAGCCATGGCGTTTAATTCCAGCGCAATATCTGAGGGATAAAGCTGCTCAGAGGACCATATGATCAGAGCGGAATAAGTGTTACGACAGGAGAAGAAGGGGGTTTTTCAGCAGTGAAGTCCACCGTAGAGGCACCAGCATTCATGATACGGTAGGGTGACTGCACAAGTGGGAGATCATGTTTGGGTTCACGCTTCCTTCCTTATGATCCCTCAGCTTGATTTATGGAGTAACGCATTTACAAACTGATCAGTTTAAGAACAGCGGAGCGGCTTTGCTTTGCCGTTTTGCTAAGTTATGGAGTCATTTGATGACCCTTCTTCAAAGTCAGGTGACGAGATGGCTGATTACACTCCTGCTCCAGATACTTCTCGCCACACCTCCCACACTGGCAATCAAGATGGGCTCAGCGGCCTGGGATATGGGCTCGGAGTGGCCTGGCACCACCTGAGGCCCTTCCTACCCTTCTTCCTCATCAGCTTTATGATCGTGGCTCTTGTCTACCTGATGCAGGCCATCATCTATGGAGGGCCCTTCAAGGACCCGCTCTTCTTTGTCAAGTTTAATGAACGCTGGCCCCGACCGACTCTTCCTCAACAGGACTCCCAGTCCCCTACCAATGTTTTCAGCACTGTCCCTTCACCATCATTTGAGCAAGTCCTCGCTGATTTGCTCAAATTCAATGAGACTGTGTGACAGCTGGAAAAACTGTTTCTTTTCTATGTGAATATGATGAACATTTATACCAGAAGAGAGGAGGCGGGGCAATATTTGTTGACCTCGTCAAAAGACCTTGATTGCATTGATACTTCAAAGTTTGCAAATCCTTTAAGAATTTTCTAATTTTTTTTTTTATATCAGTATTACCTGAAATACAGTGTTCATGAATGTATATAAAAAGATAAGGAAATCCCATGGAAATAATAAAAAAAACAACAACAACATGGATATCTTGTTTATTTACTGAGCAAATTGATCCAATGTTATCTGAGTATGTGAAACTCAAGAATTAAAGTAACTGATCAATACATTTCTGTCAAGTGTTTTTAGTCAGTTTAGCCCTGGAAACTTAAAATCCACATAAATGTTTCTCTTGAGCACATTATTTTCTTCTTTTTTTTTTTGTTTGTGTTTTAAATCATGGCCATAGTATAATTTATACTAATTTTTAACCCCATATATTTTCACAAGTAAAGCCAGTATATGAGATGAAGAAAATATCATGCTTTTACTTTTTACGTTAGAATATAATTTACAGTGTTTTCATCAAAATGGCCTTCAGAAGATTAATGGTTGGGTTGTTATACCAGACCTGCTAGTTTAAGCTGGAAGTAATTTATGGTGAGGTATTACAAGGTAGATGTTTGGGGAAACATTTCAGCTTCCTTAACAACTAGTCTGGTTGGTATTATATTGTGTTTGGAGCGGGTCGCTACTTTTACAACATCTTAAATGACTCCAGCTAACTGAAAATCACAGACAGCTCTGCGTGTATTTAAACGAAGAAGGAAGTCCACGCGCGGACTTCTCTCTACAGGACTTATGTATTTTTTGCCTCCATCATCTTTGGCTGACAGTCCGCGCTGCGGATACTCTGCCGGGGCCCGCCTGGCCGGACCGTCACCGTTGCGGTGCCTGTGTGGCGCCGCTGCCGCCCCCTCGTGGCGAAGCGGTAAACTACACAGCGATGCTGTCGACCACCGCGCTGACCCGAAGACGACCTCACTGAAATGAACGGGAAACTCCAAATAAGAACAAAACAAAATGTTCGGAGATGAATGAAAAACATAATTAATATATTTTTTTTAACGAGCTGGTGTTATCTCTTTGAGGTCTGAGCTCTGAAACTTACAGACGGTGAGTGGAGGCGGTGAGTTACACCTGCCCGCGTTTGACTGCAACCTTAATTAGCCAGGGATTTATACAGCCAGGGGAGTGCGCGAAAACGTGGTTAAGACCAGTTATTGTGTATTTCAAGATAGAATCTTACATGTAGTTTGTCACGACTAATTGACACCTGCTTTGTTGAACGGTTTGACCCAATGGTTAGCTTGAAGTGCTACTCCGTAGACGTGCTTTGATCTTAGCGACACGTCTCTGAGCCTCGTGCAGCTTTAACCTGTTTAGAGTTGAAATAAGTTGTTAAAAAACAAAACAAACGGAAACATGAGAGCGTTTAGTAAAGTTTTTGTTGTTCTGAAAATCTCCATTAACTTCGAATGTACTCATGTAATATTGGAGCCTTTTTTAAACTCCTAGTGGGGCGGATGGTGGAAATGAGATGACGTGATTGCGAGCAACTTTTAATAAGCGGTATAATTAGTGGAGCCGTGGAGCCAGTGAAGGAAAAAAAAGAGATTAATTACTGCAATTTAAAAAGTAATAAAGATTTTTAATACGTATAAATAATACATGTTCCTGCATGGTTTTTTTGTTGCATTTCAGCAGTGCAATCGAAGCAAAAAAAAGTCCTGTTGTCTTAAAAATCTGCTGATCATGTGCTGTTTTTTTTTGTTTGTACTTGTAAATTTAGAGTAAAAGTCATATTAAACTTGATTTTTGGAGAAGATGCAGAATGACAGCCTTCATATAATTGTTACATAATAGATTAGGCTGTAATAACACTAGTGCTGGGCGATATGGAAAAAATCATATATCACGATATGGACTATTTTATATCACGATAACGATATATATCACGATATACCATTATAAAGTATGTTTTCAGTTATTCTCTGAAAAGTTTGACAAAAATTTCATTGCTTACTTTTCAACTTTATTTTGAAAGGACATTTAGCTGAACTGTCACAAACATATATTTTAGTGCAGCAAAAACAGGTAGGTACAGAGGTACAATAGCTTTCACATATTTTTTAAAGTGCACAACAGTTTCTGAGAGGAAAAACACGTTTTTGCACTGAAGTTCAGCTATAAAAAATAAACACAAATTATTTTTCAACTTTCTGAAATCTGTAACCTTGTAGTGCAAAGTTTGCAAACCAATATAAAGTGTCTAAAGTAAACATCAGGGTTGAAGAGAACTCTGTTTAAGGCATTAACCATGAATAAAAGTTCAAACATAAAAGGCTACTTTGTAGAAGTAGATATGATTCTATCAAATTTATCGTTGCAGGTTATTTAATTACATATTTGCTGTAATAATTGATAAAATTAGGTTAAAAACGATAGAAGAGAAATGGCACGATACACACTTTTCTATCGTCCCCACAATATGTATCGTCATATTGCCCAGCACTAAATAACACCACCATCACATCACTTATCTTTGCAAGAGCATCTTTGTAAGAGCATCTTCGTGCACAGGATGCCTCACATATCAAGAGCATGGATTTTCTTTATTTTATATAATCCAGTTGTTTGGAAAAACATTAGATCTGCCATAAATATCAACTCTGTTTATTAATCCTTGCTCTCTGCCTCTACTCCTCCTTTAAAGTGTATGGAGAAATGTGGTGCTACCAAAAACCGGGTTTTGGAGCTCTGCTCCTCACTGAGCTGCAGAGACAGCAACAGTGCAGCCAGTTCTGTGACACTCTGCTCCAAGCAGAAGGTATAAACACACTCACAACATGGTGAAATTACTCATTTACTGGCCATTTTAAATGTTGATGCTAATCATTACCCTGTATAAGATTCTTTTTTAAAAACTGTCATTCCCAAAAACCTTTGGAAATTTTCTATAATGCAACCAAAATTTTAATCAACAATTTTTGTTGTTTGTTTGAATTTTCACTTAAAACCATGCTATGTATCAATACCACTTCTGATCATATGGGGGCAACACATCACATGGTAGTTCAGATAGATGTGTCAGCCGCTGGTGTTAGACACATCAAAATGCACCTTGAATGGTTCAGAAACACCGTAGACTGTTCCGAGTACCAACATTCTCACTTTTAAGTTGAAGCCTTTGGGAACCCATTAAAAGTTAAAGTTCCTCAGCTGACCACCAGATGTTGGTTCCAAGCTGAAGCAGCAGTACAAACATGGCTTTTGGCCTCTGTAGTTGGATTTCATATCCATGATTGTAGGGGGGGAGGGTTTGTGCCACATCAGGTAAATTTACATAAAGGAACAAATTAATGGTGGCTGGACAGTGAAATGGCTGGCTGAGTCTAACCTCCACAGTGGGCGGGAGATAGATGGTCAGTAACTGGCAGATCCCAGTAGAAGTCCTCATTTCAGCTCTGTCAGCAGTCATTTTGGTGGTGACACTTGAAATGAGGATAATTGGACAGATTTGATTAGAAAGAATGGAAAGTACTATTCATTAGCATCATGGGTTAATTTCAGCTAAGACTGCCAAACATTTAAGTGTTAAGTGTAACTTAACTAAGGTGGGCGTGTTTCAGCTGGTATCTCAGCCCTGGTCGTTCTGCACATTTGCACCAGTATGAAAAAAAAGAGGCACTCTGTAGAAATGTGATGCTACAGAGGGCTTTTCCAGTTCTTCCTATTCAGTCTATAAACCATCCCCACTCATTAGCACATTATTGTCAGTGGCAGATCTATATAACCCTCATACACTCAGAAGTGGTAGTGCTATGTATAGTGATTTTAACAGACTCAAGCACAAAAGAAGTCAGTGGTTTGACTTATTAACTCCATTATATTTAGAAAATATTTTCGCAATAAACAAGTAACAGTTCTGGAAGATGCTACAATCAGCAAAGTAACTGGTGTCAGGTGAAGGTGCCATAGTTGGGTATAAAGGCTGCATACACCAAAGTCTTTAGTTTTTCAAAGCAAGGGTGGGTTGTGGCTTACCACTTTATTGGTTAACCTGGACAATGTCAGACTTCATGACTTACGTCATCTCCGTAGACATGGACCAGCTGTGGCTCAGGTGGTAGAGTGGGTTGTCCGGTAACAGGAAAGTTGCCGGTTAGGGTTAGGGTGAACCCCAAATTGCTCCTGGTGAGCATGTGGCACCTTGCATGGCAGCCACATGCTGTAAAGAGCTTTGAGTAGTCAGTAGACTAGAAAAGTGCTATAGAGATGTAATATAGAAGTGTTGACTGTCCAGATCTGTGTCCTATTAAAAAGGAATGACACATGATGGAGAAGGGAATCTGAGCAGCATCAATGAGCGGCTGAAATTCTTCTTGCATAAATTAGGGCTGGACGATATGAACCAAAAGTCATATCCCGATATATTTACGCTGAATATCGATATACGATATATATCTTGATATTTTTTCTGCAAAGTGGGAGCAAATGTTTAGCCAAAGCCAAATATGTCATGTCACAAGTAGTTTTATTGAAACCGGCTATTTCAGTGAACAGTGGCAAAATCAAATGAATAAATAATAAACAGGTTTCTTCACCTGGTTCATGAAAAAATGCTCAGTTGTTAAAATAATAAAAAGGAAACATAAATATTGCAGTGCTTATCGTGTTCATAGTTTTCAGTAGCGTTTTGAATCTGACTTGTTCCACAGTTGCAACAGGGACCATGTCTTTAACGATGTGATAGGACAGCGCTTTCATTATAGTACACCACTCGTCATTTTTCTTTTCATAAGGCACACTGGAGGAAAACGAGGCTAGCAGTGGGCTTTGTTCCGGGGCTGGAGCTTTTCCAGGATGTGGTTGGCTTGTGGCTGGGGCTTCTGCAGCGCGCAGCTTCGCAAACTCTTCGTACTACAGTTTGTGCCACTGTTTTAGGTGGTGAAGAAGATTTGTAGTGCTTGTTTAACTTGTTTATTGCACTCCCTACATATGATGTGATTTTGTTGCTCATCTGATACTTTAAAACTGAACCATCTCCAAATTACTGAGCCTCTGCTCAGTGGCTCCAGGTCAGCAGAGCAAGGATTGTTGCGCAAAGTTGAACTATATCAATATATACGATATAGTCTAATTTCATATCACAGTTAAAAATATATCGATATAATTTTTATATCGATATAT
Organism: Hirundichthys speculiger; assembly: GCA_018398805.1. Taxonomy (NCBI): domain Eukaryota; kingdom Metazoa; phylum Chordata; class Actinopteri; order Beloniformes; family Exocoetidae; genus Hirundichthys; species Hirundichthys speculiger. The sequence continues at coordinate 739,807 of JAGFBZ010001331.1, read as the reverse complement.
CGCCCAGCCCTAGCTTAAATGCAACCAATATTATATTCAGTTTCCAAAGTATTAAGAGGCATCGTTAAAAGAAACCATTTTGAACATGTCTCTTGTGTTTTCTTTTAGTTTGTGGCTAGTATCAAATTCTAGATTTCTTAATATTTTCAGAATATCATGGAGCTGATTAGGAAAATAAATTTAGTATTTTGTGGTAAGCAATAGAAAATTTTAATTAATTACCTTCCCTTTTCTGGATGTATGTATTTGTATGTAGACACTGTGTAAACACATTTTCACATTCTAATGTGTCATTATCTGCTTTCTTCTTGTTGAAGTCATATTCTCATTATTTACATCCATCTTGTCCTGCAGGGGTGTCAGTGCCAGCACACAGTTGTATTCTTTCAGCCATCAGCCCCCACATGTCCTCAGCTCTGTCCTCTAAACCGGCACCCCCTTCAGGACAAAAACATCTCTTGGAGTTTCAGGCTCTTGGTGCCTGTACTCTGCTCCACATGGTCAGCCTTATCTACTCTGGAGAGATGGCTGGAGAGGGGGAAAATGAGAAGCAAGAGGCAATTTCTGCTGCAGCCAAGCTGGGCATCCATGGGCTGGTAGAAGTGACAAAAAGGAAAAGCAGAGGAGTGGGAGAGATGGGCCGCTACGCAGAAGTTGGAGTGGAAATGGAGCCTTTGAGAGAGGAGGATGATGAGGGGAGACAAGGGAGGTGGAGAAGAGAGGTAAGGGATGGGAGCACTTTTTTCTGGAAGGAGGTGCTGTCAACTAGTGGAAAAGACATGTGGACTCAAACGGAGGACACAGACCTCCCTGCTCACCAGGCAGCCTCGTATGAGACAATAGATGTTGGTGCTTTCCAGACTTTACAACAGACAGATTCTCATCAGCTTCTCCCCATAACATTTGTTTATCCACCAGATGAGGGCCAAATGATCCAGCCTTCCTCTGCTGCCTCAGTCTGTGTAAGAGAATCCACATCTGTTACAGCTGTGGCACCACCAGTTAACTCTGTCCCCCCTTCTCATCCTTATGTTTCCAGTCAAACTGTCTCTGGTGTTCCTGATCCTCAGACCTGCTGGGCTGGTCCTCAAGAGGCAGGCAGAGACGTCACAGCAGCTGAGAAATGGGAGGATGAATGTTTTGAGCAGTTTCAAGGCAACATCCCAGGATTCATCAGCCATTTCCTGAACCCAGACAACAAGGAAGGTGCTCACAGGGGAAGGGCAAGGAGGAGGCAGAGAGCAGGGGTCGGAGGTGCCAGGAGAGCTGGGACAGGGGAGCAAGAGAGCCAGGAGACCAAGAGGGAGGGGAGGGTTGACTGAGAAGGTGGATGTGCAGGAGATAGGAGTCAGCAAGCTGCACAAGCCGTTTCTGCACAAATGGAGGATGAGGACGCTCAGGACGGGTCAGGGTGGGGGAGCTGTGGGCAGGACATGGTACCTGAATTCCAGAGATTTGCTGAAACCAGCCAGAGGGTATCAGGGGAGGAGAGGACGTGGCAAAATGTGGGAGTTTAGCCAAAGCAGGGATGTACAACTCTGCAGTGAAGGAAGGGGAAATAATACTCAACGAGGGAAAAAGGACAAGCAGGTGAGTCTGTTTTTTTAATTAAATCGTTATAGTTTGTTGCCCAATTTGCGGCATACTAAAAAAAAAAAAAAGCCCACAAAAATACGCTATAAGTTTCAAGATTCAGGTTAAAACAGGTTACAACTAAAAAATCGTTTAGATTGGATGTTGAATCGTCTGCAATTCAGGACTGGGACTGAAGATCTCTGGACCGACATTTAAACTGCTGTTGATTTGTCAGAATAAGAGTGTGGTAGTTGTGTACTTGTGGCTTCACTGTGCTGAAATGATGACAGTCCGACCACTTGTAAGAAGTTTTTTTTTACTTCTGCAACAGATCATTTGTTCAGAGAGAGAAATTGTGTCCAGCTTGCTGATTGGTTAATAACTCCAGACAGTTTCTTACACTTTTTATTCTTCCTCCTGATTACAGGGAGGTCTTCCTGTTGGTAGGACTCAAACATCCTGGGATAAATCAACGCCAGTTTCATTTTCTGCCTCTCACAAACAATCCCACAACATTCACACTCTCTCTGCCTCCAGTTCCTCCCTCCAAATGTCTCGGTCTCCCAGCCTGCTGTCACCTCCCACCTCCTACATGTCTCCAGCATCGTCCCTTCTCCACACCACCCCCGTCCGTCCTCTGGCCACACTGTCTCAGGAGAACCAGCCCGAGCAGATTGATCGACTTTTGGAGGAAGTCATGATGGGACTCGATATTTTGCCAAACAATAACGGCCGACTGGCGCATTCGCAGTACTCCCTTCCAGCAATCAGCAACTCCTCTGGCAGCACTTCGGTACAGAACAAACAGCAAAGCCACATTAATGGCACTGAGGTCCCTGTTCTGCAGGAGCAATGTGAGGGAGAGCTGACTGAGATCCTGGAAAACTTCCTTCAGTCTTTTGAGCATCATGTGGAAAGCTGCAGTGCCAGGGAGGAGGATGAGAGTGGTGATGTGAGTTCCTCAGAGGTCAGCGTGCCATACACTGACTCGAGTTTATACAAAAGAGCCAAGATTCGGACAAGCGCTCCTCACAGCCCTCACTTACAGGATCAACATACGCCATTCAGAGTCGGTCCCTCTCAGACATCTGAAGTGGAAAGTGATCAGGCTGGATTGTCACAGCCACACAAAGTCTCCACTCGTGATGACTCATCTGAACATGCCAAGGAAACAAAACCAACCAGGCCGAAGAGGAGGAGACGCTACAACTATCTGTTGTCATTAGAGAAAAAGAAGGTGAAAGTTAAGAAGCCCAAAACGTTTGATGTTCAGCAGATACCAGTGGTTAAACTGCAGAGGGGAAGCGTGACACAGCAAGGACGGAGTCTGGAACATGAGGTAATCAACTCCTTCAGCAACTCTCCACTTGTGTTCCTGATATTTTTCTGCTTTGACCAGATAAGAAAAAAGTATCTCCTGTTATGGAGCAAAACTACACCATAAAATCAGTTTTAATCAAATAGCTTCCCATTCACTTTCCATTATCACCTCTGAAGTGGTCCAGTTATTCTGTTAGGACTGTGGTGCTCACTAAGAGCATTCACTAACCCCAGCATCCATCTACGGGCTTTGTATTGTTTTCAACAAGGGAATTTTGGGCCCCAGTCTCAGGAACACTGGGACAGTTTGGTCATATCTCACACACTTAGTTTTAATACTCCACATAGATATAACGAAATAACAATCTGTAACACTTGACACTACAGACTGTTACAATAGTGAAGAAAATGTGTAATGTCAAACATGATTTGGGTGAAAAATAAATGGATAAAAAAGCATCTGAAAGAGGCTGTTTTTCAAAGGGGCAGATGGGGAAACGTTTACCCCTCTACGCACAGAAGACACTTTCCGAAGACATTTGTTTTTAACTCATTTTGCCACGTGACCGAGACACAAATCTTGAAGTCTTGTCATGTGTCAAGAATAAGTCATAGACGGATGTAATGGAGAGAATCTGGTTATTTTTCAAAATAAAACTAATTTAGACTTGGATAGTAAATCAAACGGTAACAATTGAAGTTTTTTATTTTATTTCTCTGTGGTCAGGGACCCCTGCTTTACAGGGGCTGGTTGTGTCCACAAAAAGCCCCAAATACAATGCATTACTGCCACCTAGTGAATAAAAATAGCACCATTTTGTGGTACCCAGGAAGCCTCTATTACAGGGGTGGGCAATTAATTTTTACAAGGGGCCACATGAAAAACCTGAGTTGTGTCAGAGGGCCACATCAACGATAACTTAAACTTAATCCTGCTCAACTTCCTTCCATTGTAAAATGCATTAAATTATATATTCTAAATAGCTGGTACTGGTAATTAGAAGAATACAATTATTCTGTAGATATTTATATTAGGCTCTGTGAAATTGTGGCGTATAAGTCGAGTAAAAAAACAAATAATCATTAATAAGTCCAATTTATTCTTAACTTGTTAAATTCCTCAAACTGTGAATTACAACACATCTATAGAAACACATCAACAAGATGATCCATCCATCCATTTTCTATACCCGTTTTATCCTTGAAGGGTCACGGGGATCTGCTGGAGCCTATCCCAGCTGTCTACGGGTGAAAGGCAGGGGTACACCCTGGACAGGTCGCCAGTCCATCGCAGGGCCATCAACAAGATGAATAATGTTTTAATGTTTTCCACCTCATTTTACCAATTCCTTGTTGGGTTTGCAGTTTTGCTTGCAACGCATCAGCCTCTATTGCGCGCTCTTTATCAGACAGATTTCTGTATTTTACCTCATGCTTGGTCGTGTAGTGCGGATTCAAATTATAATCTTTAAACAGCGATCTGTGTAGCACAAATCACGGCTTCACCTTTTAATTTCTGTAAAGAAATACTTAGCGGTCCATGTCTTGTTGAAAGCACGTCATTCCTTGTCAACTTTTCTTTTCTTAGCGTCAGCACACATTTTAACAGCAGCATCACTTAACGCTGTTTACCTTTCATGCACGTACGCTACACGGCAGTACTACGCCTTTCAAAATAAAAGCACCACAGTTGTATTGCACGCACGATATAGATTTTTTTTTTTTTTTTTTTTATTAAGTTGTAATCAAATGTAATTTATGATTGGCCTCATGCGGGCCGGACAGAGACGCACAAAGGGCCGGATGTGGCCCGCGGGCCGTGTTTTTTGCCCAGGTCTGCTCTATTATGTCTTCCATGTTGTTTCTCTTAAACGTGTGGTTGAAATTATTGTCAAATAATTTGGCCCCAGCTTTTTTAGGAAAGGGAGATGAAACTGAATTGTGACAGCAGCAACATGTGAAAATATGTATCATTCCTTTTTTTTTTGTTTGTATATCTTTTCTTATATCTTTCAGAGTTCTTCAGAAACAAAAACCAGCTTGTCATCTGTGAAATACTCACATGACAACATGCCTGGAAAGAATAAACAAGTGTTATGGAGCAGAAAGACCTACCCAATCAGAAGCAGGTTTAGGCAAGCAACTACTATAGTGAGTTTTAGCCTTAATGGTAAGATCAGAAACCATGACCTGTTGGAATTGGTTACCACAGCAGAAATGAGACTTAACAAATATGAAGGCACTGGTCAGCTGACATAAACGTTCACCACAGGATGAATACTAATGACTCTGGAGATCATTGATGCTTCCTCTAGCAACATCAGGCCCAATAACTGTGGTTCAATCACCTCAGTACCAGTAGCATGGCTGAATGCTCTAGTTTATATGATTTAACAAGGTGAATTTGCTTTGCAGGACAATGTGCTCCTCCTTGAGGAGTGTCTTCCAGTCAAGAAGCCACCGTCAGTAAACCAACCAGTACGCCGTGGGCGAGGCAGGCCGAGGAATAATGGTCATCTTCTCAGTCCATCGAACAATGAGAGTGGAGCGGTGCCGGTTCAGCTGCAGACTGTTGATTCCTGCAGCACAGATGACCAGCTGGAGAAACATCAAGAAAGACTTGAAGAAGAAATGATTGCGCAGTCACAGGAAGAGGCAGACACCCCCACAGGGAGAGGAGACAAGCGAATCGCAGAATCGAATGAGGACATGAGTGATGATGCCCCTGTAAGCAAGAAGATTTGCTTAGAACGTATGAAACAGACACACTGTGAAACATTCACACCAAAGCTCTGAATCTGGAGATTTGATCTCTGCAGCAGCAGCAACTACAGAGCAAGAAGAAGTGGAAGATTTGGGAACTGTTTCACTGACGAGTGTAAAGAATTATGAACATGGGGCAGAACAAACGAAAGAGTCAACAGGGACCGGATTTAAACTTAGTCAAACTGAGGGAAGTCTGACAGATGAAGAGATGGAGAGCAGTGCTGATGAGATAATTGATGTAGAAGGAGACCAGGAAGACTGCGAGAGTCTTCGGAACAAGAAAAGTGGAAACGGACCACTGCCAGAGGGGAACAGCACATATAAGGGGTGCATGGCTCTTTGTTTCACCTTCACGTCCTGTTGAAGAGCTCAGTTCAGAGAGGACAGAAAAATCGGAAGGAGACGAAGATGAGGACATTGATGTGGTTGGAGTTTCTAGCCCAGCGCCCGAACCAGTGATCATCAGCTGGACAGAGTCCTCAGAAGGGGAGGAAAATGATGAAGAAGAGGAAGTTGATGTTGTTGGTGAAAAGACTGACTGCTCTTCATCTGTGATCTTTACTGCTCTGAGTAATGTCAATACAACATGCCAGACTGAGGTGCTGTCTCTTTAGCTCATGTGACGTCCAGTTATTTCTTTCTTTGCTCATCCTCAATTTGTTTTCTTACAACACTAGAAAAAAACATTTCCTAATAAGCCTCATTTAACTGACAGTTACAGGGCAGAAGAGGAGAAACCGGTTGTGATGAAGAACAAGATAAAGTTAGGTTCAGTATCTTTGGTTATAAGTGATGTGACAATTGTCCCCTGTTGTCGTTGTGGTCACCTTCATGTACAAACTCAATGACAATGGTGATTTTTGTTGTCAGGCCCACTGTAACGAAAAAGAGAAGCAATGTTTTATTTCTTTATTTTAGACAGAAAAGAAAAAAAAACTTAATAAACCTTGACAAAGACATAGTGAATTTAAATTAGCAACAAAACAAGAGGACATTGTGGTTTGTGTGCGGATGTTTGGTTTCAGCTCTTGAGCTGAGTATTGTGGGTTTAACTACTGTTAAAAAGTCAAAGGTGATTGGGATTATTCAGTTTTTCATTTGAAATATTTCATTAAGGACTGTATCCAGTTACAAGGTTATTTTTAACTGTTTAAGCACATATGTTTGTTTTAACTCTAAACCAGGTTTGATCATTTTAATGCCCCCCCCCCCCCTTTCTTACAAAAAAAGGTTTTGTAGTCGTTCAGGGAATCAGGAGTGTTTAATAAGTTGTACATATGTCTACGACTGTGTTTGTTGTAAAATCAACTCATAATGTGAGCCTCCGTTCTACGCTTTGTTCATCTTCCAGAGAAGCATTTTTCCAGATTGTTTTATCGTCAGCTTGTGTTTGGTAGTTTTTTCCCTTGCCACCTTTTCCAGAATCTGATTTTGATAATAAAGCTTCTTCTGATTTCAGAGGTTTTTTTTTCTGCTTCAATTCTTCATAAAACACAAACGGTTATTTTTGTTGTGACTCCTCTTGACATGCACATCAGTTAAAACTGAGACTTGCCACCACGGTGCATATTTGATTACAACTTTTCCTACAATAGAAGGTGTATGAAACATGTTGAAAGTTTAATTGATGGTGTCGCTCATTCACCTTATTTATAAAGTCTCACGCCAACACGCACGCACGAGGATGGCTCGACACGTGGCAGGGTTGGGGATCAAACTGTCCACTTTCATTTGAAAGATGGTCTATGAATCCGTGGCTGGCCCTGTAACGATGATGGAGCATTTTCTCGTGGCTGTCCTTGTTGCTTGACAGTTGATTTGCGCGGGCTGTGAAGGCAGCAGTGACCAGACACAGATTCCTGTACAAACAGTCCTTTTTATACATTTTATGCACAAATACGACGTTAGAATGGCCCCAGTTTGCCTGTAGGGTCTATCCTTACACTCACTGAGGTGGAATGATTTTCAGTCTTGTTAGAGGCTCAGAAAAGCTGTTTATTTGCTCCCCTGCGCTAACATTAATTGCCATCTTACTGCAAACACATATTATATTCCAACTAAAAACTGCTTCGGTTCACATTGTTTTGATCCTTAATGAACATTTCCACTTCTTAACATCTAATAGCAGGCCTAGGTTTGTTTTAACTTCAGAAAGTTCTTTTAACAGACACCAACAAAAACTAACTTCTGTACTCAGAAAAACAGATAGTTTACTAGATGAATGTTTTTGTGCTCGATGCAGCACCGTTGTGATTCTCACTGGAAAAACCCCAACAATAATAATTGTTGCAATTGAGACTCATCTGCCAGTTCTAGCAAAGCCTAAATTTCCTGCTGACTTACTGGGCTTGAACTTTTATTACTGGACATTTCTAAATCTATACTTGGGGTCAATTAATGTTATTATTATTTGCTTAGTTGCTCTGCATTCTTGTATCATCCAGCAAACTTGATAGTAACTTGGATTTTAGTAGAAGGTGACCCCTCTGGTCCCTCCCTAACCTCCCTTTCCTTTGCTATTCCTCATCTTTCTTTATCCAGAAAAGCATTTTTCCAGCTTGTTTTATAATCAGGTCGTGTTGGCAGTGTTTCCTGTGACACCTTTTCTGGAATCTGAGTTTAATAACAAGTTTCCTCTGATTTCAGACCTTTTTACTGCTTCAGTTCTTTGTAAAACACAAGCTGTCATTTTTTGTTGTGACTCCTAAAGTGGACAAACCACTTTATCATTTGTTCTTTTTGCATTCTTAGACTAATGAAATTGCAGCAAAACACAGAAATAAGAAAGCGAGATGACTTGAAGTGAAAATGAGTTTATTAGTTATCAACCTGTTGATCAAACTCCTGCACACAACAACCCAACACATCTGAGCTGAACTGCAGCGCAGTCGGCTGCACTGCGGAGGATTCCCTGGACATGGAAACATACGGGAGCTTCATCTGCTCTGCGCTTGATTTCCTCATCGCCAAGCTCAGGTGAGAGTACAGCGCAGGTGTGTGTTTGTGTGTTAGTGTGCAGGGACCATAAACCAAATAAAAAGACACAGTGAGTGTCAGTTATGTCGTCAAGTGTGAGTGTGTGTGTTTCCCTGTGCTTAAACAGTGTGATATTGTCTCTTATCACACTGGAGTAGCTGTAAATCAGTAGTGGTGTTGTCGGGTAGGGGCGGCTGTTTCAGCTCAAGTCAAGAGGAAGGAGAGGATTGAAGAGAGGGAGAGGGGAAAAGAGGTGAGGGTTATGGGTAGAGGGAACAGGAGTCGACGGGACCCGCTGTCCATTCGGTTTGGCCTCAGTCTCGGCCTTCCCTCCTCTCAGTGCTGGATGCGTCTGATGGACTGGATCTGGGGGGTCTGGCAGTGAGAGCCCCAGTTCCTCCAGTGCTGGTAGTCTCCACTGTGTCTCTCACACTCCATGATGTACTGCTGGCCTCTGTAGCCAGGGTACTGGTAGCACACGAATCTGTAGGGAAGCAAATTAAGTTAGCGGGAACTATTTTAGGAGCCACTGCAAGAGTGCTGGGATTTAATGCGACCTTAGCTGGTATGTCTATTACAGCAAATACACGTTGATGAAGGATCAAAGGGATTTACAGTGTACAGCCTTATTAAACTAACTGCAGACTGACATAGAGTTGGTTAAATCAGCAGACATGACATTCTGAGACAGTAGGTAGATTTTAACAATATGGTTCATATTTAGAGAAGCTCTGGGCAACTTACGCGCCACACTGCACGTGCATGGAGCCAACTTCAGGCATCATCCAGCCCATGGCCTGCAGAGAGGGGTAGTCGTCACAGAGCTCCACGCTGCGGCCCATGAAGTTCTCCTTCTCGAAAATGATCATGCGACTGCTCTGGTGGGACTGAAGAGGACACAGAGGTTGGTTTGTGCCTTTTGTGGTTCTGAGACAGAGCAAGACCACAGAGGGATGCACTCACAGCACAGTAGATGGGGCGCAGAGACATGAGGCGCTCCACGTGGTAGGAGAGGGAAGCCGCTGTAGGCGTCCCAGTGGGGGTACTCTCCTCTCTCCAGGATGAACTGCTGGCCCTGGAAGTCATGGTGCTCGAAACCCACCCAGCTTGAAAGAGAGGCACACGCAAAGGTCTGCTCACGTGATGTTTGACTTTGGCTAATGCTCTCTTTTACATTAAAAATGCTTAACGAGACCAAACTTTAAATGTTAAAGTGCAGTTTTGTGTCGACTGGGTTAGATGTATTCAGTTAAATCATTTTCCATCGCTCCCCTGGTTCATGAAGTGTACATGGTGTGAGCAAGCTGATCTTATATTTGTCTGGCTATCAGAGAGGAAGCTCGTGAGACTTACGCTCCGCTCTCCACCCTGATGGAGCGGATGTTGTCCAGTCCACACTCCTGGATGTTGCAGCACTCAGAAGTGAACTCCAGGCTCTTTCCCTGGAAATGCTCCTGCTCAAACACAGTCACCTGAGGAGACGCAGCAAGTTTTCTATCATTTAGCTTCCGTTACATCAACCAGAGCAGCAGTGGTCACAAAAAAGAAAGAGAAAGCTGTGTGTGAATGAGAGCACAAATGAGTGTGTGTTTACCTTAAAGAAAGGAGCCATGCCCATTCCTGAGTTGACCAGAGGCTGCATCATGGTGGATTTTGTAGTTCTGTACATCTTGGTGCCTGAATTGGCAAATAATTGTAGAAGAGAGGACACAAAGAAAAGGCCAAGAGTGAGGAAAAAAAGTGTCACTGATTCAACAACCTGACTGTTGGTCCTTCATATATATTTATATATAAAAACTGATGGTGTTTACTTTCCACTTTCAGGAAAACCAATAATCCCTCTTCCATTCATTTATAGCACATATCTACTGCTTTTTATAAAATGTTTGAGCATGTTGAGGGATTCTGGCCACAACAGTTTCGCAAAATTCTATCTAACAGCAATGAGAGAGAATTACAAGTGTGTTAAAGTGCTTTTTGGATTTTAGTGACTATATGTGAAAGCGACTCTGAGCTGAGTTAAAGGCAGAGATGAAGACCTTACCTAGATTGAAACTTTACTGGAAGACCTCGGGAGTGGTATGTGCCTACCGCTTGCCTCGCGTAGAGCTTTAGGAGAACCTGGCGCTTCAGTTTTATACCGACGCTCAGGGAGCGCGCTCACCAGTGCGCGTCCGCGCCTGCGTCCCGGACCGCGTAAAGTGTGCATTTCGCGCAGAGGCAGTGGCGGTGCGCGCTCTCGATGTGACTGATACTGTTGTCCTGCAGCAGGGGCCAGCTCAGCAGATCCCATAGTGATGTTGAGGCTCGGAAACAAAGGCGCTCCGGTATGTTCGGACCCCGGTCAGCAGTCCTGCGCGTGCCCCGGCACAAAGGGTCTGGATCGGGATGGAGAATGTGGGGATTAACGGCGCAGCAGAGAGGCACACAGGAGGAGAAAACTGTGTCCATCTGAACTAAGGCATAGACATGTTAGAGAGACGAAAAAGTGAAAAGTTTCCTGTCACCAGAGGCCGTTGGATAAAGCTGCGAGTGCGGCTGTGGAGATGTATGATGTTGCAAAATGAACGCACTAAGTGGAACACTGGAAGTATTTCATGATATCCAGAAATTTTCACTCATTACCAGAATAACCCAATAGCCCACACATGTGTCCCTCAGATGATGTTGCTCTTTATATAGGATGGATTTTAATTGGATCATCAAAAAAGTCAGATCACCTGGTCTTCGTCTATAATTTACACAGTGTCCACTGGTTTATGGATCTATATGTGTAAGGTACTGACATGAAACACTTTGTGAATCTTTGTATTCATATATCTGGCATGATCAAATGTTTCCTAGCTAAAATTAATGCATTTCTAATACTTCATAACATTGTCGGAAACCTTGCCGGTGCTTTCCATAAACACACAGTTGGAAGTATAAAACTTAAATCTCTATGTTTTAAGTTACAGGAACATCATTGAATCGGTGGTTGTGTTCACCAGCCTCTGTCAGTGGTCCTTTGCCCAGGCCCAGCCCCTTTCCCTGTCCCCCTCTGATGATGTGGGGTTTCTTTTGTCTCCCGCCTCTGACCTCAGCAGGTTTGCTTCTCTCCCCATAATCCCTCTCCTGTGAGCGCCAGCGTATAAAAGGGAGGAGCACACTCCGAGCCGCACACACTCTGAGTGAGGATCGGCGCAGGCATTGCACACATACACAGGTAAGGTGGATTGCACACCTGTAAGTGCGTAGAGGGGCGTTCGTCAGTTTTGCATCAGTAATTCTTTGATTTCCTCAGTGTTGTCATATCAGTAAAGTTAAGGTTAAATTTCCCACATGAAACACACCCTCTATTGCTGTTCCTCCACTCAGTAACCATGTCCAGCGGAGATTCCAAGTCCAAGACTTCTTCCCAGACTGATGGGAAAGCTGCTCAGAGCAAGAAGTCTGAGATGGGAATGATGTCCTACAAGGTGGGTGGCTCTCTCACAGACCTCCTGCCTTAGATACAGAAAAAACAGTGGCCACGCTGAAATGTATGATAGCATGAAGTAATGATCCTCTCATAGATCATTAATGTCTTGTTTGTGCCCATTTGCTTCCAATAGATGTGCGTGTTCGACCAGGAGAACTTCCAGGGTCGCATGATCGAGATCAGCAATGAGTGCATGAATGTGTGTGACTTGGGCATGGACCGCGTGCGTTCCCTGCGTGTTGAGTGCGGACCGTAAGTATTAAGACATGTTGCTACATTTCAAATTGAGATTTTTGGATAGATTCCCCTTAATTCGGTCTCTTCTGCAGCTTTGTGGGATTTGAGCAGATGAACTTCTGTGGTGAGATGTACATCCTGGAGAAGGGAGAGTACCCCCGCTGGGACTCCTGGAGCAACAGCCAGAAGAACGACTACCTGCTGTCCTTCAGGCCTGTCAGAATGGTAAAGACAGCCGTCCCCTCATCTCTCAAGCTTACCTTTCTGGTCAGCTTTGGATTGTTCTTTAAACAAGGGTTTCTCCCTGGTTTTCCCTTCTCCAGGACCCTGAGAAGCATAAGATCTGCCTGTTCGAGGTGGGAGAGTTCAAGGGTCGCAAGATGGAGATCATGGACGATGACGTTCCTAGCCTGTTCTCCTACGGCTTCACTGACAGAGTTGGCAGCATCATGGTCAGCTGTGGAACGTAAGTATCTGACGCCAGAAAAAAAAACTGAATCAAAGGACTCCTTAAATCATTTCTATACCAAACCTTTCCCCTTTTCTCACCTTTCTCAGCTTTGTGGGATACCAGTTCCCTGGATACCGTGGTAGCCAGTACCTGCTGGAGAAGGGTGACTACAGGCACTTCAACGAGTATGGCGCCCGCCATCCTCAGTTCCAGTCTGTGAGGCGTATCCGTGACATGCAGTGGCACCAACAGGGCTGCTACACCATGGCCAGCAAGTGAGGCTCAGGGAAGGAGAGAAAGAGAAAGAGCGGATATGAGGGAGAGGGGCGGAGGAAGAGGGAAAGGGGAAGAGATGTCTGAGGCCTTTACCTCAGTACCTTAAGGAGGTCTTTGATTTAACACGGTGAGGGGAAGGGTGAGGATCTATTTCTGCCCCTGATTTGAGACATCACCTCTGTGGACCAGCTGGACCTGAGGAAAATCACCAGACCACCCTCCATCCCTCTCTGTCTCTACTTTTCTCTTTCTCCCCTATGGGCTGAGCTTTCTTTCACCCCTTTCTCCTTTTTTTAAATTCCCTCACCCCATTCCCCTCCACACTCCTCTGAGACATCAAAGCGGGAACACGACACCTCTTGCCGTTTTACACGCAGTTCTCGGCTCAGGGTTTGATGCACCATGGGAAACCATGGCCCACGGACTCTCCAGAGTCCCCTGCCCCTGTCTTCTTGCCCCTGTGCACTGCACACCCTCTCTGCTGTACAGAATCCTGGCCAAGTTTTCAATAAAAAGGAAAATCTGGATTTCAAATATGTTGTTGTTGTTGCTTACTACAAAAAAAAAAAGTAAGAAAAAAAACTTTTATTTTACATAAAGTTTTGCAGAGTCAACCACTAAAAGCCGCCCAGCGTACAAACCTTTGTAAAAACAATGCAGTGTAGAAAGAGACAAAGAGCTAAAGATCAGTTTCAGACCCGTGCAGCTGATCATGTGACAGTGATGTGATACGTGCTGAAATGTGGTTTTGCCAGATGACAATAAAACACATATAATAAATGTTCTACAGTATAAAAGCGGTGCCAGCAGTAAACATCAAGAGAAACATGTCAGTTTGATGAATGTGGAAATATAGAAAAATAAAAAAAATACCAGTATATATTATGTATAAGAAGTAAGTATAATTGCATTTCATTCACATAATTTTTTGTACATTTCATCTAGTTTTTATTTCATTTAGTTAGTTGGGTTCTGTTTATATTAAGATTGCCAAGGTAAAAAAATAAAGCAACAAATAAATATAAAAGAAAATATGTATCTATAAAAAATATATAAATAAAATAATAAAGATTTACACAACATTTAAAATTTTTAATCCATTAGTGAAGATATATTTACAAATATGGAAATATTTAGCAATTACTTACGTAAATAAGAGAACAAATGAAGCTGAAAATAATATGTTTATGTCATTATGTATTCTTATTTGTTACACATCTTAATTTTATCCAGTTCATTTGCTTTTTTTGTTAATTCCTCTTTATTTTCTTCCATCTACTCTTTCTGTCTCATGCTTAGAAAGCTCTTTTATGGTATCAAAAAGTGTAATTTAACAACTGTATTGAATATAAAAATACAAGGTAAGCAAATATACAAAATTAATATTGAATAAAAAATCCTGTTACTAAAACACACTCTTTTCTCTCCACACATTATGTCTAAGTTGATAAAATAACATTTCTGCTCCTCAGCTCTTCTCTTTTTCTGAAATGACACTAACAATGTGACTGTCAAATAACTGTTATTTCCTCCTCTTATCCAGTTTTTATATATTTTATTTATTCAAAAACAGTTCTTAACATTTTAAGTAAGATTTTACACTCCAAGAACAAACACTCGCATATAAAAATACATTAAAAAACAGTAAAGTCATAGATTTGATCTTGAAGGCTGCTGATATATTTACAATTACACATATTCATATGTTCAAAACGTTTCACTACAAGTTGACTGTTTCTTTTTAAATATTTGATATAAAAATATAAATTTAAATAGTTAGAAAGAAGGTTGACAGCAGTGTAGTGTGGTCCCTTATCCAGCGTTGTGACTGTCATGTGTGTCTGAGTTATGGCACTGCTCAGCGAGACATCATTCGCACAAACTCTGAAACGAGAAAGTTCAAGAAATGAAAAGGACGATGATAACAAAGATGGACACGGCTTGTAAATAGAACCCACTAAAGTTCTGTGTTACCTTCAAAGTCCACCAGACCGTCTCCATTGAGGTCGACATCTCTGAGGATCTCATTGATCTCCCTGTTGGTCACCTGTTCTCCCATCAGCTTCTTCATGGCCTCACGCAGCTCCGTCAAACTGATCTGGCCATCACCATTAGAGTCAAACTGGTGAGAAAAAGAAGGATCACAAACAAGCATATCAAACGGGGTATACAAGGACATGTGTGAAAAGCTAAGCAAAACTCACAGTCCTATAACTACCTTTAGCAACAACTTTGTGGAGGCCCTTTGGTTCATTCTTCCTTGACAGTGTTGTTGGTTTGCTGGAAGTGTTTTTGGCCAAACCTTAGCTGTCAGACAGACGCTCTGACATGTAACTCTAGAATACACCAGTAGACAGCGGAGTTCATGGTCAAATTACTGACTGGTAGCCAACCCCTGCTCCCCTGTGCTTTACTGGTGCCGTCAGGTGTTTGCACTGATACACTGCTTTTGGTTTCTACCTAACATGGTGTTGAGCATTAAAGCCAAGCGACATCGTTCCAGAAGACCTTTGCTTTGTTTAGATGCAACTTTGCAAACCTAAACTGTGCTTCCTTAACCCCCCCCCCCCAGCAGGTTTTCCCTTCAGCTCTCCCAAAGAAGTCATATCTGCTCAGTCTTTTTAGATTATTAGTTATAAAATTCTAATGTTCAACATGGAAAATGTAGTCTTTGTTTCTGTCTGAGCATTGTTCAGTCAGACTTTCATGAATGGAGTTTCATGATGGTGCCACACAGAAAAAAAAAACTGTGGACAATTTTTTTTTTCATTCTTCACTTAGAGAATAAAGTCAAAATGTCGAGAATAAAGTCAAAATGCAGTTTCCAGAAAAAAAAAGTCGTCTTAAAGATTTATTCAAACTTTACTCTTTACAGCTTTACTCTACAAAACATAATGTCTAGTGTTAATGAGCTCATGACCTTGTACGTCAGAGTGGACTTTAGCAACAAGGAAATTATTTCACTTTTAGCACATAGACAGTATAATAACAAGTATTCGTACTTTGAAGAGATTGTGTCAGAAATTTCACCTATTCAGAAAAAGAAACTACACTTCTGGAATTCTGGGAACTGCATTTCAACTTTATTCTCGACATTTCGACTTTATTCTCTATGTGAGGAACGAAAAAAAATCATTGTCCACAATTTTTTTTCTCAGTGTGGCCCTAAAACTCGTAAACTCCAGGTTCTTTGGAAACTGTTTTATAATTCTCCCAAGACTGATTGGCACAAAGATACATTTCTAAGATAATTTTGTTAACACGCAGCTGAATGCTCCAGATCAGACTGGACAGTATCATGGGATTTTATGGGATTTTATCGGTACCAGCTGAATGCTGCTGTTAGCATGGCTGTTAGCATGGCTGTTAGCATGGGTGTTAGCATGGCTAAACTGAGCTTCATCCTCTGATCCTTCCAGGCCAACTACAGCCAGACAATTAACACAAGCACAAGAAAACATATCCTCCTGAAAAGATGACCATGATCTATTAGGTTTGTTAATTCAGAGCTCAGGAGTCAATGTAATGCTAAGTTGCTAAAGTTAGTCAGTGGAAAAACTGCACAAAACCTACTTATCAGGCCACATAGACAACTACGCCGCTTTCGTTTGAATATAAGGAATTGAAAAAAAAGAGACCTGAAATAAAAGTGGTGTTACAAAAAAAAAACTCTAGATATTATACAAAATAAGGGTTTCACTTATAAATGGATATAGCATTATGAAATAAAAGTGTCATGAAACAAATAAGTTGGCTGTTGAAAAATTAACTTTTATTAATTGATTTTGTATTTATTTCAGCAAATATTTATAAATTATCAGTACTTATTTATTTATTTGTGAATGAAAATGCTCTCCATATATGTCTTTATGTTTTAAATATCAGTATGTTTATTCTGACCTCTTTAAAAGCATCACGTAGTTCTTTGACTCCAATCATGTCAGCTGTCTCTGCCAGCATCTTCGGTCCCATCAGCTCCACAAAATCCTCAAAGTCCACTTTACCACCACCTAAAATACACACACACACCGAGACACACAGCTGTTAAAGAAAAAAAATCTGCAGAGGATCAAGACATCAGTCCTGTTTCAGGCTTTACTCACAGATCTCCTGGCTCAGCTGGATGAGCTCCATCTCTGTGGGCATGTATCCCATAGTCCTCATACACTCTCCCAGGTCTTTATGACTGATGTAGCCATCTTTGTTCTTGTCAAACTCCACAAATGCCTCACGAAGTTCTGATCAAAATCAAAACACATATTAAAACATCTAAGTCAGGCCTCACAGTGTGGTGGCTTTAAAGTAGTTAAAACTACTGTGCTTTGCTGTCGTCTCACCTTCGATTTCCTCTGGTCTCAGCTCTCTGTCCTGTTGGAGAGACATTTTCACAGATCAGCCTCACGCTTCATGCAGGAAGCACACACAACTCACAAACACTTGTGCTGAAAGTATTTCAGAATATTTTTTGGCATGGACACAGATGCCCACTTAACATTATGAGAACAGGCCTAATAGGGAAGAAATGAAATATAAACATATGAAAGAACACAGAAAAAAGAATGATGAGTAGAAGATATTGTTTATGATCCTATGACAGCAGCTGTGATCTCTGACCAACAACTTAATGACAAAGAATTTAAGCAATGGAAGCTACTAACAGTGTATCTTTCTGGTTTTGTTGTGAGGTTTGTCATAGAGGTAAATACAACACTGTGTCGTAAGTTCTGATCTAATCTAGCAGATATCCTTGGACATATGTCCACTGTTCACATGCAAACATCAATGCATGTATGTGCATCCTTATAGAAGTATATCGTACTTGAACAAACATTAAAAGGCTGTGATTCAGCGTGGTGAATAATACAAAAAACTCTTTGTAGAAATACAGAATGAGACCGATTCCTTGACATGTTTGTATTTGTTAGTTGTTCAGATGAATATTCTTCCTTATTTTTACACTAAACTTCTCTGCCTCCTGCTCTGCTGCATTTGGGTCCTAACCTGAAATCCCTGACGTGCATTTGCCTTAGGTGTTATTCTATGTTATGGCCTGCTTTATTTGTTTAATTTTGTAATTGAATTATCTTCCCAGTTTCTCTTTTCTTTGTACATTTTGCTTAGTTTTGCTTCCTGTCTGGGATTTACACCTGGGTTCTGTCACTGTCAGACAAACCAAGCTCCTTTGCTGGAGGTTTGATTTCTGTCCGTTAACTCCAGTTTGTGTTCTTGTTTTGGCAGTTTCTTCTTTCCCACCCATGTGGAGCCAGTCTCAGATGTCAGTGGGTTGAAAGATGGAGCCCCATGTGGGATTGTCCACTGGTTCCATACTGGCTCCATCTGTTTATGTGGTTGGCCCACGTGGGACTAGATAGGACATGCATGGATGATGCATGGATAATGATGGGGACAGCATAACCTCTGTGAGCATATCCTATGAAGAAACTATGAATAATCCATACTGGCCCATATATTTTTTTAGCCCATTTATATCTCATATAGACCCCGGATGCAAATATTGACTAGGTTTGGACTTGTGTTGGGTGGAGTCTTTGCCACAGTAGCAGCATGATTGGTTTTGTTTTTTGTTTTGTTTTTTAAAGTAATTTTCTTTACCTATCTCAATCTATGCCCTGATACTAAGAGGTCATTATTTTCCCTGAGTTAAACTGGAAGGCGAAAGTGACAGAAAAATCAACACTCAAGCAAATTTACTGAAAAAAAAAAAAAAGCAGGCAATATGATACCATTATAACATTCTTCAAATGCATAAACCTTTCTCTTTTTCTTCTACTTGCATTTTAGGCACTAATTCTCCCTCGATTTGACAAGCAATTTCTCCAGTGCCACAAAACTGCACAATAATAGGAAGCCTAGACAGACTTTTTTCACCTGCATTGCCCCGTTGCATCTGTGGTGAACTTTAGAGAACGAGCTCTATCAAACCAGTCAACGATTTTTCCGTTGAACTCAATAATCAATCCCTTTGAGCATGTGCTGAGCTGGGGATTTGTTTCCATAACTGATGTGTGTGTGTGGGGTGGGGTTGGGGGGTTAGAGGTGCTCTGAGGTTACGATGACACAATGTGCACACTTCTGTTACAATCTACATGCGAGGGTCTGAGTAAAACCCTGTTCGAGGATGATGCAGTCAGGACCCACAATGCTGTGCAGCACTCTGCAGATTTAGGCAACCGCTAATCAAAAATTTCTGTTATTGTGTAAGGTTAAAATTATACTCATGTTCAGAAGACAAATCTGGTGATCAGATATTATTTTCTGAATATGGCAAAATAACTGTATTACTTTCATTTTGTAAATGGGGAAAAGAAAAAAAAGAAAAGCCATGAGGTTACTACACTCAGCCTAAGTGACAAAATATAAACTTACAGGCAACTTCAGAATATGCCTCTCTTGTGAATTTAATTTATGTAGAAACCATGATGTAAAACATGATGCAGATACATACGAGCTATGTTTTCGTTTTGATTAACTGCCACTACCTGGGTTCATTCTGGGGGTGCGGCACCCCCAAACTCCTGTTGTAACATCTGTCATCAGTATGACTAGCGTAGCCAGTGGCCAGATGCTGATGTGATTGCTAACCGTGGCTGACTTTGTAAGTGTGCAGTCGCCAGATGAGGAGGATTAATTTGGACCAAATGATCCAGAGCCATACCTCCAGCCAGAATTCATCAAGGAAGAACTACGGGTTTTGGAAGTTGAGCTGGAAAGAATGAAAGCAGTTGCTGGTGGTGTAAATGTGGAGTTTAAAAGCTGGAGTTAAAATCTTAAAAAGATCAAAAAATCTTTCCAAGAGAACTGCTCATATAACCACAAGAAAGGATGAATCAAGAATACTTAGCAGACTGAACACTAGAGTGCACATACAGTCATTCATACAGTCATCAATATCATTAATATCACAGTATTCTGCAGCAAAGATTTATATATTAACATCTGAACAGACCTGATGCATTTTGAAAACAAGTCCTGTGCACTTAAATAAATAGTTATCTTAAATACACTTGATAACTTAAACAGACACAGGTTGAAAGTTTTGTTATGCATCATGCAGTCTACTGACATACAGGAAGGATCAGTGCAAGATGCCTCAGTATTCTCATGGAACTAGAAGTCTCTTGCAGGACAAATGTGTAATATTCCCCAGATAAGAGCTGACAGTCCTTGTTGTTTCAAAAACTTATTGAAATATCAAAAAAGAAAAAAAAAAAGGAAAAACCCCAATCCTTGTGCATTTGGACATTTTTGTGCTTGACAATTCACAATAACAGAAGGTGTGACATCAACTATTTTAAATGACGTGGAGCATTTTCTTTCAATAACCACTGAAAAGAAGACAATCTCAGTTAGTGATGCAGTGTATTGCATAGATACTTTATTCTCAATGCTTTTTGTAATTAGAGACAGGAACGGCCATTAAAATGAATAAGACAGAGAGCAAACATATTACACCAAGTCAGAATCAAGCAAAGAAGACATCAAGTGTTCCTACCTTCCTCAACCTGTCTTTCCTAGATCCTTTGGTGCAGTTGCCCATTACCAATCCACTCAGTTTGACCTTTGTCTCTTCTTTTTTCTTATCTTATTTCTCTGCTCTGCTCAAATCCATTGATGAGCAGTCCAGACTGATCAAAACAAACTAACTCAGCCAAACTGACATCAGCTGTGCTTCTTTGAAAATGTAGCATCTTTCCTCCTCACACAGGGCTTTAAATCCCACCCTCTACATTCTCTTCCAACCCTTTTCCTCACTACTGACCATCTCCTCCCTCCAACCCACATTCACATGCTGTGCCAACTTTGAAATGACTTCATCTACACTGAGAAGAATTTCATTGGGAGAATTAAGAGGACATGAACAGAAAGTGTTTAATTCTGACCACTTTGGATTAAAGAAGATGTTCTGATTGCAAGACACTGGTAAAAGACACCCAAACATTTTACATTTGCTGTTAATAAGAAGCACCTGCTGATATGAATCGTCACTCAAGAAATATATGCAATCAAGAATACTTGATCTGTAAAAGATGGAAAGAGGTATGAAGCAATACTATACTATAAAATACTATAAAAGGAGACAATTTACTAAAGTGGCTAAACTTTCTAGAAGAGGGTGCCAAGTCAAGATAACTACAAAAGCACAATGCAGCGACCTCAGTGAGGTAAAGAACCAACAAGTAACAGCTAAAGGTTCAGTGACATCAGTGGAACTAACAAACGTCTCTGTTTATGAATTTAACATATAAGTCATTAAACAGCCAGTGTGGCAGAACACCATGGAAGATGCTGCTGCACCCAAAAAAATATGACTACATGCCTGCAGTTTACCAGAGGGCTCTGCAACACTACTGGGAGAAGATTTTGTAAAAGTTGAGTTGTTTGGAAAGAATACTCAGCGTGATACTTGGTCCAAAAAAGGCACAGCCTACCAACATCATCATCCTAACCCAAAAGTTTTTGTCTTCAGCTAACTTTAGATCATAGAACATTTTGTGGCAAATTAATGCAGAAACCCGGTTAATTCCACAGTTGTTACACATACGGAAACTGAACAAGAACAAACTGAAATAACTTCTGTATGTCTTTCTGCAAATCAACCAGTTTTTTGTCTTGGTTCCCAAGCATGGTACATTTCCTGAAGAACTGATTTGGAGTTAGATTTAGGGTTTAATCAAGCTTTGACCTGTTTTCAGCTGGGATTGACTCCAGCAGACCTCTGTGCCTCTGAATAGGACTGAAGTGGATGGATGAATAGCATCAGTATTGACTTGTGGGTATGAATCTGTTATTCTCTGTCAAATTCACTGTGTTAATCTAATTTACTGATGTGGTATTTATATCTAACTCTGGCCCGGTGACACAAATATAGAAAATTATTGTCTTTGGTTTTGGATTTTGCTCCTTCATTTTGAAATTTAATTTAATTTAATTTAATTTAATTTAATTTAATTTAATTTAATTTAATTTAATTTAATTTAATTTTGTTTTATTTTTTTATTTTATTTTATTTTATCAACAGATTATACCATAAGATCAAATCAAATATACATTTGATTTGTTGTTATAATCCAAAATAACTACAGAAACCCATCAATGTGGGCTTCTATAAGCCCATCATGACTTCATAAGAATAAAGAAAAAGCCCAGTGCAACACGATGGAGAGATGAAGCAGCCAGATGAAGCAAAACGAAAATATAAGAGATCATGACGTCACTTAAGAAAGCGTGTGCTAGTCCACATAATTTAATACAAAGACTAATGGCCACATGCTCTGTGTTGATCGTAACCTCTAACATCAGTCACCACTGGAGGCCACTGTAGGATAAATGTAACGTCCTCATCTACCAGCAGAAACACTAAAGACTATTTTAGCGGCACTTACAGACAGATTGAGCCTTTAGTTGCAGCTTAATAGCAGCTGCCTTGAATGAAATTAAACTTCAAAAATTAAAAGGCAGCCAGCAGTTTGAGCTGCAAGACTGTAAACGTCTAGAGATCTGACCAGCACAAAGACAAACATGAGTGCTGATGCTGTTATTGTTATTTAAAAATGTTGTAAATCTCATGAACAATTTCAAGATCACATGGCTCTCTGCCTTGCTTCACTGACAGAAGATGAAAGTTTATTATCTGTAATTTAAACATAATTTCTGCAATTCACATGACATCATTCAGAGAAATCAAACAGGCCAAGATCTTCAGGCTATCATGTAGCGTGACATTAAAGTGATTTAGGGTATTTGAGCATACAGTTAAGATTCACCAGAATCAAGTTAATAATTTCTACCTTTAAGGTGTCAGAAATCCTTCATGACTCACTGAAAGACAAAACTGATACCAATGAGCACAACTGAAGCCGCGAACAAGCACCAAACCAGATTAATTAGCAAGCTGATTTCCCCTTAACGGTGGTTTCAATTAATAATGGAAATGAGAGGCTCTCACAACACACACACACACACACACACACACACACAGACAGGCAGATTTATTTAGGATACTGGGTTTCTGTTTTTTTTTTTTTTTTTTTTTGGCCTTTATTCACTGTGAAGGAGGAGAGAGAAAGAGCGGGGAAGACATCCAGTAAAGGGTCTTATGGGCTGCTAGTCGCTGCGTCCAGGACTAAAGCCTCTGTATATGGGCCGCCTGCCCTAACCATTACACCTCCGGGCCGTCCCTGGGTTTCTGCTTTGATTACATTTCAAGCGTTTGTATCAGGGTATCAGCACTGACAGTGACACGAGCTGCTGGAAGTTAATTCTGTTGTGAACACACAACCTCAACACAAGACACTCAAGGTATTGTGTATGCGTAACATGAGGAATGGACTGGTCTCAGGTAATGTGAGTCTGTCACCAGTTTCAGACTCACACACCCCTGCATGTGTGTGTGTGTGTGTGTGCACATCATGTGTTGATCTGATGTCAGATCTTCAATAACTGGTTTTAAGTCACGGCAGCTGACAAGCTGCGAAACACTAGATGAAACAGTAGAGACCAGGTGTGGATGAAGGACGGTAGTAAGAGATGGGCTCAAATAAAAGGAGATTTACAGAGATTTAAAAAAAAAAAAAATACTGCATTCAAACGGTACCGGTGGGACAAATAAATGCTCAGACCAGTCGGTATACTGTGTCATATGTTAAAAAAAACAAAACAAAACATTATTGAATGATTTGAAAATCAATCCTGATAAGTAATTTAATTTAACCCAATGGATGGACTGCATTTAAGCATATAGCTCTTTTGTAATGATGCTGACTCCTCAAAGCAAGTATTATACATCGACTCAGTCAGATATCCAGTCACACAGCACTTTACACTTTTTTCAGCTGCTTTTCTCTATCATACATCCTCTAACGTACCATAGGGGGCGTATGGTGTTCAGTGTTTTGGTAGCTGGGAGTCAGTTTCTTCTTATTTGACCCCAAGGACACGGAGCCTGTGACTTTCAGGAGGATTCCAGTATGGTTTATTTCTATTTCAATGTTGTACTTTCCTCGTGTCACCTAATATTGAGTAAAATAAAAATGGTTGAGTCCTGTAACTTTAAGGCTCATCATGGCATTAAGACGACACATCAACGTGGTACTTTTCCTAGCAGATAAGTGCTTGCATGGTACTGAGGAGTACTTCCCACTGGCATTTCATCCAAAGTAAAAATTTATTTTATTTATTTATCTGTTTTTTGTTTTCTTCAAATTTCTGTATCAATATCCCTACAACACATCTCCAGTTTTACCAACGTCTCATGACTTAAAACAACAATACCTCTTTGGTTGGGAGGCTGCATCATGAATTATATCGTGATGTTTTTTTTTTTTTTTCCTGCCCTCATATTATCAGCAGACTACCACACCAAAACTTAACATGACCTTTGTTAGAGCAAAGAAGCTGTGGGTGACATGGATGGATGAGATGATTGGTCAGAGACAGGGGTGTGGTGAGGATCAGCACTTGTTAGATGGAGCCCATTTTTAGCCTATTTGAGGTAAAAGCAAGTGAGAATGTTAAGTAGTTGTAATTTCACAAGGCTGGTGAGCTCCAGAGCACAACATTCAGGAAGATGTTTATCTGTTTGTGCTTTGATGTCACATACAAGATAAATTTCCAGGCTACATTACGTTTTCCTGGTTACCAGGGTTACGCTTTCTGCCCAAATGATTAGTAACCTTAAATAAAAAAAAGAAGAAAAAAAAAGGAAGCTATGTTGGTAATAGACTCAGCATGTCAGAGCAACATGTGTTTATGGCATAACTCACGCCATTAAGCATTTCTCTCAGCTTGAGATAAAATTGAAAATATGAGATGAATAAATACTGTCGCTTGCTTGATATCTAAATTGTGCTGCTGTCTGAAGGAAACTCTGCTGGAAATCATCTGCTGTTTATCCTACACATATGATAATGATGAAGTACTGTATCTAAAACTTTCAGACTCCCTTCAGTTTGCATCATTTGATCAAATTAACACAAACTGAATTGACAATTTTAAGACGTTTCTGTATGTAGTTCAAAGTGCAGGAGAGGCATAATAATAGTAACAATACAACAAACATTTACATAAGCACATGCTAATACTATTCAAAGCTGAACTGCAAAAGCAATATGAGCAAAATGTCACAAATGGTAATGAAAAAAACCGTAAACTGAAAAGAAAATTATTTTAAATCAGTGGGGCTCCAACAAATAAACACTTTTTCAACAGAAGGGGGTTGTTGCTCCAGAAAAAAGACATTTACAGACTGAGGATCTTCTGTGAATCCAACATTTATGAACTCTTGAAGGTTTCACCTGTATGTTTGTGATGCCGTGCCGGGCTTGTTCAGTGGAATATAACTTTGAGAGATGATGAGTTTATACAGATCATCTGCTTCAGTTTATTTCATTATGTGTGGGCTGAGGGTCTTTGGGAGTACTCAATGTCTGACTTATCTGTTGTACTCAAGCTTCATACATTAATGTTCTGCCTATCCATCTTTTTCTTTTCTCTTCTCTTCTCTTCTCTTCTCTTCTCTTCTCTTCTCTTCTCTTCTCTTCTCTTCTTCTCTCTCTTCTCTTCTCTTCTCTTCTCCTCGCGTCTCTTCTCTTCAGACTTCGCTCTCTCCCACTCACTCAGCATCTTTTTCTTATTTTGGATCACTTGCATCACCGCTGACATCACATTTTTCTTTTTTTTTCTATATTGACTTCCTGTTGCTAACCTCAGTTCCACTCATTGTCGCTCTCTTCAGAGTAATCTGACGTGATCAGGTGGATGTGGTTGTTTCTTTGAGGCAGAAACATACAGTGTGACTCACTGCTATGCTGAGGTCAGGAGGAGGAAGAAGGGATGAATTGAACCCTTTTGATTTTATTTCCATACCCAAACTCGACACTTTTGCCCAGCGTGTTTGTCTGACCCCAGGTGACAGATACCTACCGTATGGCTCTGTGTCAAGTGTCGTCTCTGACTGTGTGAGTGATGGGATGAGATGTGATACTGGGCTGATAGAGTGACAACAGAGACAGGGTGCTCATCAGATCCCCGGCTGCCTATAGTGGTATCTGTTACGGATTACACTTTCGTAATGTTTCCAAAATTAAAGGAGCTTAAAGCCTGTCCAACTCAAGCTATCATCATAGCTTCAGTCCTCTTGTTTTGCAGATCCCACAATGAGAACGGTGCAATGGTTAATATTTTGCTGTATGACCTTCTCAGGTCAAAGAGGTGCGCGGTGTGAGCTAGGCTGCTGCTTGCACGTACTGAAGCAGAGCTAGACTTTAAATTTGAACTGCAGGCATTGAGTTTCTATCACGGCGAGACATTCAATCAGCCAGAGAACTTGATGCAGGTGTAACTCAGTAAAGAGCGCATGAACAAAGTCACTCATGCATACAGACAAAAATGAGCAGACACTCTAATCTCCAGCCCTACCTGTCCAAACACTGAGTCTACTATGGGCAGCAGGTCCACAGGCTCTGCCTCCTTCTCCTTTTCTACGTTTCTCCTCTGTGGTCCCTCCAACATCGCCTCCAGCTTCTCCTCCAGCCCCTCGCTGTCCTCAGCAGCCTCAGCGGCCTCAGCAGCCTCAGCGGTCACCATCTGGGGTAACTGTCGGGATTTTTGACGGTGCTGAGGCTGTGGGGTTGAGATTAGCACGTCTCCAGCACCCTTTCCAAGCTCAACGCTTTTTTTTCTTTGCCTTTCCACATTCTTCTTGATGGCAGCCTGCACCTGAGGGGACACAGGGGTCAAGGGGAGTTTACATTAAGGGAAAAGCACACACTTTGAACTGCAGGAGCAAAATACAGCTCAGATGTAAGATGTCCTGAAAGAATGTACCACATTCAAGACACAACTAAATTTGGATTCAGAAGAAGCTGAATTTGTACGAATCCTTAAGGTGTCACACTCGTGCATTACACTGTGCTATAAAACATTTTTTAACACAATCAAACTCTTTAACCCATAAAAATAAACACTTTCTCATCATTTTCTCTGCCAGATAACACACATTCTCATTTCCCATCAATTCATCTTCACCAGGGGTGTAAAATCATGTTCATAACTCTGAATTTTGAATATTTTACTCTGTTTTCTGTAAATGAAACCCTCACAAAAGTATTTACTACAGAACGACCATTTTAAGGTAAAATATGAAAAAATACACCGAGAGAAGCATAAACAAAGCTTCATCTAAGAGCAGACAGAGATAACATTATCAAGAAAATTCCCAACGCACAAGCTAAGTATAAATACATATCATACATTTACTCTCCCCCACACACACCTGTTTTGCAGTCCTCTCCGGCGGTGCGCTCATGGCTCCAGTACCTCCTCCGGTGGCCGGCTCTCGAATGAGCATGAACATCTCAGCGTGAAAGGCTCACTTATGCACACACACACACACACACACTCTTTCGTCCTCTCCCTCCCTCTCCCCACTCTCTTCCCTTCTCTGCTGTAGCAGCTCGGGTTGATTTTATTTCAGTGGGCTTAAAATCCCAGAAAACTCTACTGAAGAGGTTACTGAAATTAGTCAGAAAGTGTGTCAGAAATGATGCAGTGTTTCTTTGTTGAAGGTGAATGAAAAATGAAGCGATGGATGGAGAGATTCCAGGAGAAATTTTGCTTCGGTGCTTCCTCCTTCTTCCTGTCTGTCCTTGCGTTTTCTCCGGCTGTTCTCTTCAGAGATTCACCGTTCTGTTCATATCTGTCTCTGGGTGTGCTCAGGTGCAGAGGTCTTCAGCATCATCAGTTGTCTTGGCTCTAGGATTGAGTTCCTTTGCCTCTGCCCCCACTGACTATCTCCTGATCCTTCAGGTGACATTTTATACCTCCTGAACTTTACCTCACTCATGTTATCTTCCTATAACACGTCGACCTCTCCTTCTCTTCCACCCCTTTTTCCGCCTTTTCTTCCTCTTCACAGGTAAAGGCTCCTCCTATTGCCTTGGCGCTGTCCAGTGCTCCAGACAACTCCTCTTGCCATTAAAGTGCATACAGCCATCAAGAAATGTGCCTTGGTATTGTGTAAATCTATTTCTGACTGCATCCACTGCATTTATATCTTTATCTTTATATTTGACTCATGTCTGTCCCATCTTTTTTTCGTCTGTTGTCTCTTTCTTATCACCATCAGTGCCCTCTGGCAATAATCCTCATTGTTCTCTAAGCCTTGCCTTTCTCAATCTTTCCACTCTCAATCTCCAGTCCCAGTTGCACACTTACACTTGCAACACTTCTTTTTTCCGTGTCCAGGTCAGCAACTCATTTAATAAGAGCTGGAGGAGGGATGGCGGGAAACAACATCATCAGCTGCTGCACAGGGATGAAAAGCTTTTGTTTTTCTGCAACACATAACCTCCATGCTGTCCTGCATGCATAACCGTATCCAACAAGCACGGCTGAGTGCACACACAGGTGCACATGTCAGCACTGACCTCTATTTTTAGACATGAGTGTTCATGCAACCATATAAACATATTACTGTGCTTTTTGGTTCTATGAAAGAGCTGTATATAGCCGTGAAGTGTTTGTCGGACACAACTAATTCCACTAAAAGCATCAGCTTTCTAAAAATAAAATGTCCCATTAGATAGTTTGCCCTCCTCTCTCTCTTTGTCCAGTTACAAAAACGGGGATATCTGCAGGTGTGTGGGAGCTTTGAGCTGAAAAAGCATCTCATTTTAATTTTATCTCTGTATTTTGCTATTACAGCCTCCAAATTTTCTTGCTCTAACAGCTCCCATAAACCTGCATTAAATATTTCTCTTTCTGAAACCCAGACTTTCTAATAACACTCAACTTCTCCCCAGTGTCTAATGAGGTTTCCATAGATGGCTTACATCCCATCTTTCAGCTGCCTATCTGTCCTTTTTCAGCCCTTCTTCTCATTGATAATTGATGGGATGTCAGAGACAAATTCTTGAGTGATAGAAGATCCATTACAGAAAAGCTACTAAGCTTCACAAGTTTTAAATAGGGCTTTATTTTGGGAATAGATCCATCACATGAAACTGGAAGAATGAACTTGATGAAAAATGAAAAGTAAAAAGAAAATTGTCAAAAAGAAAAATCTCTTCTCAGTCCTCTTTCTTTTCAGATGTGTCTCACTTTGGTCACGAAGCTGCTGAAAGACAGAGACCGATGAAGAGGAGTGGCAGCCTGAGGAGTAATGTAGTGCAGAAGGCTTGTGTTACCTTGTGTTAATCAGCCTGCAATAATATCTAATTACAGATCAGCAGTCTATGGTTAATGTATAAGCAGATGACACAGAGAGATTAAACAGAACAGATACAGTCTATTTGTATCAGTACCACTTCTCATGACTTATTCGTTTGTAAGAGAATACTGATTTGGTTCCCTTCCAAAAAAAAAAAAAAAGACTTCTTAATTATTTTCCTTATTTGGATTGTAAAAAAGCACACAGATACTTTGGGTATCTTTGACAGGTTAATTCCAAACGGTCACCCCAGATAACAGGAAATCAAACGATCGTCTTCAGCGACAGGTCGTTCCAGCCTTAAAGCAGAATTACATTTATCAGATGTTCAGGAGTTCCTTTTCACTAGTGTCAAACATGTTTCCAGGTGGTGAAAAACTAAGTACACCCCTACCAGTAACAACTTGAAATAATTTTCTGTGTAATACTTTTGATCTCTCAACGTGTCGAGGAATTTTGTCCCACTCCTCTTTACAATGTCACTTTGCTTTAAGGTTTGTTGTGTAGCTTCCTTAAAGTTCTTCCACACCATTTCAAAAAGGTTGAGATCTGGATTTTGACTTTGTCTTTTCTAATCGTACTCTCATAACCTCTAACACTTAACAACCAAACTCAGTTCTGGAGCGTTGCACTGGATCACCTTAAGGGGAACTTGCTGGGAAGTCCACTCCTGGGACAACGGGCAGCTGTCTTGAACATTGGAATAATCTTTCTTACGGCAGAATAATGAACTCCAAATTGTTTGAAAATCCATTTATAACCCCTTCCTAGACTGATAAATATCAACAATTGCTTGTCTGAGATCCATCTTGATGCTTGTCCTCCAGTCTGTGGATTAGTGGAGGATTTCCAATCCTGCACCATCTAGTTGGGCTTCAACATCTTTTTTGAAGTCTTCACATTCATTTTCACCATCACTCATTTCTAAAAAAAAAGGTGTAAAAGAATGTAAAAAATGTGTGTAATAAGTTCAAAATTCTTTTAATTCCTTGACATGTGATTACCCCGAAGTGAATAAAACATCTGTTTCACTCACAAACAACCTTTTTGACAAATTTAATATTGCACAGATTTCAGCCCTTCATGGACTCAAAAAGAGATTAAAAAAACCTGACTCCAGTTTTACTTTAAAAAAGAACTTTGTTAATCCTTAAAGTTCCCGTATTTTGCCAATCACTTGTATGGAATATAAATGTTTATCATTTGACATCGCGAATTGAGCGTTAGCACAGTTAGATTACTGGTTCGGGGGCCTTTTCTCCACCATCTCTAGTTTCTTCCACAACCTAAAGACACATTTCTGTTAGGCTCCCTGATGATTTCAAATTGCTCACTGGAGTGAGAGTGACCATGTGTGGTTGTTCATCTGTATCTGTCTGCAGTGGACAGGCGACATATCCACGGTGTCACCTGCCCTTCAACGAAAGAGAGCTGGGATAAGCTCCAGCAGACCCCTGTGACCCTGAATAGGAAGAAGCAGACACAGATGATGGATGGATTTGATTAATACCTTTTTTTAAATAGGATATTTTTAGTTTCTTCTTTCCTTAAACCGGGTTCTTTTTATTTATTTTAAGCCTTTGCCTGAAAATCCAATTATATTTTAGATCACATTTTAGATCACATTTCTAATTAAATGTGATGTAAAATCAAACTATATTTTAGATCATATTTAATTAGAAATGTAGAAACTGTAATAAACCTTTAAACCTTTTAAGCACTTAGGGATGTCTTTAATCATATATATGTTGTTTTTCCATATTGAGACAAAGTTTTGATTTGTGCAGCAATCATAGACATGATTTCACTGACTTTATAATGTCATTTGTTTTCATCACATCAGGATATGAACTCTTCTTTAAAAGTATAATATGGTCAGTAAAAGACTTGCCATCAACAGAACGCGGCTGGATTCAAAGTGTTGTTTGGGAGCCCTCTGGTGGGGTCACTTTTACACTAAACTTCAGTTAATGAGACAGTTGTGTCCAATGTAATTTACAAGAGAAGTTTAACATTTAAAATTCAGGTTGAAAGAAACCCTGGTACCATTAAGTGTTTGCTATATAGAGTATATTTCAATCTTTTTTTTTAAAGTCAGGTTAGTCATGTTGGAGCTAAAGGTGTTCAGCAAGGCGATGTCCTGGGAAAAGATTTCTGAGAGCATTTAGTAGTGTGCTCTCTATTGTGTAAACACCTGAAAACAGTCAAGATTACGACTGCTGAGCGTGGACAGATGGTGGCCCCAGAAGATGCTCTGTAGAGGACTGCATTGGTTTAAAAAGTATACTGGCTTCTGTAAGAAAGCATGAGTTACTCAAATTTAATTTTGGCAGCCTGAGGGGAGCCTGCTAGCGATCAGTGATAAATGGAGGGACACGTGCCTGTTTTTATTAATGAAATACCAGCTGCACCTCTACTCTGGACCATCTGTAGGGCGCTTCATCGAACATGCTGGGAGAACTGCCAGAAGAGCATAGCAGTAGTTGAGGCAAGAGCAGTTGGGTGGCATACTTGGCTCAATTTTCTCATGCTGTAAAATATGAAGTGACATAACCACGACAACAGAGAAGGACAGGTGGCCTTTGTGACATGCGGGTTTCCCTTCAGATAACTTTTGGAGGTAATGAAAGTAGTGATACTTGATCTCAACTTGACAGGGTCCAGAGTGGGCTTTTTGAACACTGGAGCTGTCTGTGTTAAGTAAAGGAAATGTATGAGCAAAGCATTTGTCAAATGTCTGAATGGTGAATAAGTTGCACCAACAACAGTGTAAGGAGGGAATTTAATCATTTCTGAGACCTCATGCCTAATATTTAGGATTTACTGCCATTTTACCACTGCCAATACTAGAACATATTAGGATGAATTTTTAGATGATTAGTGTTGGACAAATGGAGTTTATAACTTGTATAAATCTACTATACACATTATGGCATCAAATCATCTTAAAATAAGGGTTCTGGGTGTATAAAACCTCTAAATTTATCAAGCAATCTTGTTAGATATTAGAAAAATCACAGAAAAATCATTACAAAAAAAAAAAAAGCTTATAAAATGACTTATAAATTTTACTGCCAAGGCTAAATCATTAAAGAGTGATTATATTTTTAGTAACAAATCTGCTTGACCCACTTTTCTACATTATTCTAATCCAGAGCCATTTCTTGCTAGATGGATATAATGCAAATGCATAGGGTCCCTGCGGCTTATAGGGTCAGTCTCAATATATAGTCGTCTGTGAAAATTCAAATGACTTGTCTTCATTTTGTAGCTAGAATGACCCTAATAAAGCATCATAATCACTCAACTGGCCTGAGCAAAATGTTTGTTAAGTAGCAAGGTTTATTTTACTGACTTAATGGGAATTTGAATTGTAGATTCACAAATCTAACCTGGACCTTAGAAGATCTAGTAAATATTACTTAAAAAAAGACAGAATCAGTGTATTTGTTTGAAACTTTTTGAAGTGTGCATTAAACACATGACGGACTGCTGAGGACTTTGCAGGAACGGATAAGTAGCGTCGACCGCCATGACGACGGGTCATTCACGTGTGTGGTTCATGTGTTTGTTCAGACAATAGCTCATTCAAAGCCCCTTTGTTCTCAGACGTCTGTGTGTTTCAATGAGGATACTTGGAAACAAATGTCAACAGCGGGTTATTGATTTAGTCACGCATCACATCGGCTCTGAGGTGGAGATGGAGGGAGCAAAACAGCTTGCAAGGAAGACAAAGGCAGGTGGGATAATACTGTGTCCTGAATGAGATTTCCCAACTGCGGATGTAAACAGGAATCAGCTGAGCTGTCAGCTGATGTTTTCTGACTGAGATCAGTTGACTTTGTGGTCTGCATGAACTAATAATGACAATATATGACAATAATTGATCTAGAGAACCAAAGAAGAGATTAAATTTAGATTTGTAGTCAGGTTCTGGCTACAAAGATAATATTGCAAATATCAAATAATTGTTGGATGTAGGACTTTTCTTGAAGTTTATTAGGTTCTTTTAAAACGCTCTTTACTTTATCTTGTTCTGTATCTTCAGAGTTGACTGCAGTTTCATCTTGAAAACAGCACAAAAATCTCCACACAAGAATCAGAAATGTTCATGCTCATGTGATGAGTCCATCAAAGTTATCCAGGGTGACTTTCCTATTCGCAACTTTCAGTTTCATGAATGTCACGTCTCTGATAAAGAAAGCACTGATCAAAAGTGTGGTGTCACGATGGTGAGCGGCTCCCGGTTTTGTCCGTTGATGATTGGCCAGGGATTGAAGTAAGGATAAACAGGCTCTTTGAATTTCGCATCGTAGAAGGTGAAGAGGTGGCTCATGTCTCCAGCGTCATAAAAAGCCACTTCACCACGTGCATAGTCCAAATAGACCCCTACTCTTCTGGGGGGTTTAGTGGGATATATTAAGTTCTCATCTGAGTCGGTGCATGCTTCATATTCGCTGGTGCCGTCGCCTTTGTCCCTCAGCACCATGGTCCAGAAACCATCATCCGGGCAAAGGCTGATCTCCTCCTTTCTGTTGACGGAGGCTCTGGCCACCCCGAGACCCCACGCTGTCTTGTGGCCCACCTCTACCTCCCAGTAGTGTCTGCCAGAGGAGAAGGCTTCAGAGCCCAGGACGATGTTGTAAAGAGTGAAACGTTCAGGGTTGTTGGGCAGGTTTGTCTGGATTCTTCCCACCTGGACGCTGGTGCGACAGGGAGACACCCACAGACGGGGGTAGGCTGTGTCTGGGTTAAGGGTTACCGAGGCAACACCTGGGAGAAACAGACACAAGACTTAAAAAGGAACAAATGCAACAACAGCCATGTTTACAGAGAATAACTGACAGAGCAAAACATTTTAGAGGAAAAGATAAAACACTTTAAAGTTGTGCTATGGTGCAAATTTAGGGGTCAAAGTCAATGATGTTAAAGTTAAGAGTCTGTGAGACGGTGTTTGATCTCTTATGTAGAAGAGCTTTCAAAATTACTGAGGAGCTTGAAGAAGTAGCTTCTGAGTTCTGGTTTTTCACACTTGTTTCAAAAATGTAACAAATGGCTCTGAAGGGACAGAAACACCATAGAAGTATTGAAGTGCATGTCAGGATGACTATGCCTATAAAGACTCTTTAACGAACGGTTATGAAAATATGCCAAATATGCATTCTTCTTCTGTTCGGGTGATGTACAAGGCTGTATACCTGGCTTAACGACTGAGCTCATTTTCCTCCAGATCCTGTACCGCAAAGGTCCCAGAAACTCTCCGGACTGCAGATCCACGGCAACTTCTGGGGGGCACTCGAACAAGCTCTCAGCGCTGAAAGAGAGAATATTCATTCAGATTTTGAAAGGATTATATAATCATAATTGTTTGAAATACTTGTAACAAGAATGGAAAAGCAACGTTTACTTGTTTCCAGGAAAAAAGTTTGTCATTTACTTTGCATTCAAGTTGGCCTTTAAGTTACATTCTTTACAAAGGCATCCACAACAAAAAATAAAAACTAAGAAATTGCCAAAATCTGCATTTAAAAATTCTTTTGAATGCATGTATCCTCCATGCTTTAAAGTGATTTTAATTGCATCAAATGCCATATTTGCTGTAATATGAATGACAAAGTAAACCACAATTAATTTTTTTTCCGCATCAAAATTCTAAGTGTCAGGACATAATACAAAACTATCTGGTCCACATGACACGTTACGCCTCATTGCATTTATTTAACAAAAACTATGAGAAAAAAAAAAGAAAAAGTGTGAAAAACCAAACAAAACCTTTTCTTTCTATTTTTTCCCCATCCATATCAGCAAAAACCATCTGAAGTAACTTTGGACGCCCTTTCTCTTGCGTCATTGGCATATGGCTTGATGGCACAAAACCACACACCAGTAACATCAATCCACAATGACACTAGCTCACGTAGCTACGTTGGACATTGTGGCAAAGAAAGTAATGAAAGCAGGAAAAAAAAAAATTGGGAGAATGACCAGGCAAGAGACTAAGCAATAGTAAATCTTGAACAGTGACGTAAAAGCAAATTCACCTCCACCCTGGAGAGCTAAAAATTGCTAAAGTCCCTTTGTTCCGCTTTAAGTCTTGCAACAGGATTTCAGTCGGGTTGAAGTCTTTTCTTCTCGAACTACTTTGTTGTGGATTTGCTCGTGTGCTTACTATCACTCTCTTGTTGTGGGACTGAATTTCAGCTGTAATACCTATTGAACAGATGTCATGGCTGATGTCTTTCCTCACTGGCATTGTGTTAACACAACTGAATACCCCAAACCTCAGCTTTTAATTAGGTGGTCACACCTGAAAATTATCTATTAATTAAATGCATTTAATAAGAAAACCGGGGTGCTATTTTAAGCTGGTATGGTCCAGATATTTGTTATTATTATCATTATTTTTATTATCATTATTATGCTGTGATATGTAGAGCTAAAAGAGGCTGCCCTCTCTTTTTTTCACACGACTGTATAGATGATTGTAGTTAGCTGTCTGTTTCCTGGCAGCTTCTAGTCAGCATGTGTGATGATGTATGACAACAATGACTCAGTAACCACAACAATAACCTTAGAGCCTGTTGCAACTAGACTTATAACAGAATGCAAAACAATTCTCTTTTTGACATTTTTATAGAACAAAGGTTATGTGCATGTGCAAGAAGAGATTATTTGGAAATTAGAGTGAATCAGTGAGATAATATTTCAAAAATGATTCTTACCCTCCAATGAAATCTTTGATTCCCTGAAACAGAGGAGTTAACGATTACAAAATATTTCAGTCTGTTGAAACACGTAGATAGATACTATCACTGACATTGCGCATATATTCTTTCAATATCTGTGTTATCCGTAAATTCAAGCAGGTGATATGTTGTTTTTTCAATATTCCTAAAATGAATAAAATATGTTGTTATCTTTTTTTCCCTCACCTTGAGCTGCTCTGGATTTTCCTCCTCCCTCAGTTTTATGCGAAGCCTGTCAGCAGTATTTTCCAGTTGGCTAATCTGCTCTGTTGCCTGAGTAAGCGCCTCCTCCAGCTGTTTGAGCTTTTCCTCTTTCTCCTTCTGCAATTTCTCCTTTATGCGCTCTTCCTCCTCAAGCAGGAACTCCTTCAGACGGTCAAACTCTGCAGTAACCAGCTCCTCCAGGTCTCCTGCTCGCTCCTGAAACACAGCAGAGGCTCAGACACCAAAAACAAGGACTTGATTCAAAGACAAAATCAACACATTTTCTGGTCATATGAACGTCACCACCTCTTCATCACACTGGAACTCGTGTCGCACTAAGGTGTTCTTGTAAAATTAGAAACTTGTGGTGGTGCAAGGTTCCTCTGTACGCTAAGAGCACAATACTCGATGTATTATCACCTGAGGTGTTTCTCAAAAGTATGCTAATTAGCGGTTCTTTACCTGACGATGCCAACAGAAATGCAACAATGGAATTTTGTTTGTGTCCAACTGGTGAACACCTTTATTTTTAAACAACAACTTCTCAGCTGCAAAGTGACTTTGTCGGTCTACTTCTCTCAACTCCTGCTGAGAAAAGCACAGATGGGAGCAGTGAGAGTGATGCATGCAGTAACAGTGGGAACTCAAAAACCAAAACTAGGGCTTCAACATGCTCTTCTGTGCTGAGAGAAGCTGCTGTCAGGTGACTCCTTGAGCCACTTTTAGAGGGTTTATTACTCCATGTGACCATGGCGACACAACTCTTTTTTCATGTTCACACATGACATCTATTAGTGCATCTGAAAATGTAGAAGAGGCTGTGTTTTTCCTTCAACTATAGCTTGGTTCTTTTATAAAACTTTAATACTGGCCTTACTATTGTATCAACAACCAGTGGAAAAACCTGCTTCCTGTTAAAGTCAAATATAGCAGATATCCATATTAATATTAGTTGAGTTTTCCGACGTGGAATCTGGTTCTCTCATGTGTTACTAATATAAAGTTATAGATCAGCTTGCTTTGGGTTGAAATTCTAAAACTTTGAATACATGCAACAAAATGGTCCTTTATAGCTCAGAAAACACCAAAAGAGTCCACTGTCTTTTTCACTGTTCCAAGTGAAGAATCCTGCTCACAAACACGCTTCTTTCAAATCAACGATCTTTAATTAGTGTATACCTTGAGATAAGCACTCATGACAATAATCTAAAATGTTTGCTTTGTGTGTTATTTCATTTATTTTAGCTACTCAGCTTCAATGCTAACAATGCTAACACTGCTAGCGCCAACTTGTTGCTATGGGAGAGAAACTATGTTTTAAACAGCATACACTTGTTATCTATACAGTTTCCAAAGATCAAAAGTTTGGTTTTTAAAATTTCCAAACAGCTGAAAGAAATTCATGTTATTCTCGCTAGCACTCAATGGTAGCAAAGCAAATACGATCTTTCAGAAATTTACTACACAAGTTGAAATATTTTAATGCACGACAGACAAATAACTCTCCAAAAAAACATGTGTCAGAGTTCATGGAGGTCCCAGTGGGAATGAGTGGACTTCCATGAAGATCATGTGAGCGCTCAAAGCAAGTGGAAACGGAAGAGGAAAGATACAAATGGGAAAGTGTTTTTCAGAAAGTACTTTGTCTTGCATGCCTTAAAACATTTTCAAAACGTATATGATGCTAGCACAATGCTAATCACTAGTAGGCATTTGAATATTGAACTTCTTTCAGTTGTTTTACTATGCAGTGACTGTAGACTTATCAAAAATAGTTACACTTTTACACACTAGCAACAATGAGTTGACAATATTGGCATAATTAGCATTAGCACTGAGCCAACGTATGGCTCAGTGCTCACCAATGCTGGCTAGCACAGCATGATAAACTAGCAATTTAAATAAAAATAAAAATGTTGTTTTTTGACTATATAGTGAAATTATATAGACTACAAGTGCAGGCTGTTATAAGAATAGTTTCTCTGTCGTGGCAGCGACAAGGTGGCATTGATGTTAGCACTGTTGGCAATAGCATCTGAACAAAAGGGAGCCTGTGTTTTTTATTTCATGTGGACTGAGAGAAGGCACGCGCAAATGAGGCATGTGTCATAATTAAAAATAAATAATATCTTTTTTTTTTTTAAAAAGGCCGGGTTTCAAAACAACCAACAACAAAACCTCTCGAGAAATAACTGTTTGATCTTTACAATTTGACAGAAAGACACAGCTGTCAGCTCTGTGTTTATTTTATTCTCTACACATGTGTACCCAGAAAATTTGCAGGAAAAGAAACACTGACAAACTTCCGCTCAACCTTGCTCGCCCACATCCTGTCATACTTAGAGAGAAAGGGAGAAGTGAAAATCTGTGAATCTGCATATAAACTGGGTCAGAGAGACATAAAGCAAAAAGTTCGGTATGACATAGTCAAACAGGCAGGCAGGAAGGAAAAAAACAGCTTGGCATATGGCACAGATATGTGAACTTATCTTCTGCTGCAGAAATGGCCCTGTACAGCAAACACACTACACTCATATCTCAGTTTAACAAACTAACACAGCCAACTCAATCTTAGGTGAATGTGGAAGAAAAAAAAACAGCAGTCCACATTCCCTTTGTCAGGTGTTATCACTTACTGCTCACTTGTGCATTCTGTTCATACTATATATGTGTCTTTTGTTTGTCTGCATGTAAATGAGTGTGGGTGCAAGAGAGACAAAAAACCCTGATTTGTTTAAATACTTATGAACCACCTATTCAGGTTTCACATTTAGGCCAACGTGCCACTCATCACATTAAAACTACAGTGAGTAACAACATGCTGGGTGAGTAACAACCTGGTGTGTCACCACCAGTCGTAATAAGGGCAAGTCATACCTCAGTCTTGTCTGGCAGACAGGTAAAGGTGAGAGAGTGCAGGTGAACTTGTGACTGAATATCTGATCATATACAGAGAACTCACAAACAAATATAAATTCTGTAGCCTACAAGCATCTTTGTACCTTAATGAGGAGGATCTTTTCATCGGTCTGTCTCTGGAAGAGCGTGGCCTCCTCTGTCTGCATCTGAACCCTCTCCAGAGCCACAGCCAGCTTGTCCTGGTGGTTGGCAGAAGAAATAAACAGTCACATGCAAGCACACGGATGGGCGAATGGATAAAAAAGTGCTGTTAAGTAATGAGGTCAGTAAACCAGATTATTCTTAAATGAGCAGGGCATTTCCTTGGTGTTGCTCTGAGCAACAACTGAGCTTAAATAGGAGTCATATGATGACCACCCTTCCTCCACTGAGCACTCTGACCCACAAAAGTGGGAATTTAGCAACAGTTAAACATGTCAAAACACAGAGACAGATGTCTCAAAACAAACTGATGATAGTCAGTTGTGAGGGTGAAAGCAAAGGGGAGTTAGAGGAGCTCACACAGGCCTGCTGAATTCCTGTAAAACACAAAGTACCAAAAGGCCGTCAGGGCCGACAGGGTATTTTTAAAACACAACTATGTGAGCTCTGTGACTTAAACTCCATATTTGTTCTTGTGACTCCAGCGGTGATTCTGGAGCAAACATCCCGTAGAAAAATAGTCATATGGCGAGACAACTAAAGGTCGGTTGCTTAAAAAGTCATTTGCAATTTGCAAAAGAATAAAATAAATTAAAAAAAAAAAGGGGGGGGGGGGGGGGGTGTGATTACCCTGGAATGTATGGGGGGTGTGCGGTTTGAAGAGACTCTCAGAGAAAACAGTTAAAGCAGCATTACCCTGTAGTTTTCAAAGGCCTCCGTGATGGGAATGACATTATGGGTCTTGTGGTCCCGTGACATGCCGCAGACCAGACAGATCGGGAGCTGGTCGTCTTCACAGTACAGCTTCAGCTTCTCCTCGTGCTCGTCACACATGTCCAGAACCAGATGCGGCCAGTGGCCAATGGACGAGACAACGCTGCTCATGCTGGAACCGGGCTCCCGCTCCTCCGGCATCTGCGGCTCACCTTCGCGCTCCCACCCAGACTCCGGCGCGGCTGAGTCCATGACGCGGGCTCTGCGCACGCTGTCCACGACGTTGCACAGGAGGGAGTTGGGGCGCACTTTCGGAGCGCACGACTTCCTACACTTTGGACAGCTCGACAGTTCGTCCGCCTTGGCTTCCCAGCACTGGATGATGCACACCTGGCAGAAGTGGTGTCCGCACTCGAGGATCACGGGATCACAGAACAGTTCCAGACACACCGGGCACGTGAGCTCCGACTGTAGCTCCTCAAGCGCGTTGGCTTCTGCCATTCTCTGCAGCGAACATAGTCTTGGGGGAAAAAACGTCTGCTGGCAAGTACGGACACGAGCGCTCTGACTGCTCTTCCGCACATACTGACGGGGGGGAGTGGCTTGAAGCTGAAACTTTTGAAAATGTTGTCACGGAGAAGACGGAAGGCGTGCAGAAACAGGTTATGCGCAGCTGCGCAATGACGCTGATCCATCACTGAGCGCATGACCTTAGTCCGTGACAGGATTTCTTAGAAGGTGTGAACAAGAAAGAGAGTTTAGTAACAGAAAATAAACCCAGTTTGGGTTGTGACTCAAAATCAAAAGGGTTTCTGGCGAATGGCAACGATACGACACACACACACACACACACACACATATGGAAACATTCCAAAACATACCCGACATCCTCTGAGTCAACAAAGCAAGACA
This sequence comes from Hirundichthys speculiger, assembly GCA_018398805.1. Lineage (NCBI taxonomy): Eukaryota > Metazoa > Chordata > Actinopteri > Beloniformes > Exocoetidae > Hirundichthys > Hirundichthys speculiger. The sequence continues at coordinate 698,882 of JAGFBZ010001331.1, read as the reverse complement.
CACATTAGTTTGAAGGTGGGGAGCTAGCTGAGTCAGTCTTTTATGAAGGACCGAAAGTTGCCCTGTATGGAAAGAGAAACTGTGTTAGTTCCTTACACAGATCCTATCTCATCGCCTGTGACTGTAAACAAAGCTGGACTGCTCACAGTCTGACTACTTTCACAGATTTGGCGTTGTTGATTCTGCTTGCAAGTGTAGTACCGCTGATTTTTCACTAGATGGCAGTGACGAACAGACAATCAGCTGCTTTTCATTGAGGTACGGTCGATCTAATTTAATATGGAGGATTAAAAGTGACAAAATTAAATAAATAAATACATTAATCATTAATTAAATATGTCACTAATTAATTAAAAAACATCATGTAACCGTGTACTATTGTTGGGAGGCTGCATTAACAGTTTCAATGTTTGTACTTAAGATCAGGAAAAAGGACAGCTTCAGGAATTAGTTTATACCCTAACATTTACTTCCTTTTTCGTACCAAGAAATGCTGGGGTACCAATATCTAACTCAATATGGTCAAGGGGGTCCAGTGTATATCAGCATCATTAATATGCTAACGGATAGTAAAAGAAGATTGGAATAAGCAGAATATATAATGTGGATATATGCCATACAGTCTCAGATCTACCCTGTGGATACATATACATAAACGTTGGATTTCCATTAGATCTAAGTGCAATTCATTTATCATTTGATGAACTGAAGCAAAAATACTGAAGGCACAGGTTTTCCTATTAATGCGTCCAGCCGACAAGAAATTACAGGAGACACAGACAGTTGTGAAATCCTGAATGAAGCTTTTTTATCTCTCTTAAATAAAAGGCAGTTTCGATGAGTTTCAGTGAGGAGTACGGTCTCATGAAAACCACAAGGAGACTGAAAGGGAAACAAAAAGACCTGACTCACTTGCAGGCATGATTGCATGATTGTATCATTTTTCAAATGACTATTATCAAATGATTTACAGTAAAAACTGTGGAGGGTGTGAAGCAGCTGCTGGAGATTCAGCTGTGAAGGTTCCTCGTGTTTAGGCGGAACTCAAGGTCTCTAATCTCTAATTTTTTTTTCACAGTCTTATACAGCAGAATATGCACAATTTGCAGGGAAATGTTGCCCCTAGTTTTACCAGGCATGAAAAATCTGACTGTGGACATATGCAAATACAACAGGTTGCAGCAGGAAGGAAGAAACTGCACTGCCAGTTCCTGTTGCATTTACCAACATGAACATTGTCATGTATGAGCAGACATGATGAGGAGAAAAAAAGCATCTCCTGTACTGGACCAAAATGATGACTGAAATTCTGTTTTTACAGGAAATCACCAAAAGATGCAAGATTTGAAAGGTGACAAAATAGGACTTTCCCAGCATTTCCAGTTAGACTGCTGATCCGCAGGGGAAGTTGGATGGTAAAATGGGGTAGTTGCTCAAACCATCACCCACAAGGTTCCTGCACTCAGAGAATATATAAGAGGAAACCTCAGTGTTACTCTCCACTTCAAGTGCAGACGTTACACAGATCAAGGAGTGGAAACTTGTCAACAAATCTCCAGCTCACCTGTTCATCTGTCACACAGAATGCCTTTAAGAAACTCCATAGGAGCTCTGTTTGTCCTACTCTGGTTAAGTGTCCTGGTCGTCGGAGAGGTTGGCAGGGATTTCTCCAACTGTCTTGGTTTCTTTTACAATAGAGTCCCACCAACGGGGATCAATGCAGCAGGATACCAGCCAATATGCCAGCGCTACAAAAACCAGTATCACTTCGCCACTCTGTATCACCGTCAGCATCGAACTCCTTTTTTCTCTGCCTACATACTAAGTCATGCAGATGGGAAACGGCCTAAGTCTACCTGGATGTATGAACCTCAGGTAAGTAATAAAAGGCTGTGATCAACAGACTCTCACAGACTATTGTATTTAGATTTTACATTATTTGATGATTCATACAGTTTACAGGCCCAAATTTTTTTAATCTGTTTTTATTCATTTATTTCTTTTTTTTACAGCAGAGTACCATTTAAGTGTACACAGTAAAGAAACATTAAAACCACAATTTCCATAGGCTTTAGGTGACATGCTGTCAATGCATTACTTTGTGCAATTTTTGTTTGTTCTCAACTTTACATTAAAGCAGAAGTAACCTCTAGCAAACTGTAAATGCAAAAATACAAAATCACCTTTAGTCTCTTCTTGTTCTGCATTTAAGGAAATTGCATCTTGTAAACTGCATTTAAGCAGTTACAGCTCTTTAATGTGTAAAACAGAACTCTTCTTTTAAGGTTTCATGTAACAGCACATCATATAAGCACTATAAGCATCCAAATGCAAATACCTCACTCATAATCAGCAGCATACCTTTTCCTGCTTGACTAGTGATATAATAATGAAGGAATGGCCCATACATGATGCATCACTGAGCTTATGAAACAGCTTTCCACTTAAGTTTTTCCAATGACTTGAATACATTTGAATTCTCAAAAATAATCTACATATTAAAGAGCTGTAATTCCAAAGTTATTCCTAAAAAAATAACCCATGAATAAAACCCTTTAAATTAAAGCTAAGTCTAAACCTTAAGTCCACAAAGATTATATAATTGTAATATAAATAATTCTTGACAAGAGCTAAATGACAGAAAATTGTGTCATGTATGAACATTGAGAAGAAGTCTCTTCTGTAACTTCTAACTTGAGTCATCTGCTTCTTTTAGTTGGCTTTCTCACGTGCCAGCCCAGAGATGAAACCTTTCAGAAAGTCAGTTGACCAAAATGTGGTTGAAAGCCAAGCGGTGCTTGAGGACTACAAGAACTCTAACTTCACCAAAGGCCATCTCAACCCTAGTATGCACCAGGCGACAAAAGAGAAACGAAAAGCTACGTTCACCCTGACAAACATTGTTCCTCAGCGGGCCGGGTCCAACTCTGGGCCCTGGAACATTCTGGAGAATGAGGTTCTGAGAAACTACATGGCCTTCTGCAATGGATCAATGTACGTGATCTCTGGAGTCATGCCTTACAGGCCCGGTGAGGCCCGCTGGATTAATAACAGGGTGGCTGTTCCTGAGTACATGTGGTCTGCCTTACTGCTGCCCATCATACAGATCTGACCTCCCTGAGTCTGTACGACAGCTTTTCCCCACCTCTGCTGCCGTTGGAAGGAATGACCGAGACAGTGGGGAGGAGATTGTCCCTGTTGAAGTTAAGGTGAGGGCTGAAGTACGGGGCTATGATGTGAGGCGAATGCCTTTAGAGACCTTGGAAGGTATTCTGGCTTCACAGGCTGGGGCATGGAAATCCATCTGTTTGATGGCATCTGTCAGGCTTCTTGAAGAAACTTCTTCAAAACTAATTTCTGCATAAATTGCTTAATTAGTGTTTGATCAGTCAGGATATAATGGTTACTTTGCCTGAAATTATATTTTTTCTGTTGAATTATTATAATTTCTCTTTGGAAAATGTTATCTTGTGAACCAAGAATAGAAAAGAAAATGTTTCCTTTGATTTTAAATGCTTATCTCAAATTTTCTTTCTCCTCTCCATGTACATTGTGGCATCAGCAATAAATACTGCATTTGTACTGTGTAAACAAAATAAAATATATATAATCAGGAAAAATGGGAGAAACGTTTCAAAATGCTAATGTATTGACCAGGTTGTACACATCATGATGCATTGTGGGATACAAAATGTGCGCTATAGGACCTACAAGGAAACAGCCTTATAGGCTGCTCCTGTGATGGTTTGTATGTTTATTGGCTTTTATGTGACTATTGTACTATATATTCAAAACACAATGACATATCTAACATTCCATTATATAGCTGGCTCTTGTAAACTAAGCCACAGGGTGCCACACCTCACCCCAGTGGCTTAGCCAGTGAAGGCTATTTACATCCAGTCGATCCTGTCGATAAATAAGCTCAGGAGCCCAGAGTAAAGGAAAACAGCCTTTCATTTTGTCACTAGGCAAGTGTTGTCTAAGAGGAGCTTGATAGAGTTCTTATAAAGGGCAAGTGCACTCTGTGGTCAGCTTGTTATGTTTTACAGGACCTCTCAGGGAAAGATGCCTCATTTCTCCACTGGAATACTGCTGCTGCTTCGGTTGTGGTTTTGTGGAAATGTCTCTGGGGAGATTGGGGCAGACTTTTCCAAGTGTATTGATTTTTTTTCTATCACAACACTTCACCACAAGGTATCATAGGGAAAGATTGGCAGCCACTATGCCAGCACAACAAAGGAAAGTATAGCTTTGCAACCCTGTATCATCATGGTCTTCACTTAGCACTTTACTCTGCTTATCTCATCAGGTCTACAAAAGAGGGAAGGGGCAAAGATGAAAAAAAGGCAATTTAATTAACTGATAATTAAGCTTTTGTGCTACATTACACGAGGGAAAGATTTTCTTGGCAACATGGTTAATTTTCAGTCAAGCAATGTCGCTATCAGGTACTAATCGTTTGCACATGAACTGAATTGCATGTGCGCTTCACTCAGTATCATAAAGCTGACATCTGAGCAAGGCAGTGCAGAGATGAATACATTTGAAACTGGAGACTAAAATGGGATTAAGAACCAGGCAGTTCCTAATGACTACAGAGGCACCATCTACAGCATATACTGAAAAAAAAACACAAGATGACCGCAAAGCTACTTACACCCTGATAAACATAAACAGGATTTGTGAAGATTCAAGATATAGTCACCTGGGCAATATGGAAGAAACGAGGTGTTCACAACACAACAGAAATACTGCTCTAGGGACATGGATGAGAGAGCTGTTCTCATTGTAAAAGCGCCTTGAGTGGTCCCTGGACTGGGAAGGCGTTATATAAGCATCGTTGTTGTCGTATGCGGTAACTGGAGGAATATCTTTTGAGCCTTGAAAAGTTGATGAATGACAGGATATCTAGCAAGGTGTTTGTGGCAAGTACACGTGGCCTGCTAACTAATGCCCATTCTTTAGATCTGACCTTCTCAAAAATGTGAGCTCCCTTTTCCCCTCAATATAGTGTATGCTGCACTAAGAAAGGAATAATCTGTTAATGCCCAGACGACCTTGTGCAGAAATACATAGTATGAAGGATTTGATGTTGACCAGTTAGAGGACCTTGAGACTGTCCTGCTAAACAGGTTGAAAATAAATGTACCTTTGTTTTATGGTAAATGCATAGAGCAGCCATTTCCCAAACTTCGGAATACCAAGGCCCAATTTGAAATGTGAAAAATCATCGCAGCCCTCTGAAACCTTTAATCACGAACTGTGATCAATATGCAGGACTAGAACCTATGTTCTGACATTAATGTAAGGAGTCAAAAAATAAGGTAACACTTGTTATATTAAGATGATGGTAGCATAACACTTAACTGGTTTGTTTTGTTTCTTCTTAATGTTTTTAAATCATGTTGTTAATATTTTACAGTAATTAAAAACATATTTTAAAAAGATCGAGGAATTTAAAACATGTTTAATTTTAAATGACCTCTCACGGCCCACCTGCAGTACCGCGATGGCCCGCCAGGGGGCCGCGGCCCACACTTAGGGAATCACTGGCATAGAGGACAGGCTTGCTGGTTAGCTCTCTTGCTTAACAAAGTGTCCCATATACAGAAGCTAGAGTCCCTGTGCAGCCTGTTCAGGTACAACCCTCAGCCAGTGGCCCGTTTGCAGTGTCTTCATCCTTTTTCCTCTGTCCTCATGTTCTGCCAATAAAGTTTGAATGAAGGCCACTGGAGCCATTAAAAAGCAAATTATAAATATAAATCACTTGACTGCATTCACACAACTTATGAAACAAACTTTCAACTCTGTGAAATGTGAATGTGATCTTTAATAAATGTTGATTTCAGAATCTTGTCAAGACCCAAAGGAATTCTATAATAAAGCCAAAACTGAAATGCCTTATGATGAACTGAAATGTTTATTTTTTAACAATGTGACCAAAACACACATACAAAATACAAACAAAACATACAAAACTTCCAAATATGTAAAAAAAAAAAAAAAAGTATTCGACATTAGTTAATTATTGCTATGCTGATAAAAGTGCACAATGTCATTGCAATAAATAAGTTTAGGTTTTGCACATATACACAAAAAAGGACAGACTTTTGTTTCTCTTCCTATACAGAAACATTTACACATACGTTCTTGCCAATAAAATTCCTCCGCCACTGTGCTTCCTTAAAAAAAAAAAAAGATAATCACTGACAAAAACACAGTGTATCAGTTACATTCATGAGCTAGATTCTGTATCAACCAGCTGTCTCAAGTTCTATCAGAAATTTAATGGAGGAGGCTCTAAAAGCACTGGTGGTTCTTCAGCTGCTCCACATCACTGAAACCTCTCCTACAGCTGGAGCACTGGACTGTTGCCTTCTCGCTGTTGTGTATGAGCTGGTGTCTCTTCAAGTACTCAACACGACTGAAGCGCTTCCCACACGCCTCGCATCCGTATGGACGTTCTCCTGTGTGGATCCGCTGGTGCCGCTCCAAGTTACCCAGGCGACTAAAGCTGCGTCCACACTGTGGGCAGCGGTGCGGCCTCTCGCCCGTGTGCACCAGATGATGCCGTTCCAGCGAGCGCGAGTGTGTGAAGCGTTTCCCACAGATCTCACAGCAGTGTGGACGCTCGGCGGCGCAGGCACACTCGTGGTTCTTCAGAGCCCACGCGTGGCTGAATGTGTTGCCACAGTGAGCACATGGGAATAGGCCGTCCTCTGCTCCGCTGCTCTGTAAATGGGCGTCACCTAGTGGGCAGGGGTGCTCCTCCAGCTCAGCTACCGAAACAAAGCCACCTCCACATTGTGGACAGAAGCTAAGCAGGTCCCCGCTGCCCTCCTCTTCTCCCCCGCTCTCGCCGACGCTCCCTGGAGCAGACAGCTGGGGCAGGTGCTCTGACTCCGTCTGCTCCACGGCTGCCTCTACAGGCCCAACTGCAGCTGGCTCACTCTCTCTCAGCTTCTTGGACCAGCCTAACCTCAGCTCCACCATCCCAACCCCTACCCCCCTCACACCATCCTTCACTCTGCTTTGTGCCATCTGCTCCTCTCTGTGCAGAGTGGGTGGCTGAGCCTCCAGCTCTCCTTCCTGCTCCATCCCATCAAGACCGATGTACTTCGGGGCCAGGTTGATCTCGCTCGCTTGCACCTGTAGGCTGCACTGTGAAGCCGTTATGGCAGCCTGCTCGCGGCCTCTCTCCGCCCTCAGTGCAGACTCTAGTCCCCGCAGCTCATCCACAGTCATGCCTCCCTCCGATGGTTCTGTGGATCCCACTTCCCAGTCCTCTTCTTCTTCTTTCTGTCCCGGATGAAGAGTTGGAGGGCGATCTGACAGGTCTGCTGAGGGGACGACACAGGAGAAGCAGAGAATCCATCTGATCAATCACTTCCACTTCCTTTTAAAACTACTGGTCTTTAAACATTTCACCAACGTGTCATTCCTAAGTCAGTGTGCCCTGGCCTCATTACCTTCACTCTGGGCTTTGGAGCCTGGGTGGAGGTTCTGGTTGGGTGGATCCATCTTCAAGGCCTCCTTAATCAGCCGCAGAGAGGCAGGCTGATAGCCCTCTGTTTGAGGAAACTGCAGAAACAGAGAGTCAAGGAGCAAACAAATCAACCTGGGATGAACGTGATATTTGCAGTTAATACATTCAAAAGCAATTACAATTCATAAGCATACACCATAAACCTACAACACAATAGCTACAATAGCATCAACAACTCTTACTTTTTGCAAGATCTCACCATTTTTCTCATGGACCTAATATTTAATAATAATAATTATTGGTAATAATAATAATAATAAACTTTGCACTGAAAAGTTGTTATATTTTTGCCTTTTAAAAAAGTGTCAAAGTATTATTTTGACTATTTTAAACTGCACAGTTAGTCTATGACAACACACAGTCTACTGTCGCCAATTATGGAAGAGAAAAAAATAAAAATAAAATCAGTGGACATGTCCTAACAGACTGTGTTCGTTTTGGTTTGTCTATTTGCTTACACATAACATTAGCTAGAGTGCCTTGTGAAAATATACGGCCCCCTAAAACTTTTCAACCTTTTACCACATTTCAGGCTTCAAACAAAGATATAAAATTTAATTTTTTTTTCAAAGAATCAACAACAAATGGGACACAATCGTTAAGTGGAACAAAATTTATTGGATCTTTTAAACTTTTTTAACAAATAAACTGAAAAGTGGGGCGTGCAATAATGCATTAATTACTTGGTAGCGCTGCCTTTTGCTGTCATTACAGCTGCAAGTCGTTTTGGGTTTGTCTCTATCAGTTTCAACTTTCGTCTGACCAGAGCACCTTCTTCCACATGTTTGGTGTGTCTCCCAGGTGGCTTGTGGCAAACTTTAAACAAGACTTTTTATGGATATCTTTGAGAAATGGCTTTCTTCTTTCCACTCTTCCATGAAGGGCAGATTTGTGCAGTGTGCGACTGATTGTTGTCCTCTGGACAGACTCTCCCACCTCAGCTGTAGATCTCTGCAGTTCATCCAGAGTGATCATGGGCCTCTTGGCTGCATCTCTGATCAGTCTTCTTGTTCCAGATGAAAGTTTAGAGGGACAGCCGGGTCTTGGTAGATTTGCAGTGGTCTGATACTCCTTCCATTTCAATATGATTGGTTACACAGTGCTCCTTGAGATGTTTAAAGCTTGGGAAATCTATCCACATCAAGCTTTAAACATCTCCACAACGGTATCTGGGACCTGCCTAGTGTGTTCCTTGGTCTTCCTGATGCTCTCTGTGCTTTAAACAGACCCTGAGACTATCCCAGAGCAGGTGCATTTATACGGAGACTTGATTACACACAGCTGGATTCCATTTATCATCATCAGTCATTCAGGACAACATTGGATCATTCAGAGATCCTCACTGAACTTCTGGAGTCAGTTTGCTGCACTGAAAGTAAAGGGGCCCAATAATATTGCACGCCCCCTACTTTTCAGTTTTTATTTGTTAAAAAAGTTTAAAATATCCAATAAGTTTCATTCCACTTCATGATTGTGTCCCACTTGTTGATTCTTGACAAAAAAAATAAAATTTTATATATCTTTGTTTGAAGCCTGAAATCTGGCAAAAGGTTGAAAAGCTCAAGGGGGGCAAATACTTTCACAAGGCACTGCATATGTATAAACACTAACACAGGCTGCATCGTCTGGCCTTACAAGCTTTTTACAAGGCTGTCAGTCACCAGCCACATGAATGACCCCCTGACACGTAGAGGTTTGTGATCATAAAAATACCATAAATAGTGGAGCTTTATAGTACGGCAGACAGAAACTAACAGTCGTCTACTTTGTTAGGGATACAAATCTGATCTCCTCCGAAGACAGAAGCTAATGGACAGGACCGGTCCGTCTACCTTATCAGCTGTCTGATTCTGGCTTTGAATTGAAAACACCAGAGGACACAAAAGGCTGATCATGTCATTACAATCAAAAATGTCCATCGGTCCTCTTTCCTTACTCCTCAAGAGAGACACCTTTTTTTTTTTTTTTTTTTAAATGAAAACAGGCTAATGATACACACGTGTGTGTAGCTAATAAGAGGCTACTGGTGCAGCTTGGGCTGTCAGTCACTGGAAGTCAGGTGGGGGCAGTCATAGAGCCGGGCTATGCCTGAACAAAAACTATTTTTTTTGTTTGTTTTTTTCATAACAAACAAACCAAAAACTCTATTCATTTTAACCCAAAGGCTAATTATTAGGTAAAGCACACAGACACAATAATAACATGAACTTTAATCCTTGACTGTCCCTAAGAAAACTTTGGAAATCTGATTTGTAGACTGATGAAGGCAAAAACTGAACTTTTTGACCACAATGAGCAAAAGGTATGTTTGGAGAAAAAAAGTTTAGAAAAAGATCCCCTCTCCAGCTTCAAAGTGAATCAGTAAATAAATCATGGTTTTGGGTTTTGTATTGCAACAAGCAGCCCAGGGGTTATTTCACTGATAGAGAAGATGGACACAATTGAATATCAACAAATGCTGATTAAAAATTCACTATGGGGCTTTAGTTTATTAATTTTTTTTTTGGTTGTTTTTTGCAAAATAGTTGAGATGTTATATAAAATAAGCCTACTTGTAATAATAATAACTGAAGATATTTTATCTTTAAGCTTTTTCTATATTAGAGTAGCTTTTACTCACCTACCCATTCACAGTAACAGATTTTGACATACATTTTGTACATTATTGTACTGATTTAAATCTTGACAGCAAGCCTAAACATAAAGCTATTAAACTATGACAGATTAAACTTCCTGAGAGCCACTTTATCAACAAACTTTGAAAGACTTACAAGGAAACTAATCTGCATGTTCAGATTCAGATCAGAAGACAAGTGAAAGGTGGATCTGTGTCCTGCCACTTGGTTATGTGTTGAAAAAGTGAAAAGCTTTTCACCTCAACCACAAGTATCTTTATGTAACTTGCTGCACTTGAGATGTGAAGAGCTCCACTCAACGGGCTCCTCTGAAAGCTAAATATGAAATCAATAGCCTTCTCTTTATCCACTAGATCAGTGATTTGGTGGCTGAAAAATACAAGCTAAACTCTCAGTGTGATCCTGTTTGTGTCTACGTTCCTTCTCGGCTAATATGAGGCTGTCGAGTGGCACAGAAATGCTGTGCCACTTTCTCCTCCTTCTCCTCCACTGAGAAATTCGGTCTCCCTCACCTCCTCTTTGATGTTGGCCGTCTCCTCCCCCTCACCGCTGAGGCTGCCCTCCCCTTCCTCGTCCTCCACCATCCCTCCCTCATCTTCTTCATCCTGGGGGAGCTGGATGAGGTACCTGGCCTCGTTCCCCCCTCTTCCTCCAGCTTCTACTACCATGCCAAGAGCTCCTCCGCTTCCGCTTCCTCCTCCCCCACCACCACCACCTACTCCTCCTCCTCCTCTTTCCTCCCACACACCTCCAGACCAGCTTTTTCCATAGGCTGCTGTTGGGCCCTTTTTTGACTTGCCTCCTGCAAAGAAGGGAGGGTGGATGGGAGGTGGAAAGACAGAGGGCACAGGGAAAAAGCAGATGAAATGGGGGGGGGCCGATAAGTGGGAGGAGATGATTGAAAGGCAAAGAGAGAAAGATGAAGGAGAGAAGATGATAGATACAAGGAGAAGGAAATGGAAGGAATGGAGAGGCAGATGGGAACGAGTAGAACAGAGGTTGGGGACAAGGAAAGAAGAAAGCAAATAACAGAGGAGGAGTGAGAATGTTGAGCGATTGAGGAGAGGGGGCGTGGAAGGACACAAGAGTGGGAAGGAGAGAAACCGTGTGACAGAAATAAGAGAGGAGACGAAGAAGAGAGTTGGTTGAGAGAAATTTTGAAGAAGAGTGACATGGGGGAGGGGGGGGTTGGCCAGAAAGAGGGAAGGGAGAGAGAGAGGGGAGAAGTGGAAGTGAAGAGGGAGTGTGTAATTATGGAGGGTGGTGGTGGTGGAGAGAAGCAGGAGAGGAAAGGAGGCGGGGGAGAGAGTGAGTGTGTGTGTACATGCAACGTGATGAAGGAGAGAACAGAGTAGGAGGAGGTGGGGGCAGGGAGAAAAGCGAAGGAGGAGAAGAGGCGTAAAGGAGTGTGGAGCAGGAAGGGGAGGAGGGACAGTTGGGGAGAGAGAGAGACAGAAAGAGAAGGAGGTGGGGGCAGGGAGAAAAGCGAAGGAGGAGAAGAGGCATAAAGGAGTGTGGAGCAGGAAGGGGAGGAGGGACAGTTGGGGAGAGGGAGAGAGAGAGAGAGAAAGAGAAGGAGGTGGGGGGAGGGAAAGGAGCAAGGCAGGAAGGGAGGGAGGGAGCAAAAGCACAGAGGAGTGGGAGGGACAGAATGCAGTGGAGAGAGGAGAGAGAGGGGGAGGTGAAGGACAGAGGGAGCCATCATGAGGAGGAGGCGAGGAAGAAGGGAGGGGGGAGGAAGGAGGAGGGAGGGGAAGAGAGATCAGCTCTTGCCAGATGGTTCCAACAAAACAAGTGTGTCTTCACATAAGCCATGTCTGCACTGAAAACAACACACTTTCTCTCATTAAATACCCAACTGTAAACATATGGCCTCTGTATATGAGGATGAGGTCTTCAGGTTTAAACATACGCTCGATTCATCCACCAGCACGTCCAACAACACTTACTGGTCATGTCAACTTTTCGTTTCTGCCGCCCTCCCGCTTCTCCCTCCGCCGCTGCCGCCACCGGTCCGGCGTTGCGGCGGCTGGCCGCCCAGCCCATCCCGTACCTGCGCTCGGTCCTCAGCTTGCTCTCGGTCAGCTTCAGCCGCAGCTTGAGAGCCTCGTTCTCCTTCCTGTTGAGGGACAGCTCCACCAGGTAGTCGTTCACGGTCTCCTGGAAGAGTTTGCTGATCTCGCAGACCGAGGCGCGGATCAGACTGTCCATGACGGCCGTGAGATGCGTCTCAAACGTGGTCACCGACTCCTCCATCATCTTGAACAGAGCTTCAGATAGCTGCGGATTTGATGAACACCGTATCATCAAACCGGCTTGGTGTGATCGATGCGCCGTTTAAGGAGGCTTTCCTGCAGAGAAACAAAAAGTTTACTATTGTCTAATCGATTTGATAACCATTAAACAAATGATGCTCATCGAAAACGGCCCTTGATCAATCAGCAAGCTTAGTGCAACTTCATTTTTATAATATCGACAGTAAAACGTGGCTCTACGGTCACTCCACTTTTTCGTTTATTAAACGGCAACAGCACTGATAATGTAGATTAAAAAATCTCTAAACAAGCATCTTAAATCGGGCTTGGTTGCTGGTCAACATTAACAGACATGCTAGAATGTTTGAGTAAAGGGGAAGGAGTAGCTTGTCTGTAGACTGGCAACTGCTAGCAGCCCTGCTAATTCAGCCTGTATACGTACCTTATGGTTGATGAAATACGAACGAGTAACTTGTTAGGCGTAAAATAACGACACGCGAAATAATCTGACGGATCACAGTGGAGCGTGGGTGATTAAGGGCACGGAGAAAAGGCGACAAAAGGAAGCGCTGTCCAACTTCTGTCCTCTCCTTCTCCCTGCCTCCTGCTGCCACTATTTTCCTCCTCGCCTCCTTCACCGCTGCTTATGATGCTTGACATCACTGCGCATGCTCAGTACCGTAACTACTCTACTACGAAGAAAAGTCGCACCCAAGAAAATACATACATATTGCTTTTACTACTACAGACAGCTACTTCTATCGAGTACAGACTCAGTGTCCCAAAACACAGTCCAACTGCTGTGTGTGTGCGTGTATATATATATATATATATATATATATATATATATATATATATATATATATATATATATATATATATATATATAGGGCTGAGCGACATTTTTTAATTTTATTTTAATTGCATGATTTTCCTGATTGATCACGATTAATCGCATTGTATACCCAAAATCAAATACTCAAATCAAAAGTAGTGTGAAAATGCACTTATTTAAATGTTCTGCTGCCATGTGAACTAAAGTGCCATAACATTTGTTGTGAAAACACGTTTAACATCAGCACTTGTCAATAACACATATTTAGTGTAAATCTCATCTTAAAAGATGTAAAGTAAAATAAAGCTTATTGCCACTGTTAGGGCATTAATGTCATCCTGTTTTTTTATGAAAAATAAAACAAGTCTACCAACAAAGCCACAATCATAACATTAAAACAGGCAATTTCAAAGGTAACAGCAGAAACCTTTAACGGGGAGCAGGATTACAGTCTATGTTCAGTACTAAATGTCCCTGTTAGAAAGTGTAAAGCACAAAAAAAAAAAAAAAAAAAAAAAAAAAAAAAAAAACACTATTGAAATTTCCTTTACAGGGGACTAGAATGTAAAGTGCATGTTTGTACGGGAGTTCTGCTTTTTTCTGCATGTTTTTCCGCCAATTATTTTCCGGTTCCGCAGCAGCCAGTAACAGACTTTTCAAAACAAAAGCACGTGAAGCAACATGCGTTAACGCGCAATAAAATAAATGTCGGCGTTAATAAATTAATGAGTTAACGCGATAACACACTTTACTAGCTTGACTGGCGATACAACACACACACACACACACACACACACACACATATAAGCACAGTTTAACTCTGTGGTTAACTCCCGACACTATATATATATATATATATATATATATATATATATATATATATATATATATATATATATATATATATATATATATATATATATATAGTGCCTTGCAAAAGTATTCATCCCCCTTGAACTTTTCAACATTTTGGCCACATTTCAGGCTTCAGACATAAAGATATAAAATTTTTTTTTTTGTCAAGAGTTAACAACAAGTGGAACACAATCGTGATGTGGATCGAAATTAATTGGATATTCTAAACTTTTTTAACAAATAAAAAACTGAAATGTGGAGCGTACAATATTATTCGGCCCTTTTACTTTCATTGCAGCAAACTGATGTCAATCGAATGTTGTCCTAAACGACTGATGATGATCAATAGAATCCACCTGTGTGTAATCAAATCTCCATATAAATGCACCTGCTCTGTGATAGTCTCAGGGTTCTGATTAAAGTACAGAGAGCATCATGAAGACCAAAGAACACACCAGGCAGGTCTGAGATACTGTTGTGGAGAAGTTTAAAGCTTGATGTGGATACAAAGAGATTTCCCAAGATTTAAACATCTCAAGGAGCACTGTGCAAGCAATCATACTGAAATGGAAGGAGTATCAGACCACTGCAAATCTACCAAGACCTGGGCATCCCTCTAAACTTTCATCTAGAACAAGGAGAAGACTGATCAAAGATGCAGCCAAGAGGCCCATGATCACTCTGGATGAACTGCAGAGATCTACAGCTGAGGTGGGAGAGTCTGTCCAGAGGACAACAATCAGTCGTACACTGCACAAATCTGGCCTTTATGGAAGAGTGGCAAGAAGAAAGCCATTTCTCAAAGATATCCATAAAAAGTCTCATTTAAAGTTTGCCACAAGCCACCTGGGAGACACACCAAACATGTGGAAGAAGGTGCTCTGGTCAGATGAAACCAAAATCAAACTTTCTGGCCACAATGCAAAACGATATGTTTGGAGTAAAAGCAACACAGCTAATCACCTTGAACAAACAATCCCCACTGTCAAACATGGTGGTGGCAGCATCATGGTTTGGGCCTGCTTTTCTTCAGCAGCAGGGACAGGGAAGATGGTTAAAATTGATGAGAAGATGGATGGAGCCAAATACAGGAGCATTCTGGAAGAAAACCTGTTGGAGTCTGCAAAAGACCTGAGACTGGGATGGAGATTTATCTTCCAACAGAACAATGATTCAAAACATAAAGACAAATCTACAATGGAATGGTTCACAAATAAATATATCCAGGTGTAAGAACGGCCAAGTCAGTGTCCAGACCTGAATCCAATCAAGAATCTGTAGAAAGAGCTGAAGACTGCTGTTTAAAAATGCTCTCCATCCAACCTCACTGAGCTCCAGCTGTTTTACAGGAAGAATGGGCAACAATTTCAGTCTCTGGATGTGTTAAACTGATAGAGACAAACCCCAAGCAACTTGCAGCTGTAATTGCAGCAAAAGGTGGCAAAAAAGTATTAATGCAAGGGAGCCGAATAATATTGCATGCCCCACTTTTAAGTTTTATTTGTTTAAAAAAGTTTAAAATATCCAATAAATGTCATTCTACTTCCCGATTCATACTGCAATTATTCCTCATGTGATTGTCTGGCTCCCACTCAAAGCTGCCTTCAGTTTATGTTTTGGTTCATTACAAAACTTCACACTCCTGACCACTTAATACTATACTTATGGTTGTTTTAACTCTGGAATATTTCTTTATACATAGATCTAAGAGAACAAAACTTAGATAACAAGGCCACACAACAACAATAATAACAAATTAACATGGCCAGAAAAATTAAAATGACAACATAATCATGTGATATAAATCATGCAATCATCCACCCATCTATTTTCTAAACCTGCTTATACCAATTTTCTGGTGCATATGAAAAACAAACAAACAAACAAATCCCAAAAGCACAATGTAGATATGACCACAAAAATATCCATTGAAAAGACAACAAAATAATGGAAAAGAAACAACGAATGAACAGTTTTGAGAAGAAAATTCACAAAGAGATGCAAATTAATCACAAAAAAATGCAAGACAATATCAAGAAGCAATTGATTAGGAAAAAAAAGAATTGTATTGTTTGTTGGTGTGTTGTTGTTTCTAATCTATGCAACACTACTGAGTCATCTCAACACAATTTTGATCATTCTAAAGAAATTAAGACATTTTATGAATAAATGTGGCCCTTCTGCGCTCGTCACATGCAGAAACTGTTGTCCATCTGTACGGCAGTTGAATACAAGCTGAACTGTGTTTGTCTACGTGGAGTGGCTGGACACTTTAGAGATCAGGTGGGAAGCTCAGTCATTTAGATTTAGATAGAGGGACTCAGAGCGGAGCTGCTGCTCCTCAACATGTGGAGGAGCAAACTGAGGTAGTTTGGGCATCTGGTCTGCCCTCTCTGGGGAAATCTTTCCAGTGTATCCAACCTGGTGGAGGCTGTATCTGGAGAGATTACACATCCAATCTCTTCAGAACATGGTGGAGAGATTATATCTCTCGAATGGCCCGAGTATCACCCCTGGAAGTGTTGGAGGAGGTGCTCAGGGAGAGAGAGGTCTGGGCCTCTGTTAACAGAACTTTAACTTATGGATGATTAAAAAAAAAAAAACACACACACACACACAAAAATCATCAAACGTATACAACATACTCAACAAGGAATGTAAATGTCTTGTTTAAAGGAAAGAAAATGGTCGCATGGGGGCGCTGTGATCACTTTGTGACATTACTGCTGGCGCTACGAAAGAGGAAGAGGAGTGGTTTCACTCTTCCTCCGTCTGTCATCGGGAGTCTGCAGTTTGAGAAGACAGGAGAAAGCTCGTAATCATGCCGATGTTCGTGGTCAACACCAACGTGGCTAAAGGCGACGTGCCTGCGGCTCTGCTGTCTGAGGCCACCGAGGAACTGGCCAAAGCTATGGGCAAACCTGCGCAGGTAGGCCGGGCCGCGTTCACCCCTGCCAGAGATGCTTACGGGGGCACATGCATCTAAGTCGACCTAGATGTGAACATATATTTTGATTAAAAAGTAAAGTCGTCTCCTATATGTACCTCGAATACACGAATAAGTCTAACGTTGCATTGTGCAAACAGTCTGGACTGTTGCTGGCACACAGCAAGTCTTGGTAAATTATTATATCTAAAGGTAAATTATGATGCAAGAGGTCGGTTGATTTAACCCACAAAGGCAATTTTTTCATTTGTGGGGGGAAAAAAACAAATCACAAATGATAGACACATAAATTCTTTATGAGAATTAATCTAGATTAAAAAAAAAATAATTGAATAGTCTTTGGAGGAGACCCAGGAGACCAAATGGCCTTGAAATAATTCCAGTGTGTGTGATAGGTCTATATAGAATAGAAAGTGAAAAGGAAGATATTTTTGTAGCTTCCGTTTGGGAAGATATTGCACTGGAGAAATTTGCTTTTTTTTCTTAATTCAAAATCTGCAGGATCTTCACCACAACCTTTATTGTAGCTTTTGTAATGTTGAGATTACTGTGGTCCATAGCGATCCCTCTCCGTTTGGGCTGACTCCACCTTTGCGCATCTGTCTTCCATATACAGTACATAGCTGTGCATATTAATCCTGACCAAATGATGATGTTTGGAGGAAAAGGAGACCCGTGCGCTCTCTGCTCCCTCCACAGCATTGGCAAGATCAGCGGCGCTCAGAACAAGCAGTACTCTAAACTGCTGTGTGGACTGCTCAACAAACACCTGGGCATCTCTCCTGACAGGTATCGAACACACACACACACACACCTGTTTTCGCTATAACCTGAAAAGAATTTTAACACAGGGTACAGAAGCCCACAGTTTCAGATGCATGTGTGTGTTGCATAACTGTTCCCTGCTGATTAACCTCTTTTCTCTTGGTGTACATTTCAGGATTTATGTTAACTTTGTGGACATGGATGCAGCCAATGTGGCCTGGAACAATACTACATTTGGCTGAGATACAAGATCATTCCTCATTCTCCAAGACCATTTTCCTTCTTGTATGAACATAGTCAAAACTGATTAAATGAAAAGCAAAATCGCTTTGTAAACTGTTGCACAAAACACAGTTTGACTGTCTTAAGAGGAGTAAACTGTACCCTTTAAATTTGCACTAAACCTTCCAACAGATATGGAATAAAGCAAACCCTGTAGACTGTAAATGAGTCTCTGTTTTTCTTGGTCATCTATCCATACTAGCAAAGAGTTACAACATTTTCCAAGGGGATTATTCACAATTGGGTTAAACCATGGAAACCAAGAGCAATGACCAAATCTTAAACTTTACAAAAGTATGTAATGAGCGTGTATTATTTGTAATTCACAACTACAGATAGAATTTCTCTTGACTGAAAAATGTATTACTTGTCAAAGCTTTAAAGTTGCAGTGTTACTAATAATTTTGCTGGGCTTTTCTCAAATGTGTGATTAAGAATAAATACATCTGGAAGGGAGCTGGCACTCAGCAGCTCAGTCCCACAAAAAAAAAAAAAAAAATGTAGTAGTGTCAACAAGTGCTGAAATAATGTGAAAATTACATTCTGCTTTACCCAGAAGGGTTTTAAGTAGCATCAGCTTGCAAACTATGAGTGTTTTTTGTTGATATTACCTCTGGCCTTTGAGTTTTTCCTCTCCATTCTGTGATATAAAGGCTATTTTAAAGCGCTGCAATGATGGCATGTGTCCACTTGGTGTCAGGATTCAGCCTCTTTCAGCTAAAAAAAAAAAATCCTCCCAAAAAAATAACAAAACTGGAGAGACATTTGGTTGCAACAGGGAGGGATTTTGACAAAATGATCAATATGTCTCAAACTGAAAAAAAAAAAACATTTTGCCTCTGAGACAGCTTCAAAAAGAACAAGTGTTTTGACATTCACCAGTGGAGTATAAGCATCATTTCTTTATATTTAAAAAAAAAAAAATCTTTTTCTTGCAGATATCACAATTGCTGCAAACATATGCTATATTGCCAAAAGTATTCGCTCACCTGCCTTGGCTCACATATGAGCTTTAGTGACATCCCATTCATAATCAATATGATGTGGGTCCCCCGTTTGCAGCTAGAACAGCTTCAACTCTTCTGGGAAGGCTGTCCACAAGGTTTAGGAGTGTGTTTATGGGGATTTTTGACCATTATTCCAGAGACGCATTTGTGAGGTCACACATTGATGTTGGATCAGAAGGCCTGATTCTCAGTCTTCACTCTAATTCATCCCAAAGATCTCTCTATCGGGTTGAGGTCAGGACTCTGTGCATCCACACCAGACTCTGCCATCCATGTATTTATGGACCTTGCTTTGTGCACTGGTGCACAGTCATGTAGGAAGAGGAAGGGACCAGTTCCAAACTGTTCCCACAAAGTTGGGGACAATGAATTGTGCAAAATGTCTTGGTCTGCTGAAGCATTCAGAGTTCCTTTCACTGGAACTAAGGGGCCAAGCCCAGCTCCTGAAAAACAACCCCACACCATAATCCCCCCTCCACCAAACTTTACGCTTGGCACAATACAGTCAGACAAGTACCGTTCTCCTGGCAACCACCAAACCCAGACTCCATCAGATTGCTGGACAAAGAAGTGTGATTCGTCACTCCAGAGAACGTTCCTCCACTGCTCTAGAGCGTCCAGTGGCGGCATGCTTTACACCACTGTATCTGTTACTTTGCATTGCACTTGGTGATGTTTGGCTTGGAAAGCAGCTGCTTGATCATGGAAACCCATTCATGAAGCTCTCTACTCACTGGTGTTGAGTTAATCTGAAGGCCACATCATTTTTGGAGGTCTGTAGTGGTTGACTGCAGAAAGTTGCCAACCTCTTGGCACTATGCGCTTCAGCATCTGCTGACCCCACTCCATCAGTTTAACACGTCCTACCACTTCGTGGCTGAGTTGCTGTCGTTCCCAAACACTTCCATTTCCTTATAATACAGCTGACAGCTGACTGTGGAATATTTAGGAGCCAGAGAAGTTCACGACTGGATTTGTTACACAAACTCCTATCACAGTTCCACGCTGGAATTCACTGAGCTCCTGAGAGCGACCCATTCTTTCAAAAACGTTTGTAGAAACAGTCTGCATGTCTTGGTGTTTAATTTTATACACCTGTGGCCATGGAAATGATTGGAACACCTGATTCCCTTAATTGGGATGGGTGTGCAAATACTTTTGGCAATACAGTGTATCTAAGCTGCAAAAAGCTTAACCTTATTCTGTCATTTTTTTTTATTCAAGAAACACATTGTAGTCGGTGATAATGTAATGTTATCACTGACAAGAATCATCAATTTTCCAATTATTTCTGCAGTTTTTTAAATGTTTGGCTTTAGTTGAAACAACACTGCTAAAAGAGACAATGACAAAGATATGAAACAGGAAACAAATGAGTAATATTGGGGAAAATACTCATAATAGTTTTATGGATTTTGTTTTGAACATTTTTATACAATTAACAGCAAAAAAAACCAACTTTCCAATATATGAGCTCCTTGATTATCAGTAGCTGTTTTTAAAAAAAATGTACTTAATAGTTTCATAGTACTAAGCTCTAGTGAAGCATTTACACTATGATTAATGTAGCTCAAACTCGTCCGATGCATTCAGCAGTTTTCAGAATATGTTTGTAGAGCTCTCCCTAACTTCTTCTCAGTCTTACCAGTGCCTGACTATGAATACCTTCCATGCTGGACTTATAGGTGAGCTGGTTGTAGGGTGATGGAAACAACATTAACAGCAGGGGTCTGCATGTAAAGAACTACTCTCAAAGTGAAAATCCCACTGTATGCTCCACTATTAACCCCCTTCTGTCTGAAAGTGGGCACTGAAGCAGGGATGAAAGGTGAAGACAAAGGAAGGTTGGGCATGTCCTACAACAGATTTATTATGGTTCCCAGGAGGATGGAAACCAGCTCTGCCAACCTCAATACCTCTACACGGTGTTCAAATCCTGCTCTCAGATCTTCCTTCCTTATCTATAACTAAATTGTATGTAACAGCTGTTAATTAGAACATACTCTCTAGTAGTAGTAGTAGTTTACTTAATTGGTACCCATAGGTAAACTGGTTTTGCAGTTCAAGAAAGAGATGAGATGGATGTCCTTAACATGTAAGCTACAAAGACACATGTACCGGTAACATGAAATCTAAAACATACAATATACAAAAGAATAAATAATACAAAGACAGTGCTAACATATGACCATATGACATATATATAAAACATGGACGCACACACACACACAAAAGAGGTTAAAAATGTTGGAGCGTGTGACTATGCATAGCAGTTGCCCTACATGACCTTGGTGCAGTTAAAGTGCTTAATTGGTTACAGTACATAAACCTAAAGTGCATTATGAAATTGTAGAGGTAGACAGAATCATCCGCAGCAGGTGTTCAGGTTGCGCATTTAGTTTCATTTTGTTTAACAGAATAATTGCAACTGGAACAAAGCTGTTTTTGAATCTATTTGTTCTGCAACCTGGTCCTGCCAGCCTCCGTCCAAGGGGGAGGTAACTGGAATTCCCTGTTTAAGGGGTGTTGGCTATCATCTAGGATGGCCATTGCTATCTGCTGTAGTTGTCTTGCATATAGGGAAGAAGGGTGCAATAAAATAAGAAAAGTGTGCATATTAAAAGCAGGCACATTCAGATGCAAAATAAGTGCTGTGTGAGGATTGCTGCCAACTGCACAGAGAACAAAATCAGTCAGCATACACCGCACACAATTGTCAGAATGACAAGTCAAGAAGCCTATGCAAGGGAAAAGCCAACTAAGGACACGGTGACTAAATTACCACCAGGTGTGTTGTGACTAGTGGTGAATAAGACGGCAGTTGGACTGGTTATATTATAAACTATCTCCCAGCTTGGGCCCCCGCCACGCAGTAAACCCTGCTGTTTGGCTCAGGGCCCTGGAGAACCACAACCCGCTGAAGCCAACTCGGCATTTCCTTCCTGCAACTGCTGAAAAACAGAGTAACAGTAGATTTTTACAGGGCAGAGTTACAATGCACATGAACATTTTGTTGTTGCCATTTTTTGGAAACCTTTTTACTTACCATTTTTTTATTTAATTTTATTTTCTTTGTAATAAATAAATATTTAAAAAGTAGAAGACCAAAACAGAGTAACATAAAAAAAGAAGATTAAAAATAATGTCATTCTGCCACCACTATTTTACATGTACATTTCCAGACAAATGCCATTACTGAAATTACTGAATTTTGAGTTCAGACATTGTCATCAGCTCAGGAGAAATCTGTCTGAAGTTGAATTTGCTCTACTGATTAGCTTCAGAATCCCGTGACCCTTCAAGGATGAAACGGGTATAGAAAATGGATGGATGGATTAGCTTCAGAATATATTCTCAGGCTCAGGAAAATAGATCCTAATCAATCCTGGAGTCCATTGCACTCTCAGTGTTAGTGAGTCATGTCTGTCAGAAAACATTGTATTTTGTTGATAAACCAGTTTAAACGAGAAAAGCACTCGGAGAGCGCAGACCTCCGCCAAGCGGAACAATATCGATAATTTGAAAGTGATCAGAATCCAGGATTTCTTCCGGAAATGAAATTAAATCAGTTCTTCCTTTTCACGTTTCTGACAACTCCAGAAAATTTCATCAAAATCCATCCATAACTTTTTGAGTTAATCTTGAACACAGACAGGCAAACAATCAAACAGATAAACGCTGGCAAAAACATAACCTCCTTGGCGGCGGTAATAAACTATTAATCTTAACCATTGCCTTATAATCAAACTTTTCTTCATAAAATGTTTCACTTATAGTCAATTGTTTATGGATTAGGTCGTTATTGGTGGATGAAAAAAAATTAACACAAAGTCATAGTTATCTGTTTGTGTTAACGTTTTTCTTGCAGCGCGTATTCGCACGTACGCTATATCAGCACCATACACGTCATTAAGATGCGCGGTGGGGGGGAAAAAACTGTTGAGCTGCGTTCACTTTATTTTGCTCAGTTTTATTTCTACACGTCAACTGAAAGGTTGATTCCTCTTTTATTGCAACAAAAAAAGCCCTTTATTGAATCATAGACTGACTGCTTGGCTGGCAGACATACAGCTATGAATAGAAACTAACTGAGGAGAAATGTTTTACGGTAAACAATGTTTTACAGCGTGTCAATAAAAGATGACGCAACATTGACGTACCTGTCTCCTCCTATCAAGCTTCTCGAGTGGAAATGGCGGAGGAGCATTTAGTGATTCCACGTATGCTGGACAAATAATCAGAAAAAACATAGTAACTGCTCTATGTTTGCAGTTTTTTAACGTTGCGAACGTCTGGGTTTTACGTCGAATTCCGGTTAAACATCCGAGGCAGACCAAAGGACCCCCTCCTTGTTCTGAACGGTGCGTATTAGCTATCTGCACATGGACATTTACTTGCCACTCTCTTTAAATATAGCGAAGGTTCGTTGCTTTGTCTTTGCATCCAAAAGGGATGTGAAATCAACATCATGCGTGCGCAGCTGTGACTCAATCAGCACTGCTATTTTACTTATAAAAGTGTGTGTATCTCTATATGTGCATGCTTTCTCTGTATTATATCCCAACATGAGAAAACATTGTTGTACATGACTGATTTTTCTTTTTAGCGTCTGATATCCAAATGCATGGAGCAACTTTGGTGGATTAGAAATCGAATTAAGATCAACATAAGACAAGTGAAGACTTTACCATTCATAGCCTGCTTTAAATTCCAATACTGCAGAGAAGGATTTTCCTTCAGTAATCTTAATGTTTTGGGCAATATATATATATTTTTTTTTGGCCAGTTAGAGGCCAAGTTGTGAAACCTTGAGATAAAATGGTGTGTAAGTTGTGGAACCTGCTTTAACTTTGCAATTCACCCACTAGAAATAATCTTGAATAAATGCATGAGCATGGGCCACTGTCCAGAACTATGGTATATAAATCTTTTTAAACGTGTGTTTAAACTAATGCTGTTACACATACTTCTAGATGGGTCTTCTTGTGGTTTGAGACAACTGATTCATGTACGTGTAACTGGAAGGTAGATTACCAGGTTTAAAAAAAAAATCCAAAAATAAATATTATTATCTCTTTGTTTAGGGCACTCAGACCATCACAGCATCGCATTTGTATCTGTGGCATCTGAAAGCATCCCCTAGCTATCTTTCATGATGTCTGACCATCTGATTAGAGGGTTCAGGGTCCAGCTGACCACAGCGATGGAGTCGCTCCTAAAGACAGCAGTGATTGAAACAATGAGGATTTTTGAAAATGCCTTGTATGGTTATCAAATGGAACTGGCACAGAAAGGAGAAGAGGTTGCCCAACTTAAAATACATCTACAGAGGACAGAGCTTAAGCTGAAGGACCTTGGGGTTGAAAATCTCAGAAAAACAGAAAAGAACCCAACTCGGAAAGAGCCGAAGATCATTCCTGATACTCCAAGACCCACCTCTGAAGTGCCTGAGATTGACTTTGAAGGTACAGTGATCTTTGTTGTTTATTATATCTCTATTAATATGCTGTTTTCTTATGACATTTTGGCATATTTCTTGCCACTATATAAAAAGAATAATCTGACTTAACAGAACATTCCAGACCAATTTATCAATGATCTTGTGCTGTTTGAGTAAAGAATTTCATCTTTTTTGGAAGTGCATAATAAATTGCTTGATTTTTGTTAAAGGTAAACTAAGTTCTACAATAACCAGTTCACATTCAGGTCTCAAAGTTAGAGTTTGACAGTATTGATTATTTAACATGTTCAGGTTACCAGTGTTTGTATCTCTGTGCATGGTGTTCTTCAGTACCCGATGACTGGTGTGCTCCACTGGGCTGCGAGACAGTGACCATACCGGAAGATGGAGTGTGTCCCAGTGTAAGACTACGTCCGTTTTCCATTCCCCTGTGCCAAATCCCTGTCTCCAAACAAGAGGTGTGTAGTTGAAGGGGAATCTCTTCTGGTGCATGGTTGTATTATCACACTTGTTACTGGTTAAGTGTACGTGAACAGCATTTGTGCCACAATTGTCACTGTTGTTACATTTACGACATCATGGATTTAATTTACAACAACATAGACACATGTCTATGTTGTTGTAAATATCTAAATACTGATCCATTTCTGTGGATGCAGATGTTATGAACTCTCTTCCTTTTGAGTCCATTGACAGTGGTTTGCACAACATTCAGAAGTCAACTAGTATGGACTTAAAACAAGGTGGTGGCAACAGGAAGGACATGCCTGTACAGTAGCAGTGGGCGGTATAAACGCTGTACAGTAGGAACGATATAAATGTAGCTAACGGTAGAGATTTTAACAATGCCAGCCTACTGCGATATAATAATAATAATAATAATACATTTTATTTAAAGGCGCCTTTCAAGACCCTCAAGGTCACCGTACAAACATTTTAAAAAACAGTAAAAAATTTAAAAACAGTTAAAATATTAAATTAAAATTTGCAGCAGCACAATGTTGGTTAGAGTGAGTAAGCTTGTTTAAAAAGGTGGGTTTTCAAGCGGGATTTGAAGATGGATAGTGAATTAATGTTTCTGATGTCAGGAGGGAGGGAGTTCCAAAGGCGGGGGGCAGAGCGGCTGAAGGCTCTGGACCCTATAGTGGACAGACGGGCTGGTGGCACGATGAGGCTGAGGGATGAGGCAGACCTGAGAGTTCGGATGGGAGTGTTGATGTGGAGGAGGTCAGAGAGGTACGGGGGAGCGATGTTATGGATGGCCTTGAATGTGTAGAGCAGAATTTTAGAGTTGATGTGATGTGTGATTGGGAGCCAGTGGAGTTGCTGGAGAACAGGTGTGATGTGGCTGATCGATGATGTCCTGGTGATGATACGGGCGGCAGCGTTCTGGACCAGTTGGAGCTTATGGATGGATTTGTGGGGGAGACCAAAGAGAAGGGAGTTTGCAGTAGTCCAGGCGGGATGTAATCAGAGTGTGGACCAGGATGGCGTGGTGTTAGGAGTGAGGGATGGACGTAGGCGATTAATGTTACGTAGATGGAAGTAGGCAGACCGGGGTAATATTATTGATGTGGGATTGGAATGATAGAGTGCTGTCGAGGATGACACCCAGACTCTTAAACCTGAGGGAGGGGGAAACAGAGGAGGTGTCGATGGGGATGGTGAAACTGGGAGGGTTAGTGAGGGTGGATTTGGAGCCAATTAGGAGGACCTCAGTTTTATCGCTGTTGAGTTTGAGAAAATTTGAAGAGAACCAGGATTGGATTTCATGTAAACAGTCACAGAGGGAGGAGGGGCAGGAGGTGGAGGAGGGTTTGGTTGAAAGGTAGAGCTGGGTATCGTCTGCATAACAGTGGAATTGGATATTATATTTACGGAACAGGTGACCAAGAGGGAGGAGATAGATTATGAACAGGATGGGACCAAGGACAGAGCCCTGGGGAACACCAGAGGAGAGGGGAGATGGTTGGGATGTAAAAGTTTTCAACTGAATGAACTGAGTACGGCCAGAGAGATATGATTTGAACCAGTCCAGGGGTGTGTCAGATATACCAATAGTTGCTAGTCTGTCGAGGAGGATGGTGTGGGAAATTGTATCAAAGGCTGCTGTCAGGTCGCGGAGGATGAGGATGCTAAGTAGATTGGAATCAGCTGCCATCAGGAGGTCATTAGTGATTTTTATGAGGGCTGTCTCTGTACTATGACGTGGGCGGAAACCAGACTGGAACTGTTCATAGAGGTTTTTGGTAGAGAGATGAGTATGAACCTGTGATGCCACTGCTTTTTCCAGGATTTTTGCAAGAAATGGCAAGTTAGAAATCGGACGAAGGTTATTGAAGTTGTTGGGGTCTGAACCTGGTTTCTTAAGTATTGGTGTTACTGCAGCAGATTTAAGAGATGAAGGAACAGTACCAGAGGTGAGGGAGGAATGTATGATGGCAGTGATCAAGGGCAGCAGAGAGGGGAGGCAGGTCATGACCAGAGGAGTCGGCAGGGGGTCAAGCTGGCAAGTCGATGATTTGGATTTGGATATGACTTTGGTCGAAAGTGAATGTGGAAACATGCCAGCGGTTGCAAACATGAAGCGAGGTGAGGAGGAGAAAGAAGCAACGTTGGTCACTTCATACGACAAAAAGAACCAGAGGTTGATTTATATTACAAATGCCATTACTGTATACTTGGTTAAGGTCATGGCGCCATTTCTTACAATGGAAAAAAGAGGCTTTAGGAGCATGATAAAGACACTTGACACTTGATGCTACGAGTTACCTAGCCCCAAGTACTTTGGCCCAGTGATTCCCAAAGTGTGGGCCGCAGCCCCCTGGTGGGCTGTCGAGGTACTGCAGGTGGGCTGTGAGAGGCCACTAAAAATAAACAAATGTTTTAAATTCTAGATTAAAAAAATGTTTTTAAATTACTGTAAAATATTTATTACATGATTTAAAAAATATTTAGAAATAATAAAACAAACCAACTGAGTGTTACAGGGGTGTCAATTTTCTGCGGATCCGCGGATTTCCGAGTTTTTTTTCCATCCTGGGGGTCATTTTTAAAATACGTGCAAATCCGGTTTAATATTTTCCGGGGGGGGGGGGGGGTACCCTCCACGAACGTGACGTGAATCCTCGATTGCGATTGGTTGGACAATCTAGCTGCTATCACAGCCAAATCGATGGTCAAAGTAAGCCCGAAGCACATATTTTCTGATATAATGATATCATGGAGGCTACTAGCTGCTGCTCCGGGGGACTTATCTCTGCTACGCTGGACGCTCCAGTTTGTGCCCGGTTTGTGGTGATCTGCGGTTGGATGTCGACATACTGTCTGCAGGGGGTGGATTGGTCCTCTTGCGGCTGGTGGAGACCTGCCGCCGCGGACATGGACAGTGTCGCTGGAGGCCGGTTCGGGAAAGCTAAGTAGTACTGAACTGCTACCCGCGGCAACCACCGCCACTGGATCCGGGCTGCAGCGTCATAGAGCCGGGACGGGAGCCCCCGACGTAGTAGTGGCGGCATGCTGCCCCCGTCCAGCAGTCTACACGCCGGATGGGTCAGCTGACCTGGCAGGGGCCGTCTGGTGACCCGGTGGGGCCCAGCACCGCCGGGGGAGACGACAACGGCCTGGTCCAGTCCGCATGATGAACCGGGCTCTGGGACGGTCGGCTCCGTCGCTCGCCGGACTGAATGGAGCTCGGTCTTCCCAGAGGAGACGGTTTAGTTCATCGGTGTTTCCTCCTCTGACCTGGAGTTATCTCACTTGTCATCATTATGGAGATATACTGGTTCTAACGCAGGGGTCTCAAACGGATCAATTTTTTAGTCAATCAACTAGTTGTCTTCACTGAAGGTCTGAACCAGTTCAGTTGATTGAATGAAACAAGTCAGCTGTGGTAAGATAGAGAATTTCGCCCTTCCCCAGATGGCCAAGGTCATCAATCGTGATCAGGCAGACCAGGTGAAATCAGTGGACATCGGCTGCAAGAACCGGTTCAAGTGGTCTTGGCTGGAGCAGACTGTTACACTTGAGTTACAGGATGGGAAGAAGGTGACAACAACACTTCAAGAATGCATCCGTAAAGTCGACGTCATGGGAAAAGCAGTATGCCTGGACTGCCAGAAGCTCATTACCTACGCATCCAGGTAATGATGACATGACGATTATTCACACGATTTCTTTCGTACATTATAGTTCAGTTGTTGTGTTCAAATTGAATATTCAATCCCATGTTAATGTTAATAAAATTTTATTTGATTTGATCCAGGGGTGTAAAAACTATAGTAGAACACTGCCAATCGAAGAAACACAAGCTGAATGTTCACACAAGACTTACTAACTACCAACTGTCTGCAAGCCAGAGCAAAAAGACCAACAACCACTGCAGGCAAGGTTTTCTATATAATATTCAAGTCATCATATTTGACATATTTTGATTTTCTTCATCGAATGTGATACACAGTAAATGTTTGTGTTCTGGTTCGTTCTTATTCATCTTTTTGACTTGGGATAGGAGATAGAATCATTAACTTGCAATTGTGTTTTTGCAGGTTCTAGTGTGTATGGTGTCTCGCCCCACTTGATGCACCATGAATCTCTGACTGCTCCTGCAAGCACTTCTCTTGTACCCATGTGACAGAGTAGCGAATGCTGAGGTGAGCTTCTCTTCCACAAAAGATGATCAATTAGAATTATCTACTGGTTGTTCGATTAATTTCTTTTTGTTATTTAATTTCTATTTGATATAGTATTGCATTTCAACATGTTCCATTTTCTGATCCAATACTGTATAGTTCACCCCTAATTTGTGCTTCAGAGTCAAGAATATGTCAGTCTGTGTACTTCTGTGTGGTTATTGGTTCATATGTGTTTGATGCATTCAGGTAACACTCGTTATATTTTCTGGGAACTTCGATTTAATATAATTCCTGTTTTGCTCTGGTTTGGTGATGGCTCTGTGTTGGCTGTATATAATGTTATATGTATTTTGAGTCAGAAAACATGTGCAAACATGTCGCACCTGTTATTCCACTTTCAATTTTGACACTCAGCCTTTGTATATTTGCTGGCTATGGTGTTGTCAGTGGTCGCTGAGCATTCTCTGCCGATGACAATGGCACCTGTTCTCATCGACTTGTCGAAGGCGCTCTCGAAAGATAAGAAGGCTCTGGATGCGCTGTCGATAGGCCGTGTCATAGCTGTCACAAAGATGGTTCATGGCTTGGGCAAAACTGACAGATAGAATATTGGAGTTCATAAGGAAATCACCCTTCAGCCTGAATATTGATGAGAGCACCAGTGCCAACCACAAGCGAGTTCTTGCCATATTGGTCAGTTTCTTCTGTCCGGAGAGAAGAGAGGTCGTCATTGAACACCTATCATCAATAGAAGTTGTCAAGGTGGACTCTGAGTCACTGTATCAGCATCTTCTGCATGTCTTCGAGAGCAATGGCATTCCATGGGAAAACCTGGTCTCCATCCTCATGGACTCATGTGCTGTGATGCTTGGGTCGAAGAGCGGCGTTGAGCAGAGGTTGAAGAACAAGGCTCCTAACTTGGGAGACATCGATGGAGATGTGTGTCACCACATCCACAAAGCTTATAAGATATTTTGCAAGCCCTTTGCAGGATGGGTGACAAGGCTGTTCAAAGATCTTCATAACGATGTGAAGTATTCAGCCAATTTGAAGGCAGCTCTTTTGGAAACATGCGATCTGCTGGGTATCAGATTTACAATGCCTCAGTGCTATATTTCTTATCGATGGCTCTCAATCTATGATGTGTCTATGATGCTTTCATCATTCTGTACTACGGTTTTCTTTACCAAGGAAGATCGGTCAACGTACCTACCTGCAGTTCTAGAGATCTACCGAAAGCTGAAAATAAGCAAAGAAGCCCGCAGCAGAATTCTTGAGATAAGACAGTCAGTTGGTGGAAAAAGCTGACAGATGATGGCAAGGAAAGAAAGGCAAGAATCATTGAGAGGCTCTTCCATCAGACAAAAAAGGCTCTTCTGCATATCAACTTCTTCATCTCCGCACTACCCATGCTGAAGAAATATGTCTGTGTGTTTCAGACATCTGAACCCATGGTCCACAAGCTGCATGATCATCAGGAAGAAGTATTCAAACAGTTCTGTCAAGTTACATCAAGCAGGAATTCATCATTGGAAAATCAGCCAAGCAACTGGCAGACATATCCATTGACCAACAGCAATTTCTCAGCCAAAAGGATATGTTCTTTGGTGTTGCTGTCAGGGAAATCATCAAAGAAAGCTGCAAAGATTGTTCCATCATATCACAATTCATCCAAGAAGCTTGCACTGCCTTCATCACCTGTGGAGAATACCTTCAAAAGAAATTACCACTGAGCAATCCACTCCTGAGAGCCATCTCTGCTATTGACCCGAAAGCTCCTGGCCACAGCCAGTTTTGTCATGAACTGAAGGCACTGATAAAGCTCCTCCCCACTCAACTGAATGATCTTGAACGTGAAGGCTATGAGCTGGATGTTCATGCCTATGAAGTGGACGGCAGCCTGCCTGATTCTTCCCTCAGAGTTGACAGGTACTGGGCGAAATTGATGTCTGGGAAGAAATACCCATTCCTGACTACAGTTGTGATCTTTCATGGCCCTTTGGTAGAATCTTCATTCAACGTCATGGGGAATGTCATGAGCAAAAGAGCACCAACCAGACACGGCTCCAGAAACAAATTAAAGAGGGGGCATTACATTTTTTCAGGGGGGCACACTTTTTCAAACTACTTCAGGCTGACCAAAGGCTCTGTGACCACTCCTACAGTGGTGAGAAATATTTTTTCCCTCACCAAAAATGGGCAGTTTATCCCAAAATCTAAAAAACAAACAAAAAACGATAGTGTAGGGCTCTGTTCATTTATTCAACTCAAGTCAAGCATTTCTGGAAAAAAGCACTGATGTCAAGCTGAACACTGAAGTAAACATTCAAACTAGGAGAGGTAGCTACAGCAGCTAGGGAGCACAAGGACCAGAACAAAGCAGTGTAACTCATCTGCCTTTAAGTAACCTAAGTTCCTGTATCTGTGAGGTGTGTGTGTGTGTATATGGGGGGGATAGGGAAGCATCCATACCAGGAGCTGCAGAATGACCTTTTTTTCCCTGAGAAATAGGATTGCCAACTCCCTGAAGCTGGAAAGAGGGACATTTTTTGGACGGGGGGTCTGGGGGGTCCTCCCCCAGAAAATTTTTGTGTTTCTTAGATGCAATTTCCTGCATTTTAAGGCATTGAAAAGACTGACGTCTTGCCACCCTACCCATGCCAGAAATGATGATGTTTTCTTATCCAGACCACAATCCTACTAATTTCAGGATAATTTTGTGAAATTAATTATGCATGTTGTACACAACCTGTGTGCAACATGGGCCGGGCAGTTAGCTTTTAGAATGCCATCGTTTACGCTGGTGAGCAATTTGTAGACAGAATGGTGCTTTCTGAAGTTAACATTTGCATTGTCGGCGGCATATGCGGTGATGTTTTTTTTTTAACATTAAGACCATATGTGTCAAGACAGGAAAGGAGAGCCTTATGTATGCCATTCGCAAATTCGTCGCTGTTTTCGTAGAAATCCAACAACTTGGACATTACGCCATCCAACGCGGAAAAGTAGCTCACACACACTGGAAACATTTTTCTGTTGCCCTTGTTAGAGGCATCGCTAGCCAGTGAAAAATAAAGGGGCTCACCATCACCTGAAGAAAGATCGGAGACTATTTTCCCCACAGTGCTTGGACCCAACACATTCATGGTGATCATCTCCGCTTTGGTTCTTCCCAACTGCATCTTCTTAGCGACACTCGAGTCTTGAAATAAAGCCCCGTTTAATTTCACGGTGCAGTCAGGACTGTTATAGCTGTGGCTGTGTTTCATGGTGTGGTATATATAGGACACCTCGCATGCAGAAATGTTGTTAATTTCAGCAGTAGATGCGGCGAAGAATGAAGTGATGTTGCTTGCTCCTTTAGCTAGCACAGCCTTTTTATGACACTCGGTGTCTTCATGACGGGATGAGTCGTGCTCGCCACCATGGCCAATCGATATCTCGCGGTGGCATAAAGTACAAAATGCTCTTCTAGGGTCTGTAGTGGCTTTAACCCACGACCTTTTTGTTTCCCATTCCTTGTTATAGCTGCAAAGCCTCTTTTTTTTAGCTGGTTCATCCATTTCCCTCAGTAAACTTCACTGATTACAACCGTCTCCCATAGCAACGTACACATGCAGGTCGGCGTAGCCAATCACAGTTCCCTGATCAGAATGTGTCATCATACACCAGTCTGTTAACATTGGACAAAATACTTTGTAAACATTGAGTTTTGGGGCATAGTAGTCTATCAAAACTCCCTGTTTATAATGTGTCATCAATCAGCAGTCTATCACTGGACGAAATGCTTCATAAACATTCCATTAAAAAATGCTGTCAAGACTATGATTGAAATGCGGGACGAGAGCAGTTCTTCACGGGGCAAATAAAATTCACCTAAAAAACGGGATGTCCCGGGCAAATCGGGACGGTTGGTAACCCTAATTGTGCTGCTCCTTGTTCTCCCAAGCTGCTGTAGCTAACCCTCCTAGCATGAATGTTTACTTCAGTATTGCTATTGACTTCAGTGCTTATGTTTCCAATAGAAAAAATGCCAATGTTGCTCCCTCCTGCTCGCTCCCGTTCACGTTGTCATTTCTCGTTTTTTTGAAATAATTCCGTATATCCATAGCGGCGGTACTAACTTACGAAGGTGTCCATGAATAAATGGGTCAGCGACCCGCCCCTCTCTGTCTGTAATCGGCTAGAAAGTTGACTTCATTCGTTCATTCAACAAACAATTGTTGATCATGCAATTCAACCAATCCAACGAACTTCGTTGGATTGGTTGAATTGCAAGATCAACAAAACGAGATAGGAATAAGAGAAAGGTGGCCCCTCCGAGTTAAAAAACAAAAACCCAAATAAAATAAACAGCTTCCAGTCAAGGGCGGGCACAGCTGACTCCGTGGGCGGGCACGGCCCCCCAATGCCCGCCCATGCCGCCGGGTCTGGCACCAACTATGAAAGTTGAAACCTACAGCTCGATACAAACCGTCAAATACTGGCTGAGAGCCAGGCTCGGCTAGCTCATGCCCTAAAAACTAAAGCTAGAAGAATAAAAAAGTAACTAAAAAGTAAAAAATGTTCTTTTCACTATCAATAAACATTTTCAATAAAATGTTTACTCTGTTGGATCTTTTGTAAGTAAAAAATGTTCTTTTCACTATCAATAAACATTTTCAATAAATTGTTTACTCTGTTGGATCTTCTGTAAAAAAAAAAAAAAAAAAAAAAAAAAGTTATTTTCACTATCAAAGTAACAATATGGACAACTTGATGTTCCCTACTAGATGCTTCCCAAATACACAATGCTTTGCTCAGAATGCCTCCCAAAGCACCCCGAGAGTGCTCAAAATTTTCTTGAGCCCCCCCCCCACCGCTTCACGAACCACTTCAGAGTTTTTTCCAATTTCCCGTTGACACCCCTGGTGTTATTCTACTGCAATCATAACTTAGATGAAGATGCTGAGCAATAGCCAATGACAGAGCAGCTCGGACGCGGCACTTTCAAACCGAGATACAGGAGCCAACAAGTATGTTTACGTTCGGTGGACTTTGGCAGCTGCGAGTGCAGTCCGTATTTTGAAATTTTTCGCCTTCGTAACCTGGAATTTCTTTCGTATATGGATGCAATATTTTTCCGAAGAGGCCTTTTGTTAGCTGGAAACAAGTAGAGGTACCACTGTATATGTGTGTGTGTGTATATATGTGTATATATATAGATAGATATAGATATAGATAGATAGATAGATAGATAGATATAGATATATATATAGATGTGTGTATGTGTGTGTGTGTATATGTATATGTATATATTTTGTATTATGTATGTATGTGTGTGTGTATATACAGTCATGGAAAAAATTATTAGACCACCATTTTTTCTTCACTTTCTTGTTCATTTTAATACCTGGTACCACTAAACGTCATCATGTGACTAAAACAGACAGGAAAAAAAACACTGAATACATAAAAGCAGTGTTTTTGGCAGTACAACGCCATAGCTATTGATGTAAAAACTTAAGTGATTTAGGTTATAATCAAGAAAACCATGGAAAATGGTAAGATATCAGCTCTTAAATAAAACTCTTATGAGCAATCTTTGTGGTTATCGTTATGTTTGTCCAAACAAATGTACCTTTAGTTGTACCAGGCATTAAAATGAACAAGAAACTGAAGAAAACAAGGGTGGTCTAATAATTTTTTCCATGACTGAATATTCATATTCTGTTCTCACTCAAAGCTCATTGGGATTCATGTTGCTTCAGTCCTTATCTAGTTTTACTCCTTACCTTCCAATAATCGACCTAGGGTTGTTTTAAGTCCAAAATGGTTTTTTAATACCGTTGTGAGTAGGGATGGGCATTTGGTTGAGATTTATTCCTCGATCGTCGGGAGAATTAATGATTAATAATCGATTAATCATTAACATTTTTATATTGAAAACTATCACAAATATTCTCGATATCGTGACGTTTGTTTTCCCCTTTGGCCTGGTTGCTATGGCCTGCGCATGCCCAGATGTGTTGAGTGGCCCGGATGTTGTGGTCGAGAATAACGTGACATTTCCTGTTTCTTTTCTTTAAAAAACAATGATAATAAAAGAAGAGATATCGAGGAGACTACTTAACAATGACAATTTATATCAAGGCGCCAGTATTACAGGCTTTTTGTTTCTTAAAAAGATGCGCTTGTTGTGTGCTCAATGTGCGCTGCAGCTCGTTCTGGTCCGTGCTAACACCGAGTTCAGGCTAGGCTAGGCTAGGCTGATGATGAACCGCCTCCACCGTCCTTTACAAGGCTTGGATGCGCGTTGTTCAAGTGATATATCATTGTCGTTGTCGATTAATTGTATTTGTAATTTGCATTGCAGTGATTGCAGTACACTTGGTCATTTTCTAAACGAAAATGGTCCCACGCCACACTTCACCGCGACCACTTCAATGATTAGGCGATGACAGAAGCTCGCATGTAACAACTGAGGCCAGCCAGGGTAGAGTGATGGTGAAATGTTGCCCCCTGCTGCCAAATTTCTATCGGTGGCACGGCGAAATGCATCGCATTGTTTGAGGACGTGCACTGATAACCTACATTCGGATTGTTTAAAAAAAAAAAAAAAAAAAACGTTCGGTTCATCGACGAAAATTAATTTCTTCGACCAAATTCTTAATGATCAATCATTGATTAATCGATTAATTATGCCCATCCCTAGTTGTGAGTTCTTTAGTGGCGATAGAACTGTGTAATGGCGAGTTTGTGAGGCAAACAAAGAGTACATATAATTATTTGAGAGCAGCTGATGTCAAATGGATTCTGAATCATTACTTTTGGCAGATATGAAAGTTCAAATTATCTGTGAATAATGATGCAGGTTCACTGAAATGCTAATGTTCTTTTGGGTTTATTTAGAAAGGAAAGTAAACAAAACATAAGTTGAAGAAAATGTCTTCCACTAATCCTCTGGCTAGACATACTGGGACATCCTGTAAAGATGGTATTAACTATTAGTGTCAACTTGTTCACCACCACAATCTTCTTAAATGGAACACAGTGTCAATAAGAAAAGGGAGCAGATGCTTCTACAAAACTAAGTCATTTCAAAACCAGTCACAGTAAGGCAAGGCAAGTTTATTTGTAGAGCACAATTCATACACAAGCCAATTCAAATTGCTTTACAGATGCATAACATTCATAAGAGGGCAAACAGAATCATTCCATAAATCATAAAAGCATAAAAATAATGATTAATGAATTAAATTAAAAATGAATTTAAAATGAAGACTGCAGATAAAATATTTTCAGCTCTCATATGCACAGCTAAACAGAACTGTTTTCAGCCTGGATTTGAACATTGTCAGAGTTGACACCTGTCTCACATCTTCTGAAAGACTGTTACGGATTTTAGGAGCATAAAACTGAAACGCAGATTCAGGTTGTTGAGTCAGTACCACTTTCAACACGAAAACACATCTGTTAACATTATGTCACCTTAAACAGCCCATTGTCTCTATATTCACTGGATCTAAAGCATGTTTTATAGTTCTGTGTTGAAATGATTATGTACATCTGGCATTAGACAGAACCATCTGTCATAACTTCTACATCTCTTCAGATATGTTATTACCTGCCAGGTTGAAACATAATGCAACATCTGTGATTTATCAGCTTGGTATTTCTTATTTTCCGCCATTACTTCTTATTCATGCTGGATAGAAAGGCAGATAGTTGCTCAAAATCGTTCAGTTCCAGCTCGCATAAAATATTTTTATTTGTTCTGCTGCTACGTCTAAGCAACATAAAGGGAGTAAATAAAAGGAAGGTCGGCACTGTAGCTGTTTCGCAGAAAGAAACCCACACACCACCTTGCAGATTTGCAATGCCTGAATTCTAATTACTTAATTACTCCACATTCATATTTTATGAGCCTTTTTTTACTCAGAAGTACATGTCTGCATCCCAGGTGTCACTGGAACTAATTTTCTAGGTATCAATTTCAAGTAAGTATCACTACCAAACTCCATTAATTTCAAACCAATACTACATAGGATGAATCATGAATATTGTGTATTGATAGAGTACGTGCCAGTTAGTAGATTTTATTTATTTAATTTTATTTCATTTTTTTTTTTGTTTTTTCCTTAGAGGCAGCTCAATTTCAATGTGTGGTCAGACAGTTAATAATGGATGCCATATGGTTTATCTACTAGTTTGCCTATATTTTGAGCAACAGTTTATTATTAGGGTAATTTTCCTATTACCAGTGTTTACTTATAACTTTTAGGTGTCATTAAGAGTATATCCTATGGAAAATTAAATAATTTGGAATGAAGTTACAAACTATAAGAGGCAGATTGGATCAAAAGCAATGGCATAATACTATTTTCAGTTGACTGTGCAGTGACTGATGTAACTTAATTCCATGGTACATATATTAGTGTAGATCCTTGTTTGACTGAAAACTCTATCTTTGCAGGATTTGCAGTGTGTTATGGCAGGCCGACGAAGATTTTATTCAGTCAAGGAAGGTGTTGAGATGGTGTGTCTTCCTGATGGGGCTTTATCTGACACAGAATCCACTTCAGACGATGAAATTTGTGATCCAAATTCTGAGGAAACTCCTGCATACAAAGCATACGAGTCTGACTCCAGCCTTGATGATGATGAGCCACTGGCAGCAATAGCAAGCACTAATCACCATCACCTTGATGTTGAAATTCATAATATCCATGCAGACAATGACACTGAGGTGCCAGATGATGATGAAGCTCAGCCAGGCCCAGCTCCAGTCAACAAAGTGTTTTCTTGGAGGCAGAGGAAACCTCCAGCTGCTGACATAGATGCTTCATTCCAAGGACCTGCGTTCTCACCTCCACCAGACGAAATACCAAGTCCAAAGTGGTATTTTGATCAGTTCATGGACAAATCCGTGTTTGAACATATTTCTCACCAATCTAACCTATATGCAAGGATGAAGAATGGCCCAGAACTGAAAACAACCCCTTCTGAAATGGAGCAATTCATTGGTTTGCACATCTTGATGACCGTGGTACGTATGCCATCGTACCGCATGTACTGGCAGAGGGCAACACACTATGACCCAATTGCAACAGTTATGGGACGTAAACGATTTGATCATCTTCGAACATACATTCATATGAACGACAATAGCGATGTGAAGCAAAAGGGTGAGCCTGGATACGATCCATTATTCAAGGTGCGACCAGTACTTGAAAAAGTCCGTGCCAACTGTTTGAAAGTTGAACCTGAAGAAAACCACTCCATTGATGAGCAGGTGATCCCCTTCAACGGAAAGATTGGAATGAAACAGTATATCAAGAACAAGCCACAAAAATGGGGATTCAAGGTCTTTACCCGTGCAGGTGTCACTGGACTAGTCTATGACTTTGAAGTATACACTGGAAAAGGGACTGTGACCAATGAGCGTGGACTTGGAGTTGGTGGTGAAGTTGTACTTCGTCTGGTGTCAGGAGTTCCAAAAGGACTAAACTACAAGTGCTTTTTTGACAACTGGTTCACTTCCCCTGAGCTCATAGTGGAACTGAAGAAAATGGGAATTCTAACAGTTGCTACAATCAATCGTAACCGTCTCCATGGATGTACGCTCAAAAGTGACAAGGAACTGTCAAAGGATGGGCGTGGTGCATATGAAGTGAAATACGAAATGACAAGTGGGATGGCCATCGTGAAGTGGTATGATAACAAGCCAGTGTTACTAGCATCATCCTTCATTGGCCCTGATCCCATTGATAGATGCAGAAAGTGGTCGAAAGAGAAGAAGGAATATGTGGAAGTGGACAGACCCCACATTGTCAAGGTGTACAACAACAACATGCGAGGAGTAGACTTGGCGGACATGCTGGCAGCTCTCTATCGCATTGAAATCCGCTCACGTCGTTGGTATTTGCGCATCTTGTACTACTTGATTGACCTGTCGCTGGTCAATGGCTGGCTCCTCTACCGCCGTCATCTTACCCAGAAGCAGGAGAAGAAGTATATGCCGCTTCTTGACTTCCGTGCTCAAGTTGCAGATGCCCTCATTAAGGTTGGCAAACAGGCTGACTTGAACAGCAGGAAAAGAGGACGATTGTCATTGGAAGATGTTCCAGAATCCCATCAAGCTGCCCCACCTACACATCAGAGGATTTTTGCACCATCGGTTGACGTCAGACTAGACCATGTCGATCACTTTCCCATCCATGCTGAAAACCGTGGACGATGCAGGCAGTGCAAGAATGGCTACACTCAAACGTCCTGCTTGAAGTGCAAAGTACTTTTGTGTTTCACAAAGGACAAAAATTGTTTCTTGGACTACCACACAAAATAGTGACATTCAGATATGGGCTTCTCAATAAGGATTTGAGACAACTTTGTAAAAGTTGTTTTGAAAAACTATTATACATATAAAGTTACTGTTCATATCACATTTAGTTCACCTCCACCTCCACTTCAGAGGATTTTCACATCACTTTCAGTTTATCTCAACCTCCACATGGCTTCTCAGTGAGGATTTGAGACAACTTTGAAACATCTTTTTGAAAAGTGCTATACACATAAAGTTTGTGTTCGTATCATATTCAGTCTTCAGTGTTAATTTGTCATACCGGGTCACTGTTTCAAATCTGCAACATCCCAGAACTCACTGCATGTGAAGATCTCTCTCAAAAAGATAAGTCAGAATTGTATATTACTACTAGGGCTGGGCCGATAACGCTTTTGTGCCGATTCGATTCTCCTACGATTTTTGGGTCCCGATTCGATTTATATTTTGATCCTGATAAAACAAGTATTGAATTTCCATTTTACCAAGTATTGTGTAATAACAATAATAATAATAATAATAATAATAATAATAATAATAATAATAATAATAATAATAATAATAATAATAATATATTTATTATATATAATTATTAATTATTATATATAAAAAATTATATATTATTATTATTTATAGTAGTATAGTTATTATATTATTATTATTATTATTTATATTTAATTATTAAATAATAATACATATAACATTAAATAAGTTTTATTATAAAAAAAATGGACCCGTGAAAATTCGACCCGAAACCGACCCGACACGAGCTATCATCATAAGTTCGGGAGTCCGAACCTGAATGAACCCCCAATATTTGGACCCAGAACCGACCCGACCCGAGTCTTTAGTTTCCGACCACAAACCTGAACCGAGTTACCCGAATAGAACCGAGACAATACAGCCTATAGTTGCTAATTTTAAAATTTGTCTAGCGTTGAATAAAACTTGATTTTCTTACCTTAAGTTGTCTCCTTCTGCCTGGTTCAGTTGCTCCATAGGCTACGTGATGTAAACAACAATAAATCCACATCGTTATTTTCTTTGTGGATACATGTGCTATTGGTAGCAACTGCTAACATTTATAGCCTATGTTATAGAGTGAGCAGTATAAAGATAGGAAGTGGGATTTCCTATTTTGTTGTACAGCACTTGAATGGACCCAGCCTGTCAGACTGTTAAATGCAATTTCACTCATAGGGCCATGCAGTGTCTACTTACAGCAAAACTGTGAACCGTAGTGGGAAACTACACTCCCAACGTGGATATGCTACATTGTTATAGTTTAATTTTGTTTTTTTGTTTTCCATTTTTTTGGAGCCATGTGATTGATGCTTGTGATCAGGGGGAGTTCTCAGAAACGAATGCAGTTTAGATTTACTGAGATTCTGGTGATGGTCAGGGTTGTGTGTGGGTCTGTGGTGATGTGTGCGCTAGTATTAGTGCTTTAGGAGTAGATGTGCTTGTGATCTTTTTAATCTTTTGAAAAAAAATTGCCCCACTTTTAATGAAATCTCCCAAGTTTCTCTTTTTTTTTTGAAGAGAAACTACAGAGTTGGCAGGACTCAGATTCACAGCAAAGAATTGTATGTCAGACTTCAGAGTACAGGACATCGAGCTTCCAGATTAAACATCAGTGTTTCCGCTAGAAAAAATTGGCGCCGGACAATGTGACCGGCAGGTTTTCAATTTACCGGACAAATGTTTGAAATTCCGGTCACATGGCTATATGAATTTATTGAGGTTAAAAATAAATCATATGCAGTAGTACGATATCAATGTAAGTCATTTAATAGTATTTTTTTATTGAAAAACAGGGTATTTTAAATAAAATAAGTCCCGTCAATTGACTCACGAGCGTAACTTCAAAAAATAAATAAACATTGCAGAAGCTTGCGCTCTTCTGACACATGAATGAACATATAAAAGAT
This sequence comes from Hirundichthys speculiger, assembly GCA_018398805.1. NCBI lineage: Eukaryota > Metazoa > Chordata > Actinopteri > Beloniformes > Exocoetidae > Hirundichthys > Hirundichthys speculiger. Next base: position 657,404 of record JAGFBZ010001331.1, on the reverse strand, counting down.
GAAGGCCTATATACTCTAAGATAAAACAATTTGTAAACAAATAAAAAACACATCTGGAGTGGCAAATAACATTTTAATAACATGGCCATGCTGCCAACTTGAAATAAAATAATGTCCGTTTGCTATATGCGTTTGAAATAAAACGGAATAAAAACTGAAAACAAACAGGGGAAATCCCTTCACCTAGATCCGGTGTATAACAGTTTACTTTTTGCGCATTTTCGCAGCACTGAAGTGAGCAGCTGCTGAATCAAAATCAAACGTTCCAAGCATCTCTCCACAACTTGCAATGCGCATCAGTCTGGTGACTTTGTCTTCCCCCAGGCGACTCCGCTGCGCTGTTTTAATTCGGTTCTGCAGAGAGAAACCTCTCTCTGCTGGCACACTGGAGACAGGGATCACGCAGGCTATCTTGGCCAGTTGAGCCCACTCGGGGTACATTTCACTAAAATCCCTGATTAGAACTTCACAGGCCGTTGAAAAGTTCAAGCCTCCATAACCGCGAAGCGCTGTCATTACTGCGACGGCATCTCTGCGCGCACTTGTGGCATCAATGACTGGGGCTGTGGCTGGAGCCGACTCGTCCTCACTGATCATTCCTTTTCCAAAGTGATCAGTGATGGTTTGGATGGCTGTTTCAGCATACTCCTGGAGCGCTGAACGGAGTGATAATTAATCAGTGAATGTTTTAATGAAACGTCAAATACGGTAAAATGTTCGAGTTATCTTTTTTATTAGTAGGCTATACCACAGTGCCCTTTATAGCATCTACCCCTATATAGTTTCTCTACATTATAAATATAATTTTATGATGATGATTATTATTTTAAGAATGACGCTATGCCACATGCAACAAATTAAATCACATTTGCTTTGCTTCTACTCACCACTTTGTGTCCCTGGGTATCGGGAGGGGTTCAGAAGGACATCAAGGCAGTTAAGTAGATCCAGTGAATCTTCAGGGAATCGGTCATGTAAAGCATCTATTAGATGTTGGATATAGTGTGCTCTGGCTTTTTTGAAAGCCTGAATGGCCCGGTCACTTGCATGTGTCACTTTCACTTCCCTGTACACGTCATCTTGGCAATCCGCCTGAAACCGCTCTTCTTCTGGACCTGGGGCATCGCGTAACTGTGTTAGTGCCGCAACTGATGCTTGAACCATTGGTCTAATTGTGGCAAGATTTACATCTTCTTTTTGGAAAACCAAATTCAGTTTGGTCATCACAGGTAACACATCAGCCAGGGTATGAGTCAAGGCGATGAAGCTGTATGGCTGGATTTGACCAAGAATACCTTGGGCTGGGGCATTTCCTCCCACAGCCTCTTCATTTAGCTCCATCACTAAAGCAGGCCAGTTACTTTTGATACTTTCCACTGCCTTGTGCAAGGACAGCCAGCGGACAGCGCACGGCTGCTTCAGGCTTGTCATGTCTTCATCGCTGAGCGCTGCTGTCAGTTGACGGAGGCGATTGGTCCTGCTGGCTGAGTGCTTGTAAAAGGAGTACACAGAAGCAACTGTGCGCTTGTAGGCCCCTATCTGGTCCACAGATTTGGCCGCATCTTGCGCGGCAAGCGCTACACGGTGTGCAACACAGTGCACCTGAATGGAAAACGCACTCTCTCTTCAGAAGAGCACCAACTCCATTACGCTTTCCCATCATTACACTTGCTCCGTCTGAGCCCAGGGCAATGACGCGGGAAAGCTCCACATCCCGCTCGCGGAGCACTTCAACCAGTTTGTTGAATATACACTGTGCAGTCCCCGGACTGCACATCATAATTCCCCCAGCAAACGTGTCTCAGCTCTCCCTTGTACTTCCATTTTGACGTATATGATCAGCTTCTTGTTCACGGTGATATTTACCGTCTCATCAATAATAACTCCTATGAAGTCACTACCCTTTAGCTTTTCATCCAGCTGCTTCATCACAACGTTTTCGAGTGCCTTTTCCATGTCATCAACGGGGGCCGCTGTGCCGGTAAATGCCGTCACCTGTCACGAAATCTGGAGCCTTAACTGCTCCAAGAAGCTCAGTCAAACCCTCATACTGGTGACATGCGATGTCGTTTTTGGCCATGTAAAATACAACTTTTAGCTGAGAGCACAGCTTCTTGTTTGAGGTTTCTTTTTGCCCTCTCTCACAGTGGCCTTTCATTGCTGCTCGCTGTGCGGATAAAGTGACCGCCGAAACATGATCAGTGCACCGACTGTGCTCAACGAGAGATGACATTCTCATGTTTGTTGATCCTTTGGTGAATCCATTCTTCCTCCCAGACTTCTCGCAGTGTGAGCAAAACATTTTTTGGGATCCATCGATTATGTCGCACCTCAGCCAGGGATATTTGTCTTTCCATTCAAGTCGGAACCCCCGACACATTTCGGGTTCTTTTCGGCGGGAGCCACAGCATCATCTGTGGTAGTCTCCATCTCTTCCGATAGCCTTTTAGAAGTAGACTCATCATCACCCTCGCCATTAGAGCTTTTTCGTTTAAGAAAATAGCTTTTGAGATTTGCCTGTTTCGCCATATCAAAGACCTCTCTGTTGTGGTGCGCGGTTTGTCAGATTTAATGAAACAAATGCGACAAGTTTCGTTCCGCGCAGAAAAAAAGTTTCATTCCACATATAGGCTACATTCATTCATTCACACATACACATACACTACCCATTCGTAAAAAAAAAAAAAAAGTATATGTTTTTTTCATAAAATTATGTGGAAATTACCCATTTTATTACAACTGAAATTGTGCTTGGGAGGAGTTTTTTCACCGGACATTTTGACCGGAGAGCTTATAAAATACCGGACTTCGGCATATTTTACCGGACAAAGTCCGGCAATTACCGGACAACGGAAACCCTGTTAAACATTCAGGAACTCCATATACTCTTCTGACTGTGTGTGTGGGGATGAGGTCTCCTTTGTATGTTGATCCTGAGCCCCCCATTTGAAAATCCCTATGAAATCCGTTTTATTTTTTCTCAAATTCGGTTTAAATTTGTATTTTCAGTTTTTAATTTTTGAGAATTGTTTTAAGCATTTTATGCAAATTTAACCCCAAGATAGTATATAAAGTAACGAAATACAGGTAATTTATGCAATTATAACTGTAAATTGTAATGTTTTCATACTTTTAAATATGTTGTTTCCAACCAGACAGAAATAAGAAAAAATAAAGCAAATAGGTAAAATCAATTTAAAGTGCAAAAAGAAAGAAATTGCAACAGCAGAAAACTAATTATTTTAGCTTGTTTAATTTCTTCTGTTATCAGACACATAGTTTGTCATAATGTACCTGACATTTATCAGCTATGTCATGACAAACTGTGTGACTGATAACAGAAAAAACTATTTTTACTATACCTTATGTAGAAACTATGAAATTCAAAGCACTTTTTTTTTTCTTTAGGTGTTCCAGCTATTACAGACATCGCCTTTTAACTACATAATTGTCTGCCTCTTTAGCTCAGGGAGTGACTCTCACCTTTTTACGTTTGTGCTTTTCACTCATTAAATGATCCTCGAAGGTATTTTTTTTTTTTTTATGTCCATTCAACTGTGTGCTGGCAAAACTTGCAGAACACTGAATCACCAGACATAATAATCTCTGAGAAACTGCTCTGCTCTGTACCTGGGAGTAAGCCGTTAGTTCCTTAGCTTCTTTGCCGGTTTCCCAGATGGCTGCTTTGACGTTTTTTTTTTTTTTTTTTCTTTTTGTTAATGAGGAAAGCTGGGGCAGGAGGGGGGTAGAGAAGTGCCCAGTGTCCTTAGCTTTTAGTGACCCCTCTTGAACATTTTCTTGAAAGAAAAGTTCCTTTTAGTCCGGGAGAAAAAAAACAAACTTTGACTCATATTGCCGTTAACTTCTGTTATATTGCACATTTAAAATGAATTCCGTTTTTAATCTCCAATACCTCAATTCTGTCCACAATTCCATGATTGCGGATTCCATAGGGCTCTACATTTGCTGTAGTGTTCCTGGACAAAATACTCAACACTCACACACTCTACATACTGCGTATAGCAGTGGTTCCCAAACTTTTTGTGCCCAAGGCGCACCAAAGGACAAGTAAAAATCTCAAGGCACACCTATTGTGCCAAATAGCCTTTATAACACGTGTTATCACTCATATCATGAAAAATATCTGTAAATGTGGATAATTGTATACTAATATAAAATTAAATATGACAAAGACAACTATATTGCTCATGAAATATTTATAAATGAAATATTTCAACAATTAATTTGAAACTTCATCAATTTAGGCTTCATCAAAGCAGCAACACACCCATTTAAACCAGACATGTCACAAAATTGAATACTGGGGTTAGGGTTAGGTGATACTGTCTGTTGACAGTTTTTTTTCACTTTTCTTTCGGTGGGTTGTCGGCAGCCTCTGCACTGGTGGTTGATGGTTTGCTCCGCACAAGAAAGCGCTCCATTTTCCCTCTCGTTATGTGTGTTTACGTTGGATATCTTGATGTGTCACAGTCATATATTTCTCACCTGCGCAACTGCCTGATCAGCGAAATATGGAGTTCTCTTTGAGGGTTTTTTGTTTAAGAATTGTGAGCTTGCCTCCGTAATATTAAATGAGTTCATACAAAGTAGTGATAGGCCTATGGTAAATTAAAAAATAATTACTTTTCTGTAATTGTATATTGCAATAATAATATACTGTATGGTTGTCCCAAAATCCCACGGCACACCCGCACTTGTCTCAAGGCACACTGGTGTGCCGCGGCACACCGTTTGGGAACCACTGGCGTATAGAATACAAATTAGGGATGCACATTTTGGATTTTTTTTTAAAACCGTTAACCGACGCCCTTTAATGATTAATAACCATTAACCGATAAGATTTAAATGCCCTTACATGCTGCCATTCCGACATACCACCATTTAGACACATCACCGTCCTGAATTACTGCTATTCCGACACACAAACTTCCCACCATTCCGACCCACCTGACCCGCCCCGGAGAGTTGTCGTGGATGCATGCGGAAACTTATCAGCTGTGTGTCTACCTGCATGGTCTGCGTTAACAGGACGGCAGAATTAGCTTTCCAGTTCTCATCAATATTGTGACATGTAGTTGTCACGTAGCTCTCTGTTGTGAACGCGGTCCAGCAGTTCCATTGTAATACCCACGAACTTAGTACTTGCAAGTCGCGTTTTCAGTTCCTTTTTCCTCTCCTGAAAATGAGCCTCTAATCGTCGGGTAATGGTCGGTCTTGATGGAATTTGGTAATTAGGCTCGATATAGCCCATTAGACCACACTGATGGGAAAAATGTCTTCTTCCACCATTGATCAGATTTTGTCCTTTAACTTCTCAAACCGCCACGCGTCACACTTTCTCCCGGCCATCATGGGGGGAAAAGTTCGCTGCGATGGTCCTCCATCGTCTGATGCTGGATGCTTGTTTCTTAAGTGGTACTGCATTGTACTCGTACTGCTGGAGTATTTCAGTGCTGTACCGCATAATTTTCAAATGACCAAACGAAATTGGGCAAGTTCACTTTCTACACGAACTAGTTAAGTTAATCGAAAATAGTTCAGTTCATAGTTCACAGAAATTGAAATGAACAAGTTGAGTTCACCATTTCAAAAAATGAACTAAATAGTTAATTTTTCTTAATTTTTTTTTTTTTAATCGACAGACACGACAGCCGTGTTGCCATGTTTGATTGTTTTCCTCAGATACATATCAGGCTTGTTTGTGGTGTATTTTAAATGTGGTTCGCTGGAAACCTGGCACGGTTTTGACCGTGCGTGAACTTTGAAAGAGCATCGTTCACAACTGCCCAAATGAACTCGTTCACGCTCGTGAAGGGGAACTTGAACGCGCTCAGTTCATGTTCGCGAAAAATATGAACTAGTTCGGTGAATTTTCGTTTAATGAACGCGTTCAGGTACAACACTGCACAGAACTCCTTTTTGCTCTCTTCATCTTCGCTGTAAAGTGGGCTGTGATGGGACGCACGTGATGGCATGTGTTGCAACTGTCGACACGCCCCCATGAGTTGATTGAATTACGTAGCTTAAAAACAAAATTGACCGTTAGTATTAATCGGTTAGAGCTACTGTTATCGGTTAACGGTTAAACGGTTAACCATGTGCATCCCTAATACAAATTTATAGTAAGTGTTACATGGGTGTTTGTGTGAATGGGTCCTTGTTCATTGCAGTCAGTTCTAGTGTACCCTCGTAAACTGGTTCAGAAGATGAATTTTATGCCACACAGGCCTTATTCATAGGTGAATTCAGAAGTCATGAGGCTTCAGCTTGTGGCAATGCAGATATGTGCACAACTAATTTCTATGTTTTCTTCGCTGTTGATCTTAAAATAATGAAAACAAATGGTACTAATGTGCTTATTTCTAGGTGGTTAGTGACATCAGCCCCGAAAAAACCAATGGTAGGAGGCAATCCGAGCGAAGTGAGTTTTTTGTTTAATTCAATGTGCGTTAAGTGCCTTTTGCTTAATTAAAGATTGCTTTCTCACATGTGTCAGTAACCAATTACATATTTGTGTTTCCAAATGGTTTTATCATGGTTGTCTATTTCATCAGTCTAGTTGATTCAAATGTTGAAAGCACTGTAATCCTTGGTGTGAACACAGGAGGGCACAGACTAACTTTCTGCAGGAGAAGAAGCTGCTAACTCAATATTTTTGGAGCAACAACACACAAATGATCACATTCCCAAAAGATATTTGTGTTATCTCTTAAAATTAATCTCAAGATTATTTGTACTTAACTCAGTTTTGTAGAAATAATTTGCACCGTGCTGTACATCTGTAAGGTCAATTCATTGTATGATACATTAGTTTTTTGTTATTATGATACATGTTTTATGGTATTGTATTTTTTTCCCTTTACAGTTTCTACTTTAAATAAGGTAAAACCTACCCAGGACAGAAAACTACCAATCAGTTGTCAAGAAAGTCAACATCCACCACTAAGAAATGATGTGAAAATATTGCTCCATGGAAGTCAACATCCTCCAGTGACAAATGCTGTGAAAATATTATTCCAAGACCTCAAACAGGGACATCCTGACCCGGTTAGTTTAAAATGCCAAAACGGACAAAAGAGGAGGAGAAACTCACCTGAAAACAAGCAAGATAGTACAGCAAAGCAGAAAAAAGATCAGGGAAAAAATACAACTGATACCAATTCTGCTGAACCAGAGGGAATGGAAGATTGCCACACAAATGTGTATTCCTGTAAGTATTGCAATAAGATGTTTGAAACCGACTTTGGCCGACGTGTACATGAGCATTCCCACAATAGATGTCGAGGCTGCAGGAAACGCTTCCGCTTTCGGAATGCTCTCAATTCTCACAAAAAATCTTGTACAAAGCTCAAGAGATTGCTGGTAAGAGAACGTGCCAAATCTCCCAAAACTCCTCGTAATGCACGCGCGCCCCATAAAACGGAGATGATCCTCAAGAAGGATACACATTCCTCTAAAGACAACGGTGAAGGATCCCCCATTCAGTTCTCTAGCACGAACGATGGCTACAATCTTGATTTACCCAGGCTCAGAAAGCGTATGCACATCTATGTATGTGAAAAACCATATCCTTGCAGTTTGTGTCCAAGGAAATTCCATAGCGCACAGGCACTTGGAATTCACAAAGCAAAAGCACACAAAAACCTCATGAAAACCACGGATCCAAATGGAGACCTTGGATGGACCGAGCCATTAGATATTGAAGATGGCGAAAAGGATGTGACATCACCTATCAAAAATCAAAATCAAAATAGTCAAGCGTAACAGAACATGTGAGATTGTAGAAAAAGTCGACTATCTTGTCCAGTCTCTCAGTGGTCTCTGTTATTGATTTATGATGTGCCGGAAATCCAGCTGTCGCATGATTGGCCAGCTAGCTTTTTTCTAAAAAAAAAAAGAGTAGTCTTAAATTAAAGCTTCAGACAAAAATGCATTGACTGTTACCATGACTAAATAAGAAAACGTGGTCTGCCATGTCAGAGGACTTTGAAACTGGGCGTTGCCATTTAAGCTCAAGATAAACAGTTGTCTCTTTTCCCGTTTAAGGCGAAATGACAAGGTCAGTGCATAAATAAATTAGAATTTCCATCTCTAAAAACTATTTTGTAAGACTTGCAAGATTTCCTTTTGGATGTCATGAAAGTTTGATATGATTTCTAGTAAGAACAAATTTAATTCTCTGTAAATTTTTGTCTACTGCTTGCCTTAACTACAACTTGTGTTTCTCTGTGCTTCAAGTTAAAAACTCATCACAGTTTGTCATTGTTGTGTTGTGCAGTTAAATCTTTAAAACATAGTACTGTGATGTGTTAAATCCTGTTTGTTAAAATCTGTAAACTGCTTCCAAAAGTTTAACGATTTAAACCTTACATTGTTTTATGCTTTTATAGTCATTTCATCAGTTCTTTTTATGTATATAGTTACTTTTTTCAATTATAAAAAGAGAGCTTGCTCCAGAAATTTCCAGTGAATGTGACATGTTAATCTATTATTTTAACATATTATTTTCACTTTTATTTAATGTTATGTCCGGGTCCTGACGCAAGTAATCTTACTTTTTGTTGTTGTTATGTTTGGTTTCATATGACTGTCACCCCAAGTGCTTGTGCTGCCATAACCATTGTCAGCATTAAATAAATTCATATTTTCTTCTTACACTTTATTTAAAGAGCTTCATTTGTGAAATATACAACACAATTTACGTTAATTGTTTGTATTGATTATATTCGATATTATGAATTAATGTAGGAGTACATTCAGCACCCGCTATGTTTACCTGTACTATCGCGAGATTTGCGGTCATTACCCCTTCACAGGTGCCAACCTGCTAAAGGGAAACCAGAATAGCTTTTTCTTTGAAGATATTTTGTTCATCTAATGTTGACCTACGAAGATACATGGCTACCGACTGTCAACCGGCATATCTACCAAAGAACGTGTTTGTCTCAGATGTATTTACGCAGTTGGCGTCTGTGCTAGCTTGGAGGAGCTAGTACATGCTACGCTCCGTAAAAGCTCCCCATTCACATCTCGTGTGGAGACAACGTTGACCTACAATTACCGGATTACAGCCGAGCAGTTATATATTTACCTGTCAGAGTGGGTTTTTAAAGCAAGATTGACGTTATTTTGAGCTGAATGTCGCAGCAACATTTCTCATCGCTGCTTGGAACATTTGATAACTGGATACAGGTTACCTGAGGTTACGATAACCTACGCTGAAACAGACTGCTCAGATTGTCAAGAGAGGGTTAATTCCAAAATAGACCTTAATAGAGGAAGCAAATTCTGCGATAATGTTGTAGTAAAACGGCGATGTGCAATGACAATGTCTCATGGCAGTATTTAGATGCCGGGGCAAAGGAGTCCGTCTGCTTCTTCTGCGGGCCAACCAGTCAGAAATACAGCTGCGTCGCTCGGTTTGTTGTTTTAAAACGCATCTAAACAAAGGAACATGGAGTCTGTGAGGAGTGCTTTCCACGCTCAGCTGGCCACAGTCATGGACTCGCTGCTGGCAGCCGCTGTGTGCGAGATCGCCAAGATCTTTGAGAGCAGCCTGTGCGAGCATCAGGCGGAGATGGCGCAGAGGACGGAGGAGATCTCCATCCTCCGGTGCAAGCTGGAGGGTGTCGAGAGGAGGCAGAAACCGAAGGGTGGAGGCATCGAGGAGGGAGAGGAGTCACCAGGGAACGGAGGATGCAGCTTAAAGCAGCGCACCGCGACAGGACCAGGTATTACAGCTCAGTTTGTCCTTTACAAATCATTTAAGGACAGCTCACTTCACATATCTGTCAGGTCCTGATAAAGTAAAAGCTCTTTCTTTAAAATTGTTTTCAGTTTGTACTTGTAACAAAACCAGTAAATTTGCTTGAATGTTTCAAGATTCTGAAACATCACTGCTGTTGGTTGCCTTTCTAACAGTTGGGGTGGAGCTAAGTACTTAATATATAAATTTACATGTACAGGGCCGCAGAAAATTTGATACATGAGGAGAAAAAAAAATTCTCTTTTTTTCTTGTGATATTTGTTCTCTGGACACTTATGACCATTTGAGAAGTTTTGAGGCTTAAGTCAAAATATAGCCAAGCTGTAAATCCTGCATGTTTTAGATGTTGCTCTGCTCAATCACATCTGGCTCAAATGATTGGATTACCATCAGCTTGTCACCAAGGTCTACACAAGTCTGTCAGTGATCCCCTAATTTGAACCAGGTGTGTTAGTGCAGAGAAAGTGTCTAAAATATGCAAGAGACTGAACCCTGAAGACCAGGACTGAAGAACTGTGTTGTAAATAACTTAAAGATGTCTGAACTGCACAGGACTTATTGTAAAACGTCAGTCCATCAACCTTACTTTGCATAACTCTGTTTTGATCATGAAGACATGACAGAAGTAGTTCCAGATACTGCACTCTCACAGAAACGTTTCTTGCGCAGGACTGAATGTGCGAAAGGATGCATCTTCTCGTACAGATTCGGTGGAAGGACTTAGTCAGAGCCCCAGCAGGCTGAAAGAGGAGGCAGTGCATCTCGATGGAGCTTCTATAAAACACGAGGTCTGAGCATGTCCTCCTCCCTGTAAGACGGAGATTGGTTGATAACGTAAAAAAGTTAAGCCTTCATGATTTCTGAACAGCCTTGTTTTGCCTGTTTTCAACAGAATGCTGGATCACAGTCTGTGTCAGGATCTGTCACAGTCCAAGCTCCAGAGGGAAGACTTGCTGCTGACGACCCGAGGCACATTGATGGCTTGCCAGCTATACAAGTCAAGAACAAAAGTCAGTCACTTCTCTCAACATTGACTCCTCAGCCTGTTCAGGGCAAGAGGGAGAAATTTGAAATTAGTTTTAGAATGTGAGGTCATCTCTGTTGTAGATGATGAGGCAATTAGGTCATTAATTCTTCTTTTCCTCCCTACTTTTTCTGCAGCGTCTAACTGGAATCAGAGCGGTCGGAGTACAGAGCTCAGACCTCTACAGGATCAAGATTCTACTCCTTTTCTGTCCATTTCTGAGAGTGGACATTGCTCTCCTAGGTCTGACCCCAGCCTGCCTCAGTCAGGAGACTGGTTATCAGGGTTGGACACCACCCGAAGTGGTGTTTCGGGCCTGAACAACCTGCAGGCAGACGCCACTGGCTGCTCTGCCTCAGCTGGTAGCAGCTCTGGTACAGATCCGTCCTGCTTCCGAACTGGTTTTGGATCACACGAGACCAGCAACGAAGATGATGAAAGCTCTTTCCCTTTTTTGGACCAGGAGCGTGAGAACCAGAACTCACTGCAGGGTCAAGGAGTGGGCCAGAAGGGAATTCAGCAGGATCATCCCCAGGCTCCTTCTGGTGAATCACCATGGCGAACCAGAGAAGACAGGGATGGGAGAAGCCCCGTTAGTCACACACGGCGGGTCACAAGTTTTGGAAACAGAGACCCTCTGCGATCACAGTCAAATTCCCTGGCGCTCTCTCTACGACACACTAACACTCTTGGCCACCCTCCAGCTTCAGGGGGAGGGAATGGACGACCTTACACCTGCCCGTACTGCACTAAGTGTTTTGCCTACCCGTCCCATCAGCGCAGACACCTTTTACGCCACACAGGAGTCAGACTACATCCGTGTCAGTTTTGTGACAAAAGCTTCCTCACTCCTTCTGAGCTCACTGTGCACACCCGCACACACACAGGGGAGCGGCCTTTTGGTTGTGCTCAGTGTGGTAAACGTTTTGCTCGCAGTGGCAACTTGAGAGCCCACCAGCGGGATGTTCACATGGGTAAAAGGCCCTTTGCTTGTACAGAATGTGGAAAAAGATTTGCCCACAGGGGGAACCTGAGGGTGCACAATCACAGAGTCCATCAAGGAGATCCGTTCTTCATAGATGATCAGCCTGAGCCTGACATAGGCACAAATCCCATTTAAAAAGGTTCTAATACTGAGTACTTTAAATAGTTTTGATTTGCTTGTGTTTTCACATCTGATGCAAGGCAACCATGATCCAGTAGGGGTGCACGATAATTATCGACCCGATAACTATCCGGCCGATAACAGGGAATTGTGACGTATCCCGATAAGTCCAGATATCATGACGAATAGCCCCTGATAACATATATATTTTTGTCAACACAGCAGTGCCTCGCTCCCTCTGAGCCTTGAACGACCGGGAGTGCAGTGAATGTTATGTTCAAGTGACGTCGGACATAATCAGAAAAACGAGTTCTCTGTAAGGAAAATCAAGAATACCCCCCTCATGCCGGAAAACAACTTCTTAACTCGGTCATAATTTTGGTAGTGCTGACTTTAATTGATATTCGTAGTATTTTCCCACATGTTACACATACAAAATAGAAAAAAAAAACAGGTAAGACCAAAAAAACGACTAGCAAACGAGGGAACGGAGGCATTTAGGTTACACTTTGAATGCAGCATTGCGGCACAGTGCGCTGATTTAAAAACAAACAAACAAACAAAAAAAAAACAACAACATGGAGGCGACTGTATGGAACTTCGTTAAAGTTTCAGAAGAAGATAGTTCGCTGGTTATTTGTGACAAATGCTCCAAGTGAAGGAGGGAAAAATAGCACAAGCTTTAATACCTCAAACCCGACCAGCCACCTGAAACATAACCATCGCTTCCATGGAGTTTTGAAATCGTGCTAACGTGAGCTAACATGAGCTAACGTGAGTAAGCCAGCAGCAAGTCTCCACGTTCTGCTCCCCTACCCTCTCCTCTCCACTCCTCGCCATCTTCTCTCATCTAAAGCTTCCATGAGATTTAAAAAAAAAACCCAAAAAACTATTGAACCTCATTTACTTTAATTAAAGGCATTAATTTGAACGGATCAAATTATTTTTAAAGCCTAAAGTCCTTAAAAAATAATTTCTTTGTTAGTATGGAGTGCACTTTTTCAGTTTGTTCACACAGACAAGTCTAACTTGTGTCAGTACATTATGACCTGTGCATTATTTTTTATTGTCATTGAGGAAGGCATTTTTTCAGTTAGTAATTTTGATGCATGTATTTCCATCAGTTCAAGGAGCCTTTTTTTTTTTTATATCAGTGAGTAATGCACCTTATTTAAGTTGATGTGAGATATCAAATAGGTTTGTTTGATAGCTTTACAAAAATGTTCGAGAGGCTCGCCAATAATTTTTCATTAGAAAAAATATCTGTTAATTTAAAGAGTCAAAACTGTTTTTGGTTTTGTTCATAGTATTGATGCAATGATCTTAGGTATATGTGTGTGTTATCGAGTTATCGGTATCGGCCTTTAGGAGCTGAAAATTAACGGTATCGGTTTTAAAAAAACAGTTATCGTGCATCCCTATGATCCAGATTTATTTTTTGTAATGAATAATGTGCATGACCCTAGTAAATTAATTTGATTTTCTTGATTTTATTTTCTGTTTTGATATTGCATCAGAATTACATTTCACACCAAGATTATTGGCTGTAGTCATTCATGAATAAGAAGTAACTTATTGGCTGTTCTTATAAAGAAAAATGCAAAGGTTGTCTTACAATGATGTTCTTCCCCTGTGAATGAAAAGTCATTGAGTACACACTGAGCATATTTTTCTTACGTGAAGTGAGAGAACAACAGCTGTTTATGTAGGATCATGTTGGTAGTAGGTCTAGACATGCTCTGCAGCAGGTTTGAATGTCCCCAAAGCAGTGCTTATGTATTTCCAGGCTTAATAAAACCCTGTTATCTTTACTGTATTGTGAATTAAAAGTGTTTAATTTAATGAGTGATAATATGGTTAAAGAAGGATGTCTTTTTTGCATCCTTTTTGTGAAATTAAAGAATATTTATCTTGAGAAGTTAGAACTGAACATTGCTGCACTGTTTTTTTTTTCCCAGACACCAGGGGGCACCATCAATACAGAAAAGGTTTGTAGAAATGTCAAGAGGACTGCTTTTATGCAGATTTTAGAAAGAATACCTGGTCTTAATGTGTTTTACCCTGTATTTCCAGATATTTTTGTGATGATGTTTGCACCTGTGACATGATGTCACATGTATTCTCTCAGGAAAGACGTGCTCATCACATTAAATCAGAATCTTTCCCTCATCAGAGTTCCTGTCTTTGCCTGCACATACCCCGCCTTCTGTCTTGCTATTAATTTTTTTTTTTCTTTTTTACACACTTAAACTTCTTTTGTCTGATTAAACCTAATTACATTTAATTATAGGGGGATTCTGCTGTCAGTCATGTTCAGGGAGAGTCTAGACTTTGGCTGAGTTACCATCATTGTACTGCAGCTTGAAATGGAAACAGTGTGGGAGCGGTTAAAAAAAAAAAAAAAAAAACCATTGCTTCAAGTTTAGAAAGTACTTTCTCAGCTTGTCTAACAATAACTTCTAATAACAAATCTGAAAATGCCTTGAGCATGTGGGCTGTGTGGAGGTTGATGGGGATATTTGTCCCTGTCTCTCGTTCTGTCTTTCACACACTCTCTTGGCTGCTGAGCAAGGTCTGGCCAGGCGCTGTGCATGTATTCCCCAGGCTGCTGAGTCCACGGGTTGCTCATAGAAAGATTACATCGAGCGACCCACCCTCCCCCTTAAAGGTCACATGTCTGTGTGTCTGTCCCTCTGGGTTTTGTTTTCATTTATTAAAAACTGAAGATCTTTTAGTGTGCAACAAAATGCCAGATCTGAATTGAATCTAATATAGGACATAAGGATGGGCAACAATTAAAAACAAAATTAGCTTGTCGCACTCAGAAAATGTAAACATTTATTACTCTGATATAGATCACGGTTATGTGTGTGAGTATGAACTGCTGTGAATGTGAGAGGATAGAATCCCCAGCGGGTTTACAGACCTTTAAGTGCTCACACTGAGTACAGTATCTGAGTACAGATGAAAGCATGGGGTCAGATGGGAAGATAAATCTATAGTCCGTTTTCGGTATCTAAAAAGGTGTGTGTGTTCGGTTGGAGGTCATGCAGACTATGCAGTGTTTCTGTTTATTTAGCTATGTGTAATCTCCTTTCTGCTCTAAGCAGCTTTGCCATAGGGGAAAAGGAATCAAATAAACACTTTGCAAGTCTGGAAAGACTTATAGTATGAATGCTGTGAAATAAAAGCTTGGAATAAGGGAATATGGGTGAGATGTGTAGAAGATAATTTATCTGTGGAAGCTACTCTTCAGTGTTCTACCCACATTTTGCCTCTGGTGTTTAATGAAATCAAACGAGAGTCTAATGGCTTCACAGGCCATTCTTCCTGTGATTTGATAAGCTCATCTTGTCTCAGTAAATGTTTATTACCATGTATTCCCATTTTATATTTTAGTGGGGATATATTATGTTCTTTATGTTTTTAAATCACCATCTATTAGTTCATTTATCTTCCCCTACAGATTGCAGCACTGTTTCATAACTTACTAAGAAAATATGTATATAGAGTATATACATATTTTTTTTAACATAAACTTCCTGCAGTCTCCACGCCTACAGCCCAAAGAGCAATTCCATCACCATCTCATAATCCATTAGCAGTCAAATGATCCGTACGACACCCAGTAAGCACACCCTCTCTCCCAAAGATGTCATATATGCAGAGATGTGAGATGAATTTTTAAAAATGTTTTAATATTCATATCCGCAAGTAAGGATTTTATTTACATACCAGTTTTTTTTCTCTGTGAGGTGGGTCTGAAAGGGAATTACCAACTGCCCAAAGGTTGTTCATAATCTACTCGGTCCCACCACTCCCCAGGGGCTCATACACACACATACATGCACATGCACATGCACATCCAGCCCCTCTTAGGGAATTACACTGCGGACTCCAGCTCAAGGCACTGGTTGATCCGTCGTATGCTGACTGTATTTAAGCATTCAGGGCGCTAATATTGTTAGGCTGTGGGCAAACTGCAGAGGTTTTAACTTACATCCCCTAAAGCTCTTTGTCAGAAATTTTCATTTCCTGGGTGGTGGACTTAGGTTCCTTTGTGATCATTCTGAATTAACAAATATTTTTCAAGTTTGTTTATAGATGTGCGAGAGAATAATACCTTACTTTAAAGATGCTGATGTTTCAGCCTTACGTGGGCATGTTTTGTATAAAGGCCATGGAGAGCATTCAAAGTGCCAAACTGGGGTGGGTCTCCTCAGGCTCTGAAGGTCGATTGTTTCTCTTCTTGTTTATGGGGAGCGCAGAGTGTGGTGGAGGGCTGGAGAGGAAGCACATTATCATCCTCCCCCAGATTTCCAAGGTTTTCCAAGAAGCTGTATGAGAGACTGCACGTATCAACGTGTTCTCCATAGGCCGCTCTTGGGTTGCTAAGCAACCTTGTGTCTGCACAGTCAAGTGGGGGTGGAAAGGGAGAGAGGCACCAGGTCATCACAGGCAGACACAAACGTTGCTGCAAGATTAGACACGTATTTTGCTTGTGATGACTGACGCTGATCATTAACGAAATGATTGGTAGGAAGCTGGAATCACGCTGGGATCTCCAAGTCCACTACTCTGTCCTCTACAGATTAATGTAAAATCTATTCATCTTTATCAGAAACAGCTGGAGATTCCATTTCTTGCACATTAAATCAATAAATGCAGAAATAAATGTTTCCACTATACATAGTGGTCTATGTACATGTATACATAAGCGACACATAGGATTTCTTATTATGAAGTCATGCTGTTCAGTCTTTTTATTACAAAGTAATGATTATTATTTTATTATTATGATGACAGCTTTTATTATTCTAAAAGCTTGTTAAGACGTTATTAAAAAATCACATTACACAGAGTTTGTACCTTTTTGTGTGTAATTTAGGAATTAGGACAGAAGCATATAAAGTCAGTCAGAACAGAGCAGTTTCTCAATTTTAAACATTTAACATGTTCCCTTATAGTCCTTATTACTATATTATAAGTTATATGGAATTTTTATTAAATAATATTTTACACACCTTTCACTTTTAGTTTTTTGACCCATGTTCTGTTTGTTTTTCCTTTGTCTTTTAAGAGAATTGTATAATTTATTACTTCTCTTGTGAACCTGAATGATGAGAAATGACTGTTAAACACACCTTATTTCTGGATTTTGTTTCAGACATTAAAATTAAACACTTCATCTAAAAGACTTTAAAAAATAATGCAAAGGGAAACTGTGTTTATTTAAGTTGACTTTTGACTACACAATATCTGTTGAGATCAGTTGGCGACAATGAAACAAGGACAGTGACTGTTTGAGTTTAAAACTGCACTTTATTTTATTAGCATTCAGCAGAACTGTCTTGTATATTAATCCATTTTTTATTGCTTTGATTATAGTTTCAAGTTCCAGAACACTGAAATTCTGTGACCAGAAATGTTTTTCAATTTCTCAAAAATTGAAGCTGTGCAAAGCTACGTGTTATTTAAAACTTGTTTATAAACTAAAAATGAGTCATGTGTGACTCAGGAGATTTGCTGTTAATCATCCTTTTTTTTTTTCTTACTATCAAGTTTTTGTTCACATAAAATCCAGACTCCTGCAACATGGCGAGTCTTGCCTTTCTGTGTCTTTGAATGCAAGGTTGGGTGTTCTTGCAGGGCAACGGTCCAAGCCAGGGAGGGGTTGGTGGGTGGTCATACCGGCTGTCACCAAGGTAACAGGGCGGTCAGAGGCCAAGGCTTCACGCCTGAATGGCGCAGGAGACAGACTGCTGCCACACAGGCGGACCCTGGCAGGTCACTGCAGGTTAACAAAGACGAGCTGAACTGGATTTACTGCAGCTAAACAAATTTAGCCACATGCAGGGACATGATGGTGATTATACTGTTAAATGGCTTCATGTGATTTTATAGTCATACTTATTTTAGGCACTCTGGTTAGTCTTGATTTTTTTGTGTGATCATCTTTAAGCTATTTTAACTGTTGTCTTATGAGGAGCATGGGGGGAATATTGTTCAAATTTAGCTGGACTTCTGAGTGCATTTTAAAGCAGTGAGATAAACATGTACGTTTGATTTTAAGGAAAAATAAGTGTTTTTTTTTTAATCTCTTTAGAAGAGCTGTTCCATATTGTTGATAGCTCAGTTCTTTCTGTGCTCTTTCCAGAGTCACTAAAAACTGCAACTGTTAGACCAAAAAAAACAGAGTAGCAAAAAACAGGACCATCTAGAACCTTCAGTTCACAGGTAAGATCACCGAGATGGTGGCTTTAAATCAAATCGATAACTTATTAAAGAACAATGACACCCTCGACAACTCTCAATCAAGCTTCCAATCATATCATAGCACTGAAACAGCTCTCGTAAAAGGTTTTAAGTGGCATTTGGCTGAACAGTGATTTGGGGAATCTAACAGTCCTGGTCTTATTGGATTTGATACAGTGGTTCGTGAAATGCTTCTAGGTAGACTGGAAAAGTGGGCTGGGATTTCAGGGACTGTGATTGTGTGGCTCCAATCATACTTCTAGGGCCGAGGCTACATAGCCAGTATTGGTAAATATGATATGAAAAAACCACCTTGACATATGAAGTCCCTTTCTTTTTTTCAGTCACTGGTTCTGATGCTGCCCCCCCAACGGATGACTGCAGTTCAGACTGCAAACATCTTTCTGCGAACACCGAAGACCTAAGCTTCTTCAAGAAGTCAAATCTGCCCTGTCCCTTCTTGTAGACACCATCAGTGTTGCGTCTCCAGTCGTCTGTTGTCCATGTGAACACCGAGATATTTGTACTCCTCCACCACCTCCACTTCTTCTGTCATGATAGAAATATAATTTGACTTAATCCTTGTCCTCCTAAAATCCACAGTCATTTCCTTTGTCTTGTTCACAATCAAGATGAAACAATTGTTCCCACACTTTGCCACAAAGCTGTCCACCACTTCTCAGTCTCCTATCCATCACTGATACACCAGACCGCTGCAGGGTCATCTGAGTATTGAGTTAAACCAAAAGTGTGTAGGTACAGCCAAGGGCGGGTGATTTCAGAGGGACAAAAATGATAATTTTCCATTTGAAAATACAAAAAGCAGCCAGACCCATCAGACAGAACATTACAGAAATAGCCTACACAAATTAATTTTGATCCAAAGTGTACTTACTTTCAAGAATATGAATTGAAAGCAGTGTAAAGGATAGGCTTGAAGCTGTCCAACTTTCAGCACCACAGAGTAGAGAACGGATCCCCTGAGTATTATTAATTGGCTGTTTGTTTCTTTTTAACCATTCCTAAAACTGATCTGAAAGTGATTCCAACAATGTTGCTTGCCTCTGTTGTTATCATCATAATGACTGTGTGGTTACCACCATTCACTGCACTTAGATCATTATACTGTAATTCTTGCTGGGTTCAACCCTTTAGACTAGTAGACATGCATGTGCGTTGAAGAACATTGAAACAAATTCAAATATTTGTAATGTTAATTATCTCTGCAAGCCTAATGATAACGGGGAGATGAGTCAAAACATCAACTATATGGATACTGCAGATTTAACCACAAGGGAATTTTCGTAACATGAGATGTACAGGTAGCTATAGGAGTACATAAACTTGGGGGGAGCTTTGTGATGAATATAATTATGTCCTGTTGGGGGGCAGGGGGGCAGTTGGAAGGGCAGACAGGGCAGTGGTGTGTGGAGCATTGCTCATCACTGGTAAGTAGTCGGTGGGGGAGGGAAATGCTGGCAGACTTGGATAAGTCTGATAAACAGCACTTCTTGTTCCCTGGGATGGAGGGTTAAAGCTTGGTGGCAGACAGCCAGCACCAGTGACGGCACCAACTGTCACTGGCAGCCCACACTCTCTGCCACCACATCAACTAAAGCCTCTCTGCGTGTCTGTGTGAGTCTGTGTGTTTAAAGTGTTTCTCATTCAGTTAAGCACCTTTTTACACTGGTCAAAAAAAAAACCTATGAACATCTGGCTCTTAATTGCAATTTGAAAGTGTTTAATCAGGGTTCATTCTCATGTCAAAAGGCTCTGCAGTTGTCATGGGTAATTATTGGCTGGTTCCAATTGGCATTGATGGAAACACAACTCCTGAGTTTGCATGCTAATTTTCAATCAAGATGCTGCGCTCAAGGCTGCAACAGTGGGCAGTGAGCACGCTGTTCTTTACAAAAATGCACAATTACTG
Source organism: Hirundichthys speculiger (assembly GCA_018398805.1). Taxonomy (NCBI): domain Eukaryota; kingdom Metazoa; phylum Chordata; class Actinopteri; order Beloniformes; family Exocoetidae; genus Hirundichthys; species Hirundichthys speculiger. The sequence goes on along the minus strand of JAGFBZ010001331.1, from coordinate 637,303 downwards.
GTGCGATTTCACGTAGAGCCTCTAAAACTAACAGTGGAGACTTGGTATACAGATTCCACCTTGCTTAGAACAGCTTCAGGTGACGTTTCTGATTGCAGTGGTGGGTCAAGTCTAGTGAAACATTTTTTTTGTATTGAACACAGTGTAATGATGGTGTCTTGTGCGCTGATGCCTGAGGGCTTGAAAGTCATACACATTCAACAGTCGTTTCTGGCAGTGAGATTCCCTCTGAGATTTTCCCAGACTCCCTAAATGTTTTCACACTATTATGTACTGTAGATGTAGAAAGGCATAATGCTATTTTTGAACTGATCAGACATTTTCTAACAAAGTTTGGCAAAAAGTGACAAGTTTGCTCTGAAAGACTGAACGTTTGGTGGGTGCTTCTTTTGGAAGTAATTTTCTTTGTTCTTGTTTCTGCTAAATAAGGGTTCAGTTAACAAGTAACCGTTCTACCTTCCCCCGAATTTTTCTTCAGATGGGGGTTGGAGAACAATCTTACAATCTTGAATATGAAGATTATTGGGATATAGAAGAAATGAATTGACAGAAAATACTTTTACCTCCCATATTATAATTGTACAATTGTACACTTACTGTACAAATATAGAATAGTATGCCTATATTTTTTTTCTATGTCATGCTTTGCATTAGACCATACTAAGACTTAAATGGCTTCAAATAATTAGTGATTATTTTGAAATATACTTTCAAGTGGAAAATTATATAAGGCGATCAAAGCTGCACACCTGTAAATTGAATAACCCGTAAATTGAAGCCAGAGGACAGCTTTTTAACACATCACATCTTGCTTGTTTAATCTGTGCAAAAATGAGCATGGGGTTTTATGGGGACAGACGTTGACCTATTTCCTCAGGAGTTCCTGGAGTCTCTGCAATTCAGCTGGTGGTACATAACCCACCATAAAAGCACAACTGGAATTTGTATTAATTTGCCTTTGTGTGGATTAAACAGATTAAGACATCACATGCTCATTTAAGACTTTGGCCAGAGCTTGGCTGGCTGTTTTCAGTCAGGTGCTGTTAATGTTTTCCAACCTTTAAGGAGAGTGGATTTATTTAACAACAGCAATATGTACAATAATAACTTGATAAGGCATTTTAATGACACTGCTAAAATTCTGATTGTTTCAGTGTAAATTCAATTATGTCTCCAGGCGGGTCCTGTGGTTCGTGCAGCATCAGCACCAAGTCTAGTGATACATTCTCTGCTCCTCTTCTCATGTCTCTGCCCTCCCTCTAATTAATCACAGCCTTATAAGACATCCCCTCCACATCCCACTGTGTCACCCTCTCTCCATCCTCTCTGCTTCTGTATCATTGTTAATCACCTGCAGTGAGTGGTCAGGCAGATGTAAAGTTTGTGATGATTGGTTGTGCCAGACGCAGGGCGGGGCCTCTGCCGATGCATCATCCGAACGTAGCAGCGCAGCAAGACGGATCCTCTCTGACTCTCCCTCCCCCTCTCCCTACCTCTCACTCTGACTCTCATACATACACCAAAGCACAGATTGCGGCAGAGAACAGGGCCAACGGGATTTTATTCCTCATTTCGGAACAACCGTGAAACCGGAGAGGCAGTTACCTGCTGCGAAGGTGAGACGTCATCTATGGAGAAACCCCCGGGGAGCATCTGACTTGCAAGCTGCTGAGCGTGTAGGTGAGTGTGTATTTAGCCCACAGTGTGCGTGTGTCTATCCATGCGTGTGAGTTCACTGCAGATTCAGCAGCACTGCAGATACTCCACCGAAAGGCTCTGCTCATCCCTCCCTCCCATCCCCCTACTCTCCTCCTCATCAACCCCTCCTCTTCTCTTGGAGAATTCCATTAACAGGGACTTTACTCATTTCTGGGAGTGTGGTCTGCGTGTGCTACTGTGCGCGTTTGTATGAGAGTAACTGATGTGGCCACACCTGGAATCAACAAATGCAGGGTGGACAGGTAGCCCAGTGCGCTTGATTTTTTTTCCTCTCCTCACGAGTGATCTTCGCTCTCCAAACAAGCTCACGCTTTCAAATTATCGCCCCCCTGCAGGTTTGCATCTGGCTCTCAGAAGCAATTGCCTCAATTTCTCCTTTGGGACCGGCCCAATCCCTCCCTGCCTGCCCCTCATCCTCATTCAAGGATAGGATGCTCGGCTGTGCGCCCCTGTGCTGAGAAGGCGTCGGCGGGCAGCAGCATGGGCGCTGTGCTGGCCGGCATCCTCACAACCCCCTCCACCACCAATCTGCCACCACCACGTTGCCCCACCAAGACGGGCGCCCCCCCCAGCCCCGCTGATGGGCGAAGACACTGACGCCACCCCGACGCTCAACCACCACGGCTTCCTCCCTGACCACAACTATGTGACTGACGGTAAGAAGAGGAAGACAGATAGAAGCGTGCTTGTGTGTGGGACTTTGGAAGAGTTTATGTGCGTGAAAGAGTGTGTGTGCGTTTGACAGCAGGACAAAACAAGCTTCAGGATGTCTTCTTAATCTTCTGTAAGCTTTGTGTTAATGTGTTCAGGCAGAACTGCAGAGAGAGCAACAGGATCAATGAAGGAAAATAAAACCTCATTGGGAATCCCTCCTCTCACAAAATGTGTATTTTGTGTCTTGCACTTTTCATTTATGTTTTGTTTGTGCTTTCATAGCCACTTTGCTATTGTGTCACAGCTTTTTGTTACACCGCAGGGAAGAATTGATCTGGCCTCTGTCGAATTGTGCTTTTGTTTGTCTTAGATTGTGTCTGTATCCCACACAGTTGGGGGACTCATTTTTTCATCAGTCAAAGATGTAGGACAGGGGTCTCCGACTCCAGTCCTCGAGAGCCCCAACCCTGCATGTTTTAGATGTTTCCCTGCTTCAGCACACCTAAATCAAATGAATGGATCATCATCAGCCCGTCATCCGGGTCTGCACAAGTGTGTTCATGACTCATTCACGTGAATCATGTGTGCTGAAGCAGGGAAACATCTAAGACATGCAGGGCTGGGGCTCTCGAGGACTGGAGTTGGAGACCTCTGATGTAGAATCTTCCAGAAAAATAAGTCAGAAATGTCCACCACATTCTCGTGTATGTATTGGGCTGCATGTCATCCAGACTGAGTCATACACACGTTCTCTCTGTTGCACCTATTTCTCTCTATAACAGGTATGTTGTCAAACTGAATACATATCAGATCTGTATCAGAGGAATATTGAAAAACCCATCAGCAAACAAACTGCATAAACTGATTCCTCTGGTTTGTTTCCTTGCAACAGATGGAGCATAATGTTGAATAACAAACTTAAATAACACCGCTAATCTTACCTTTGCAATGGCTTCCCTGTCTGCCTTCCTGCCTTGTTTGTCCTGTTTCTTAAAGATCAATGTTCGCCTTGCTTCGCACACCAGATTATCACCAGATCAGAGGGTCATGAATGTGTTACAAACTCATTTATGGTTCTCATATCACTGTAGAAACTGAATTCAGCTTTCTGTGGCTCAGCTGTCACATAATTCTACTCTGGCAGAAGCACATCATAGTCAGGGGAGACTTGTAGTTTTGCCTGCTGATTGTGTAAATGCTTGTGTTCACTGTAATGGATGTCTTTATATGTGTGAATGCGCTTCGCTGTTTGCCTCTTATGTGATATTTGTTTATTCCAGGAAGATATTTTGATGTCTGATGGGTAGAGAGTAAGTCTTACCATCCACCACCCATATTTTATTGCCATAGAAACAGTCAGTGGTGATAAACATGCTGCTTTTCATGCTTGGCCAGTATGATTGACAGGTGGTCTCCACCCACCAATAATGGCAGTATTAATTATTCTATGCAGCTCAGACAGACAGAGACATTATTCATGGTGAATTGCTGATGAGCTCACACCAAAGTGGACACACCACAGAGTACGACTGGTCTGAAAGTGCCATGAAAAAGAATGAGAGCAGAACGATTGTTCTCTAAAAATCAGTTCCCCTGGAATTCCTCTGACCAATTTGTTTTTAGTCACAAATAAAATATTTCATTACCTGCCTCTATCTTGACATCCACATCACTTCACCTTTCACCCATGCTCCCCTCGTCCCCTCCTCCCTGTTTCCATTCCCCACTCCCTCCCTTCTCCTTCTCCATCGGTCCTCAAGTGTAACTAACAGTACTGCCCGGTGCTGAAGTGGAGCATCTGCTAAACAATTAACCAACAGCGCTCTAAAGGCTGTTTCAAACAATATGTTTCTGGATGTGTGTGAGAAAGACACAGTCAGACTGAAAGATTTTGTTTTTGGTCAATTTTATTCTTGGTCTCGTTTCATTCATATCACGTACGTGAGCACATAGTGTGTGCGCAACCTTTTGTTTGCTCATGTTTGTGTAAATGTATGGATGAGTGTCTGCAGGTGTTTGGGTGTCTGCTGTCCCCCCCCCCTCACACGTTTTACAAAAATATCTACCTGGGCTACAGGGCCATCCTCACAGTTGGAGTATTGTTGGGCTCATGGATGGATGATGAAATATTAACAAATTGAAAAATTTGGGAGTGTGTGTGAATTTTGTTACATCTTAATAAAATGTGCACACACGTCAACTCTACATTTATTCTGTGCCTGGTGTAAAAGTGCCTCGCCCTGCATTATTCTGTAGAGTTAAAAACAAACAAACAAATACACACACACAAAAAAAAAAAAAAACAACCTGCAGTGACAGATTTGAATGTGTCTAAAAAACTGTTTGATTTGGGTGTTTTTTATTTTAGTAAGGAGTTTACAGTGCTGGAACTTGAACAGAAACTGACCCCCCCTTCCTCAAGGGAAAAAATAAGACAAACAAAGAAACAAAAACAAGAGAACACACATTTTTTTTCTTTCATTTTGTTGGAGACTCTCAGTGGAGTTAAGGACTCTTTGGTCTTCAATCCATGTGTGAAATCACATCCTCCCTGAACCACCCGTTCATAAGCTGAGCCTAGTGAAACCTGGCATTGCTATCCTGTAATGTGGATGTGCCATCAGGGAAAAAAGATATCATGATTGAAAAACTTGGTCATTCAGTATATTCAGGTAGTCAGTAATTAAATAGGTTCACAGTTAGGGAGGAGATACTTTGAAAGACATTGGGAAACAAAAGGGCTGTTTTTTCCTTTTTTTTTTGTGACTTCCACTGCCCGTGATTCTTCCTTTGACATCAGTGAACCATATCATAGTGGGTACTCTGTAATGCCTGTCTGTGCTTTTTGAAAAGAAAGGAGTTACAGGACTTTAGAGTAAACTATCGAAACTGACGATGCTGAAGATCAGTTTGCACTCTAACATTACTTCTGGATGTAATGACTTTGGGTCTTTTTGTCGTAAGGCAGTTTTCTGATGGTAAAGTTTTAGTTTACTTGCCAATAACAGAAAAGCCATTTGAACTCTTAATTATTGCCATGTAAACTCCCCAGTGTACATACAGTAATGTTTACTGTACGTGGGGAGACATACAGGACCCATTAATTGTAGATGTAGCTCACAACATAAACATTGACTCAAATTACTACACCATCTTATACTTTTATATGATGTCATTTATTATTAAGCTCATTAATAATGGAAATTAAAGTGTAGAGTTAATGCACTCATTTTGGTTTGTTCTCCTTCTTCGTTGTGTTGTAAGCAGAATTAGCACAATGATCATTCCCTCCAAAATCCCCTTAAAGAAACCAAAGTAAGACTCTTCCATTAGGTGTCCATCACTGTTCATTCCTCATATCTTGCTTCCTTCCTTCCTAACCCTACTTGTGACTATTTCATGTTACATATAAGCAATGTGATCATGAATACACTACAAGCAGATTTTTTTTTTTTTGGTGAGTACTCATGACCGAATGTGGTGATGTAGTAACTCAGTCCCTGCCCTTAACCCTGCCCGGTCCTCCTTCCCTCCTGACCCTCTGACTCCCTGTTGCCCTCCTCCCTCCCCTCCTTCCCGTCCATCATTGCTCCTCTTGCAGGGCTGCTCCTGGCTATAGCCTGAAGAGCTCCGCCCATCCTGTCCACCCCTCTTCACCCTGGAGTCCTCCCCCAGGATGTTGAGCCCCATCCAGGTCCTGTGCTCTGACATCACTACCCTTTCTCTGGAGCCTGAGCCGTTTGCCTCTTACACTGAAGGTGTGTGCTCTATCCTCTTTTATCCCGAAGGTCATATCTGTGTCGCCACTTGACCCCAGGGTGAGATATGAGGGCTTACGTGTGAGTGCACCTGTGTGTGAGAGGTTGCATGTGAGAGTGTGTTTCTAAGTGTGTGCTTGCAGGAGTAGTTAGAGTCAGGTGAAATCTCCTGTGAGCCTGAGTGTTATAAATATCTTAAACACCCCTTTGTCTCTTTCTGACTGTCTCATCCGTTTGGCGTGTCTATTTTTGTAGCCACCTCTTTATTTTTGTCTCGGCCTGCTTGCTTTATGTGAGTGCATGTGTGATAAATTTCTTAAAATAGTTGGAGCAGATGATATCCTGTCTAATTCAGAGCAAAGCGATCTTACATCTTATTGTTTTTAAGATTTAAGTGAAAACATACTCAAAAGTCTTTCAAACGAAATGTGCACAGATTTGAACCTATACTCTTGTAGATGTGTCTGCATAGACATTTTTCTTTCATTCTCAATTCATCTCCCATTTATTTGAGCTATTTACTGATTCACCAGGAGTCTATGAAAGGTTTTGCAGTGAATAGTTTGTTTCTCTGGGTTGCAAGGTATTTCCTTTGATATTGTGAAAGTCTCAACATAAAATTTAATCTGCTCACAAAAAGTAACTGGACTCACTAATCTGTTAATCCATGATATGTGTCAGTTTGAGAGTTAAAGACAGAGAGGAGAATGAAGTAGAGAGTGAAGGATTACTCTGTTATTCAAGAAGTGCCAACACATATCCCTTTTTAACATCCCTGGGTTGGGTTAGGTGTAAACCAGCTAAGCTCCTTATGTTTTTTTGTGTTGCAGTCTCATAAATCTAATGTAAAAGCAAGCATTTTTTAAAAATCAAAAATGTAGCGCATTTTGCAGCTTTGAGAATCGGTGCACTTCTAGGATGTTTTTGCAGCTAAAGCAGGATTACAGGTGTATTCCACACATGCTGAAGCTGGTTTTGATTCTAATTGTTTGTGTCTATAACCATTAGACTCACACCAGCTCTGCTCCATTGTGCTGATGTGTGTTTGGAGAAATGGCAGTTTCCCTGCTGTGCCAGGTTTAAATCACTCCTCTGCACACATATGCACCTCTAACACAAACACATGCACCACTTTTTTTTCCCCTCCCCAGATAACTCTAAAACTGCAGGACAGGGATCAATTTACCGTCTCCCTCCGGCAGTCTTTCCCCTCATCTCTCTCTCTTACTCCCCCTTCCCTCCTTCCCTCCCGTCATCCAGTTTTTTTCTCTGCAGTGTAATTGAGTACACACACTTGTGCACATGCACACAGGAAATGTGGCTTGCCTGAGCTGCAGCATGCGCACATTTTTGCCAACACACATACACGTTCATCGCCTGCTGAGTGGCGGCTTGTCCTGGCTTTTAAGGAGTGTGTGTTTTTGGCTCGGCTTTAATGGCCTGTGTTTACCCAGAGCTGAGATTTCTATAATTGGAATGTCTGCTCCCCTCTGTCCCTATAGAAGCCCTAGATAAAAGGATTTCCCCTCTCTGTGTCTTTACTACCACCTTCTTCTGTCTCACCCTCCTCTCCTCTCCTCTCCTCTGTACAGTATGTGTTTGGAGCTAATCATTTCCAATTTCATTAAATCTTAATTAGATCCTTATTTCCTCAGTTACTATTAGTTTGTGCTTTTTACACATTTGATATAAAAATAAAATATGCACATCAAATGTACACATGACAAATGTGTAATATCAACCCAATTTTTAAAATTAATGTCAGGATTTTATTTCTATAATTAGATAAAACTTCCAAAAATGTTTGTGCTTTCAAATTTTTAAAATAAGAAAGATCACATGTTTATGAGGCTGTATATAAGATATTTATGATATATTAATTTAGCCAGTTATAGTTCTTGAATTGCAGGTCTGTGAACCCGTCTGAGTGGAGGACTGAGCCTCTCAGACCAACAGTCAGTGTTTGGAGGTTTTCAGTGCAGAGCTATCCAGACCAAAGCTTTCTGTTTCATCTACAAGCACTGTTGAATCCAGGAAAAATGTAAAATGTTGATTAAAAAACATTTTAGATAATAACTGATAGTTTAAATATATATACATACTTTTTCATAACTTGTCAATGCTTCTTGAATTACAAACACAATAAGAAAAGGTCATGCCTGTAAAACATTGTGTCTCAGATTCTGCAAATTATGATTTATTTTCCGTTTTAGGTTTCTTTGATGTTTGACTGTGTTGCTGAGTTCATTCATGTTGTGTTTGGTTGAGTGTTATTGTGCGCTGTCTGTGTGGGCACATGCCCCTGCAGTCACAGTGTGTTCCCTCAGCTTCAGCAGTGTGACTATGAGTCAGACGAGCCTGCTGATGCTGAAGGACTGTTTGTTGGAGATGGACACCGCTGCCTATTGTAGCACGCAAATGTTTATACCACAAGGCAGCGATTTACAGCTCGACAGTCCAGCAGACAAACACGCTCATGCAGGTTAAACATACAGCAGCTCACAGAGGAGAAACATGGTGCTTGTTTCAGCTGTGGCTGCCGTGCTCTTCATTATTCTAAGGTACTTAAGAGAGTAAGCGAGAGATGTGTATGTGCAGGAGAGGTGAACAGAGAGGCACTGAGACAGAGAGAGAGCAGGCTGAGAACAGACAGAGGATGAGACTAGGGAGCCCGTGCTCCATATTTCATTCGGTTACACTGTGTGCTGCTCCGGTGGTTTTGCTTTGCTGAGCAAGCAGTTTGCTCTCACTTGCACAGAGAGCCTCCAGCACGTGCATCCACTGTGCCTTATTAAAGCTCCCTGGTGTCCATACAGATGTTTGGGAATTTGATTGCCCGCACGGCATGTGCGAGTGTCGCATGTGTTCCTCCACTGATTCTCCAGAGGCCAGAAATACTCCGTCTACACTGGTTTGTGGACAAAACTGCAGCAGCATAGTTATTTCACCATGCTACTTCTTCCTGCGAGGATTGGATTGATGAATCCCACTTCCTCTTTCCTCAGACTTCCATATACGGTGAAACTGTTGTGAATACAGCAGCCGCTGGTTGGCTCAGCATGTTACCATGGCAACCCCAGCACCTCTTTTCCTCCACCTTCCTTTTCCATCCCTCCCATTCTTCCACCACCAGCATCACCACCACAGTGTAGACACTTGCATACAGCCAGTGTGCCATGAGAGAAGAGAGGAGACATGAAGACAGGAGAGGAAAATAAGAGAGTGACATGAGATAAAGAAATTAAGAACAAAAAAAAAAAAAAAAAGAACATGTGGGAAGCCTAAGATATATATAGATATTTAATTACACTGAATGACTTCCAAGATGGAGTAATAGAGGATAAATAAAAAGAATAAAGATAGTAGAAATAGAGAAAAGGGTAAAGCAGTGAGAGGGAGAGCAGCTCTGGTGATGTAGAGGTTCCAGAGCAGTCCCTGCCTCCACTCATCATAAAATCTCCTCCTCTCAAGGCCACCACAGACAGACAAAGCTGCAGCTCTGGTCCTCAGTAATACTCTCTTCATCCCCTATTTTTATTAAGGCCAAAGCATACTGAGGACATCTGACCTATAAAAACTGAGCCTGGAGGATTTTCGAATGCTAACCAATAACATTTTTAAGGATGGTAGCAAACTTCAGCATTTGCTGCACAAAAATATGAAAGAGGCAGAACTGCTCTATTAAGCCTGGGGTGTGTGTATCTTTTTTTTTTTTTTTTTTATTGCTCCACTCGTACAGCCCTGGTTCGAGGGATTGGCGCTCCTTAATAGTACAGCAGGGAATATAGAACATCTTTTAAAAAAGATAATATCTAACCAGATATAGCAGATAGAAAAAGATACATCAAAGGGGCTTCAGGCTGACGTGAGTGGTGGTTTCAGCCAGTATATGCCAACCACTGAACCAAGAATGTAGAGTTCCACGTCTGAGAGCCAAGGAACACTGACAGGCTCAGAAAGAACAAGACAAGCGATTAAAGAAAGCATTTTGAAACGTAGCAAAGATCTTGAACTCATAACTGTGGCAGAGTTGCAGAAACTACCAGCATAAAAGTGCAAGAAGCTTCTAGTTAGCTACATGAAATATTTAGGTATTTAAGGAAGACTTCAAAGACAAAGAGAAGAAAAATATGACTTAACAGTTGCGTAATTTAAATGGGAAACAGATAATCTGCTTGCTTGGTTAGTTCTAAACTAAGAAGAAAGCCTCACAGCAGCTCAAAAAGTACAAAAAGTGGAAAAAATTAAAAATTTGATGAATGTGTGGTTTTGGGAAATAACATCCTGGATCAGATGCTGTAATTTGGTGGAGTTTCTGCTGGCCAGTTAGTCGTGTATTGCTCTGATCATCCTGAAAGACAGATGGAAATTTAACACCCGGTACTTTAGTCTCACACCAGCAACTGAAGTCCTGGACAAAAATAGGTGAGGTAAAAGCATCAACATACAGAAAGAGTTTAACAAAGCAGGCTTGGGTATTGGCATGTTTGTGCTGATTTGCTAATTGAAACTTTACAACTGAGCCAAGCATTCAGTCCACTCCCATCACTTAATAAACTGAGCTTGTTTACATGTTTTGTTCAAATTAGGTTTAGGGCAAATGAAAGCATTGATGTCGGAAGACAAAAGCAACAGTAAACTTATGCCGACCTGAATACATGCATGCTTTTAGTATTTAGCAAAATTTAGTATTCAGCTATTCACAACCGCGGCACTGAAGATCTTGAGGTTTATTATAAGGCTCATTATTGAATCTGTGTCTGAAATCACTTAGAGAGATATTTCATCACTCAGACCTTTTTTTTTTTTTGCTTGTTTTAACTTGAGAAGAGGAGGAGATTTGCTTCCACATAAGTTATTATGTCTTCAATCTGCTTCACAAAAGGGGAAGAGATAAGAAGACAGAAGGAGAAGGAGCAGATTAAATGCAACATCAAACCAGATTCATGCCTCAGATGTCACACTTTCATGCCCTTCATGCAACGTGACAGCCATGAGCTTTCTATCTCAGATTTGTTATGGTGCAGAAGGAACCAGTGATGGCACAGTCAGTGGTGAATAATGTGCGAGCTTTGTTCAACGGTTGTAATATAGAGTTGGCATGAGCTGCTGATAGACATGCTCACAAGCAGAAATTGATTAAGAAAACTTGAAAAAAAAGACATTTGATCATTGATTTGGGGCTGCTGTCGTGTATAATCCTTCACACAGAGATTATAGAGCGCGTGTCTATTCCCGCACATAATGAGCTCATGTGACACTGCAATGGTGCATCACTGTCTGCGTGTCACAGTGGATCACAAATAACACCTGTGCCTACTGTGAAAAAGCTGTGTATGTTGTGTGTCTTCATTTTTTATTTTTAAGATGATTTATTAGCTTGGATTTTAAGGGCTCTTAAAGCTCAATATATATTTATGATAGGGATCGATCATCATAATCGATCATATAAATTTGCTCTGCACATTAACTGTAATCTATTTAAATGTTAATACATCAGTTGTATTTGCGATTTCAAGTCTGTTAAACAGATGAATGTAATATGATGTGCAGTCGGTTTCCTAAAGGTTACTCTCTCTGTCTCTTGCTTTTCCATCTCTCTCCAGCTGATATCATCTCCACTGTCGAGTTCAACCACACAGGAGAGCTCCTGGCCACAGGGGACAAAGGGGGCCGTGTGGTCATCTTTCAGAGGGAACCTGAGGTAGGCACGCACTCACCAACCGTCTAGTTTTCACATTGCGATTGTGAGAACAGTGAGGAGTAAACACTGTTTCACTCCAGATGCACGATAGATAGATTGGTTGATAAATTGCAGATGTCTCTGCTGTGTCAGAAATTGTGATCATTCGTAGTTGTGCCAGTTGTGTAGTTGTGTTTCTTCTTATAATCAAGCTGGCAGAATCAGTTTTATACTACATTGTGTTCTTAATTATCTCTGTTTGTTTCCACAGAGCAAGAATGAGCCATTTTCCCAGGGAGAGTACAACGTGTACAGCACCTTTCAGAGCCATGAGCCTGAGTTCGACTACCTTAAGAGTTTGGAGATTGAGGAGAAGATCAATAAGATCCGGTGGCTGCCTCAGCAGAACGCTGCGCACTTCCTTCTCTCCACCAATGGTGAGAGACACACAGGCACAGTCACACTCACACACATCTCCGAGGATCCAGGACCTGTTAGAAAAATGTGACTGGCCATTTTGAAAATTTCAGTGAGTGTGACACATCTGGGTTTCCAAAGCTCTCCACATGGCTAAAACAGAGTCCCTCCAGAGCTGCTGCGACTAAAATGGATGAGGCTGCACTGCTGTTTGTTGAGCAGCAGCTCAGAACTTTTACATCATGATCAATACCATCAGCATCTACCAACTGATTATGAGGGGTTTTATTTTTGGATATTTTGGATTTTTATTTATTTTTTTAATTCAAAATTCCTCCAAGTGCTCATATTGGCCTTACAGGTGTGGCGTTATCACTGATGAAATGTGAGTTTGTTTCTTCCACATTGTACGCAGACAGCAGTCTAGTTAAAGGTGGGGAAGGTGTTCTTTTTTTGCAGCACTTTTTACAATATTGCCTGAAAACCTTTTCACATTCCCATTGCACCCACTGAAATAAAATGTTTGCAAAAAAAAACGAAACGTTTTGGTCCAGTCTAGAGGGTATAATCAGAGAAAAACTCTGACCAATCAATGTACTGATCATCTTTACATTTATTGGCTGCCTGATATGTCCATCAAATATCAATGCACTCCCACCCACCCCTCCCTCCCTCCCTGCAGTTCATGTAATCGTGAATTGTGTGAAGGCGTGGTTTCGAGGGGTGAGCTGAAGAGGAGGAGGCGGAGCCTTTGGGAGGAGGGAGGGAGTGTATATTTTCAAAATCTCACTTGAGTTGCACTGCTGGAACCGTTTTTTCAAAGAACACCTACCCCACCTTTAAGACTTGCATTTATATTGTCTAAGGAAGATTGCCCCTTAATTTATATGGTGAAGAGTTGCTGCTTGTGTTGAAGTGCATAGCACCTGAGTTTTTCTTGCTTTGTAGAGATGTCAAAATTTACAGTTTATGTTGCGACTTTATGGCTTCATTGGAAGAGCTATAGATTTGCCCTGAAAGCTTCATTACTGATTTTTTTTTTTTTACAGATGCAATTATTTGTATCAGAGGGTATGAAAAATTGCAAGAGCTGCTTCAGCAGTTTGTATTGATATTTCTGAGATGCTTTCTGTCACTAATTTTTCAGTATGATGAGAGTTTGAAGATTAGCTTGTCTGTTTTTTGTTCGGCGTCCATTCGTAAAGAGTGAGAGAGAGATTGAAGCCCTTCACAGAACAGACAAGAAACTGGAGAAATAAAACTTGATTTCTCAAACATTTACAAGTGTTTCATTCTAAAATACAAATAAATTCATCCACATCTCCCTGTGGAAAGCTGCTGTATGGACAAATTCAAGTTACATGTGTCAGTGTTAATAGTTTGGTTAATCATTTATTTCTATAAGTTCTAAAATATTACCGAGATGAATTATTCTGGAACAGTATTTTTAGAAATTTCATGAATATTTTATCTTAAATCACCCTGTATATTTTCCAGATAAGACCATTAAGTTGTGGAAGGTGAGTGAACGAGACAAACGACCAGAGGGATACAACCTGAAGGATGAGGAGGGCCGCATCAAGGACATCTCCACAGTCACCTCCCTTCAGGTATCTGTCGATCTGTTTTCATCACCTCAATTATCCTCTCCTTCCTCATCCTATCGTATCATATCGCAAGCATTGTGCAATAAAACTGGGTCACTGGATACAGCTGTGCTTGCATTTACAAAAAAATGGGTCACTAGCACAAGGTACACAACAGCATGTGTGAATGTGTGGGGGTGGTGAAATCCTCTGCCTCCAGATACACAGAGCAGCTGCAGAACATCTGCAGAACATCTGCACTGCATCTACAGCAGTCAAGGCATCAGTGTTTCCACTGGCAATTAAATCTTAGTGATCAGTAACTCACAGCCTGCCCCAATGTCCCTTTGCTTTTTCAGTTCTTGTGTCTTTGTAGAGGTCTCAGAACACATATGTGTATTGATGTTTGTGCTACCACTGTGCTGAAATGTGTAAAAATGCAGACCATGCAAAATATGGACATATATCAACAAAAAATATATGAAAATGTAGTCAAAAAAGCTTTGAGTCCAAGACTGAATTAGTTCTTGAGCTTGTTATCAAGAAAACCTGTTATTGCTCTATAGGTTATTTATTATTGATGTGAAAGGAAGTGTGGCATTAAATATTAATTTTTGATAGAATAAATGATTTTACTTTAACATACTTGCTGTATCTTGGCGATTCTTCTTCTTCTATGCAGATAAAAGAGACAGTGCACTGTTGTGTGTGTCTTTTCCAGGTGCCGGTGTTGAAACCCACGGACCTGATGGTGGAGGTGAGCCCTCGGAGAGTGTTTGCTAATGCCCACACCTACCATGTCAACTCCATCTCTGTCAACTCTGACTATGAGACCTACATGTCAGCTGATGACCTGAGGATCAATCTGTGGCATCTGGACATCACTGACCGCAGCTTCAGTATCCTTTGTGGGTTGCAGTGCATGCGCAGTGATCAGAAGCGATGAAGACAAGCGCCTGCATGCACACACGTGCTCAGAAACATTAAAAAAAAAAAAGCAGGGGTGCAGCACAAGGACACCAATAATTAATGCAAACATTCACATATACTCTAGGTTCTCCCACATACTCAAAAATAAACCCCTGCCCACACACACGCACGCTCACACAGCCACATAGAAAAACCTCTTGCCCTGCAAATCCCACTTTGTTGTATACAGAAATGCACAAAGATACAAAGTGTTGGGGGAGGGGAATATTTTCCTTAAGGAGTGAAAATTTATCTTAATGAATAATTCAGAAGCATCATAAATATTTCAGTTTCTTTCTGAGTTCTAATCCAGCTCAACGCAGAGCAGACACTTTCCTAACCCAGGCAGAATTTATATTATTACAATTTGATCTGAATATGGAATTACTTTTCTCCCAACAATGCCCCCAAGACATATTTTTATTGGTTTGCTTTATCCTGCTCTAAGTTATTTACAATGCGTTGGCTAATGTTTATATTTACATACGCTTATATTTATTCTTGCATGTGTTTTATGGGCCTGTTTGGGCTTTTACATAAATTAAAATATAGTTTAATTGGTTTTAAATTAATTACATTTCTTATCTTTCCAGAGAGTAAATATGATGAAATAGTTGTGGCTGAAATAAACTGCTGGCCTCGTGAAACTGATTTTCTGCTACTTCCCTGAGCGATGCCCCTTTCTATCAGACATCGTGGATATCAAACCAGCCAACATGGAGGACCTGACAGAGGTGATCACAGCGGCTGAGTTTCACCCTCACCACTGTAACTTGTTTGTATATAGCAGCAGCAAAGGCACCCTGCGCCTCTGTGACATGAGAGAAGCAGCGCTGTGCGACAAGCACTCCAAATGTAAGTAAACTGACTGAGACCCAGGAACCAGACCCACGCCTTATGAGCTATAACCCACCCATCTATAGGGTCTAAATGTTTGAGTTACATAGTGTTGCAGCTTAAATCAGAATAGTGTTTCTTTTGATGCTTTCTTGTCTTCTTCACTTAAAAAAAATAATAAGGCTTGAGTTTAAGTTTGTTAACAAGCCTAAACTGTGTTTTGTTGTTTTCTCACTCAAATAAAGTTGGTCTTTGTGGAATTTCTGCGAGTGTTGCCAACAGATATGAGTTTCCAAATATATGACCCATATCGCTTTCAGTTTTTGGCAATATGTCTTCAGTTATCAATATGGCTTGTGGTCTGGCAGTGATGTTCTGCGTTTTGGTGCATCACTTTCATTAATCTTATTTCCCAGAGGATGAATCCTGATAACTTTGGTGATCTTTAATGATCACTCTTGGAGGAATTGCATGTTCGTGCCCCTTCATCTCTGATTGTAATCACTTTTGGTCATCTCCAGACCTTTTGAGTTAGCAACATTACCAAACTGATAATTCAGCCGACCTAACATTCAGCTTTGATACCAAATAGTGGCAAAATAAGAGCAGTCCAGTTTAAATTGAAATGACTGGATTTGAATTTGGATGCAAACCCTTTCCACACTTTGTGAGTGGCCCTGTTAATAAACAGAAGAAAACAAACCAACCCAGTAACATCCATTACAGAAGGAACTATTCCCACTGGACCCATTTGCACTTTGCTTTTATTTGTTTGATTGTGTCGGGCTTACTATAATGTTGAACATTTTACCTGCTAAACATGAGAGCTCGTTGGTATTTTGTCCCCATTTTCAACCTCACATACATTAAGTTTGACCTGCTTGCATGGAGATCACTCAGCTGCTGCATCACAGTGGATCGTTGGCGTTAACTTCCTGCGTTGTTGTGTAGTTTTGTATTTGGGAGAAGTACATGTTGTGTATTTACTGTATAATTAAATGATCTTACACCTCCCAGAGCTACTTTTACTGGCTTAGTCGTCTCAAATCTAGTAGGAGAACGATATCCCTCTTCAGCGTGTTTGCTCTCTGTTCAATTCTTCTTCCTTCCTCAGGTCTGTTTTTTTGTTCATTAATATAGAACAGTTTTGGTTGTTCCATAAATCTCTCCTTTCTAAGGGGCAAAAAATCAATTCATGGTACATTCATTCTCTAATTTAAGACCCATTGTATCCATCCTTCCTTTTCTTTTTCCACCCTCTTTTTCTTCTTGAAATGTTTTCCGCTTGATTCACAGCTCTACCCATGAGCCACTGGTGCAGTGCTCCTGCACAGGCAGTGCTTAACAAGCAGCCCCAACTTTCATTGTTGTTTCTCAATGTCTGTTCTTAGATAGATTTTAATGAATCTCTCTGTGCATAAAAATAAAGAAGTTATGTGGATGGTCTCTCTCTGGGTGGAGATTACAGTCGTCACAGAGACACACTTGAGACATCCCTTTATCTCTGCTGTTGAAATAAATACCATCCACATGTGACTGAAATGTTTCTGCTCAGTGTTTGGCTAACCAGCGCTAACCTTCCTCTCCCCTCATCTCTCCGTCCTTCTGCAGTGTTTGAGGAGCCTGAAGACCCCAGCGCTCGCTCCTTTTTCTCTGAGATTATCTCCTCTGTGTCAGACGTGAAGTTCAGTCACAGCGGTCGCTACCTACTCACCAGAGACTACCTGACTGCCAAAGTGTGGGACCTCAACATGGAGAGCAAGCCCCTGGAGACGTACCAGGTGTGTGGCTGACCGTTTCATGACAAACAGGAGGCACTGTTAAGATGCTGTATGTAAAGACAAACACTAAGAAATATTTTCTTGCCTGCCTGACTACTGGAACACATTTTCATCTGCCAGGAAGTAAACTTGAGCAGAGGGGAACAGAGTAACAGTTGTACTCTGTATGCTGCGTTTAATGTTATACATTTCTGTTATTCCCATAGCTTTACCACATGCTGCTCTCTACAATTAT
This sequence comes from Hirundichthys speculiger, assembly GCA_018398805.1. Classification (NCBI taxonomy): domain Eukaryota; kingdom Metazoa; phylum Chordata; class Actinopteri; order Beloniformes; family Exocoetidae; genus Hirundichthys; species Hirundichthys speculiger. The sequence goes on along the minus strand of JAGFBZ010001331.1, from coordinate 619,664 downwards.
TAAAAACCACTGAAAATACTCTGGGTAGATTGTCGAAGGTTCCAGATTCATCCGTAATGATTACTTTTTTTTGTATCATTGTCAAAGTAATATGTATTTTGACAAATGAAAGAAAAACAATTTACATGTGAGTCCAACATGGTTCATCTCTGGAGTTCAAATGAGGCTGCTGGCTGGTGCAAAAATGCACAAAGCCTGGTAGCGTCTGTGTAATTCAGACTGAAGTTATGCTCGTCTTCATCCATGCTGCTGTGTTAATAACTGCCTCTTTCATGAAGGAGGACATCCTAGAAAATATGCACAGTTGGAGAGATAAATTGTGGGCAGAAGATTACCTCACATAGTCACGGTACTCACTAATGGTCACATTCTTTCAAAATCTTTCAATGATAACTGTATTCATTGCCAGCCAGAGAAAGTGCTTCTGATCCATGGTGAGTCAGTGGAGACCCTTCGCTGTGCTCAAGTTTATGACTTTGGACTAAAATATTAAGCAATACTGTATATGGGTTTCAGAAAATATGAGCAGTAAATTATAAAGCTGTGTGGGAGAAGGACTGCAGGGGCTTGTCATACAGTTGCAAATGTACACTTACAGCACTAAGCTGAGAGAATAGCCTTTTTCTCTGTACCATTTGTCTCTCTGTGTCACTTCTGAGTGCGTACAATAGGCCACACATACCTCTGTTTATTCATTTATGGGTAATAGAGGTGTTTACCAACCTTCTCCCTCACTGTGTGTTTAGTATTGCTGCCGCAGGCGTGTAGGTGAACATGTGTGTTTGTGGATGTGTCCGCCTGACATGTGAGGGCCTCTGAGACCGCCAGCAGTGGGAGGCGAAGAAGCACTGGAGCTATTTATAGGTAGCTGAGCCTCCGCTCATGAAGTAAAGCGGGAAGGAGGGATACCTTGCACAGCGGCTGCCACCTAGATCTGCAATGCAGCACAGAGAGGGAGGAAGAGGGGGAAAGAGGTAGAAGAGGGGTGGGGGTTGGAGAGGCTGAGTGAGGAAGGTGTGAAGAAAGGAGGAGAGAATGATAGGGAATAAATGGTATGATTACAGAGAAGGATGCCAGAGGTTGTTGCACAAAGAGGAGAAAAAAAAATATCAACATTGTTGTCTGCTGTGATCTCAGACTATGGCCTGAATTTACAATTAATGATATTCAGTTTAGCTTAAAACAATAAATCACTGTTGTGCCACAGATCAAAAGTGTTTTCTTATGATAGAATGATAAGAAAACACGTACGATAGAAAAATGGTTTTCATTCCAACATGAAAAAAAAAAATCATGCCAAATATTACAGTAAAGATATCAAAGCATTGTAGAATAATTTGCAGTTTCATTATAGTTTTTCAACCTATCAAGACCTTAAAAGCGATTTGTAAAGATTGAGAATACATTGCATATTGGAGAGAGTTTCACTGACATCCAACTCCCAAAATGTTTTATACAGCCTGAGACATAGTTCCAGTAAAAAGAGGAGATGCCGCTGTTGTGAGCAAACTAGTTTGGATTAGAAAGATGTATCTGGCAGCACAACAATGATCTTAAATAGTTATAACAGTTATTTGAAAAAAAAATCACTTCAAATAACTGCTATTATTACCCATAGCTATTGGAAACCAACCCACTGAGCTAAAGAAACCTTTGACTGCCCTTATTTTCAGCATCAGATTCCATTTTAAGACCCGAAGAAGCATTTCCTTCCACTTGGCTCACATACCTGTCTCACCACTGTAAGCAGGTAGATTGACTGAACGGCAATAAAAGGATGAAAAGGGGATTTCAGAGCTAAGCTGCTCTCCTTTTAAATTTACACTCTTATTCCTCCTGGAACATGAAAATTCTGCTTCAATTCAGAGGGGATGCAGCACTCTAAATCAGGGACCGTGCTGACTGAAAAAAAAGATTGTATTTTTCCACTCCAGCTGACAGTGTCTCTTCCCCAAGTGTGGAAAGACCCATAAGGGAAGAACAAAAATGTCCTGGGGCTTGATGTACAACCGTGAGACGACCTCAGCTTGACCGTTTATTGATTGAAGGCGGCTGTTGACTGCTGACTTTATGCAGAAGGGGGGAGGTGGGGCCTCGATGCAGAGGACGGTGGCTGCAGGAAGGTGTAGATTTCAAGCCCTTGCATCACTTAAGCAACACAGTGCTGACACAGACAGGTCGAATGGGAGCACAAGGAAAAAGAGTCAGTCTTCAGTGTGTGTGTGTTGTGTTTGTAGCTCTGTTATCACACCCTTGGAGGGGGTGATAATAGAGGACTGGATGTTAATGGATTTAATGTAATGGAAAAATACTTCGATTAAAATGTACTGCTGGCCCCGGTGTTGCCCTGGGCTTGTCTTCTCTCTTAATAGCGCTGCCATCGGGGAGGTTTGTGTTTCAGCTTCCATTTTTAGTCATTTTATAGTATAGTGAGTCACCACCTGGAAGCGAAGCTGTGTGCGAGACTCATTTTTAATCATATATATGTGTGTGTGTGTATTCTTTCAGGTTCATGATTACCTCCGCAGCAAGTTGTGTTCCCTCTATGAGAACGACTGCATCTTTGACAAGTTTGAGTGTGCCTGGAACGGCTCAGACAGGTACCAGATGCCTTGTGGTTGTTTCTGTGTGTGTGTGTGTTTTTTTTTTTTTTTTTACTAAAACTAAATGGTGCACATGGAAAACAGATTTCTCAATGATGCATTGAAGGAGCTTGCAGACCATTTTGCATGCAGGGGAAATGCTTCCATTTTTTTTCATGTTACAGTGTCATATTATTTGCTCGCTGGAGGATTTTTTTATGCACTAAAATGAAAAGGCTAACATATCTGATTTCTTAGATATACAAACACAGTTGAGCTCTGGTGAAAGCTATCAATTTGCTCAGGCAAGATGAGGTCAGACAAGTAGCCTGATTGACATAAATAATCCTTTTGTAGAGCCGGAAGATCTTCAAAAGGGAAGGGAAGTCATTTGTGCAGCACTCAGTCAGGTTTTCAGAGATTGTTTGGAAGAGATTCTATATATTTGACTATGATGATATCACCATCTGTGGGGATGTGTTTCTAAACAGGGACTGGGAGAAACAGGAAGGAGTGATGGATGCAGGAAAATACACTGTTGCGTGGGCCGAGAGTAAAAACCTTTTCTACTAGATAGATGGATAGATAGACATTTTAGATATTCACATTATTAATTTCCTGTAAGGAAAACTGTTTTGTCTTAGCAGCAAGTAATAACAATAATAACAATCAGTGCAATTGCAGTGTAGGATGTAATTACTGGCAGTGAGTGGTTGTTTGTATGTGACCCTGTGATGGACTGGTGACCTGTCCAGGGTGTAGCCCTGCCTTTCACCTGAAGAGAGCTATGATAGGCTCCAGCAGATCCCCGTGACCCTGCAGAGGATTAAACGGGCATAGATAATGGATGGATAGATGGATGGATGGATGTAATTACCAAAAAAAGACAATATTAATAAAAGTAATAAAAAAATGATCAGGTGACAGTTAAAGTTAGTTACGAGTGGCATTTGAAATTAAAGACGGTATCTACAGGAGATCGTGAGTTGATGCTACTTATTGACAAATTGACAATTAATAGATCGATATGTGCAGTTAGTGGAGAGCGAAGGTTTATCTTCTGTTGTGGCTCAGGTGAGACGTCGTACTGTGGTTAGAGGTAGGAAAGACCTCTTGAAGTGTCCTTTATGACAGCAGAGCTGAGTGAGTCTGTTGGAGAACGAGCTCCACTGTCTCCGTTGTGTGTCATGGAGGGAGTGAGATGGATTGTTCATGAGGGAGATCAGTTTCAGTGATCTCCTGACTCTCACTGACTCAAACACATTCAGATTCTGGCCAATGACTTTTCCAACCTTGTGAATTAATTTGTTGAGTCTGCTCCCATCTCTGGCACAGATGCTGCTGTACCACAGCACAGTAGATAGCGTTTGACTGGGGAAAGATCTCCCGTATCTTTCTGCACAGCAAGGATCTCGAGCTCCCTCTGAAAGTAGAGTTTGTTTTTCAGGCGTATACCTAAATACTGATATTCTCAACAACTTAAACTTCTTCATTCATTATGATGATGGACTTGGTCAGGGACAACCTCAGGTCAACCAAGGGGGGTTGACCTGAGGAGATCAGGGTTCTCTTTGGTCTTGCTAACATTTAGATGATTCCACTTCACAAAGCTGCCCACTAGTTTTCCTTGCTCCGATTCCTGTCTGTCCTCTGGAACGTTCCCACAGTCTTGAGAGAAGCTTCAGCAGGTGGAAAACCTGCCTGGGTCTGTGAACTTTCCATATGACTGTATATCCTTCATGGGACTGTTGATTGTATGATACATGTGTAGTTTAAATATCAGTTTAATCAAACTAAATGCTACTTTGTCTTTGTAGTATTGTGTGCTGAAGCTTCATGTACTCAACCAAACGTATAGTAGCATATCAGTTCCCAAATGTTTTTGACATTTTTCAATGTTCTTTCACACAGATGTTGTTTCTTTCATGTCCTCAAAATTATCTCAAAATGTGGGAACAAGGGAAACTATCTTTGCAACTCTGAGTGAGAGGAAAACAACTGTCGTTTAAATCTAAGACTGTAGTTTATCTTAAACTAACAGCGTATCCTGGACAACATTTACAAGTTGAGAGGAATGTTAATAAAACTTTGTAGACCACAATGACCAAATGTCTCCTGTTCTGCCTAGTGTGATCATGACCGGCGCCTACAACAACTTCTTCCGCATGTTCGACCGTAACACCAAACGCGACGTGACCCTGGAGGCATCGAGGGAGAGCAGCAAACCCAGGGCTGTCCTGAAGCCGCGGAGGGTCTGTGCCGCAGGAGGCAAGCGCCGGAAGGATGATATCAGTGTGGACAGCCTGGACTTCACCAAGAAGATCCTCCACACAGCCTGGCACCCGAATGAGAACATCATTGCCATCGCTGCCACCAACAACCTGTACATCTTCCAGGACAAACTCAACTCTGAGATGCATTAAGGAGCAGATGTCAGTGGAGGATTGTAATGAGTTTACACACAAACACACAACTATGCTAGAATGTACATTACTATCAGGCATACACAAAAATCTCTCAACCACCCACGAAGATGCCTACCACACACTATGAGAATACATGCACACATCTGTTCCTTCACCTCCTCCTCAGCCTCCCAGAACTGAAAGGACCTAGACAGGGCTAGAAAGGGAACTGGCTAGATTACGCATGGATTGCATAACTGTGGATTTCTTAATTGTTCACCTGTGGATTGTGTTTGATGGTGTGTTGATTGCTACAGCTCAGCTTCTGAGAGGGATCAGACCTCCCCAGACCAGAGAGACTTATTTTTTATTTATTTATTTTTCTTAAACTCCACAGGCTCTTTTGTTTCCTCCACCTCCTCTCCTCTATATCTGTGCACTTGAACAAAGCCTACTCTTATCCCTAGCCCACTGTTTTGTGTTACAAAAACCCTTTGCGGTTGTCTGCGAGCAGCACTGATGAGAAATGGGGCATTTATATAACTTTGATTTCACATCAGATGCTGTTTTTGTAACTTCTTGTTCAATGATGTCGATGATGGTGATTATGACGATGACAATGTGAAATATGTGTGATGTAAAAGGACGAACTTGCGGCCCTCCCCTTAACCCAAGTGCACCAGACGCCTCACTGATTCAGGAGAATTGACTGACACCTGGGGTGTCCTCAGTGAGCTTTAACAGTTCACAGACCTGCAGGTACAAGCAGAAGTTCATGGGTTTCATGGATTATTACGACACAAGGATTTGCAATCAAATTTGCAACACAGTGTGTTTCGGCAATGAATGTTTTCTCTGCTGAAACAGGCCCATACTTCTCTGTTTTCTGCCTCTGGTCCAGGGCTGTGTTGTGTGCTGCTTCAACATAAAGATATGTTAAACTCAGATCATGGAGGGGAAAAAAAAAAAAGGTTAATAAATACTTTTAACAATCAAGCAAAAAGATGCTGCATGTCAAACAGATTTAGCCTAAGTATTTACAAACTGACTGACTTGGCTGCCTTTTTAACCTTCTAGAGCCAGCTGTACAAAGGCTTCAGGGGCCCCAGGGCTCCTCACAGCACGAGTAACTGTAGATGGCCGGCCCTCAAAACTTTATTTTGTGTCCCTGGACACTAAAGCATGTTTACCCGTGTTCAGTTTATACACGTACACGTCCATTTTGAATGAAACTTTCCACTTAGCAGTTTCTACTTCACTGAAACTGAGAACCAAGAAAATGGGGAATGTTTCTGATATATGTTGTACGCTACAAGTAAAACGAAATGATAAATCAATAAAGGGGCCTGAATTGTGTCTGCATATATCAGCTCTGTTTCTAATGTGAGGTTGTTTTTTTTTTTTTTTTTATCAACATGCAGACTCAATAACTGGTCTGTATTGATTGCCTCCAAAGCTACAACAAAGAGATGGTACTGTCATCTCTTCAGCCTTCCTCTTCAACTACCATTATGTTAAAAAAAAAAAAATACAGCTTTTTCTTTCATTTGGAACATCTGTAATGTTGTACTCCACGTCTTTATCAAACTAATGTTAAATCACATTTTTTTCTTAATATATTTTAACATGATTGTCAAATGGACAGTTATAAATACTGTTAATATGCTTTTTTTCTGAATAAATAATTCAATTAAATTGCATCCAATAAGGATGCAGTTGTGACTTTTATTGAAGTGTAACTATCCATTTACCAGTATCATTTGTTCCTCTGCTTCTGTTCTGGTTCCACTTGGCGCCACCAAGTGTCTTGATGTACACACAACAAAGCAGAGATGGCATTTTCACTAGTAATATTACTGGGACCCTTATCAGTTTTCCTGAAATAGTTATCCGTGCATATGAACATCCTACTTCTTCAAAATGTTTTCTATCTTGGAGCACAGCAAGAAGGCTCGTGGTTCAAATCCTGGCTGGGTTCTCCTTGTACTTGAGTGGGTTTCCTCCCAGTCTAAAACATGCCTGTTAGGTTGAGTGCTGGTTCTTAATTGACTCTAGGTATGAGTTTCAGCATTCACGGTCATTCGCCTCATTTGTCTCTGTTTAGGATCGACACCATCTTCTCATCTTCTTTGCCGGCAGTGAGCTCTGGAGCCAAATACACTCAATAATTTAAACTTGACTTACATATTTTGCTCTGAGTCACATTTTCTACTGCCAAACCTTTTGATTTTAAACTTCACTTGATGTTTTTTCCCCTTTCTCTCCAAGATGAATCACATATTTATGCCTTTTTCATAGCAGTTTCTAACTTTTTTTTTAAAACAATGACTCACAGCAGTGCATCAGTGACCCAGCGTCCTTGAATCCTCACCAGCCTGAAAACTGAAGCAGCTAAACTGCATCACTTCATTCTTATTAGATGAAAACAGTCTGCTTCGATCCTATGTTTAAAATTAGTAAAATGCATTTTATGTTTAATAAAGACAGAAAAAAAAACAATGTTTCATCATATTTATAGGTCACATAGAAAACAGTAGTGACAAACGTAAATCAAACCATCACTGGGAGATGTTTAATATTTTAAATCCCTGCACAGCAGAGATGGAAACAAAGTTCAGGAGACGAGGAGCAGGGAGAGAGAACAGAAGATCAGAAAACAAGAGGATGTAGATAAACTCTTTCTGAAAGAGTACAGTTGTAGATGCAACTTTTAAGAATCAGAGATTTAGACTATTTTATATAGAAACTTGGCTTGTGTTTTAAGGCACTTCACACCAACCATTTCAACAATAATTTTTGAGGACGCATGCTTTAAAGTTAAATCATTTAACGTTCACAGCAAAGGTACATTTTCAGTTATAAATTCTGTTTTTTAAAAATAAAAAAGGGCAACTTTTCTTCAATAGTTGTAGGCTAATGAACAATTAGAGTGCAATTTGTCAAGTTAGTTAGAATCTTAATACTGATCATTTTTATCCACAGAGTGTCGTGTGTAAAACAGAATATCAAACTGATTTCACTAACAGAGAACATTTACAGCTTAAATTAATAGCAAGGGATATTTAAATATTTTTCTGAATATAGTGTTAGTCAGTCAAACTCCATTCATTTGTGTCTGTCCACTTCCTATTTATCACACATATGCATTTTGGCTCAAAAGCTAAAAAAAAAAACAAAAAAACAAAAAAACACAACCACTGCAGATGTCACAAATGCCTGAGGACCTGTTCGCACATCTACAATCAGCATCTCACCAACACTGCAGTTAAGGGTAGTGTTGAACAATCATTAGCGTGCTATCACTTAGAGGCATCTTTTCTTTGGCAGAGTAGAGTCTATCCATCCTCCACCATCGCTGTTCCCGTTTCAGTTTCTGTCTCTGAGTGCCGCTCTAGCCGAACCGTCAGGAAGGGATTAAAGAAGAAGTCAAAACCAAACTGAAGGGCATTCTGAGCTGTGCGCCTCCAGTCGTGTTCGATCTTGTATTGCTTGCGACTGGGAACGCGGATGTCGCCACATGACAGGCAGTGAATTGCTTTCATTTCAAACACGGGCCATTTGGAGCCTAAGCGTCCCTCCAGTATGGTGCTGAACTCCACCAAGCTGCCAGTGTTTAAGTGTAAGAGCATGGATTTGAACTCACTGCTTGCTCGCAGAACTATGTCTTTCGTTGCGTCTTCATCTTCTATGATGGTGCCATTCTTGGCCTTCCTCTCCAGCGGCATGCCCAGTGTGACCTCAAATTTGTATCGGTCAAACCGTTTGACGTGGCATTCATGCTTGGCCAGGTTTTTAAGTTTACAGAGCGGATCTTGTGGAGGAGGAGCAGGAGCAGGCAGTGGCTGGGACTCGGCAGTTGTGTTTTTCCCCTCATTACACTGAGGATAAGGTTCACCGTACAGGCACCGCATCCAGTTCCCTACGACCACCGGCAACAGGTTGATAACTGACTGCGGCCCATTCTCGATGTCAGTCACGCGGACGTATTTGAAGCGTCCCGTCCAGGTGACGCGGTGTCCTTCAAGATGGGAGCAGAGAATCTGAGTTTGGGCCATGTTTGACTCTTTCCAGGCTAGAGGGCCACAGAGGTTGCTGTATTCAGGCCAGGTCAAGGTTGAGTTGTACACCTTCATGCCTTCTGACCTGTAGACGTACATCCAACAGAAGAGCACCACTGCGCTGAGCCACACCAGGATGAGCTTGACGATGCTGCTCCGTGACAAAGACCGAAAAACCACAATGGGGTTGAGGCTGAATCGAGTCCAGAGTCTCAGCACGACTGGCACAAAGCAAATCGTCAAAGTGACCGCCATCTTGGTTAGCTCCAGGGTAAGGAACCACTGCAGTAACTGGATCATGAGCATTGCAGCCAGGCCCAGTGAGAGAATAGGGAGGGCGAACAGAAAGAGGAAGTAGCCCACAGAGGTCCGGATTAGTCCTATGGCCGTGGCATTGTTGAGGAACACCAAGCAAAGCTCACACCAGGTGAAGCAAACCAGGTAAGGCACCAGGCACAGGTAGGTTCCCTTAAAGCCTCTCAGCTGTGCCATACGGAAGAGGAGATAGAAAAGGTGTCCATATAGCAGACATGGCATCCCTATGTTTAATGCCATGATATCTCCCAGAGGCACTGTGATGAATGTCCTCCCAAACACCCTGAGGTACCACAGGGAATCTGGCAGGAGCTGAGTGAGAGAGCACGCCCCAGAGAGGACCTCAGTTAGGAGGGCTTTACGAGCAAAGAGCTGAGCTGAGGCGTGGAGGCTGAGGAAGGCTGTGATGGTGAAGAAGAGAGCAATGGCCGTCAGCTCTGAGCAGGGGATCCAGGATTTATCAGCCACAGGGAAGGAGAAAACCACAAAGACCACGGAAAGCAGGAAGTACCTGAAAAGAGAGATAAATCGTGCTTATTCTGCTCCACATAGCTGCTGTTCATCTTTACTCCAGTGTCTTTTCTGGGCTTTACTGCTTTTTCTGAGAATAATAGGGCACGTTTGTAATTTTTTGATTCCTTCCAGTAAGTGCACATTATTTTAAAAACTTGTAAAATCAACAGAAAGCTCAACTCTCAAGGAAGGCATATTGGTATTCTGTCTTTCACAGACTGACACCATTTTTTGAGATACTGCTGAAACATCAGTGTCATATCATATCTGTAAACCTGTGTGTGGAGTGAGCCGCCCCACTCTATCCAACTCTTCATCCATTTCAGAGGTTATTATGATTTTTTTTTTCCACATTAATTAAGGTAAACAGATAAACTTACAAGTATGGTTCTAAGTGGGTCCATCCAAAGTTGGTCTCAGCCTGCTCCAGATCAATACCAGGTTCAAAGTGGGCAAGTAGATCTGTGAGAGCCCGGAAATTTTCCCACGCCTTTGAATTCTGCCAAGAAAGAGATTTCTGTCTACTCCCCAAAAATGTACTGTGCATTTTTTGTCTAAATCCTAAAGCAAGGTATCAAACTTAGGTTCAATATTGCCAAAACTAATAATAGAAAATAGGAGAACCACGAAACTCATCACCAACCTGAAATACACGCAGTGTGCAGATGACCATAGAGAAGAAGGAGAGGTAGAAAACCAGCAGAGGGATGAGGAAGATGAAGAACTCAATCGTGAGATTGGAGATGATAAAGAAAAAGATAAGTGCGTTAACGTGGTGGGTGGGGATCAGGGCGCTGAGCCACTGCATGCCAGCTCGTGATGCCCAGTCGATGAGATGCTCTTTAATCTCCAGCAAAGTGTACAGAGGAAACTTCAGCAGCTGGGGAAGAAAAAAAAACACAAGAAACAAGAGCAACTGAATAAGATCATCAGCTAGGTCCTGATGTCTTTAACATTATTACTTCTCTGGCAACTGTTCATTATTGTCTCCATAACAGAACAGGCTAAAACCTGAAAAATTCCTCCCTCCAGTCACCAAGTGCTTGCTCTACGGTGATCGATGCTCTGTAAACGGATCTTAGGTGGTCAGAGTGGCAATTTGGTATTATATCGAAACTTGAAAAATGATTAGTCAAACACGAAGACAATTACATTAAAAAAAATTTTTAAAAATCATGAAAAGCCCTGCTGACCAAAACTGTCAAAAGTGCAAAAAAAATATTCACTGATTGCAGCAGTGGTGGAAGTACAAGTACAGTACAAAAAAAACACTAAGAGTAGAGCTGAATGATTTTATCGATTCTGCTATATATATTGATATCTTATCGAGTATCAATTTTTCAGCCGTGGGTATCGATATTCTAAGCTCCTTTCAAAACCCCCATGTCCCACCTTTAAAAGCTTGCAAGCAACAATTTGCACTGTTTAAATAAATGAAACTATTTTTCTCAACAAATCTTTTATTCATTTTGTCCAGCATTTGCAAGCTGCCTGTCAGCCATATAATGTGTAATTGATGCTTTCAGTTCAATTAATTCAAACTAAGTCATTGGAACACTCACAAGATGTCACCAAAAATACTTTGTCCCTTTAAAATCTTTCGTAAAATGATGTAAATGTATTGTAAGATGAATATCGATATATATATCGTATTGTGAGCCGAATATCGTGTATTGTATCGTATCGTGAGATTAGTGAATCGCTACAGCCCTAACTAAGAGTAATAAGTCAAAACAGAAATGAGGAAAGGATCACAGGATCACTGGTTTAAATTCTATCTTCCACTTTTCCACAAATGAACTGCACTTTAAAAATGAAAATAAGAAGAAGACATGAGTTCAATTTGAAAGATTAACTACAAAGAGATTTCTCACCTTCTGATGCAGAGGTAGTTCATCTGGATTCTTCACTACAACATCATCGTCATCGTCATCGTCGTCTGTTGCAGCAGCCATAACCTGGTGACGGTGGAATTCCCTGAGCGTACTTCTTCGTCATCTCTACAAAATCTTCAAGGACCTACATGGGAGCTAGCTGCAAGGCCAGTACAGAGTATACTTTTATCTCACCGCAGCTTTTGCTTTTACTTTCACTGAGTATCAGTTTAAATAGGCAGATGTTGTAATATCAGTTTAATATTTAAACATTCTCACTGGTAAACCATGAAGATGAAGCAATGTGAGACATTAACCACTCATATAGAATATGAACAGTCTTGTTTCAGGCTGCACAAACCTTCACTGGTCACCATAGTCTCCAAGACTCGCCTTTGTTTCTTAGCAGAGCTGTTGAGTGGACCAGGGGAGACAGGTTTACCTGCGGATGGAAGACAGGATGTGTGTTTTTTTTTTTTTTTTAATACCAAGTAGATTACGATAAGGGCTGAAATACAGACATTTATCTCTTGTACCTGGCTCCGAGTGGACATGTTCAACATTCTCTAGCAGCTCCGAAATAGCCACAGACTTCTTCTTTTCTGGGTTCAACTTCCAGTACATGAGCAGAGCGGCCTTCCTAACTCCTCTCTCAAAACGTGTCTCTGTGCACAACTTTTTCACTTCCTCGAAGTTCTCCAGCGTAATGCCTGAAAGTCATAAGAAGATAAAAGTGAAGAGTCAGAAGATTCCCAGTCAGTGGGTTGACATTATTCTGAGTATGACGCAGATGTTTTTCTACCTTTTCTGGATGCTAGGCACTGTTGCAGCAGTCTGACAGCATCCTTGCGGCCCTGTTTAGCAGCCTGGGCCAGCCAAGTGACCGCTGTGCAGTTGTTCAGTTCCTCGTCGCTTTCTTCTGCAAGAGCCAGGAAGTAACGGCCCATCTGGCATGCAAAAAAAAAAAAAAAAAAAAAACTTAAACTTGCTAGACAAGCATTGCCATGACTCTCTGACTTGTCCTTGCTTTCAAAACATAACTCAAGATAATATATATCATGACTTGGCTGATTTCCTGCATCCATCATATGGTCACTGCAGTCAACAATATTTGCAATATGTCCTCTGTCACTGACCTTTGTTTGTGCTTTTGCATCACCTGACTTTGCTTTTGCCTCCAAATCCTCCAAACTGCTCTCATCCTCAGGCTCCTCTGAAACAGAAAATCATGTACTAAGCACTGACAAGTAGCTTTTATGCGATTTAAGGTTGTATTAATGACACTTGATTTATTACAAAAACAAAAAGTGATCCATAAAATCCCTATTTGAGATAATGATCGCAACAAAAAAAAAGGCATTTTACTTAAATTCTACTTAAATTGTATATTTTTTTGATTAATGTGTCCTGATAACCTGTAACTTTTTATTTTGCCTTTAACATACCAGCACAGTTGGTTCAGAGAAACAAAAATAAGCAGACGTGACTCATCTCACAGCATGAATCATATCCTTCCAGAAGCAGCTTTGGTCTTGGTTAAGCCTAACATGTTTTAATTATCCTCCTCTTTCAGCTGATGAACACTGCTTCCCTCAATTCCCAGCTCCCCAGAAAAGATTGAGCTCATGTTAAAAATATACCTGCATCCTCTAAAGGGAAAGCAATGTGTCACATTGGTGGTGCTCAGCACTGATGAAGAGCGTGAAAACTCTTTTCCATGATTCAAACCGGTGAGTGAAGTGGCAGTCTGCCGGTGCCTAAGGATGCCTAAATGCTGATGATATCCAGTGACTTGCATCAGGCACCTGCCAATGCTGCTGGTGGGCTCCTCATACTTTAACCCTCTGCCTGAGCCCTAAAATAACTGTTTGTTTTGTACTGTCAAAGGCAGCTGCTGGTTTCTCTCATGTAACACACAGACAGTGAATCCAATCTGTTTCAATTCTACTGTCAATTATATCTGATATTTCTAGACACATACTAAGACAGTTGATTTTCCAGAGGACCAGTAAAGCAGTAATGGAAACTGTGGACCTAATGAAATGACTCTGGTGTCAGGTTTCACACTTTCCAGCAATACTCAATATTTACTTGTCCTGATATCACTGGAGAGATCTGAGAGATTCAAACGTGTCATTTCCAGTTCTACTAAGGAACATCCAGTCATGCGAGGTCTGTAGGCTACATTTGGTCGGCAAAAAAAAAAAAAAAATCATCAAAAACATGGAGGGGGAACAGGTTTTTACCTGTAAGTCAGCAAAATGGGAGAGGCTGCTTTACATGATGTGGGAAATGTCCACAGTTGTCATGGAGACAATGCAGAGTAACACCAAAGGCTTTTCTTTTAGGTCATAGGTTTGGAGTTTGATTCTTACCTGGTTCAGGTGTGGCAGGTGTGGGAGGTGGTTGTAACACTGTGGCACCAGCTCCTGCAGCCGAAGATTCATTTACGAGACTCCCCGTGGAGGCTGCGTTGAGCTGAGATCTGCCCGTCTGAGAGAAGCTCCTGATTGGCTGGCGGGCAGGCGAGGATGCTGGTGTGGACAGGGAGGAAGAACGGGAAAGGAAGACGTGGAGAAGTCTGAGGAGAAGCAGTGGAGGGAGAAGACGAAGGTGTGGTTGGAGGTGTTGGCATGGTGAGTTTAGGTTTATGAAAATCTGGGGTTGACGTGGTAGCAGACGAGCTGATGGAGGAGGGGTTTGGCCTCATGGTGGTTGGAGAGGAAGGGTTGAGTTTTGGGGCGGATGCGCTGCCATTAGCTGAAGGTTCCATGGCTGAAATGACATCAAACAAAGCCAGTGAAGATGATTTAGGGCTTAATGTGTATCACAGTGATCTGTACGAGAATATTAATAAAATACTAATAGTAACAATGGTGATGCTGTAGCTTGTACACAGCAACAGCAGGATGTACGGGTTTAAGGGAGAAACAGCGGAGGAAAAGTAATCTAAGTCACAAACACCTGCTGGCAACAGTAACATGCTTTCCTTTCCACTTGTTTTTTTAAACTGAGTATGTCTAATGATCCAAAGTCTGCATCAACAATTAATGTTCAGATGCAATATCATGTAGACTGAACAAACTCAATTGTGTTGTTACTCAATGTAGTAAACTCTAGATAATGGATTACATCCAATGTTACAACAGGGTTGTGAGATAAAAAAAACAGTTAACTTTCATCTTGGATCTGCACTGCTCCTCGGTCCTTTTCTAAATCAGCCTCATCTCTACGCTCATTCCATGTTAAATATTTAGTTTTGCTTATCTGTGTAGAAGCGTTTATCAGCATGAGCAAACCCGTCATGTATGCTTCAGTCTATTTTGGAGAGCATCAGTGAGCCCTGAGCAGCTGTAAGGGAAAGGCGACATCGTTGAAGCGCACTGACTGGAAGTGTCCTGTTGCATTTGAGGGAAACCCCTGCTGACCAGCAGCAAGGTGCTGCGATGGCACTTCCAGGCAGAGTGGGCTTATCACCACAAGTGATGCTCATTTTCTAAACTACATTACAATGTAATATTCGTGGGACTGGTTTACAGCAGACTAATAATTAGAGCAAGGTAGCCTTAGCGGCGGTTTCGTGGCCAATGCTAACATTAACATCTATCTGCTCACCTTAATCGCGAAAACACCGCTTTAACATCCAAATGAAAGGACTCTCAGAAATGTATTAGTGGGGTGTCCCAAAGTCATTCTTCACTTTTTTGGTGGATTCAGTTTGTCCTGTCCTCTGCGATTGTCTTCGTGCGGTCAAACGCCAAACACACACATAAGCACACAAAAGCCAGTCAGCTGCTCCAATCAATGCCCACGCCTACTTTTTCATTAAGCGCATTTTGATTGGGTGGGACTATGACTCATATTTCTTAACGCAATTTGATTGGCTACCATGGCAGGAAGTTCAAATTATTACTTTGAGTCAAGAATAATCAAACGTCGATTCTGCATGCTCCGTGCACAGAAGTTCAGCGCTTACTGAGAGGCCCTTTTTAAATGTCATTTAGCGCATTACACCGAGTTGGATAGATGTAACTTTAAACGGAAAAAAAAATCTAAATAAGTGAGCTCGAAGCTTGTTTCACCTGGTTTGCTTTATATAATCGTTTCGATCTCTTTTTTCCCCGTTTGTAAAAATCAGTTTAGCACCAGCAGATGGCAGTACACAACATGGTCATCTTTACAGTACATCTTTACAAATCAATAAATCAATATGACAATGATTTATATATGAAAAAAAGAAAAAAAAAAAAAAAAAAAAAAAAATATATATATATATATATATATATATATTAGGGCTGGGCAACAATTAAAGTTTTTAATCACGATTAATCGTATTATTTCCCTGATTAATCACATTGTATACGCAAAATAAGATAATGAATTCAAAAGTAGTGTAAAATGCACATTTATTTAAATGTTCTGCTGCCATATGAACTAAATTGCCATAACATTTGTTGTTCAAACACTTTAAACATCATCCTTTATCAGTAACACATATTTAGTGTAAATTTCATCTTAAAAAATGTCAAATAAAATAAAGCTTATTGCCACTGCCAGGACATTAATGTCATCTTGTTTTTATAAAAAAAAAAAGGTCTACAAACAAAATCCAACAAAATGATTGTGGCTCAGCACAATTATAACATTAAAACAGGTCATTTCTGAGGTAACAGCAGAAACTTTTAACAGGGAGTTCAACTTGGCAGTGGTTACAAATAACCTTGTTTCTGTCAAATCCTCGGTCTGGGAGAACTTTAAAATGAAAATGTCCATGATAAAGTTCAGTAACTTTACCAATCCGTGTATCATTCATTCTTTCCATTTTCAATTGTCAATCAAAATTAAAAAAAAAATTAAAAAGTGACATTTTATTATGTTTTTTTGTTTTTTAATCTTACACAAAAAATGAAAAAAAAATGCCTGTTTTTTTTATATTTCAATTTTAGACTTGGATCAAAAATACGAAATTAAAAAACGGGCCACAGAACTGATTTTGTTTTATAATCGAGGACTTTCTGTTGTCATTACACATCTGTGCCACTAGATGGAGCCGTACTGAAGTAACCGGTAAGAAAATAGCACGACAGTGAACACATGGAGCAGATCTGATATAACATGGAGGAATGACGCAAAAGTTTTGTTGCAGTCCAGAATATTTTTTTTTAGACAGAATTGTTAATATTGCTACCCGAGTTGCTACACGAACTGTAAAGTACACAGATTTTTTTTTTTCTACCGTTCTTCATGTCTGTTTGAGCTTTTTCGCATGTTCACCTGCCAATTGTTTTCCGGTTCCGCAGCAGCCAGTAACAGACTTTTCAAAACAAAAGCATGCGAGCGACATGCGTTAACGCCTGATAAAATATCTATCTATCTATCTATCTATCTATCTATCTATCTATACATATATATATATATATATATATATATATATATATATATATATATATATATATATATATATATATATATATATATATATCAGTAACTTCAATGAATTCAGTTTGATACACTTTGTAACTGCATACTCAACTTTTATCATGCATTATTATGATAATAATAATGCATGTTATTATTGATGAAAGTTATTTTTGATGAAAGTAATAAAAATGTATGAAGTAGTTCAGAGGGTGGAACAAGGCAGTGCTCTGACATTTTGTGGGAATATGCAAGTATTGGCACAGAGAGACAATTTATAATATAAGGTGCTTACACCTAACAACAATCAGATTCAGTGTTTGTAACAACAGTGTGTAATCACAAGATCCAAATTCCACATAGTGATCCCTGCAGAGTCTACAGAAGTAAGGGTAGCTCATGCTGTAAAACAATAACTTAAAAACTGGATGCAACATATACAATTTGAATTCATTACAGCATTTTTTAATGTGAAGAAAAAGAACAAAGCAGGATTTGTTATGATGGGCTTGAAGTGAAGCTTTTTGGTAACATTCATAATATAGTGCCATTATCTTGAAAACAAAAAAGAAAAACTTTTCAAGGTCAGATCATTCCAAAAAAAAAAAAGGGGGACACCCTGTAAAACAGGAAGGAGACAGATGATTAAAGGAAATTTTAGACAACAGGACTCAGGGGAAGGACTGAGATTAGAGTTCAAGTCTGGGAACAAGACTAGAAATTACACAGAAAGGAAACGAGAGCCTTAATTGCCAAACTGGAGCTGCATTGACGCAGTTATGTAAATGCCTCTCTATTAGTAGATTAAAACAATCCAGTTTAGAGGATAAGCAGGACCCTTTTACTGGTTTCAGTTTTTCACATGGACACCTTCAGTTGAGGGGGAGGAGGCATATTTTTGGAGGTAGAGTAGTTGTCTGCCTGTTGGAAAGTAGGTGGTTTGATGCATGGCCTCCACAGTCAGGGTGTCTTTGGGAAAGACACTGAACTCCACATTAGCGAACATGTTGCACTCTGAAGAGTGCAACATTTCAGTTCGGAGTGCAACAAGCCTAGAAACGCGGTGTATGAATGCACTCCATTTGTCATAAATACAGCTCATTCATCTATAGCAGGTAATCAGCTGTTTTAATAGGCTTAGACATGTGCGCTCACAGGCCCACATTGCCTAACTTAGGTAAGTTGATCAAGACAAATACTTGGTCTAATGAGATTGTTGTGAGGCCAGATCTTTTGATTATGCAAATCCTTTTAGGGATTCGTCAGACCCACACAGCCTCAGCTGGACAGATTCAAAGCTTGCAGCTTTTACCATGTGGTCATTACTTAAACCCAAAAGAATCCGTTCTTGTTTCTTTAGTCTGTTTGTTTTCCCTCTCTCCATCACAGTGGAAAACAATTATTTAAAACTGAAGTGACAATAACTCTTCATCATTTTTTTTATTCAGTAACCCTTCCCCCTTAGTTGCAGTGATTAGAAACTGCTCGATCAACTGTAGGACATAACAGATGAGAAATTGTTTGTCAGACAGGAGCTCACCCCGTTTTTGTCTCCTCTGTCTCTGTTCAACAGGTCTCTGTATTCATGATGCAGACCCCACCTACGGACTTCCTCAGCAATTCCTCTGCCAAGAGGAGAGACCTGAGGAGGATGATGGGAAAAATTATCAGTAGCCATAGTAACCAGGGGGATCATGTGAGAGCAAACATCAACTGCAGCGAGGATGGACATTTGCTGTGCAAATGCTGCTTACCTTCGATGCGTCTCTCTACGCAAAAATGAGCCATAAAACTGAAAGGACTGCAGCCAGCTCATACTTGTCACATTTAAAAGCCTTGGGGTATTTCTTTAATTACCAAACACCACCTACTTTATTTTTCAATGTAATTGTAAGAACAACCTACAATGTCTGAAAATCAGCTTTACATTGAAAAGACTATATAGTAGGTGTCAGTTTCTTTGTGGGGCTAAAATGTACACTTTGAATAAATCAGCGCTTCGTGTAAATCCATGACAACATTGTGAAGTCCTGTTGTGCTCTCTGGAAATGTCTACCCCTCTTCTAGATGGGGAAAGTTGAACTACGTTCTGTGGATTATTTATTCTCTCATGGTCCGAACCTGTTCTTCCAATTGGCTTATTTATCTGCATCTATATTGTGGTCCAGTTGGAACAGAGGCAGAGAAAATCAAAATAATTAAAACTGAGGGAGGAAGATTTTTCAGCCATTAAGAACTGGGCTCATATTTCTTCCTTCGTCTTAATGTAATTCACACAAACACAGATTCATATAATTAAGAACTGGAAACTGTAAAATCATACTTTACAGCCTTACCATTTTCTCCAATTTAAACTGATGATCATACCACACTGAGCCTCCCCCAACTGCCATTGGTGACTCACACTTCATGCACTTGATGGAAATCGTTTAAATTTCTGGGTGCAAGCATTCAAATATTGTGTTATGGAGCATTAAAAGCCATTGTATGCATAATACAACATTTGTGCATTTCTTAGCACCTTTATCCATTAAATTTGACCGACGTATACTTTTATTGGGAGAATTTCAAGATGTCAAAGAAATTTGGAGACCAGTGAAGTCATACATTCATAGTATGAATGAAGATTTTGGGCAAGGACATGGAACATCAGGCTCAGAGTCTAACAGTGATGACTCATGCCCGCTGGGAAGTCTAATTACCTTCATATGAAAGTGTTACGTCACCATGAGCACTTGGGTTTACATTGAGTAAAATAGGTCAGTTTGGTAGGCAGCTGCAGAAATGGGCAGAAAGGTGGATGCTCCTTGTGCCCATTTGTGTATTTGTGTTTGTGCAGGTTTGTATGATTTAGTCTTAATTTGATTCTTTGGTCCCTTTGAATACTAAGTCTAATTTCTGAAAGCTTATAATGTGCTCACAGTCATGAATATGTTAAGCTTATTAGGATGAGCTGAAAATCTGACATGATTATGTTAAGTTAAAATGAAACACTGTCTCCACGAAGTTCCATTTAATTGAACAGAAAAAAATGAAAATTAGTTGACTAATGGGATATACTTCATAACAGCAGAAAATAGGAAATTTAAGGAAATGTAAATTTTGCTTGTTTAACTTGAGCTCTGTGTTTTGCTTAAGAGTTATAAGTTCCCTCACTGCAACACTTTAATCATCATCATTAGTATTATTTTAAATACCTTAAAGTTCTTTTTTTTATCTGAGGGAGAGAAGTTACAAGGTTTTATGACGTTAGTGTGATGTTTCATGCAAAGGTTTCTTTTGTCCAGATTCTGTGAACTGTCCTGTTCTTTTAGAGAGAGTGTGAAACGAAGCAAGTATGATTAATGTTGCCTAAAACTGAGAGGTAAAAAATACCTCAGGAAAAACAATTAACTGTGTGTCTGACACACATTTGCTCCTTGAGTCAATTATTCACCAAAAAAGCAGAACCTACATTTCCCTCTCTCCTCGTTGCTCTCTGCCTTCACCCACAATCTTTTTTTTCACTTAATCATTCTGTGTGTGTCTGCTAGCAGGCCTTAGCAAGAACATAAATAGGGGTGCATCTCATTTCTAAAAACCCCTTTTCTTATTTGTCTTATGTTGTTCTGAAATGTTCAAAAACTAAAAACTAAAATAAAGCAGCTTTTAAAGACCTGGAAAAAGGCCAAGAAGGGAAGCAGTAAAAGGTACACCACTGAAAGTCATCCCTGACCATGTGCTTTACCTCTTATAGTCCACAGTGCTTTGTAGCAATGGTCTGCATATGTTACAGTTAGTGAGAGCTGTGAGCATGTGTTTGTAGCTTTGTGAATGGCAGAGTGAGAGGCAGAGACAGGCAGCTGCGCGTAAGTAATGCATCCTCCCAGAAACTAGGTCATACTCACACCACTTTCATATTGTCAGATTATTTCCATCTACTTTTATACAAGTCATATTGTCCAAAATTATAAAATAAAATAAAAAATCAGCTGCCTATGGTAGCTGTTCGGTAGCTTTTCAGCAAAGAAGACAATAACAAAAAATAAAAACTGTGGGGATTCTTTGAGCTGTACAAAATGATGTCCATTTTAAATCTTCTTAAAAATAAAAATCATTTCCAGACACAGAAGTATTGTCATATGTTTAACATTAGAGATTTGCTTAATAAATATGTCACAAAATACAGTAAATTGAAGAAATAGTGGACAATTGTTACTGAATTCCCAGCCAGCATGTCCATGTGGGTCCCATTTGAATTAAAAGTGGTCTACTTGGGTTCAGAGTCAGGTTGAGCTTGTAATGAGCAAATGTCATGGGTCGCATATGGTTTCAATTGTAAATGAGAAGCCTCTGTGGGCCTACTAAATGGGGCTGATAAGGTATAGCGTAAAAGTGGATTAATTGAGAATAGGTTAAAGAAAGGGGAAACTTTTGAGGGTTCCATAGGCCCAACATTTGAAATTAAGTAGTTTAGCTCCACCTAACAGCCAGGAAAATCTCTCAGAGTCCATAGGCAAACACAATACTGTATGCTCAGTCATGAATATGTTGCAAACACAGGCTGGTCCAAACTGGAACCTCCAGACAAAACCAAGTGAAAGCCATGTTTGCAGCTCGCAATTAACCCATAGGGGGTTCACTGATAGATAGATGGTGGCTTTATTAAAGATAAACTGACATTTAAAACCTTGCAGATGAATTGTAGATGTGACAAGAAGTTGCTTAGGCCGAAGCTTTATGTCAGTCGAACCATTTCAAGAGTATATTAGGCTGTTCATAGTCTCAATTTTGTCCACCCACATGGATATTTGCTTTCCTCGTGCCTGTCTTCTTCCTCTTTAATGACTTGAACACACTTCTTAATTATCTTTTGCACACGGAAAATAAACAGAAAGCAGGACATACACAATTTCTTGGTTATTTTGTATAGTGAAAGAACGCTTTCGTCAAAAAAAAAAAACCAAACTTTTTATATGTATTAACTTGTTATATGTATATATGGAGCCATTCCCAAACTTCAGAATACCAAGGCCCAATTTCAAATGTGAAAAATCTCCACGGCCCACCGAAACTTCTAATCACAACTGTGATCAACATACAGGACTAGGAACCATGTTCCAATACCAATGTGAGGGGTCAACAAATAAGGTGACACTTTCAAGTTAGGATGACAGTAGAATAACACTTAATTGGGTTGTTTTATTACTTCTTAATGTTTTTTTTTTAATCATGTCATTAATATTTTACAGTAATTAAAAACATATTTAAAAAAGAACGAGGATTTAAACACACATTTGTTTAATTTTAATGACCTCTCACGGCCCACCTGCAGTAGACGGGCCGTCGTGGTACTGCAGGTACATATATATATATATATATATATATATATATATATATATATATATATATATATATATATATATATATATATTGTGTATGTGATGTGGAACCGCTGTTTGGGCCTCTGCTCTCTGACTTACGTCTCTCCGCCACCAGCTGCGTATCACGCATTCACCGCGCGCGGTGTCATCCTTGAACACGCAGTCAGGTGTCGCACTTCTATCACGCTGCTGGCGACGCCCTCCCATTTTTTTTTTATCCCACGCTGACGTCGAAACGGTCATATACAATTTTATTTATTTATTTTACTACAGCGGGTAAAATGCACAGGGGCGGAAGACGTATCGCGAGCGAGCCTCTCCTACGTGTGCGTGAGAGTGTGTGTGTGGGCGTGGAAGAACATAACGTGTAACGCGCGAGGGGAGGAGAAGACCGGGGCTGGTTAGCCGGAGGATACTGTAGTCAGAGGCTGAAAGGCTGCTCCAGACGGGGTGTTAACCGCTGGGAAACATGCGCAGGTGTTGAAAGGGGGAAAAAAGTTGTAAAAAAATTCGTTTGCGACGAGCGCGGCATCTTAAAGGTGTTTCCCGGAGCTCCCAGCCAAGCCCTGCCTCCCTTCCTGGATGTGAACGTTTCACCACAGCGAGGCTCTTGTGACCGCCGGTTGTGGACCTCCATTTCAGGTAAGTTTGTTCGCTCTGTGTGGTTTGATAACTTGTAATTGTTTCTCGTGCAGTGACAGGCGGTTAGCTGCGTCCGCACACATCCGGTGTCCGTGTTTCATCAGCGACGCAGTAACAGCCGTCCGCCGGGGATGATCATCTCTGGCTGTCGTTGTGGGGAGTTGGGGTTTCTTATAGGAACTGTCGAGTCTCTTTTGGACCCAGTGAAAGATTGAAATAATGCGGCTACGCGCTGAATCCTTGAGATGTCTCTGCCAGCTAGCCAAAGGCAAAGCACAGAGCATGATGCCCGATGATAACGGTACCCGCCAGCTCATTACCGAGGTTTCCTCATTTGTTCTGGCCGGTGCAAGGGAGAGCGATGATGA
Organism: Hirundichthys speculiger; assembly: GCA_018398805.1. Lineage (NCBI taxonomy): Eukaryota > Metazoa > Chordata > Actinopteri > Beloniformes > Exocoetidae > Hirundichthys > Hirundichthys speculiger. The sequence goes on along the minus strand of JAGFBZ010001331.1, from coordinate 596,126 downwards.
AATATGACATGCTCACTGTACGTCTAGATGTCCATGCGTTGCATTAAAACATCAACTGTCAGAGCGAGGTTTTGGCTGGAGGATGCTGCAGCAGCCCCTCACATGTCGCCGCGGGGTGTGGTTGGCAAGCCGGACTAACAGGCTGTCAACTGCGTAAACGTGCCCCCCCACCCCCCCACCCTTTAATCTGATGTTTGACAGCCCATTAGAGGGATGGCCACATCGTGTTAAGAGACTGCAGCATCTCCCAGCATATATTCCTTTACCAGGGTCTTCATGCCTGCTGTGTGTCTGTCCACTGCCTGTGCTGGGACGCTGTCATGCAGCTTTACTGGTGTATCTGGAAGGACTGGGGGCTTGTAAACCTGCCCCAGCGGACAGCCAACATGTGTTGCTCACTGACTTCTGTTTGATCAAAGGCTTGGGTTGCACGCTGTGCTCATTATGTGTGCTAGTTGTTAACTGAGCCTCAGCCAGCAGGGCTTTGGAAAAAAAAACGTAGCACAAATGTGGATGTTGCTGTTTATTTCTGATTGTTTAATATTAAACTTTGAAGCAGTGAGGTCAGCTTGAAAAGTCATCTTGAAAACCTGCCTGCTCTGTGAGCTGTAACATGTAGCGTCACCCTCTTTTCTTCTCATCCTGCTTTTCTTGACTCTGCATTTTTAAACAGAATTTGCATGACTTATTCTTCATTCATAGTCCCATCTCCTCCCCCATATCCCTGCTATCCTCAGCATAATGTTCTGATTGACAGGCTGTGATCAGAATAATCCAGTGAACTTTACCCCATACCTCTTTGGTTCGCTACGACATCTTTGTAATAACTGTTGCATGAAAATATGCACGTTTAATGCACTGTCCTTTTTTCAGAGGAGGTGAAGAGATTATTGCTAACATAGACTCAGATGCACCCATGCATGCAAAAGCATACACACACATACACTGTAGATGAACTTGCTCTGAATGAAAATGCACAATGTCTCCAGCCGTGAATGGCAAGACTTATAATCGTATACTGGTAGATGCTTGGTGCCTCTGTAATAACATTAGAAACACCGTAGAAATGTAAAAGACTGAAACCCAGAAAGATGCTTGTTGTTCATCTGTTTGGGTTGACTAGTTATTGGGGTCAGTTACTTGTAGTCACTCTGTCTGTGCAGTAATTTTTAGGTCATATGCTCCACTTGTGTTGCTCTTGGCTACGTTAGTCAGCCTCTAAAAGCCATCCTAAGCGTGTCTTTAAGTCTCTAGACTGTTAATTGTTTTTATGGACTGAGGAGTGATGTCTGCAGTATGGGCAGATCTAAGATCTGTCGATGTGAATGCAGTGTGAAATGATGTCAGAATGTAATTAAAAACATGTAGACTTAAGACTACATGCCTGTAGATTTAGCATATAGCCACTATATTTGTAGTATAAAAAATATACAAGAGTTTTCCATAATTTAGTCTACATCCTTCACTGTTGATTTTCTCATTTAATCTAAGCAGAGAAGCTTGGAGTCTTTGAAGTGTTCATTGGGTCTTTTGTTGTACTCAAGATTAGTTAAGGCTTTTAATGCATCTATAAGATTTGTTATATATTACAAAGGATATCATGAACACAGTTGGTTATTAATATTATATTTTGCCTTGAATCTACTGAGCGCCATCTGCAGTCCCAGAAAGATAAGGTCAGACGACTTGTGTGTCTCATGTTAAAGACTGAAGCAGCTGTTCTCAACTACTTGCAGTGTGCAGTTTTAGAGCTAATTTGCATGCTCTGTGAGGAAGAGATAAAATGAGAAGCTTGTAAGCTAAGAGGATAAATGAGCACAAGCTGGAAGAACACAGCCGAAACAAGGCGGAAAAGCTACTTGGCGTGTTTTGCTCTTGCAGCAAAGATGGCAAATATTGACATATTCTCTGTACTGCTGTAATGGCACAAAACCAGATTCTGTCAGTTCTGATGTCTTACCCAAAGACGTAAAATTACAACAGAAGTGGATTCAGAGATGTCTCTTCTCAAAAATACCAGACAGCTGCTTCACAAACTAGATCCAAAAACAGCTGGGTGATGCCTCTAAACTAATCATAAAGACTTATGCTGTTATAACCACCGCTTATAAAGAAGACATCAAGTGGGAGCAACAATGTCAGTTGATGAGCTTCAATTTGTTTTCTTTTTTTTACATATGTTACTCTTTCCATTTTCGTTAGCAAGTTCTACATTCAGGTGGTGAGTCTGTCCTTGCACAGGTGTTTGTATACCACCTAGCCACTGAAACAAGATGCAGGCAGTGAGGACCGACTCATTGCTGACCTGTGACAAAGCCAGTGAGTTTATCAAAAAGAGACATGGACAGAGAATGGTGCAGCGGTGTCTGCTAACCAAAGCTTCATGTTCTGAAAGTGAATCACCAGTCTGACACTTCCATTTGCAAACAACTTTGTAATGTATTAGTTTGTAAGAATTGTAAATCAGATTGTATTGTAACAGAAAATGAACAAATGAACAAATTCGCTTTTGATTTGAAGACATAACTTAAATGAAACTTTCTTTTGCATTTCTTATAGTGCATTATGAGATCTTTTGCTTTTAATTTTTATTGAAGTTTTGGGAAAAAAAAGGAGAAAAAAAGGAATTTTCTTGCTGTTCTCTAATTTTTTACAAAACAAGCAGATAAAACCTATTGGACTCATTTTGCAGAGGTCGTAGTGACTGTGTCACAATGCTGTGCTGCAAACTCACAGAAAGTTATCTGTCCGGTGGCAGGCAGACAGACTTGTTTTTCTTTTCCCAAGGACCACATGCTTTATATGATCAACAGTGTCCAATAGTTACCTAATTTTATTGCCGGTCTGGCAAGTAAAGTAGGTTATGTTACTTGCCAGTTTTGAGAATATCAGACTTTTTTTGTTTTGTACATTACAAAATACTGCAAAGAAATGAACATTTAAACATCTGATATTTAAACTTATTTCCTTCAAAATTAAGTTTAGAACTCCCACATCTCAGTGCCGTTTTAACACAGAGTGAGGAAGGATTTCATCAGGCAGTCGTGAAACTACCTCTGCTCATTCATCCTGATTTGGATCAGTATTACAATATTAATCTAAATCAGTCAGATACAAGTTCAAACGTTGATTATATTGTACATAAACCTTTTGTCTTATGTGTATTTAAGTCAATAGATCATTTATATTATTGAGTCTATTTCTCCAGCAATGCTTTTCTTCATTCTGACACTTGCTGCAGAATTTCATCATCACTTCTTTCTTGCGTTTGCAATCGGTGTAGAATCTCAGTGCTAGATTCTATACATTTAACTAGTCCTTAGTAGATGATTTGTTTTCTTGATCTATGATTCTGTTTATAAAACTTGCAAACAAAGGACTTGATTGACTTAATTAGTCATTGTAATTGTTGTTCAGTTTGGAATGTGGGATTTTATAAGCTATTTATGGGTCGAAAGAAAGGAAGACAAAGATTGGTCTGAAAGTTTTCTATGCTAAAAGGTTTACTTCCTCTCTGAGGCTTTCCGCTAGAATTTAAGCAAGAGTATACTTGAAGTAGTGGAGGTGGTTTAAAGTGTGTAACCTGCACTGACTTTTGTTTGCTTCTGGGAGCATTAAAAGTGGTTGTTAGCTTCACAGTGCCCCTATAAAAATTTTCCAGTCTCCCATATAACATTCCTGGTTTTCAACAAACTACAAACTTTGAGATTTAGTGCCTGGTTGCCATCTTGGGAACATGTGCCACTGTGAGAATTTTGTTGGGACTGTGGATTTTTTTTTTCCCCTCTCAAGCCCATTTACACAAGCTAAGAGTAAACCTGAACAGAAACAGTTACCAGATATACATTTTTTTCTAGCAGCACCACAACTTAATTTCTTTAAAATCTCATGTAAAAGCTGGTGAAATCTCAGACAGTTTAGAATTATTGACCAAATGAGTGACATGCAACCAACCACTCAGGAAGAGCACTGCAGCGCTGATGTTGTAAAAATAAGCATCCCCCCTCCTCAGTCTTAAGATGAAAAACCCATATAACCAGCCGTCATGCCTTTCAGCCATTTTACTCTGTGTACACCTGGTCTCTGATAATGACAGACAGGCATAAACATGCTAAAAATGACAACAGGGTTGAAAATATACACAAAACATTCCAATTCACCTACAAATTGAACTAGAAATGCTTGCAAGTCAAGTTTGACCCACTGTAGATGAAAAAATGTTTGTTCTTATTGTGAATGAGCGATGAGGGCTTCTGGTGCCTTTGTGGATATGTGTCAGCTGTGTCTGTCCCTAGTTGTTGAGTTGAAGGCTCAGTGAATGTGTGCTTGTGTCACTGCTCTCAGTGTGAATGATTTCTCTCTCTGCCTCTGTGAATGAGAGATAGATTAGTGAAATCACCAGCTAGTGGGGGTGAGAGCTTTGGTAATGTAAGAGGAGAGAGGAAGACATGGTTGGAGCTAGTAGAGGTCTACATAACATACATTATTTTCTATTCAAGTCCTACTTCTGTCTTAATCCTCCTCCATATACTCCATTGGTTCCCACTCTGTACTGTACAAACACCAAGCAGAAAGAGCTTCCTTGCTCACTAGTGTCAAAGCATCTCTCTCTCTGCCAGCCTGAGTTTAAAGATGGGGCAAGATTAAAAATCATGCGTGTTTATTTTTGTATTATTTTCATGTGCAACCTTTACAATTACAACCTTTACGATTTATGAGCGGTGCGTTCTGTATCCACCGTTAGATCTTTCCTTCCTTCCCATCATCCGTTACTATGTGAAGATGAGTTTTTGAGAGCAACGGTTGCCTTGGTAACAATTTCTACCATCTGTGTATGCTGTAAAAAAATGTGTGTATAGATAAAGATGGAAGCGTCTGTGGTCTGAACGCTTCAGCTTTCTCATCGCTGCATTATTTATTTAATAGTCGGCAGAAAAAAATGGAAGGTCACTGGGTTACAATTCGCTCCTGGAAGAGATTACAGGAGTCCTCTTTCAAGTCAGTCGATGTGTGTTAATGCAGCAGCACATCTACCACAAAATGTGCAATAGATATCTTTGCCTTCAGATGGAAAAAGAAAAACACAAGGGGAGGGGATTAATCATTAAATTAAATCAATGTCTATTTGTTTGTGTCTCTTAGTAACCAGTTCTAGTCAAAGGAAATAACTTCTAAATATTCTGATTGCTTTTTCTTTTTTTTACTAATCTTGTTAGGCTCTCTGACTTGGGTGGATGTCATGGTTGCCATAGCCGGAAAAGTAATTGTGGTTAATCTCTCTGTAATTGGTAATCTAAATGTTTAAATGTATCATGCAAAGAAAATGAAATAGAATTAAAAAAGGTAAAAATGGATTTTACTCTGAAGATTTCAATGCAAATTATGCTATGGGTTGGGTGGGGGGTGGGGGGATTGCCGGTCCCCATTAACCGCGAAAAATAAGGGATCACTGTATTGATGTTCCCATATGTTGTGGTGCTGCCAATAAAGTCCTTGTTTGTAGTTAAAATTTCCCTTTCTATAGTCAAAATCTTCCTATTCACAGACATACATTTGGCTCAATGTGTTGTGGGAACTTAGACTGTAATACATTCCTTTTAAATACAGCAAAATACTATACATTTTATTAAATTGCCCTGGTTGACAATGTGTCTACTGTGATGTGGCACATTCGCTCATTGAAATGTCAATGTTTAAACCGTATACTGCGCAGCACAAGTGCAAACCCAAAAAGTATGCCATGGGAAGAAGAATGAATGAAGCAGACTTTTTGTTTTTTTTATACATTTACCTTGAACTCCCATCAGGTTCTGGGAATTTCCAGTTAAGTCATGAAGAAGTGAAGTCCATCACAAGAACATTGTAAGAGAAAGAATAAATCACTTAATCCCTCATCAGGGGGTTGTTAAAAGCTGTCAAACTGGATGATTTATTGTCTATAGACAAGGAAGTAGGGTACAGAGAGATTCTCCTGACAAGGGAGCAAAACAGTGGTGGCCAGACATATTTTCATGCACTGTGGACCTTCTGAGTGCAGCCCAGGGAGTGGAATTGGATGATGATGAATGTCTTTTGTGTATATAAAGAGAAAAGATCGACAGAGGAGAGTCTAGATGTTCATCCTAAAATAGCCCGTTTATCCCAGGTTGTGGTACGTCATATGGCTTGGGCCCAGTGTAGTTTTGTGTAACCCAGTTTTTAAGACTGACTCACCCTTTTTCCATCTTTGCTCTTGCTTGTCTGTCTCTCTCAAACAGAAAGCCTCAACAACCCCTGGCAACGATGTAGACATGATGGTGATGCAGAGCCTTGCAGGGAGGAGGAGCAACAACTGACTCTCTCCCCCATCTACCACACCCTGCACTCTATGTCTGTCCTGATAGGGCAGCTAGAGTGCTATGTCATCAACCACACCCCCATCGGTCCAACCCCCTAAGAAGGGAAGGAAGCCAGAGAAATCAGAGGTGATGGCTGATGCAGCACAGGCCACTAACGAGGAACTTAGGAGCAAACTCATGGATGCTCAGATCGAGCTCCAACAGGAACGTGGGAAGGTGAGAGAGAAGTGAAAGTCTATCTACCAATTGAATTGAATTGAATTGAATTGGATTGAATTGGGCCATGATGTTGACAGTATTGTACATGGACCTGCCAGTCAGGATTATGTGAAGTGGGACAGGCATTGGTGCAACCGTATCAGACCTTTATACTCGTGGCTAGACGGACATCATACCACATGAAAAAACAGATGACAGCCTGCTGGGAGTTTATCAAAATGTAGATGGGTGAAATAATCATTCAGTTGTCATTAATCTAAAACTTCTTCTTGGAGATCTAAAGCTTTTCCGTTTAGTTTATAATTTGGCAAGACAGTAATATAAAGCAAACATCAAGTATGGATTCTCCGGTATGGATTTTTTAAATATCCACATCCACCCAGCCTGCAAAAATATCTGTTAAATAAAAAATAATTAAAATAATATGCAGGATGCCCTAGTCATAGTTTAACAGCTCTAAACATCCAAGCTGACTCATATCTAATATCTAAATCAGTTTTTGCTGTGCAGTTATGGGACAGTGTGTGGAGTTTGCTGTGGAAACAAATGAAGCGAAGTACTTGTACTTGTAATGGCAGATTGTACTTGTATCCTCCTACTGACATACACATTTACTGTATTCTCTCATTCATCATTACAGCAATGAAATTCAGTGTTTCATGGTGCAAATCGCATTTGAAAAATGATGCATATTGCAATAAACCAGAAAGAGTGAAATACATCAGATGAAATTCATTTTTTCGTCTGTTTAGAATTATTTAAACACAGCTGTGTAGTATGTTGTTAGTTAGCTTTTTGTAGGAAATTTACTGCTAAACCTTTAAGTACAAATTTTCAAAGAAAAATTACTGCACAGCACACAATCCTGTCAAGTGGATGGATGTCATTTTTAAGTTCTAATGAACAATATTCAAGTCTGTTATGCATTTCTTTTACAGGTCTGTAAGCTCCGTGAGCGTCTCCAGGAGCAGCGACAGGCTCGAGAGCTTGAGCAACACAAACATGCTGTAGCACTCACTGACCTGCGTGCCAAGCTCCATGAAGAAAAGCTCCGCGAGATAGCGGCTGCCCGTGAGACCCTAGCGCGGCAGCATGAAGCCGAGTTGGCCAGGGCCATCAAGATCAAGGATACAGAGGTGCAGAGGCTGCAGGGTCTTGTAAATGCACTGAGAGATGGAGCAGCTGACAAACTCAAAAATGCTCTTCTTGGAGAAGCTCGGGAGGAGGCCAGGAAAGCATTTGATGGAGAGAGACTAAAGTTACAGCAGGAGGTAGGTTTAATCTTGTATAAGGGCGACACAGTGCCTATTATGCATTCCTTCATCATGTACTTTAGCAACTGTGAAATGTAATTTGTATTGGGCATCATGCAAGATCACTGGATTGTTAGGACATTGTTGTGAACCAGATGTTTTCTGATGGAGCTGTGGATTGCTATTATAAAGACACTTGGGGGGAAAAAATCATTATGTGAGTGTGCATGTGTGTGTTTAGATTCATATGAGACTGTATACAGCTTTGAAAATTTGCTAAAAAACAGGAAACAGGGTGGAAAACCCTGTTGCCAAGCTATTGTTTCACTGTAACTTCCCTAGACAAACAGAGTGTCTAACACTACTGCAAAAAATGAGATGACGTGCTGGTAAAGTTATGAATCTCTGTCCCTTGGTCTTTTTTCAGCATGTTAATATTATGATGTGTGTCTTGGGGGTGGTGTTTTAGATTCAAGAGCAAAAAATAGCCAGAAAGCAGGCTGAAGGAGGCTCTGGCAAATGCACTTCAAGCTGACAAAGCCAAAGCAGCAGATCTCCGTACAGCGTACCAACAGCACCAGGATGAGGTGCATCGCATTAAACGGGACTGTGAGAAAGACATCCGCCGTTTGGTAAGACCACAAGAAACTGTGAAGAAAGCACTACAAATATTCAGAACATATTCAAAACATTGATAGTGGTTAATAATGTATCGATGTACACACACACACATATATATTTAGGGCTGTTAAAGTTAACGCATTAATAATGTGTTAACGCAAATTCTGTTTAACTCCACTATTTTTTTTGACGCAAGATTAACGCACACACGTTTCTGTAAATATGAGCCTCCGCCAACAAGTGTATTTACAGTCAACTTGTGGGACAGACATGGTGACAGTAAAGGGTCTTATGAATGGCAAGTTTAGTTTTAAGGTGCTGCCAGATGGGCCCATAAACAAGAAAAAAGGTTATTTGTATTTATTGTTGCTGTGAATTGAGTTAGTAAGTTAGTTTCACAACATTCCAACATTCGCTTGTTTTTTTTTCTTTAAACTTTATTAGCGTCATGAAAACGGCACCGATTTCATCCAGGTTGGTATCATTTTGTAGATATAAGTGTGCCAGACATTTCACAAGTGTCATCAAACCCCCAAGCTCAGTGAGTGTGGGACAACAGCGCTGAATTTCCTTCTGACTACCTCGCTGCTGCCGTGGAGTTTAGGGACCGTCAGCAGATTACTGCGGTCAAGCAGCAGCCCGACAAAATACACTAAGAAGCTGATGAATCAATCCCCCAAAAAGTACGGCAGCATTGGTGGACTTCTGGTCTTCAAACTAAAGACCCCCCTGACCCTGTATAGGACAAAATGGGTATAGATGATGGATGGATGGGTAAACAGAACATTAAAAAATGCGATTAGTGTGCGATTAATCGCAAGTTAACCATGAAAATCTTTCGATTAAATGCGATAAAAAAATGTAATCGATTGACAGCCCCTATATGTATATATATATATGTATATACACACGTGGACAAAATTGTTGGTACCCCTCAGTTAAAGAAGGAAAAACCCACAATTCTCACTGAAATCACTTGAAACTTACAAAAGTAACAATAAATAAAAATTTATTGAAAATCAAATAATCAAAATCAGCCATCACTTTTGAATTGTTGATTAACATAATTATTAAAAAAAACAAACTAATGAAATAGGGCTGGACAAAAATGATGGTACCCATAACTTAATATTTTGTTGCACAACCTTTTGAGGCAATCACTGCAATTAAACGATTTCTGTATTTGTCAATGAGCGTTCTGCAGCTGTCAACAGGTATTTTGGCCCACTCCTCATGAGCAAACTGCTCCAGTTGTCTCAGGTTTGATGGGTGTCTTCTCCAAATGGCATGTTTCAGCTCCTTCCACAGATGTTCAATGGGATTCAGATCTGGGCTCATGGAAGGCCACTTAAGAATAGTCCAACGCTTTTCTCTCAGCCATTCTTGGGTGTTTTTGGTTGTGTGTTTTGGATCGTTGTCCTGTTGGAAGACCCATGACCTGCGACTGAGACCAAGCTTTCTGACACTAGGCAGCACATTTCTCTTCCAGAATGCCTTGATAGTCTTCAGATTTCATTTTACCTTGCACACATTCAAGACACCCTGTGCCAGATGCAGCAAAGCAGCCCCAAAACATTACTGAGCCTCCTCCATGTTTCACCGTAGGGACAGTGTTCTTTTCTTCATATGCTTGGGTTTTTGAGTCTATGAACATAGAGTTGATGTGCCTTACCAAAAAGCTCCAGTTTGGTCTCATCTATCCAAAGGACATTCTCCCAGAAGCTTTGTGGCTTGTCAACATGCATTTTTGCAAATTCCAGTCTCGCTTTTTTATGATTTTTTTCAGCAGTGGTGTCGTCTCCCATGAAGTCCACTTTGGCTCAAACAACGACGAATGGTGCGATCTGACACTGATGTACCTTGGCCTTGGAGTTCACCTTTAATTTCTTTGGAGGTTGTTCTGGGCTCTTTGGATACAATTCGAACGATCCATCTCTCAATTTGTCATCAATTTTCCTCTTGCGGCCACGTCCAGGGAGGTTGGCTACTGTCCCGTGGGTCTTGAACTTCTGAATAATATGAGCCACTGTTGTCACAGGAACTTCAAGCTGTTTAGAGATGGTCTTATAGCCTTTACCTTTAAGATGTTTGTCTATAATTTTTTTTTCCGGATGTCCTGGGACAATTCTCTCCTTCGCTTTCTGTTGTCCATGTTCAGTGTGGTACCACCTTTTCACCAAACAGCAAAGTGACTACTTGTCTGCCTTTAAATAGGCAGACTGACTGATTATGAGTTTGGAAACACCGTGATGTCATTAAAGGACACACCTGAGTTAATCATGTCACTCTGGTCAAATAGTTTTTCAATCTTTTATAGAGGTACCATCATTTTTGTCCAGCCCTATTTCATTAGTTTTTGGTTTTTTTAAATAATTATGTTAATCAACAATTCAAAAGTGATGGCTGATTTGATTATTGATTTTCAATAAATTTTTATTTATTGTTACTTTTGTAAGTTTCAATGATTTCAGTGAGGAAATGTGGGTTTTTCCTTCTTTACCTGAGGGGTACCAACAATTTTGTCCACGAGTGTATATATATATATATAGTTATAGTTTTTCGGCACTAAGTGGCCTTTATTCACAGAGAGAGAGAGACAGGAAGGCGGGTGAGAGAACGGGGAAGACACACGGCAAAGGGTCGACGAGCCGGGAGTCGAACTCACGACCAGCCGCACAAGGACTGTAGCCTCTGTATATGGGCAGCCTGCCCTAACCACTGCGCCACCGGGGCGGCCCATAATAACATAATTTAATATAGTTTTTCATTGCTAAAAAGCTGCTTGAGGGGAAAAAATGATTTATTGGTGTCCGTTATTTACAGTACTATTAACTTAGGTGATTGAACTGACAAAATATGGATGTATTATGGACTGAAATAACAAAGCTTTCAACATACCTTTACAAAAGCATTATGTTTTCTGTGGGGGGGGTTTGCTTGTCAAACATGGTCTCTCTTATTTTTATAGTCCATGTCTGTCCTGACCACATTTGAATATCAGTCCTTGCACAGACGACTGTTTTCCTGAAGTTCAGTTGCAGCTCAGAGCTTATCTCACTGATGTTGGATGGAGGTTAAAGGTTAATTGCTGTGGTGTTTGCTTATCTTCAGTGCACAGTGCTTATCTGCCAAAAATAAAAGCCTACATACATGTTTCAGTTACTTATTAAACATTTTTGTATGTACAGGAAGGTTATAATAACAGGCGCTGCTGTTATTAAAGGAATGGTTGAGTGCGGAAACATTGTCATAGTTGACAATGAAAAACAGATACCACAGGAAATGGCAAACAAAACACGGAGGGAAGTAAAAGTGTTAACAATTTCAGAGGGAGTTTTGTGTATTCAGAGCAAGGAATATAGCATTAGCAGAAGCACAGTGTTTTAAATATTTACCTCTGGTAGTTTCCTGTTCTGCTTTTGGCAATAATAATAAAAAGCTTTTTAGATTTATGATGTAAAAGTCAACAACATGAAAAAGTGACAGATTACACAGAGGAACACTGCACTTTATGAACAGCTGATATTCACACACTGATCTTTCAAATGAGTGCAGTAATCAGACTGAGGTAGATTTATGATGAATAAAAAAAGCCTATTGTTTGTGATATATTTTTTGCAACTCGATACCAGATATATCTCCACTCTATTTCATCATTTATTGTGTATTAGTTAATACTGTTATTTATAATGAATATTTTTTATTGATATTTAAGCACTTTTTAATGGAAAACTGCCTATATATTTAATTCACTTTTCCTGTCCATTCCTCTTATAGATGGATGAGCTGAAGGCGAAAGACCGGGTAATGTGCGCTCTTGAGAGGGAGCTTGGGGTGCAGGCTGGCTATGCCCAGAAGCTTCAACTGCAAAAGGAAGCTCTGGATGAGCAGCTGGGTCAGGTACGAGAGGCTGAGAGACACAACCATGGCAGCCCCAAGAGAGAAGTGGTGCTTGGGCTGGGAGAAAACTCAGATTCGCTCAACAACCAGGTATAACTATGGTCGAGGCTTAATTACATACAATTTAATTACAAATAATTTTGAAAGCAGATGTATTTTTTTCTAATATTTTCATCAGATTCTTCCCCCCCATTTTATTTGCTTTGCAGAATTGTGTGATAAATTTAGAATTTGTGATGGATGACAGTTTATATAGCAGAAATGAAACAAACAACTGGTGAGGTGGGATGGCCCAATTCCCTGATACTCCTGAAAAATTATAACACTTACTTGTTACTATATTTACATGTTATTTCTTTTGCAGCTCTTTATGGATTAATACCAAATTTTTAAGATGAATATCTTGATAGATTAAGGCAGTGGTCCCCAACCCCTGGTCTGCAGACCGGTACTGGGCCACGCAAGAAAAAATTAGCTATTTAAGTTTTATTTATTATATGAATCTGAACGAGCTTTTATTTTGAAAAATTACCAGATTCTCTCGGTTACATCTTGGTCACTTGAGCGCGAAAATTTAACCCAGCTAGCAAAATGAGTAAGAAACAAACGTCTTTGGAAAGTTTCCTTGTGAAGGGGAAAATGCACAGTGAAGAGAAAGAAGAACAGTCTACGACTTCCAAGAAAAAGAAAGCTTTTAACAGACAATACCAGGAGTCCTACTTGAAATATGGATTTATCACAACAGGTGATTCCTACATACCAAGCCCGCTCTGCGTGAGGTTTTTATTTATTTTTTTATTTATTTAATGAGTACAGAGGATGTTACCCGAGACTTTGATGTTATACTCATGATATGTTATTGCTGTAATGTAATGAGTAACGAGGAAACGCCAGCCAGGTCCGTGGTAAAATTGTCAAGCCTTGACCGGTCCGCAGTTACAGAAAGGTTGGGACTCACTTGATTAAGGGATACCTTAATCTGTTCAGTCCACCATTTCTTCATCTTAAGATGATCACCCTTCAAAATGAAAAAACATGGTTACTGTTGGTTATACATAAATATTCACACTTTGAACTCCCAACTCATCTTTCATCCCATTTCTTTCTGTCCATGTCATTACCTACCTGCCTGCATGTACTCCCTTTATCAGTTTTTGTCTTCCTCTTCCTCTCCCCTCCCCTCTGTTCAACAGGAGGTGGAGGAGCGTGACATGAGGAGGTTCCAGCTGAAGATTGCAGAGCTTCATTCAGTCATTAGGAAACTGGAGGACAGAAATGCACTGCTGGCAGATGAAAGGAATGAACTAGTGAGGAACACTCATGCAGTTGTGCATATCTGCATTCATCAAAGACTTGCAATATGCAAAGACTGTACTAAGTAGCTCAAATATACACATAAAAATACACAAAGATGCAAGTAGTTGTCTCTGAAATATGTATTAACATTATGCCACGATCTAGCCTCCTCTGCACAAAGTGGAGATTGTCACCAAAGGTCAAAGCTTAAGACTGCAGTCTTTCCCCTGCCTGTTTCCTTCCTCTGTTCAGCTGAAGCGGGTGCGCGAGGCAGAGAGCCAGATGAAGCCCATGTTTGAGAAAAATAAGCGTTTGTCGAAGAAAAATGATGACCTCTTGCAAACGTTGCAGCGCATGGAAGAAAAACTCAAGAACTTAAGCCGTGAAAATGCTGAGATGGTGAGATAAACCTGCCTTACTCTGTGTCATGTTTTATTCGTCTCGTGTCATTAACTGAATCTAAAAGTAAAAGTTCAAAAAATGTTAGGCCATAATAAACATTTTATTTTCAATCAGCTGTTGAAGGGGGACTTTGTTGTTACATTTGAGGCCATTGTCATACAGGAAAAAAGGACCTCTACTGGGGGTTTGAGGAAAAGCATAAAACATAATTCTGTCTGTGTTGTTTCCCTCTCTCAGAAGGAAAAGGCTTCCTCCTCTCGGCCACCTTCACAGCAGCAATCCACTCAGCCCCAGCTGAAGCGGCCGAGCTCCCTGACTGACCTTAGCCATGCCCATGAGGAGCAGGAGCTGGAATTCCTTAAAATGCAGATTGCTGAGCAACGTGGCATAATTGATGAGCTCATGCAGGTCAGGATTTTATTCAACATAAAAAGTTTGTATGTTTGTATCAGTCACTTGTCTTTTCCAAAAGTGGAAGGTGACAGCATGTCTTAATGGCTATTATGAATACAGTGTTGCTCACAGTAAATGTGAATAAAGCAGGGTTTTGTGTCAGTATTATAATATACTTTGGTTTGTCAAGTTGGCTTATATTTGATATAGACATTCCATCAACAATGTCTTAGGTGTAATTTTTTTTTTTTAATTGGCCGATTACATTAATATACCTTTATATTTATATTAGACTAAAGGTTTCATCAATTCACCCATACAAAGATGAAATCATCCCATTGTAACAGCACTGGCCCTAGGTTTTTGCTGCTCTCTGCCATTTTGATACGATACAGTTCAATTCAAAAATATTTTACTTTTGGGAAATGAAAGGGAAATAAAATTGATGCAGTAACTGTCATGATTTAAGTCTCTTCAATGATTCGTTGTAGAGGGTTATTGCTGTGGGCAGGAAGGATATTCTGTGGTGTCTGTGTTTCATTTCATTTTCATTTTATTGATTCATTCCAGACATGTCAAAACAATCTTTTAAAGCATAACAATTTTAACACTATCATGATCTATGTATCTGAAAATAGATAAATGCATACATCAATATACACCAACACATGTGCATAACCATAATTTTGAAACATATAGAACCTCTTAATAAATCTAAATATTAAATGGACATATTCCCCCAAAAAAATAATTAAAAAAAAAACAAAATGTATACCCAATGTGTACACTCCTATCTATATACATACATACATGCATACATACATACCAATATGCATAACACATATCTGGTTTAACATGTCTGAAAAGGGGTAGGAAGAAGTAAAACTTATTTAACCCTACCCCTTCTCCGACGTTCCATGATTACCCTTAAAATGTATGCAGTTTTTGAGGCCTAATCCTAAATTTTAGTTATAATTTCATATCCAGATAGACAGACATCTAACTACATACATACATACATACATACATACATACATACTGATACACACACATTCACACTACAGTACATACTACATGTACTTCATCCTGCACATTCACAGTGTGAATTTCACACCCACACGGTGCACCCCCGAGGGCACCCCAGATACCCCCCCCCCCCCCCCCCCCCCCCCCCCCCCCCAATCCATCCCACCATGCTGCACTCCGACACCCAAACCCACCCGAGCCCAGTCCCCCCCCACCAGCCCCCCACAATGATGGCACAAGAGCAGAACCAAGAGGGTCCCTGACCCTTTGGCCCACACAAGACACCACATCAACACAAGCACCCAGACCCCAGACAGCAATGCCCATGAGCCTGCCCAGGTACCACCCACCCCCCTCCGCCAGCCCCTAAGACCCCCACCACACAGCGGAAGCCCCCCCGCTGGGGCAGGTTGGGGGCACCCACCCAACCCACCCTAGCAGGGGCGAACCCCCGCCATGCAGTGGAGACATCCCAGCAGTGACAAAGAGTTCACCTCAGATCATCATCCCTGTACTTGTTGAAAATCATCAGTCTGAGCCTTTTCTTAAACACACTCATGCTTGGACATTGCGTCAGTTCTTGGCTGAGTTTATTCCAAACCTTCACACCACTGACTGAAGTGCACATTCTCTTCATGGTTGTTCAGACACTCCTGGTCCTGAAGTTAAGGTTTCCCCTGTAATCATAACCCCCCTCTCTATCAGTAAAAAGTTTCTGGATATTATCTGGTATTTGATTGTTCCTGGCTTTATACATCAGCTTTAACTTGAGTGCGCCCTCTGCTGGCCTGGAGGCCACATTCACTATTCGTGGCGTAATTAAATCAATTTCGAATCGTAATCGCGGCATGCCTAGTTGACACCGTCTGGACCTGCAGTCTTGTTCCTGTTCATTCTCTCCAGCTGCCTCTTCACCCGACTGCGAGACATACAGGTGGGAGGGAGGGGGCCCCAGCATCTCCTGATGCAATTGGAGATGACAATGGAGCAGCAGTGGAGCAATGGAGATCCATGAAATGGAGATCCATGAAAGAGGAAGATGAGATGACTGAGATGTGACAGGGATGCTGTGGGTAAAGGGAGGGTAGGAGAGGAGGATGCTGAGCTTCTTTCTCAATTGAACCTGTTGAAGAATGTGCTCAGTTCATTTGCTGTGTCTAGATTTCCATCCATCTGATCCTGTTTCTGCTTGAGGCCTAAGATCTTTCATCCCTCACCCACACATCTCATATGTTTTTATGGTGGAGCTTGTTCTCCATCTGTCTCCTGTACACTCCTGGTTGTCTCCAATCTTGATTTTCTGTTGTTTCTGGAGTGACCTTCACATTTCCTTGTCTCTTCCTGAAGATTTTTTTTTTTTCTTGTTTCAAAAGGTCTTTCAGGTCACTGGTGATCCAGGTGTTTTATTATTGCAGAAGCACTTCATTCTTCTGGTGGGGGTGGTGTTGTCTACACAGAAGTTAATATAGTCAGTCATACACTCAGGCATGACATTAAAATCATCTCCTCGTGGCTCAGAGTGCATCCCCATCTGTAGCCCTTAAAACACCGCTGCAGAGTTTCTTCAGCTTCCTTTGCTCACCTCCTCACAGTCGTTTTGGTCACAGGTTCCCTCTGGACAATGTGTTTATAGGTTGTGGAGAGATAAACCAGATAATGATCTGCCATGTCCAGGGCAGGTTCTGCAGAGGAGCTGTATGCATCTCTAATGTTTGCATCAAACAAATCCAATGTTTTCTTCTCTCTGGCAGAGCAATTAAACTGTTGAAAAGTTGGAAATGTGGCAGAGAGAGAGATGTGGTTGAAATCACCAGTGATGGCCAAGAACTTGCTGGGTTGTTGTGTCTGTAGCTTAGCAACAGCAGAGCTGATGACATCACATCCAGCTGATGGCGGGATGTAAACTGCCACTACAGTAAAACTGGTGAACTCTCAGTAAATATTAAAGGATGAAAAGTCAAACTAACTGCAATTGAATATCTGGGCTGCAATGTTTCAATATCACATGTCCTGGATTACACCATCTGTTGTTGACAAGCACTGCAGTTCCACTGCCTTTGCTTTTTCTGCTCCTGTTCATGCATCTGTCCACCCTTAATATCTGAAATCCAGGCAGGGAGACACTGGAGTCTAGAATATGCTCCTGCAGCCACGTCTTGGTGAAACTTTAAACTGCATTGCTGAAACTCCAGATTTGTCCTCGTCAGCACTTCAATTTCATCCATCTTGTTAGCAAGAGAGCTCACTGTCGGAGTTATTCAAACTTCAGTGGCTACTGTAACTTGAGCCAGCATTGAAGCACCAGAAGACGCTGGTCAACTCCACTTTATTTTGCTCACAAAAGACAAACATGATAAGCAGGTTGATAACCTGAAGAACAACAATACAAACAACATGTTAACTTGAGCTTTCTTGAAACAAATCAAACACAAACATTTACAAATTAATTCTGCCCTTAACCTGAAATCAAACTGTTATCAAAGGCTCAATTACAACTGAAAACTTCACATCTTAAACAAATTAATTTGCACATACCAGTAGCATCCTGATCACTGAAGTGACTCCCATGCAGGCCTCTCTGCAGGAACATGCTCCCTCCAAACAAAAGGAGTCACACCTGGTCTCCTGAGGCTTATCAAGGCTACCTTCCTCTCTGTCCCTCCTCCCTCTCTGTCTCCTCTCACCCGTGTTGGACTGTCCTGACCTGACTGGAGAGTACATGTGGAAGCTTAAAGAAGAAGAAGAAAACCTGGAGGAGGGAGACTAGAAAACAGAACAATAACGTACATATCCAGACGAATACATTAAATATGTTTAAGTCTATTTGTCTTGACAAAGAAGTATGAATAAAGTACATCTAATCTAATTAATCTAATCTAATCTTATCTAAATGTCTTGACATTCAACTGCATTGCTGAAACTCCAGATTTGTCCTTGTCACCACTTCAACTTTATCCATCTTGTTAGCAAGAGACCTCACATTCCCCACTTACGAAGGAGGGAAGAGCTGGTTTAAACTTCCTCTTTTACTCTCCTATTTGCTCCTGCTCTGCATCTGCGGCGTCTCCTTTTCAGCTTGTGGGAGATTTGGAGTCTCAGTCTGGGCATTATTCCTTCTTGATATTTACAAGCTCCCACTTGTAAACCACTCTCTCATTGCTATGGTTACTCATCAAAACAGGTGGTTAAAAAAAAATGAAAAAAATAACCAATAAAAATCCCTCAATCAGCACAGCATCCAAACCACAATGAAAAATGGTTCAAAAACCAATGTTACTAAAAAATATGCAAAATGCTAGCAAATATTGATGGAGCTACAGCAGGAAAGCTGCCACCATGAAGAGTGTTGTCCTAGAATGATCACCCTGGTTTCAGTGAGTGAATAATAATAATATGAATACAATTGTCAGAAATATCAGCGTTTACATATGGAGAAATGTACTGTTAATTTACTTTAATTCTGAGGAGAATTCATATTATTAATGTGATTGTCTCCTCTCACACACCATTTTATTTTTAACCATCTTCGAGAAAGCCACTTATAGAGACAAATAGCCGTGAACAGACCGAAAGAATTAGTGCCACATTACAGAGACTGATTACAAAACAGATATTGCTACATGAAATATGAAATATTGTTGTCTGATAATTTTTCAGTAGATGTATGTGAATTCTCTGTGCCCACTGAAACTGTGAAATTCTCAGATGTGGTCTCGCTTTGGAAAAAAAAACCCAAAAAACGACTTGTTTGTCTGTAGGAACGTGATCGTTTGGTGAAGAGCAAGAAAACTCGAAGGAAACCTTCCAAGCTGCCGAACGTAAGTGCTTGAACACGTCTGTTAATTTAGTAGTATGTAACTGAGCAACAACCCTATCTGTGACTGACAGATCCTTTTGTATTGTGTTCACTCGGCAGACTGTGTGATTTGTCCCCTGAGCCCAATTAAAAACACTGATGGTACCATGAGCGTACGCCCCTCCTTCATGAACAATTTCCAAAGCTTGCTGAACACTGTTATTTTTTTCATTGTTGCCTTATTTTCTGCGTATTTGTTTTTATTTTTGTGTACTTTCTTTTGTTCATTTAAACTGTAAACGGATAAAGATACCTAATTGGGTGAGGTGACGTGTTGGAAAAAAATAATTGTGATGTTTGTGTACACTTGAGTGGACATGTTTGGGCTTATATATCATGGGACATTTACAGTCTGTGATGTTGCTAGGAGGAGGAGCTTTTCGCTTCACAACATTATTTCCACCCCGCTCTCCTCCTGGATTCAGTTTTTAGCTTGGACAGCCCGAACAGTTTGGCACAGTGACTTGCCTTTTGGACCTGGACTTGGAAATTTGTTTCCCTCTTTTTTTTTTGGGAATATAAAACACATGCAGAATACATGAGGAGGAAGATAAATTCATCAGCTGGTCTTTTGCTTTTTTCACAGAAGTGGTTTGGTTGCTTACCAGAGGCTTTATTGTCTGCTTTTCCATTTTGTGTAGGAGTGCGAGAGAAAGCAACTGCACTTTGTGGAAAGAACTAAAAGTGTGGGGTTCACTGCAGATTAACTGCTGTAGACCATGATTTACAGATGTTGAGGACCTTCTCATGAAGTTAAATCCTGGTGTTTTTGTGTTGAAAACATGACGGAGTACATCCTCCTTATCCTCTATTTCTCCTCCTTCATTTGCCTGTGTGCCCTAGTCTGCCTATATTTCTCTGGTTGCCAGGAGATGACTTATAAACATGATGGTAAGACTCTGGGATTTAAAAAAAAAAAAAGGATACAATAGGAGTAAATAGCTTGATCTGATTTGAATAGAATTAGACAAATGACAATATAAAAGTGCCTGGTTTTGACAGTGTTAGATAAAATTTAGATAAATAAACAATGACTGTAACAAAGTATATCGTAGGGCTTTAAAAGGGTATGTGTTTTTATTTGTATAAATATTTCTTTCTGTTCTAATCCTCTCTGCAGAGGCATGTTGTGGAGACATATTTTGGATTTGATGAGGAGTCAATAGACTCTGAGACCTCTTCGCTGACCTCCTTTAACACTGACCTGACGGACCGCACACCTGCCACCCCCGAGGAGGATTTGGAAGAAGTAAGAAAGCCTTCTGTCTCCATTAAATGAAACACCTATGTTCTACCATTATTTTCCATGAATAACATATAGAATAAATGGCAAATTGACTGATGAAAAGAAAGTTAAAAATTATCATACAGTATGGGATATTGTATCATGAATAAGTAGAAGTACAGTGTGATAGAGCAACTCTGCCCTTCTCTGATGATAGAACGTTTCCCGAGAGGAGTCAGAGCTTCGTTTCCGTCAGCTCACCAGAGAATATCAAGCTCTCCAGCGGGCCTACGCCCTGTTGCAGGAGCAGACTGGGGGCTCTCTGGATGCTGAGAGGGAGGCCAGGGTTTGTATAGACTTCTTCCCATAACTTTAGTGCAAAAAACAACAGTGTTTGGAGCTATGTTTCACAGGCTGTTTCTCTGTTAGATGATGCTGGATGATATATTTCCACCCAAGTGCATGACGGCTGATGTTTCCTCCTACAGACACGAGAGCAGCTGCAAATGGAGCTCAGTAGCTCCCAGGCTAAGATTGCTGACCTGGAGAAGGCCCTGGCTGAGAGGGGGCAGGTAATAAAGACAGGGGATGGGGAAAGGAGCTCACAGGTCCTGCTCTTGTTGACCCTCCTGCATGTCTGTTTGGCTGCTCTGTTCCTGGGATGGCGCTATGCTGACCAGGTCTACCGCAGATTCCTTTGATGTCTCTTTGTGTGTGTGTGAACACACAGCTCTGTGGCTGCATGCTCTGCTTCACCTTCTGTCCTTGGGTTGTTGGTGGTGTTTCATATTAGGCCTTTTTGTGATGCTGACCACAGAAAGAAGGCTTTAACCATGCGTCTGCTCTAATTAGATGAAGATAAGAGATAATGTTGTATTTTATAAATGATATTTCAGTTAAATTTAAGATGATTTTGGTTTCAGTAAAAGTCATAAAATAGAAAAAAAAATCTTGACTGTTTTGTGTCAACTAAGTACAGTTAAACAGAGTGATCACCAAAATTATTTCAGATTTAAATAATGAGTAACCCTTAAAATATCACGCTGAGTTCATATCTGTACCCTTGACTTAAATTTGTTGTCAAGATGTTTGTTTCTTTGTATGTTGCATGTTGCACCATGGCTTAATCCCTCTCTCTTGTTCTGATTCTCTTTCTCTGCTGTTTTTTTAATCTCAAATTGCCTTCATTGTTCATTTTGTTACTGTTAACTTGTGTTGTGCATGGACACAGTTCTTTTTGTCTTTGTTGATGGATTGGTCTTTATTTGCATGGATCAATAAACTTGCATGATTGGCACTCTATTTATGTCTTTTTTTTGTCTATGTAATGTTTGCATTTGACATTTAGAATTGTTTGAGAGTAGTACGTTTTTATTTGGCATGCTATGTTGCTGAGAGCGTTGTTCATTACACTCTGTCACTGGGGATCCTTTCCTCCTGGTTGCTTCCATCATTTCTTGCTGATGTTGTGTTTGGTTGTTATGACAGGATTCAAAGTGGGTGGAGGAGAAGCAATACTTGATCAGGACCAACCAGGAGCTACATGAGAAGGTAGATTGCAAAGCCTTTACTTAATCACATCAACTGTAGCTGTTGGATTTGAAGATTTATTTGGTGCCTGCCAGGGTTGCATTCTTCAGTTATGATACACCTTTAATCATGATTCCAACGTTGTGCCTTATACATATATTCCTTCTTTTGATAATCTGTTTATCCTTTAAATCTCTTTTTTGCTCAACACTTTTTTTTAAAACTAAGAATGAACAAGGAATAAACCTTAAAACTTTACTTGCTTGATATCAAAGCTAAAACTCTGCAAGTGTCTAAGATTCATGCCATGCAGGAAGACGATAATTGGCAATCATCCAGTTCCAGCTTTATGGCTTATTAGTCTTGTCTGTGGGCACTATATACTCTTTCGAAAACTGTACCTAAATTGATAAACCAGCTTTAAATTCAACTTTTTTTTAACATCAACATACTTTTCTCTGATACAGGACTTACGTTGCTCTCCCAATATTTAAGACTCAGTTCGTGGACAGTGAACTATGAGATCTTAGCCATCTATCCATTAACTTCTTCTTATCCAAGTGAACACAGATCTGAAAGAGCATGATTTGTGGATTATTCATGCCATCAAAATAACCATTCTGGGGCACTTGTGTGTGTAGATGTGTGCGTTGCAACAGGTGGAGTCGCGTCTGCAGGCTGAGGTTCAGGATGCTCGGGACCAGAATGAGCTGCTGGAATTTAGGGTGCTGGAGCTGGAAGTAAGAGACTGTACCAACACCAAACTATCGCCAGGAGGCAACAACAACAGTCTCAGCTCCAGGCGCAAAACCTATATACAGTGACCACCCCAAACAGACATGTGTTCTTCCCGTACACACATACAGTTCCTGCCTGTTCCTCAACGTTTTCCATCTGTGTTTGCTGGTCTTGCATGGCAGCTGTGTTCATACCCCTTCACTGAACTGGATTTTTTTTTTTAAATAAACAAATTGTTATGTGAAGATGAATATAATTTTTTAAATGAAATAAACATATTTAAGTTCACCATCCATTTTTAAACTTTATTCATTTTGTCTGTCATTTTTCCATGCATGTCCAGTGATTTGTTGTGTTTTTCCATCATATACAAAGAGAATTAAGTATCACAAGGTCTATAATCAACAGAGTACCTTAAAGACATCTGGAGATTGGAGTTAATATCACATTACTACATCAGTCAATTCTCAATCTTTTTTTTTTTCCACTTTTGTCTTCATGTAGGAAAAATGGCATTTTACTTTCTTGGTTAGCATGAATCCCTGCCTATTTGTTTGTCCCTTTGAAATATTTGGGTTTTCATCTCCTTCATTTTGGCAGATCCTGACCAATATGTTCAGTTTCATGTAAGTAAAACCTCACTCCCTTCCATGTCACTTTGTGGATCCTCTTATTTACGTCCACTATCAGTCATTTCAATGTTTTTCTTTTCACTATTCACCACCATCAGCATTTCAATAAATTTGTTTATGACTATAATATTTCTTTAGGTATATTCAGTGTTGACAGGATGTGTGTTCCTGTAGGAGAGGGAGCGTAGATCACCTGCCCTCAATCTACACATGTCTACATTTGCTGAGAACAGTAGTAGTGCTCTGCAGAGCTACTGCCACCAGGAAGGTATCAAGGTAAAACAACAACCATAAAAAACTAGCCATTTACTTAAGGTTTTTTTTTTTTAATTAAAATCAGTGCGATGTCCTGCATTTCACATATGTGCAGGATGTAATCATTCCAGAGCTGATGAAGAGGCTGGACATTCTGGGAGATAACGGGGTGAGCTTGGTCACTCTGTTGGATTTACATGTCTTTTCCTCTTTAATGTGTTTAATGAAATCATATCTGACAACTTTTCTTTACTCTTCCTGTAGAATCTCAGAAATGAGGAGCAGGTGGCAGTGATCCAAGCAGGGACGGTGATTTCACTCTGTGAAAAGGTTAACAGAAAGCCCCTCGGGCACATTGTATTTTCGTGTGAAGACGTTCCCTCCAACCTGTTATTACCAGTTCATCTGCTGCATTTCAGTCATTTTTTTAGTATAAATTTAAGAAGGTTTGAATGAGTCTCGTTTTTTCTGTCTTCTCCCTGTGCAGTGGTTGAAGCAGATTGATAACACAGAGGCTGCCCTCACACAGAAGATGATTGACCTGGAAAATGACAAAGTGAGAAAATGATTCTGAATAAACTGTTCAACTATTAAAACATACCAAATTTCTTATTGGTGTGTTATACCAGTAAAACAAATGAAGTGTAATTTTTTTTTTTTTTTTTCACGAGTTTCAAATGCAAATGAGCAAATCAAAATTCTTGTTTTTTGGATATTAAACTCATTGCTTTGACTTTAGATCCATCATTATTTCCTTCGTTGTTGTCACAGGAGCTGTTCAGTAAGCAGAAGGGATTCCTCGAGGAGGAGCTGGATTACAGGAAGCAGGCCTTGGATCAGGCCTACATGGTAAGAAGTTTGGAGCAGCATTATACAGTGTGGTTCTAACTGCAGTACTTGTACTTTTTTATTTTAAAGATAGCTAAACTTGAATATAAATTGACCAGGCTGTTCTAAGAGCACAATGGCTCATGATAAATGATATAAGGAATGCAGGGACACAACATTTTCATTTCAGCATGACACATAAACATTTCAAATAGCATTAATTACCATGAATGCAACATGCTCCATGACGATAAACATTGTGTTGGGATACTGCATCTTTTACCAGTGAAGTCAAAGTTATGCCAATTAGCTGAGCCACTGAGTTGGGCAGGAATATTTGCCTGTTTGTTTATGGCCAGATCCTCAGGAAGTCAGAAATTTTTCAACAAAAGGGTTTTGATAAGATTATAAATTCTACATTTATTAGCATGAGAAAGTTGCAGCATTTTCCTCTTTCATTCACTTAAGAAGACTTGATACAGAGAGCAGAAGCTACACATAGGCCACTCTCCATATAATTCTAACTATTTTATTTGGTCAGGTCTGATGTTTGCTTGTGTTTCAAAGTTTCACTTGATATTGTCTTGGTCAGATCTTGGTGTTTACATGGCATTGGCTCCATCACCTTGAAACTTTGAATACTCTGGATGATACCATTAAAAAAAAAAAGCTACCATGTAAAGTTGAAGCCTAACTAGCTGCCAGTATTAAGTGGAACAGTGTTCATCATATATGCCATGGTCACAGTAGTGTGTGTATGTGTGTGTTTGTGTGCATTTGTGTATCTGTCTGTGTGTCCCCATGTGTGTGCTTGTGCCCGCCTGTCTGTCTTTCTGCATGCGCATGTGCATGCCCGTGTGTATGTCATATCTGTATGGGTGTATATGTGGCTGGATGTGCAGAGGATCGAGGAGCTGGAGGCCACGCTGTATAGCGCTCTGCAGCAGGAGCAGCCGGCATGCCAGGCGGTGGCTGAGTCGCTGACAGACAGGCAGAGGGAGGAGCTGAGGCTAGCTGTGGACAAGCTGCGGCGTCAGATTCTCCGGCAGAGCAGGCAGTATGACAGTCAAATCTTACAGGAGCGCATGGAGCTCCTACAGCAGGCTCAACAGGTAAGGCTCAAGACAAACCCATTCAGGTTGTTGAGTCCTGCCCGTCCTCAGTTTGACCCTTGGTAACTGTCCAAAACGTCTGACCCCACCAGACCTCTGGTGCTATGAAAAAGATGCAGTATCCCTCTGTGTGCTCCCTGTAACTGTAAGTGAATATGTAGAGGAAGTAAGAGTGAAAGATGACAGAATGACTATGTCTTTGTGAATGTGTGTGATTCACTTTGCTCCTAGTACCCCCACTCCCTCAGTATCTGTCGACTCAGTTTGTACTCTTAGTAGTCTGACACCCATTACTGTGCACTTTTTATTCATTGACAACATCCACAATCATAACTCATGACTAACTTGCTAACTCTGTAACATCTAACCTCAGAACAAAATACTAACTGACTAATGTTACACGTAAATAAGATAAGATAAGAAAAGATAATCCTTTATTAGTCCCACAGTGGGGAAATTCACAGTGTTGCAGCAGCAGGGACAGTAAAAGTAGAAGAAAAGTAGAAGAAAGATGTCCAAGTTATTACATTTGTGTTAGTGGGCAGGGAACTAACTTTCTAAGTAAATAAAAAAAAATAACAAATCATAGAACGTAGACTGTATGTCCATATATATATATATGTTACATTTGTAACATATACATATATATATATATATATATATATATATATATATATATACATTTGAGAAAAAAAAATGTAAAAATATGTCTGCCTTATTGTATAGCAGTACAGTGTGCAGTTGCTGAAGGTCACACATGCAGAGTAAAGAGAACGCTTAGTTTTAGTGTCACAGCTTGAGTCCCATCCTCTGTTCACAGTTAAGTTTGCTCTGGTTGTCATGGTGGCATACTTGTCCAAAACAGCTACCATTGAGGCAGAGGAGCATAATGGGAGGGCAGGAGATTTCTTTTTTTTAAATACAAGATGAATGGCATCTAATAAACTGTTGAATAAAGACAACTGCTCTGACTTAGCATATTTTGAAAACTAATCACTTCTGTCTTTGTGTTGCAGAGAATTAGAGAGCTGGAGGACAGGATTGACTTGCAAAAGAGACAAATAAAGGAAATAGAGGAAAAGGTACAAACTCAGATTTTCTTTGATGAATTCTGTTATTTTATACAAAGAGCAAGTGTGTAAAGGATGTGCAGTACTTAACATCTGCTGTGCTGATGTCATGTGTTGCTTTACTAATTTAACAACCCTTTTCTTCCCTTTCTTTTGCCACCTGTCAATTAAACCCTTTGTATTCCTTTAGTTTTTGTTCCTCTTTTTGTTTTTCTCTTTAGCATTTATTCTTTGGCCTTAATGAAAAAGACTGTGGACTCAAATCAGGTAGAGCTTATGATTGTTGACTTTCACACAAAAAGTAAAAGTTCTTCTAATACCTTATGTCAAAAAATTTGAGAAAATAATTCAGAAACTTTTTGTGTTCTTAGGTGTTAAGGTGCTATGGAGACAAACAAGGAGGAAACAAAACTTGTTTTTTATGCATTTGTAGACAGTTCACAAAAACCATATGGCCTTTTTTTGATAATCATGCACTTTTGCAAAAGACACGTACCTGGAATGCAAACATATTTGAAAATATAATAAATAACCCTATATACCTGAGATTAAAGTGAGATTTATTTATAATTACAATGTACTTTAGCGGTTTTTGAACATGGATAGTAATGCTCCATTGTGAGAAGTGAACACATAAAGAACATTTTTAATCTGAAGATTTTACTAAAGAAGACAAAAGTTGCAGCCTCAGTTGAAGGAAGGCTCAATGGAAAATGAAAGATGGAGGGAGAAGAATGAAAGGCAAAGGGCTGAAGTGAGGGGGGCAAATAGGATGAGTGCCAGCTGGATGTGGAAGATTCTGGCACGGCCCAATGTCTGTGGCGTTTCTAAGGAAACCACAGCCCAGCGAAGTCCACAGATCGCTGAACTTGCTGCATTAAGTGCATGAAACTGCAATCAGTGGAAACTCAAAACCAGGTTAGTATATAAGTTTACCTTCTGTAATTTTCTCCTTTTAAAATATACTACTCTCCACAGATATGTTAAAGCCTGTGTAATGTTTCAGCTCTTAAAATATATAAATATGGCTTTCTAGTTATTCTAAAAATGATGCATTATAACTCAGGACAAAGCTTTTGTCCTTAATTATGTACTGGCCAAACTGCCTTTTTTTCCAAACATAAAGTATAGGTCACATAAGTGCGAAGGGGTGAAGCTAAGTAATGACTGACTGCACTTACAGGCCTGTTGTGTCATGTTTTGTTTAAAAGCTGCCTTGAAACATGTGAAATTGTCCTTAAAGATTTTGGGATGTGATGTTTCAGTAGAAGTGGTTCAGTAGAAGGTTCAGGAAGGAGGTAGATGATTGGAAGGTTGGGAAACTTGAGAGACAACTGTGTTCAACCTCTTGCTGCCAAGCTGTTGACACGGTGAATAATAGATGACTGTATTTTAGGTGTATTCTTCTTTTTCTGTGTTTGTGTATCTTATTGTTCATTGTGACAGAAATCATAATTTGATGAAACAAGCAGGACAAGTAATTAGAAAATCTCTTACAGGTTTCATTTATTTCCTCTTTCTTTCACTATTTCCTGTCCCATACATTTGGTAAAAGTCATTCAGTGGACGTGGGCTGATCAGTGGGAGGTCCCGACACCTCATCATCCATTACCATGGTAACAGACTCTATAGACGCTGACCTGGGTTCTGTATACCAGAGTAAAGGTCCGGGAGGAGAAAACATATCCAGCCGTCCAGTCTTCCAGTTACCTGAGGAACAGGTGAGAGCCTTAGCAAGGGGATCCAGTGACACACATATATACACACACACACACACACACTTGCTACTATATACTCACTTTTGGCTAAAGTGATATCATGTATCACACACAACTGACTGCACTGCATGCTTGCATGTGAGCACATTGTTTTCAGAGGAAATTACTAGCTTCTTAAGTTGAATTTGAAATCAGAAGATCTTTTTACATTTGTTGATGTCCAAATTTGGTTAACGATGTTAGGATGATCTAACTGGAGCTTTTTTATTGCTCTCCTGAACAAGGATCAGAGAGCTGGAGAAGACTGAATGGAGCCTGCTGC
The DNA here is from genome assembly GCA_018398805.1 of Hirundichthys speculiger. Taxonomy (NCBI): domain Eukaryota; kingdom Metazoa; phylum Chordata; class Actinopteri; order Beloniformes; family Exocoetidae; genus Hirundichthys; species Hirundichthys speculiger. The sequence continues at coordinate 567,392 of JAGFBZ010001331.1, read as the reverse complement.
TACAGTGTGATCAGCTAGATTCTGCCTCCCAGCTCCCCAGGATGCAACATTCCCAGAGGCTGGACCAGAGACTCCACATGCTAAGGAATGAGGTCAGAACTATGGTGAGTGTTCGGTGAAAAAAAAAACCAAAAAAACCAAACATGAAATGCAGATACAGTTTCAAGTGTGTTGCTTCTGCTTTAGGACTAGTTGAATTCACATAGCTCATGCTATGACGATAAGAACAAAAAGGTTTTGCAGTATACAGGGAATGGACAGAGTTATGACTCTTTTTAACATTATGCGCTTATCGCTTTCATAAGTGAACTGTGTAATTGTTGATGAAAGTATTCTCTTTATAGAAAATTAAAAAATGGTAATGATTATGCTTTTGATGAGATAAAGATGCAGAGACTGGATAATTTTACTCTGATCTAGGCTCTGTGACGTGACCGTAACTTTAGAAATCTCAATGGCTCACTGAATTACATATTTGCAGACCTAAGTCACCCATAACAAAGTGACAAGTTTGTTTTTTGTCAGAGTTTTCAAATTGTTAGTCATGTCAAGTGCAAAATATAGAGGACCCAATCTTCCGCCAAATCTCCTAAAGCCGCTATTAAGGGATAGCGGGTAGCTGGAGGGGCGTTCCCCCAGAAAGAACGCAATCTTCCACCTCCCTAAACCCACTATCCCACCTGCGCTACCCGCTATATTATGCATAGGAGAGGTTATGGCGTTCCACCTGTTTAACCAATCAGTGCGTCAGTAGCCGTTGCCTTTAAGAGCAGGTTGCGCTACCCGCAAACCGCTATGGAGCGTCTTTTCATCCAGATCGGAGCAGCTCTCATGGGCTGCTCGTCGGGGACTCTGCTGTCCCAGAGCTACCTCCTCTTCCTTCCTCCTCCTCCTCTGCACTGATATATGCATATAAATATTTTTCACACAGACAATTCCTATCGGCAACCTGAAGGTCCCAGATAGTTGGTGTGCTCCCAGTAAACACGCTCTGGTCATCTATGGTTTAACTGGCGATCAAGACATTTAAGACAATCTCTGCCATTTACTCAGGGGTTCAACTGAGGCCAAGATCACGCTTTTTATACAAGAGTTAATTTACGAGAGGTAGAGCCTGTTTGTGCACGTCCACCTGGTCCAGGTGGATGCACATTGATGCCATTTGGACGCGCTCTTGTACGTGCCGACATGCAGGTTGTGGGTAGTGGGTGGTCTGGTGATCGCAAGATACCGAGTTTGTGCGGAACGGGCAAAAGACACACCCATTGTCACACCTACAATGTGAGTAAGGGAGTCGGCAAATGGGTAGCGGCTTTAGGGAGCGAAAATTGCATTAGCGGTTAGCAAGGTTCCTAAACCCACATTTTGCGGGTAGCGGTTAGTGGGTAGCGGCTAGTGGGAAGTGTACGATCGGCGCCATAAGTCTTAAACATGGAAAATGGCATGGCAATGTTTAGTTATTAGGTGCAGTCAGGGATGGTATTTTCTCCCCTTTGATGCAGTGATTGGGTTGTTGTTGGGGTGAGGAAGGCTCCATTAGTGATGTGACAAAACAACCAGATGCTATTACTACATTATTCTTTTTTGTTTGTTTGTGTGTTTGTTTTTGGATCTAACAGACCCCAGAAATATTTGATCTAAAGTTACATAACATATCACACCATCAGAACTTTTTTTTCTTTGGTAGTAGATGGAATATATCCTCCACTTACATAAAACAATAACAATTCCAAAATTTTTATGTCTTGGAATTAAAATAACTTACTTACCTGAGACTGGTTAAACTGTGCTCAGAGAAGATTAAATAAGGGACCATTTGGCTTCTTATGATCACTTAATACAAAAGTCAGCATCAGCATCAACCCATCAGTGAATAATTTCTTGTTGTTGTTGTCATTATTACTGAAGGGTAGATTCAGGTTTTGAGCAACATATTCTACAGTCCAGGTTCATCTGGGCTCCAGGCTCACCTGCATGTAAAACTGAACACTGAAAATTGTTTGTGACCCAAGAAACAAAAAACTAGGAAAAAGGCAAACTTTTTGAAATATCTTATGGTCATGAAATTCAGAATCAACATAGATTTTTCCAAAAACACTTACATTTCTTAGATACAACATTTAATTTGTTGTGACTATTTAAATGTAATTTAAATGTAAGAATTAAAGTTTTCTCAAAACTGCAAATTTTGTTCTTTCTTTACAGTTACTTTGCATCCTAATATTTCTGCAAAGTGACTTTTTGTAAACGTACACGAGCGTCATGTAATAATGTTAAGATGAACTTTTCTCTTTTTATCCCAACTATATCTTTCCTTCCTTCTTCTCAGACTCAGGAAAAGGAGCAGAGAGACCACGTATGGAGGGAGCGACTGCAGCGCTGTCAGAGGCAGCTGAAGGCCAAAGAGGACGAAATGAGTCATCAGTCCCAGTATTTTGAGAACTTTAAAACGCAACTCCATCACAAGCTCAGCTTGGCTTGGGACAGAGAGCAGAGTCTACAGAATCGCATCTACACTCTGGAAAAGCAGCTACTTGATATGACTGTGAGTGTTGCCACCGGCATGGCAACGATCAGAGCTGTCAGAATCACCGCTGGGATTGGGATACACTTGGAACATCAAGATAGGCTACCTTCGATGAGAGGAGAAGGTGAAGGAGAAGAGGAGAAAAAGGAAGAAAGGAGGAAGCAGTGGCAGCCAAGTATGTCAACTGGAAGAAAAGAAAGTCAAGAGGGTGAGGTGGGGATGACCGAGACAGGGGTAGAGGGAGTTCAAAACAGAGACACAAAAGACTCCTTTAATGAGGCCAGGCTGCAAGGCTTCATTATTAGTCTGCAGGAGGATCTCAGGGTGCTGCTTGACAGAGAGGAGAGTGGGATGAGTGAGCGGAGGGGACTGATAGAGCAGCTCCAGGAGGCCCAGGACAAGAGTCACTTCCTGGGCTGCAAAGTGGAAGAGATGAAGGCAGAGATGCATCAACTGAGACTGTCTGAAAGCTCCCTGGTGGAAGAGATTGAAGAGCTGAGAGAAGAGAACCAGATACTCCAGCAGACTGTCAGAGATGAATCTATCCAAACACCTTCTCAGTCACTGACAACACCTGAGTCCATATGCATGAGTGCTGGGACCATCTCGGCTACTTGCAGTTCTGCCTTTTCCTGTGTGCCCTCCAACACGATCTTATATACCACTGCCATGGAAGAATCCTCAGGAGAGGTGAGCTAGGTTAACTGTCCCTATTATCATCACTTAATCTCTTTTGAAAGGAGAGGCCTGGTAAAATAGAACAAGAAAGAAGAAAAAATAAAGAAAATGACTAAAAACCTTCCTGGGTTCTATTAAAAGGTCTAAATTAGAAGTTAAAAATTTATCTTAAGTAAAGTCAGTTTTAGAGTTGTTTTCTTCATACTGTTAAAGGTCAAAAGCATTTTTTAATATGTTTGACCTCAGAAGGTAGCCACTCATATGGTCTAATACATCCATCCATTTTCTATACCCGTTTCATCCTTGAAGGGTCACGGGGATCTGCTGGAGCCTATCCCAGCTGTCTACGGGCGAAAGGCAGGGGTACACCCTGGACAGGTCGCCAGTCCATCGCAGGGCTGGTCTAATACATTTATCATTAAATTAAAGAACAGAATTTAAAAAGCAAACCAGGTTTAAAATGAGACAATTAAAAAAATAGAGTGATTTGCTCTCTTTCAGTTACAGGTTAAGACTAGCCCAATCACTCAAATCCTATTTGACCTTGAGTTTGCTCAAATTGTACATAGTGAATATAACATAAGAATAGTGTAATGAAAAGTAAGATTAATAAATAAACAGCATGAAATTGTTGAAGGTGAAATTAGCAACATGATTGTACAATTGTTGAATGATTTGGGGCGCATAATTTCTATCTTAAATTAGGACTATAAGTTGTTTTTGTTTTTTTTTTTATTTGAGAAGGTTCATCAAGTTTTTTTAACAATTAGATACAATGTTTCTCTACCTCAGAACTATTAACCATAAAAAGTTCCTACCTGCTTGCAAATATTTTTCTCCACTTGAGAATTGAATCTGTTCAGTCAGATTCACTGTTGCTCTTTCAAGTCTCAATATTCGACAATAGCTGACTGGCACCGTGAGTCAGGATGATGCTGTATCATAAGAATGTATTATTTTCCACATCATTTTAAACTATTATCAGCTTTAGTTCCACATATGATGACAAATTGTTGTCTTTCTGCAGGGCATCCCATCCGCAGATGAGGAAACAGACTCTGGTTTATTCATTGGCAGTTCTGCCTGTTGACCACCAGGGCACACCAAAGCACACTCAGAACAAGGCAGAGGATTTCTTTTCATCAAATCAGTCAAAAACTCCACAAAAGCAAAATCCTCTAAACCTCTGTAACCTCTTTGTCTCCGAGCCCAGTGGCAATTTCCAGTCACTTTCCCTCACCACAGAGTCCTTAAATGAGTTTAAACTGGGGAGCTTGGAGGAAAGTCCCAGTGAGGATGCTAATGCACTTAGCAAAGCGTTCCAAAGCTTAGGGTTAGGTAAAGATCTTCAAACCCTCAAAGAGCAGTGTGACCAGCTGGAGGTCACTCTGCAGCACACAGAGGAGCAGTTAAAGGCAGTGGCACAGGAGAATGCTCAACTAAAATCACAGCTCAGGAAACAGGCAGAGGAACAAAAGACTGTCACAGAGCAGTGGTCATCCAAAGAAAAGGTATGTCACACATGTTTTAAGTCTTAAATATTTTTTAAAATTTCTGAAGATTTGGTTTACATCTCGCATTTCAGCAACCAAATTCTACCTTCTGTACAGATTATTCCGGAATTCAACCTATAACAGATCTGGTCAGCCCCAATTATCTCTTCCTCAAGATGACAACATTCTTGCACTTGCTCAGGATGATCTTGTTCCAAGTCCTGAATCAGGAAAACCGGGCCTTGGCAGATCGTATACAGGAGCTGCTGGCTCTCATTGAACTCAAAGAGGAGGAAATCAAAAAGGAGCAAACACAACTCACAGAGCATATCTCCAGGCTGGAGGAGGAAAAGCAAGAGCAAAGCTGTTTGATCTTAGAACTCACCAAAAAGACTGAGGATGATCTCAATACTATTATGGAGCTTCAGCAAAAGTTTATCAAGAGCAGAGAGCCTGAAAAGGAATCACAGAGTCCTGAGCATCACTCTGGAGCTCACTGGCAAAGTGAACATTCAGCTGCAACATCAGGAAATCTGCAGAATAACCAAGAACAATCTGCAGGTAGTTTGATTATTAATGTGCTTAAAGGAGAAGAAGCAGCGTGCACTCAACAAACAGACAATTTGACCGCAGCCTCATCATCTGGCTGTCAACACAATAACCATGATCCTTTACAAGGCAACTCACAAAACAGTTTGCTTATTAATTCAATGATCGATCAAGTGGCCCAACTCACAAACTCAATTCAGAGCCTCAAAACAGAACGTGAAGAGCTGGCTGGCAGCATGAATTCCCTGAAAGAACAGCAGATAGAAGTTGCACTGTCAGTTCAAACACAGACGGGAGAGAAACAGCAGTTAACTCGCACAATTTGGGCACTGAAAGAGGAGAAAGATTGCATCTCTCAGTCTCTGATTGGCCTTAAACAAGAGAAAGAGCTGCTGGGTAGGGCAGTTTGTAGGCTTAGGGATGAGAGGGATCAGTTTAAAAGGTCTATGGATAGTTTAAAAGAGGAGAAAGAGCAACTAACTAAGTCTTTTTCTGCTCTTCAAAGAGATAAAGAGGCAATAATAGAATCTCTCTCAAGTGGAAAACAAGAAAGAGATCAAATAATTCAGTCACTGCAAGATTTAAAGACAGAGAGCGACCAGTTAAGCCAGTCAGTGTTTTATATGAAACAACAGAGAGAAAAACTAACCGATTCCCTGAAGTTTCTGGCAGAACCGAGTGACCAGGAGCAATTATCTCATGTTTTAAAAGATGACCCTGAGGGGTTGGTGATGTCAGTTAATAGTTTGAAAGAAGAAAAAGGAATAGTCAGCTGCTTGAATAAAGAGGAAAATCAGAAAATACAAAGGATCATGGGTATAGGAGAGGACGGAAACAAACTTCAGACTCTCCCCGTCCAACACAAGAGAAGAATCACAAGGAGGAGATGTTAAATCCAGTTAGTGCTGATATGACAAACAAGACTCTTCCCGGAGATAGGAGCTTATACTGCAATGAGATGTGACACCTGCAACCACAGAGAAAAGTTTATTCAGGTATCGACTTTACATCAGTTCATGTTAATATCACTTTATATAGTCTGTCAAGAGTTCTGGCACATCAGGCAACATGGGACTGATTTTTGTTTACTCATGTTACATGTTTTTGAAAACAGGATCAAAGTGATCTGATGAGGCAGATTAAAGCTTTGGAAGCAGATTTAAAGAACTCACAGGAGAAGCTGGATAATAGTCATCTAGAGGTGAGTGGAGGAAACCTCTCCTTTGTGATTATAGAATCTTTTATTTTGACTCAAGTTTTTTCTGTCTTAATGTGAAAATTTGTTTTTCTCTAAAATTCTTATTTCTGTGCAAACCATTTTTCACCTAGAGTGTCGTCATATACAACACCAAATCAGAAAAAGTGAGGACAATATGGTGTAGTACTAAAAAAAATGCTCTAATTCCTCGATCTACTTTCACAGTATGACATAAAAATATGTCATGTTTTTTTCTTTTTCACTTCATTTCATGTTAATATACATCTGCTCATTTTAGGCCTGCCTCATATTCAAAAAAAAAAAAATGGGACAGTAAAGCTTTTACCGTTTTGTAATGCTATCATGGGCAGCTTAGTGGTCAGGACTGTTGCCTCACAGCAAGAAGGTTCCTGGTTCGAACCTCAGCAGGGGCCTTTCTGTGTGGAGTTTGCATGTTTCCCCGTGCATGCGTGAGTTTTCTCCAACAGTCCAAAGATATGCATGTCAGGTTAATTCTAAATTGCCCATAGGAGTGATTGTGAGTGTGTGTGGTTGTTTGTCTACATGTGGCCCTGTGATGGATTGGCGACCTGTCCAGGGTGTAGCCCTGCCTTTCACCCAAAGTGAGCTGGGATAGACTCCAGCAGATCCCTGTGACCCTGCAGAGGATTAAGCAGGCATTGTAGATACCAAACAATTAAGTATTTCAGTTGTTATTTTGTCCCATTCTTCCAGCAAATGTGTTTTTAAGAGTGCAGAAATTGAGGGTTGTTGTCACCTTTTAGGTTTCAAAATTCTCCACGCGTTTTCTCAGGCTTCTTTCTTAGCCATATTCTCTACTTTCTCACACTATTACAGTGGTGCACAAACTGGCGCGCTCTCTGATGGTACGTAGGGAATGTCATGACTTTCCACATTTTTTCCACATTTTCACTTTAAAAAAATCAGAAACATACAATGCATTATAAATACATTTCAAAAGAAATGTGTAGCTTGAGATAATTAAAATTGTCTTATAAAAAATATTTGTTGCATATTCAGTTGCAGTGCAGATGTAACAACTTTTGAGTGTGTTTATTTTGCTCTTTATAAAATTATGAGTATGTGAGAATTGTTGGACAGAGTTTTAAATGTCTGATTCAGTAAAGTAACAATTCAGGCAACAATAAATAACTACAATAGGGAATAAACATCTCTGTGTGATTAAAGCTAATTGAGAAGGCATATATGGCTATATTTTAAAGTTGGTCATCATGGTGGATACTCAGAGAGCTGAACAGTTTACGCAGTATTAAAAGTTTGAGAACCACTTTACTATTACAATCCCCTGTTGAAATCATAATTTTTTTTTTCTTTCACCTCGTTATGAGCACTGAATTGCATCCATAAAACAATTTTGTGAATTTACTGCAAGCTTGAAATGCAAAAAAATTGACATTTTGGATTAGATTAGATTACATTACATTAGATTAAATGTACTTTAGTCATCCCACAAGGGGGAAATTTAAAATCTCATCAGCTCATTAGTAATACAAATATATATTTATATATATAAACACAACAATTAATAATAATTTAAACAGAATGAAAAATTAAAAAGAAGAAATAAAAAGTCGGATTGCTGCAGGAACAAAAGATCTACATCTCTCCGTCCAGCAGTGAAGAGAGAGGAGGCGATGGGAACTGCTGCTCCTTTGATCCTCAAAGGTGTCATGAAGAGGATGGTTCAGGTTGTTCAGGATAATTTGCGTAACAAATGAATTAAAGATGATGCAAAAAATAAAAAAAGAAATCCCCCCCAAAACATGAAATATCTTCATCCAAGAATTGTTCTTATTTTTTATGTCCATTTTCCATATTGTCCCAGCCTTTTCTGATTTTTCGGCTTGTATTACTGAAAGCATCCCTAACTTTATTTCTTTGTGTGTATTGTCAGACTAAGAGGTTGCACGGTGAACTCTCCCAGTCTGAATCCAGGCGGGAGGAGGTAGAGAGAAAGGCAGCCCAAGCAGCTGAGCAGGTGATGAGGCTGACGGATGCAGCCAGTCAGGTGGACGACATCAGAAAGGAAAATGACAGCCTGACAATACAGGTATTTAAACAGACTTATAGTTACAATCAAAATAATTCACCACCACTTTCCCGCATATGCAAGTCCTCTTTGGGCACCGGTACATCCGTCCCATAACATTACAGACTTCTGACAGTCTTTGCTGGTAACATCTTGGATGGTCTTTTTCATCTTAAGCACACAGAACCTGATATTGTTTTTCCCAGGAGCAGCCCAAAACGTAGTAACAATTTGACCAAAGAATACAGTTTCTGTCCACCATCTTTCTGTTCAGCTAAGATGAGCTTGTCCCCAGAGAGCTTGACTGCACTTTTGTGCAAAGTTGATATGTAGTTACCTGCTTGTGTAATGCAGTTTCAGGTTATATTTCTGGAGGCCACGGTGGATTGTGTTGAGTGACGAAGACTTTCCATGGTACCTCTGTGCCCATGTGGATATATAGATCTTAGGGTAATGACAGTTTCACATGCACGGCTGCCTGAGGGCTCAAAGGTCGCAAAAAGTGATTTCTGGCCTTGATCTTGATGAGATTGATTGACATTTTCAGACTGAATCTTTTCACAATATTGTGTGCTGCAGAAGCTGAAAGACAGCGGCTGTGCAGCAAGCTGAGAATTTTTTTTTGAACTTATCAGTTATTCTTAACAAAGTTTTGAGCAGTGAGCAAAAATCCATCCTTGCTTAAAAAGATTAAACCTTTTGTTGATGCTCTTTTTATGCCTAATCCTGAGTCCCTTTAAAATTTTCAATTGTGTACCAAATCCAGTAGAGGAGATGGACACGCAGGATTTACCAGGATTCATTCCTGAATCAAGCTTTGTTTTTTGGGTTTGTTTTTTTTTGGCACAATGTTTGGCTTGTTACAAAGTTCCGTGATTACCAACTTTAGCTTATGAAATACAGTAAAGGCACCACATTCCTCTTCACAATGACTTTATATTTTAAAGAATATATTTTACACATTCAAGTTTCCTAATGGCATTACAAATCTCAACAGCAGGAAAGACATGCTATTTGTTTGGGATGGGTTTAATTATCTTCTTACACCCATGGACAGTATTTAAGATACGTAATACTCAAACAAATATATATGTGAGAAAGTTTATTTATAATGACACCATGATGACTTGTGGGAAATTTTTAATTGGCTTGTCATCTATAAACACAGAAGTTGATTTTTTCAGTGGGGGTCATTTGGAGCTTGAGAGTTTTTGATCCAGAGCATAATAGCCACCAGCAGTGTTTTCATTGTTGGCTTCTGGTTTTAGAGCAAGTGACTGTGTTCATTATTCATACAGTCTATGCTCAACACCAAGGAAATTAGTGATCGATGCATCCAAACAACGACTGTCTAGTACTATGAGCCCATAGACTAGAAGAGCTTTACAGGCCTTGTTTTAATTTATTTTATTTTTTTCAGTCTTCCAATTAGACTCTATAATGTTACTTTTTCATCTGTCTTCAGGGGTTTTTCTCAACTGGAGTTTTCAAACTTGCAGTTCTCCTTCTTTATTGGTCTTTCTCTTATACTCAGAAGGTTGCTGTTGTACCACAAGGTTTAAATTCACCATTAATAATCTCTCTTGGAGCTCAAAATAACTTAAAAATCTCTCATTTAAATCTAATTTTCAAATCTTTTGAGAGCATGTCTTCATTTTTGCTAGTCAGCTTGAACACCTGGATGTGGGACTTTAATGTGTAGTATAGTTATGACACTGAACTTATGCAAATATATTTTTTTTAGAAATGGCTGGATCATCATCATTTGAATTCCTTGATGTTTTTCGGTAGATTTCCTTCCAGGTGCAAAGCCAAATAAAAACACAGACAGTAGTGTTCAGAATAATAGCAGTATGTTTAAAGAATTGATTTTAAGCTCGAAGTCCTTATAATACCACGCCAATGCATTTTGAACACTGAACATTCTTTTCCAAATCAAACCATGAAGAAATGTTTTTCAAATGTACTCTTACTTTACAAAAAGTGAAGAAAAGTGCATATTAGACTGCATTTTTTTTTCCCAAACTCAAAGATTTACTGTATAAACTGAGAAATGCTTGAAGATTTATCTTTCCTGTAAATCAATGAACTAATATTTAGTTGTATCGCTGCTGTTTCAGAGAACTGTTTCAGCTCTGAGTTAGACAGAGTTGACCAACATCTGGCACCTGTGAACAGGTATTCCAGCCCACAGTGATCGGACTGGTCTGGTATACTGGATTAATATTGGATTCAGGTCGGGGGATTGGTCTGGCCATTCCATAATGTTACTCTTGTTGGTCAGGAACCAAGATGTTGCTGCTTACTGGTGTGTTTGGGAGTTGTTGTCTTGTTGAAACACCCATTTCAAGCCCATTTCCTCTTCAACATAAGGTAACAGGACCTCTTCAGGTATTTTGATGTATTCAAACTGATCCATGATGTGATAAATATGTGTGCCTCCATGTTTCATGTCTTCAGTGTACTGTGGCTTGAATTCAGTGTTTGGGGGTTGCGGGAAAACCTTTCTTCATGGTTTGATTTGGAATACAATGTACAGTGTTCCCAATGCATTTCCATGTTTGAAAATAAAAACTATTATGAGGATTTATTTTTTGAATGCACTGCTATTATTTTTAATGGAACAGTATTTATCTCGTAGACCTAATGAGTAGCTGTGTATGCTTCAGGTGAAGGAGCTGCAGAACAAGGTGACCTGCCTGTTCAGGGAGAAGACTGACGCTCTCTCTCTGAAGGCACAGAGGGAGGAGCAATACAACATCCTTACTGCTCAGCTCAAAGCTAAAGTAAGAATTTCTAAATGTTTTTGTTTATGTACAGAAAAAAAAAACTCTTAAGAGACCACTTATATTAAACTAACAAGCTTTAACCATCTTCTTACATTTGGCATAATTCTAAAAGAATGATGTTGAACAAAAATACCAGAAGGCATCATGCTTATATTGTGACAGCATTAAATCACATAATTGTTCAGCATTTGGTTGAAACAGTTTTACCCATTTGCCCTTGATGTGATGTGATATGTGTGTGTGTGTGTAAAACCCCTACAGACCATTGCTCTGGAGGAGCTGAACTCAGAGTATATAGCTCTGAAACGAGGACAGGGCAACAGGGATGATCCGAGTACTGTTCTTGTCTCACTCAGGGCACGTTACAATGACATCAGAGCTAAGGTCAGAAACTAGTCAGCTTGGGTTTTGCAGTTTCTTTTAAGTTTGTCTTAATTTATATCTTACTTTTATTGTGTATATTTTTTATTTTGTTCTTAGTATGATGCACTCCTTAAGAAGAAAAGGCAGACAGATCTGGATGTTGCACCCTTAAAGGTGAGGAAACATATTCTTTATTTATTGTTTTGTGTTGTGTCACTGCTGTGCAAGAGTTTAATACAGTTATGCAGCTCTTAGTGGTTGATTTTCACCAAGAGGCGTTGTGTCCAATGACAGGCTAAGCTGTCTTCCCTGGTGGTGAAGTGTCATGAGAGGAACAGCCTGTTATTGCAAATGATGAAGGCTATGTGCAGACAGGGCTGGGGGGACCCCAAGCTCATTCAGCAGGTTGAGCCGTTGCTCAGCGATGCTGCTCTGCAGGACTACTCTGCAGCATTCACACCAGAAACCATCATACAAACCCAAGATTCCTGTAATGGGTTCATGCAAGAATTTATTTCCCATTTTCAACACCACAGGACTGGTTCCATACTTGATCAAACTTACCCAGCTGTTCAACATCTGAGGGAAAACAACAAAATACAGGCTCACCTGAATCTGAAGTTCAGTGTGCTGGAAATGAAAAACACAAGTCAATATTTGCCAGTGAAACAACAAATTCTCAAGACTCCAGTGATGTTATGGCAGCTGCAGCAGGAACACTGAAGATAACCTCAACTAGGCCAACTTCACCTGTGCAAGACCAGGCACAGGTGTCACCAGCTGTTCCACTGAAAGAGATGATCAACAGTTCTTCAAAGGTGAGATCATTCAAGTAGGTGATAATATAACATGTGAGATAACATTCTAAAAATCCAGTTAAAAATAACTCAGTCTTAGTACGCAGCTACACTGGCCAGATTAATCTAACACAACTAGATTCATTTATTCCAGCAAGACGTGTTGATTATTAAACTGAAACTGCAATGTTGGGTGACTTCTACCACAGAAATTGGTTAATTTGTATGATAGATGTGCAACCCAATGAAAAGCTGGAGAACACAAATCAAAAACCAAAGATTACAAATCGTATACACAGATGCTTAAATTTAGAGTAGAGCTGATCTCATATTTTGATCTCATATTTGAATTTTAAGTTGCTTCTGATATTACCCAGAATGTCTTTAATTCAATTCAATATAACTTTATTCATCCCCAAGGGGCAATTAAGAGGCAGCAGCTGAGCAGCATGACATTAAAAAGAGTGAATAAAAATAAGTTAAAAAGATAAGAATGGAACAAATGCACACACAATTTAAAAAATATACAATATAAAATAAAGTGACTAGAGTGAGTGGAATACGTGCTGGCTGTATAAAAGAAAAAATAAGTAAACCAGGGAGAGGGTGAGTGGGTGTGGAAAGTACTATTAGTAATTGGAGTTAAAAAGCAGGGTGGCTTTGGGAACAAAGGTGGCTCTCCTTCTTTCTGTCCTACAGGCGATGCTTTGGAGGTGCTGCTCCGAGGGGAGCCACTGAAATGCAGGGTGGAGTATGTGAGAGGGGTCATTGAGGATTTTAGCTGCCTGTCTGAAGGCCTGTTGGTTAAAAACGTGTGCAAAGGTTCTGACAGGCAGGCCAATGATGCCGGAGCACACTGATGAAATGCACTGCAGTCTGTTCCTGTTCTGCAGGCTGAGGGAGTAAAACCAGCAGGTTATGGAAAAAGTCATGATGCTTTCAGGAAAGGCATAATTAAAAGTCATCATGATGGATGTGCTTACTCCAAAGGAATTGAGTTTCCTGAGGAGGTACAGGCGTTGGTGACACCTCCTGAGAATCTCCTCCATGTTAGCAGAGAATCTCAGGAGGTTGTCAAAGATGGTGCCCAGATATTTGTACTCCTCCACCTTCTCCACCACTGGCTTCCCATGGATAGTAGTGGTGACTGCAGCAGCCAGATCCCTCTGCCTGTTTGAGAAGGTCACCACCATCTCTTTACTTTTACTGACATTCAGCCCTAGTTTGGACCTCTCACACCATTCTACAAACTCCTGTAGAACGGGTCCGTGGTGTTGTGAGGGGCCTGACAGCAGTACTGTGTCGTCAGCATATTTGACAAGGTGGCAGTTGGGCTGGGTAGATCTGCAGTCATCTGTATAGAGAATAAAAAGTAGGGGGCCAGAGCACACAGCCCTGGGGAGACCCGGTGGAGTTGGAACGGAGGTCAGAAAGAGAGTTGTTGACCCAAACTCTCGAGTCCGGTTGGTCAGAAAGTCCAGGATCCACAGGATTAGCTGGTCGTCCAGGTGAGTGTAGAGGCCAGAATATGGGGCTGCAGGGTGTTGAACGCTGATGAAAAACCAGCAAACAGTAGTCTGGCGGAGAAATTGGGAAGCTCCAGGTGTTTGTGGCCGGAGCCCATGATGAAACTTTTTGCATCATTGACGCCTCTGTGTGCGCAATAAGCAAACTGGAGTGGGTTCATTAAGGGGTCTGTTGCTCTGATGATGCACTGTTTTATGATCTTCTCCATGGCTTTCATCACCAGGGAGGTGAGGACCACAAGAAGATCATACAGTCTTCAGGTTATTTGGGGAGGGGGTAACTGTGGAGTGTTTCCACAACTGGGGGATGGTATGGCTGTCGATCGACTATTGAAATAGGGTCTGGAACACACTTCCTAGCCAGGTTTGAGTGAGGATCTGGTCTTCTCAAGCTGGATGAAATTTTCAGACTCCAACCAGGAGTCGTTGTGGTGTTTTGGTGACAGCAGGGATCACAGAGGCCATGATTTTGAGGCCCTGCCAGGCTGAGCAGAGATCATGTGAGGTCTTTATTGTTCACCTGTCAGTAAACTCCCTGGAAAGAACCCAGACAATTGGCCTCAAGATTGACCCCCTCTTTATTGTAAATAAATAATCTGACAGCATTTTTCCATGGTAACAATTTTTTTTTATCAAGTATTTATTCATTTATTTATTTATAATGTTATAAAACTAATTGGGATCTTTAAAAGCAAGTGATGACATTCTGATATAGAGGATGTCACGTGTCTAAACTTAAGTCATAATGGCAGGGTAAAACACTATTATTTGATATACAAACCTTAATCAGAAAATGCATAAACAACAAAAAAGAAAATAAAAGAGACAGTATCTACCCAAGATATTTCATTATGTATCTTGTCAGTTTTAATTCATTTGTTAATTTACTATCATTCTTGCATTTCAGAGCTGGAAGACAGTGAAAGAAATAAATTAGGACAGAATCAATTTAGGGTTCTGGTTATGAAGTGAAAAAAAATAAGGATGTTATTTTACACAGATGATGTCAGTTGTTAACTATAATAATAATTTGGTCCAAGAGCAGTATCTACAAAAGCCTTAGTTTTTGACAAGTTAAGATTGACAGAGGATCTCTTGGATTAATGAAACACTTGTCAAGCAGCACAATACAGACCTACATTCACAAATGCCATTTAAAACTTCATTCTGTGCAAAAAAAGAAGCCATATGCCAATCTTGCCTAGAGGCAGTACTGACTTCTTTGGGCTCGGAGTCATCTAGGCTCAACCATCATACAGTTCAGTATTCTAGATCTTTGTTGAAAGAAATGGGCAAAGAGAAGGACCACCCAAGCTCTGATTAGCAACGAGTGCAAGAGCCAGGCTGTGATGGTGTGGAGTTGTATCAGTGCCCTTAGCAACATATGCTGCATTCAAGACGACATCTCTCCAGGGGTATCCATGCATCTTTCAAGAAGACAAGGCAAAATTACAATTCTGAACACATTACATCGGCCTGGCTGAGGAAGAAGATGGTGTAGGTATAAGAGTGGCCTGTCTGCAGTCCTGTCTGTACTAAATAGAGAATGTGTAGAGAGTTCATGCATTTTTCAGGAAGAACATTCAAAACTCCATTCTGCACATATTACATTGGCATAGTTGTGAAAAAGCAGTGCACATCCTGTGGACTGAGCCGTTCCCATTAAAGGTGGGGTGGGTGTTGTTTTTTTGCAACACTTTTTACAATATTGCCTGAAAACCTTTTCACATTTCCATTGCACCCACTGAAATAAAATGTTTGCAAAAAAAACTAAACATTTTGGTCCAGTCTAGAAGGTATAATCAGAGAAAAACTGGACCAATCAAAAAAGTGATCATCACTATTTTGATTGGCTGCCTAATACGTCCATCAAATATCACCCCTCCCTCCCTCCCTCCCTATGGTTCATGCAGTCGTGAATCATGTGAAGGCGTGGTTTCGAGGGGTGAGCTGAAGAGGAGGAGGCGGAGCCTTTGGGAGGAGGGAGGGAGTGTATATTTTCAAAATCTCACTTGAGTTGGATTGCTGGAACCGTTTTTCAAACAACACCTACTCCACCTTTAAATGTGGTATCAACCTGGATGAAAATAACAACCTTGTACTGTTTCCCACTGATAGATGGGTTTGCTGGAGGAATGAGACCAAATAATACCTGAAATGGGTTGGTATGATGCTATCATGTGTTTTAAGTGTAAACAAAATGGAAAAAAATCCAATTTTTTCATGATGTATCACAGGCCCTAAATGCAGGAATGTTTATTAAAATTAATGAAAGTGACAAGACAATAACTAAATATCTTGGGTTAATACTGTCTGAAGTCAAGCTGAAGTAAAATATAGGTAATTTACATTATCTGAACTTGTGCATTTCTTTCTGTATTTTTAATTTTTTTTTTCTTTCGTGTTCCAGCCTTTGACAACCTGTTCTTAATCCCATCACAGGCCTTTCCTGCCAGTGGACAAGTCCAATCAACCAGTCAGCTAGAGGAATTTGGATTTCACCATTTGGATTTGAAAGAGAAGTCCTGCTCAGATCTGACTGACTTAAAGGAATCATCACAGAGTCCCACCCCTCGCTCTTCCAGCACACGAGTCAGTCCAAGCAGAAGGCTGACGAGTCCTGAAAAGATCCTTAACTTGCACGAACAACTGCAAAAAACTCTAATGGGCAGCTTTCAGGTACGTTGATGTTAGTACTTCTGTTTTTATTTTTTTTCTCAACAAACCTAACCTTTTTGAAGGTGTTCTCAGGAGGAAAATTAACTAAATCTTTTACTATTTTAATGTGTAATTTATTTATTTGTCTTTACTTTAAGGCTCCAGCGAGCAGAGGAAGAGAACAGCAACCGAGGAGGAGTCAGTCGCTTTCAGCCTGCTACAGAGCTGAATTCACTAACAGCAACGAAAAAGAACCTCACTTTCAGTTTTCCACATACGCACTCTCTCCCTGCCTCGAGTTCAGCTAAACACACTCCAACAGTAACAACTAAAGCTGCCACTTCTAATCTAACAGTAACACTTTTCGATGCTATTGCATCCAGATCTGCTAATGTTAGCTTAAGTCCTAGTATTTTTACCAAACGTCGCCTTAAAGAAGGTGGATCCAAAACATGCTCTAGTACAGCCTCTGTGTCCTCTAACTTTCCCTTGGCCACTGTGCCACCCAGTGTCTCACTTTCTGGCACCACTGCAACACTATCCTCCAGCCAGACAAAGAAGGTTATGGCTATGCCTGACAGATTTGATTCTACAAATACAACCTCTAGTTTTCTAACTGTTCTTAACTCTGATGTCACTAATCCCAAAACCACACACTCAGATACAGCTGCCTCCAAGTTTAGCACATTTAACATGGTCTCTAAGATGGATGGTGCAGCCTCAACACGTGATAGTTTCACACTGACAACATCCTGGAGTCAGTCTGCTCCTTCATCTCCTGAGAGATCCAACAAGTCTGCCAGAGAGTCCACTGCTGTTCTAGAGAAGATTTCAAGACCCAAACCAGGTAATGTTCTGAATCAAGACTGTTCAAGGAAACCAATACCAGGGTACATTTTGCTTCTACATATTGTATGATGCATACTATGAAAACAGATGCAAGGAAGGATTTGTTTGAATTTATAGTCATGGCGGATGAACAAAAACATCTGAGAAAGCATTTAATAGTTGTAAAAGTAATTTAAGACAAAGCCGTTTGATACATCCTTCAAAGTACAGAATGACTCATCAATTTTCTACGAAACTACAAATTCTAAAATACCATAAAGAATGCTCTGTAGGACAAGATATTGGTATATAATATGATATAATAGAATAAATAAGTAATAAACATAACAATTGTTAACAATGATTTAAATATGATTCTGGCACATAGTGCCATCCTGGGCCTCTGCTTAACTACGCCCCCTCCTGCTGCATGACCCCTGACTGCATGTCTGCTTCAGCTGCACTGGTTATCCACACCTCTATTTGATTGTTCCTGTGTTGCATTTAGTCCTCCTCCCCCATCTCCCAGTGCCAGATTGTCTTAGACATGTTAGCAGTCAAGCTGGGATAGGCTCCAGCAGATCCCCGTGATCTGCTGACCCCCTAGATAGGACTAAATGGGTATGGATAATAGATGGATGTTAGCAGTCAAGCATTCCTTCTCAGTGCACCTCTCTTGTGTTTTGACCCAGCCTGCTAAACACTTCCAGCTTCTAATAAACCTAGGTTATTAGAAGCTGGAAGTGTTTAGCAGGCTGAACACTTCCAGCTTTTAATAAACCTAGGTTATGTCTCAGTAGATTGCACAGCGTAAGTGAATTTTCTGGTGTTAGAACTTGCTGTTTTATCATTTGACAATAACACATATGTTTCTGTGTACCATTCTGTGCGTTATATTTTAGAATATGAGTTTGTTTTTTTTTTTTGGCTGCATTCTGCTGTGATGTGATTAAGCTCCTTCTAGATATGTTCTGTTTTCTGCATCTTTTGTATCAGTGAAGATGTTGCGGCCCATTCCAGTGCACTCTCTTTTTATTGCTCTTATAACTCACAACAGAATGTGATTATTAAGTTTTAATGTATTATTTGAACTTAGTATCAAGTTCAGAAGGTTCTGGGTCCTGTTGCATTTGTGTCTTGAGGCAAAATTTTAATTAAAAGTCAATAATGAAAGTAACATATCATTCCTCCATGAAAGAAATGGAAGAGGCTGTAACTGTGTAAAATGTTCTTTGTGCATTTCCATCCAGAAACTCCAGCTGATGTTCGCTCTGTTGAGGTCATCAAGACAGTGGGGCAGAGCAGCCTGATGATTGGCTGGGAGAGGCCGCCACTCGACGAGCTGGGCTGCAGTAATGGCACGTTTGTCTACGGATACAGGGTAGGCAAAACAAGCATCACTTTTAATTTTGGGAGACTTACTTTCTATTTAATTGTTTAACCAGAAGATAAAATTTCTTTTTCTTATTTTTTGTCACTCTTCAGGTGTTTGTAGATGGAGACTTCCACAAATCTGTCATGAGCTCAGCATGCACCAAGGTATCAGGCCTTCTTTATTCTGAACAGCGTGGGGTTCAATTCGGCATTAATGATGTGGGGGTCTCTATGATTAGAAAATCACTACAAAATCTGGCATCATTTGACAAACTGAATAGATCAATGAGACACAGCTCTCTGTTTGCTTTGCACACAATGCAGAGTTATTCTGGACATTGACAGAATACGTGCTGGTAACAAAAACATCTTGGAGCAGGTGCACTCTCTTATCTGTTTGAGTCAACTATAACAATGATGTTGTTGCCAACAGAAACTTTTTTTTTTAAAGAAGTCTTTTAGTTTAGTTCTCTTTGCTTCATTTACTTTGACTTTTAGCTCTGGATCCTTAACATTTAGAGGAAATACATTTTTTAAACATACTATTTGTGCAAAAATTGAACAAAATTGAACAGCACTTGCAATTGCAAGTGCTGGGGCTGAGCCATGGAGACCCCCGGCTGAACTGAACCCCTAACATTGTAAGTTTCCCATTCCCCTGCCACTAAAACGTACAAATGTACAGTGTACCTTCTTTAACTGTCTCCAGTGTGTTCTGGAGAACATCGACCTGAGTGTCCCAGTCCACATCAGTGTCCAGACTCTGGGCTTAAATGGTCTCTACTCAAACAGTGTTGACACCATGTACTGGACCTCAGGCGCAACAGAGCAACACTGACTCAGTTTTCTGATTACAACCGTCACAATGGAACAGATCAGCAGGTAAGTCTGGTATTATCAGACACCCTTTTGTCTGTATAAACACATCAGATGTTTTTGTGTCTCTAGAAATAAACCAACTTTTTAATGTAAATCTTCCTCACAAGGGCCAAGCTCTGAATGGTAGGTTACTGTTGGTGCATATTTATGTCTGTGTTCTGTTTTTGTGCTCGGGTACATTAGTATTATTGATTAATTGATTGTTCACACAGTAATTGTTGATTCAATTCAATTCAATTTTATTTGTATACAACGTCAATTGTCTCTATGCGCTTTAAAGAGACCCAGAGCATGACCCCCGAGCCAATATTATTAACTGAAATTATAATATTAAATCCAAATCAAGGATAATGGCAAATAAAAACTCCCACAGCGGGAGAAAAAAACATTTAAGCCAAACAGTGGCAAGGAAAAACTTCACTTTAAGAGGAAGAAACCTTGAGCAGGACCTGGCTCATATGGGGGGACCTTCCTGGCAAAGGCCAGCTGGGTAAACAAAGAAAAAGAGAGGGGAGACAGAACAGAGAGAGGATGGAGGACAGAGAGAGGAGAGCACACAAATGACTGAATGAAATACACACAGGTGGAGGTAAACGCTGGGACAGTCAGAGGATGGAACTGCAAGTCAGCATGAAACTCAGGAAACTCTGGCCTGCAAACATACAGAAAGAAAAGGAGAAAAGGGGGCAAAACAGCACAACAACCTACAGGAGAAAATGGAGCACAGTTACAGTAACAAGGCGCTCCTAATTTACTATGGAATGAGCTGGAGGAGGAAGAAAGGGAAAGAAAGGGAGAAGAGCAGTGGAGACACCGCTCAGCAGATCATGTTGGCGTCCCCCTGCAGCGTAGGCCTATAGCAGCATAGCTATGACAAAGTTGTGATTAAGACGAGCTACTCTAGTCTTAGCTCCTACAACTATGGCTATAACTATTAGCCCCTACACACTATATTTTAGACTAACTGTTGGCTTTACTAAACAGAAATGTTTTTAATTTAGTTTGATGACATCCTTTTTGTGTAGCTTACTTGTTTTGTGTCAGCCGTTGCCGAAACACACATTTTCAGACAGTTAAGCAAAATTGATTTTCAGCTAGTATAGTTAGATCAGTTAAATCCTTAAAATGTCTTTGATTTTTCATGTGTGTTACAGAAATCTAATGCTCAAAAATTTGAAACCATACGATGACTGTATTTTTCCCACTGTCCCGTGTGTGTGTTTGCCCTTCAGTGCACAGCCAACTATAGATGTGACCCTCTGCGGACGTGTCCTACAGTAACCTCCACCTCAGCTGAGACACAGTCACACCGCAGGAATAACTGTGCCATGTGAGGCTCAGGTCAAACCTATCAGGAAAACTCATCCCACATGGTTATTAGCTGCCTGTGAGCTTGCAGCGACCTGCAGCCTGCCACTTAACTGACGATGTCAAATAAAATACTGTGCAAGATGTCTGCCATTGCATTTGCAAACACCTATTTCCACGCTGGAAGAACTTTCCTGATTGTGCCACCTGCAGGACCTCTTGAATGAGTGAGACGATGTGACTTTCAGGTGAAATACCAGAGAGGCTGCCAATTGAATATGTCCTGAAAAACTGCGAAGGGAGAAATGTTTATAAAACCAAGGGCAGTCACGCTTTAAAGACTCACCCATGACGCCAACATTTATTGACCTTGTTCATGCAAGACACGAAAATATTTGAATGTTGTGCCGCTTCTTTACACTGTGGTAAAACCTGACAGATCGTGTGTCATATTACTTCATCAAAGAGTCCCGCTTCAACTCTGGATAACCTGAACATTCAGCTGAAGGAACATTGACGCTTTTCCGTCAGCAAAATACACACTGAATAATGTGCTACCACAATATTATACACAGAGATCACAGTATTTGATTTTTCCACATGAAGCCAAATATGTGAAAGGATGACTCAGTCCAAAGACTTGTTTCCCTCTACTCACAGGCCTACAGGATTCTTTTAATCACAGAAGCCAGATGTTTAAGTTGTAACATTTGCACACAGTCATTGACATCTAGCAGGAGGAATTTAAAAAAGAGATTATGACTAATATTTTGTGTAGAAAACACTATAAAAACATGCCTATATACCACACGCTGTATGTCTTTTTGTAAGACTTATTAGATGTCACATTTGCACAAGTATTGTTTTTCTAATCATAGCAGACATAATTTTCTTTTACAATTTACTGTATGTACAGTTCTGAAATGATCATGGTGCAGCAAAGATATTTTTCTATCAGTGATAGATATTATTGTTTTCCCACCAATTCCTTATAACTATACAGAGAATAAATGTTTATATGATATTAACTCAACCCAGTGCCTGTGTGTGTTAATGTGAACGTATATACAGTTGAACCAGAAGTTTACATGCATTAAATAAAAATACTTTTTTTTCTCACTGTCTGACATTAAATCAGACTAAACTTCTGTTTTACATCAGGATTACTAAAATGATTCCTATTTGGTAAATGCCAGGAGGAAACCTTCCCCTAATGAACACTAGATGGCAACAAGTGAGGCTGTAGCCACAGTTTATTGTGAGGGTGGGACTCTGTAAAAGTGTTTGACAGATGCTTTTAACAAAGGTTTGTTGGAGTGACCAGTGCCGATATGCACTGAAGTCAGTGAAGTTTCTTAAGATATTTTTGTGACCACTTCCCCATTCAGAATAAACCACCGAAAACTGGTGAAAGAGCAAGAAGCATAAGCAGCGAAAAGGAGCTCATTAATCACCTGCAGTGCTCTGCAGCTTTGAGAGCTCCTCTGAGAGCATCATTGTTCATGCTCAGCAGAACGATATGGACCTACGGGTGGAAAGACGAGGGTGGGTGTGAGCTTTTGTCTGTAAGTAGGTGGGTTTAGGTACATGAATTATGAGTTCAGGATTTAGCTGCTCCTCACTCAGTACATTGTGTGAGTTTTGTATTTAAATTGTAAAATGGAATAAGATTTTAAGGACTTAAATTTCAGACTTATTTACATTTTGAATTCTATGGGAGTTCCGTGGGAAAGGATGGATGCATTCAGATGCTTTTCATCCTTTTATCTACTGGCCCTTACATGCTTTTCTAGCCTAACTGGACTCCATTATAGTATGTCTAAATGAACAAACTAAACATGAATAAGATTGAGCACACTTGGCAAGATATGGTGTCACAAAGGATATATACATGGATATGTCATGGCATAGATATAAGAAAAGTAAAGTTTGAAACCACAACAGATGTCAGAGATCTCGCTGCCCAACCAAATCATAATTGTGGATTGATATTAAGACAGTTGTGGTGATGGAACAGTCTTCCAGCTTTACAGTGTTTGGACCACAGAAGCCATCTCTCACTGAAAAGCATGACAACCTGCAACCATAAAATGCAAAATCATCTGATCTATTGAACAAAGATTGAACTATCTGACCATGAACGCCTTGAAAAAAAAAAAATCAGCAACTGAGCAGCACCTCATCAATTTGAGTTGACCTTCAGCACCATCTAACAAAAACTACACAACACAGGCTTGACTCTCCTCCTGGGCAGATGGACAACCATCCCCACCTTGAAACATGAGACCCAACCTTTAACATGTAGATAAACAGCTCAGAGGTGACGGCAATAAGAAAGATCCACAGGGTGAGACCTCAGCAGCTGTGAGGGACTCCAAAGGAACTTTAACACCTGGAGTTGCAACTGACAAGGCCTTTTGAATGAGAGGCAAAACTTCTAAAGAAAGAAAAAAAAATCTCGTGTCTTTATATTCTACAACCTGGACGTGAAACCCGATGGGTAGATGAGAAAATGGTTGAGGGCTGCTATTCGCCATCCAGTGTGGTTTAACTTGAATGTTTCTGCTATGGGAAACTACTTTGAAGGAAAGGTGCGCCAAGCTTGCAGAAGAAAAAGCCCTTTTTAAGATGAGTGAAACTTGATAAATTTCTGTTGGGCATTAGTCTGAAATATTGTGAAGTCGATCAATGGAAATTACAAAGGAAAACAGAACTATACTGAGAGACTTTTAAATGTATTTGTTTCACCACTGAGACACAAC
This sequence comes from Hirundichthys speculiger, assembly GCA_018398805.1. Lineage (NCBI taxonomy): Eukaryota > Metazoa > Chordata > Actinopteri > Beloniformes > Exocoetidae > Hirundichthys > Hirundichthys speculiger. Next base: position 543,592 of record JAGFBZ010001331.1, on the reverse strand, counting down.
CACTTTACTACCTTGCTTCTTTAGCCTTATAGCGTCATGGCTGAAAGTTTGGCACCCTTGCACATAAAGACCCAACAGCTCCAAATGTCTGCAAAATAAGTTAAAATTGACAAAAGTGTCTCAAATTCTTAATTAAACTAATAACAGTACAGGAACTTTGTTTTTTAATCAGAACTTAAAATTCAATTTTAAATAATAGATTACACAGAAAATGATGTGACAAAAGTTTTGATACCCTTTTAGATTTACAAAGAAGAAATTAATTTCAAGCAGGTCATTCACCTGTAAACTCACCACAGGTGAGTTTACAGGTGAGAGCAATCTAGTAATCAGTGATCCAACCAGTTTAAAAGGAGCAACCCCCTCATTCTGCTGTTGTGAGTCACTGCATGACCATACTGAGCATGGACAAAAGAAAGAAAAGCAGAGAATTGTCTGAGTAAGTCAAAGATAAGATTGTAGCAAAGCATAGACAATCTCAAGGCTACAAGTCCATCTCCAGAGACCTTCATGTTCCTGTGTGCGAAATGTTATAAAGAAGTTTAAGGCTCATGGTACGGTAGCCAACCTTCTAAGAAGTGGCAGAAGAACCTCGGACAACTGCTAAACAGATTCAAGCTGACCTTCAGACACAAGGTAGAATTATTTCAACGCGTACCATCCGTCGCCAGCTCAATGAAAGAGGCTCTATGGTAGGAGACCCAGAAGGAAGCCTCTTTTGAAAGACAGACACATGAAAGCCCGGCTAGAGTTTGCCAAAACACACCTGAACAAGCCAAAATCCTTCAGGGAAAATGTCCTGTGGACAGATGAGACCAAACTGGAGCTTTTTGGTAAATCACATAGACTCTGTGTTTAGAGGAAAAGAGATGAAGCCTTCAAGCAAAAGAACAGCCTCCCTACAGTCAAACATGGAGGAGGTTCACTAATGTTCTGGAGTTGTTTTGCAGCCTCTGGTGCTGGGTGCCTTGAATGTGTGCATGGCATTATGAAATCTGGCGATTACCAAGGTATTTTGGAGAGAAATGTTTCACCAAGTGTCATGAAGCTGGGTCTTCGTCGAACATCATGGGTGTCCCAGCAGGACAACGACCCAAAACACACATCAAAAAGCACCCAGGAACGGTTCAACAGAAAACACTGGACTGTTCTAAAGTGGCCAGCAATGAGTCCAGATCTCAATCCCATTGAACACCTGTGGAGGGATCTGAAAATGGCAGTTGGAAGAAGGCATCCTTCTAATCTAGGTCAAATGGAGCAGTTTGCAAAAAAAGAGTGGGCCAAACTGACCGTAGAGAGGTGGAGGCATCTCACTGAAACCTATAGGAAGCGTTTGACAGCAGTCATGTTCTCTAAAGGATGTGCTACCAAATATTGAATTCAAGGTGTCAATACTTTTGCCACAGCAATTTATGTGTAATATATTATTTAAAATGAAATATTAAGTTATAATTAAAAAACAAAGTTTCTGTGTTATCATTAGTTTAATAAAGAATTTGAGACACCAAATACTTTTGTCAATTTCAACTTATTTTACAGACATTTGGAGATGTTTGGTCTTTATGTGCAAGGGTGCCAAAACTTTCAGCCATAACAGTATATCTGCTATATGTGCTGTTATATATAGAATTAGCTCATTCCATTTTTTACATCATCATCATCATCCCCACAATTACATGATATAGTCCTACATTAGTAAAAAATCTACAACACTGAAACTCAAACCTGTTTTATTAATGCAGGAAGCCTTTGAGCTCACCCACACAGAAGTGGCCTATCAACTGCAGTGTCAGTTTGCAGAATGAAAAGGTTTAGTTTTCATCCAAGAAGCTTCCTCCTCCTGCAACGATGAAGCTTTTTGGATTTGAAGTGAAATTTCTTCAGGAACAAAAAAATAAATAGGAGTCCTGTTCCCATATATTGGCTTTTTTATTTTTATTTTTAATTGATATATTTAATTCCCATGAATTTAAAAATTATAGGCGATTTAATACAAGACATGTTGCATACTTTATGGTAGCAGGGTTCATATTTACTGTTGTGCCTGCTAGGTGCATCAAACTAGTCTGACAGATGTTAGGTTTAGGCTCGGCTTGGACAAAAACTGCAGTGCAGATCCTTTTGTCTGTGAATCAGCCTAAAGACCTCAGCAAGACCCACAGGATTCCCCATATCCTCTCCAGAGAGACTCATCTTCATTATTTACACACAACAACACATGATGCACAGGCTCGGGGCTCGGTGCAGTGGTATCTGCCTGAAGCCTTGTTTACATGAATAAATGGCTTCTTTGTTAATTCATTTTCCATGCTGGACGTTAATGATGCCAAGCTCAGGTCTGGCTCTTCCCAGAGCAGGCCAGTTAGAGTGATGGAGAAGGATGAGATGAAGAGAAAATGGGAGATAAAAGTATTTGAATAAATGACGTGTCACAGGGGTCTCAATAGCGTCAGCGTTCTGTAAGGATATTCTGTCATGATGCCCGAAGCTGCATCTACTTTCTCCTACTGTGTGTCTCTGAGAGGAAACCAAACCACTGAGGATATCTCTGTCTCGCAGGAGAGTGTGTGTGTTTATAAACTGTGCATGTGGCAGACTGTTGCCATCAGCAGGGGGTTTCTGGAAAAGGAGCATCAGATGAAGAAAAAGAGAGGAGGGATACTATGCAGGGGTTGTAATTTCACCCTGAGGTGGCGTTGCCCCTCCATGACTGAGACCTTGAACCAGGCCTTCAGCAGCGGTGACGGCAGCCTGGAGTCCAGACCTGAAAGGCAACATTTGTTGCTCTATAAGTGGGTTTCTCCTGCTGCTGTTTCCGTACAGATAGATCTTCGCGCTGTAAAGTTGTTGTCATGCAACAGCACTGTCACTATCTAATCCCCGCTGAGTGAGAATGTCACTGCAGGCGTGTTTAGTGCTGCAACACCTTCGTGTATGCTAAAACTGTCATCATACAGAGCATAACCAGTGGACGAGAAGTAATTCTTTTTGTGTGTGTGCAAACTGTATGTGACAGGTTGCTTTTCATCTGCATTTAGTCATGGCCTGTGAAACCTTTATTCTCATCATGTCTGCATGTTGCTGTGGGCCTATCAGTCCATCTCAGTGCCTGTTATATTTAGAGGCAAAGCACTATCAGAGCTTACAGCTGGCCTCCTCTGATTCAATTCTGACAGCATTCAAAGCAATCTCCTCTCTTTTTGTACCGCTTATTTTTCTGCCTACTTGTCTCTTCTGCCTTTCTCTCTCATCTGTCTGACCATCATCCCTTTCATTTTTACTTAGGTCCTTCAAGCTTTTCCATTTTTCCTTTCCCCAAGTTTGAGTTTTTATTTTATTTTCATAATTGAGGCCACTTGCTGCTTTGTTTTCAGCCCTTTAGTGTCTGCCTGTCTCTGATACAAAAGTTGCTCATCAGTTAATACACCTTCATCTTTCAAAGAGTTTTCATTTTCTCACATAAGCACTATGTGACTGCATTTCTTCCACCTTTTAGCCCCTTTTCACTGCTTTATTGCTGCAGAGCATCAGAAAATTCCATTTCTTCCAGCCAGTTTTGTTCCATCTCTCCTCCATCCTTGTTTTCTTTCAATTTTCTTTGCATCTTTATTTTCCACCATGCATATCATTAAGTCTCTCCTCCCTACTAGGCACAGAAAGGAGAGCTTCATCACTTTGAGCAAATCAATGCTGAAACAAACATCAAACAGCGCAACTTCTAATTTAGGGAGAGACAAGCAATTAGCTCCTATTACATCCTTGAATCTGCATGCAGAAGGCAGCCCTAATCTCATTAATCATGAACAATGGGGGCGGTAATCGAGAAGCATGTTTATGCAAATTCCCCCGCACAGTAATTTCCTTCATTCTTAATAGCCAAAACAGTGGTAGTATGTGAGAACGCAATTCTCTTTCTTTTCCTCTGCTCAACCATTAGACTTGTTTTTATTTCTTATCCTGCTCTTGTTTTGTTTTTGTTCTCTCTCCTTTCATGTTAGTTTGTTCATCTCACCTTCTGCTGCTTTCAGGGCATATAGCCCAGAAGGCACAGACCAGCTGGAAATGTATTGATCACCTGCCCCTGCAGAACCTTTCAGTTTGACGGTTTATAACCCTGAATGTATGGAACATTGAGTTTTACATCACATCTTCTAGCAGCCACACCTCCCTCTTTCCTCCTCCTCTTTTTTTCCCCCTTTCTTCTTGGCAAACTCCCCAACTCATTTCCTTCTCCTCCATCAATTTTCTCCATTTCTTCTGTTTTTATGTGTTCCATTTGCATGTTTATTGTTTCATTGCTTGCCCTTCTCTCTACACTCCAATATTGTCTATTCTAGTACGTTTCTTCATTTCTCCTCCTCTTAATTTTGCCATTATTGTGCTGTTCTTTTTTTCAAATATTTCTCATTGTAGCCATTGGTCCAGTAGCCAGACATGATTCACGACTAAATATATCCCAGAAAACATTATGAGATTACCTCCCTGCATCCTGTTTCTCCTTCCTTCTCTCTGAGCTCCGTTTTTTGCTATTGTGTCTCCTCTATTTGAGTCTTCATCCCTTTTGAGTTATTTGCCAGCTTGAGATGTTGATGATGGCATGATTTAAAGCCTGGACGGATCAGACACCTTATAAATGTAAAAAAAATAAAATAAAAACGCTCAATGGTAGTTTCACTGTTGCACTTGAGATACTGCTTGTTGTTAAGTGAAGATAAAGAAACCAAATAAGGCCTTTAAATAAGCAAAATACATTAAGATTCCAGAGTGTAAGCTAACCACATTTAGAAAAATACCTTACCTTAAGAAGTACAAGTAAATAAATAAATAATTATTTTAACTTATCTGAAGGCCACAGCACCTTGTGACTTTGAAAGTTGATGCTTTATATAGACAAATTGTTATGAAATAAAATACTCTGTTCAAGATCAATATTATAATACAAAGATAATATAATAAAAAAGCAGTAAAAAACATAAGGAAATGTCTTGGAAATTAACTGGTTTTCCTGCATTTAATTAGCAATATAATGTGATCTGATCTTCATCTAATTTCCAATAACAGTCAAACAGAATGTGCTTAAGCTGACCCTACCCCCAATACACAAGCAGTCATAATTTGTCATGCCTATATTGAACGCACATATAGTATTAAACATTCAGGGTGTTGGAAAAAGTAAGTGAACCCATAGAATAGTTACTTAAATCAAAGTTAATGGAATTCAGAAATTTGCACACCTGAATCCAGTTTCTGAAATGAGTTTGAGGTTTGGTTTAGAGCTGTACGGATGAATGAAAGAGTTATTGTCTACAAATGTGGACAGTACTTTAGTGCTGTGGCTGTTTTTCCAACCCAACCAAGATGACTACAAGGCACAACCCAGAATCCTCAGTGAATTAAAGAACCCACAAGTAACAACTAATGGCTTGAAGATGTTATTAGAAGTCACAATGTTCATGGGTCTACCAAATGTACGTTGTTGTACAGACAGTGATCGTAATAGAATTCCATGGAGGAGGATCATGCTTTCCAAAAAAAATCAATGAAAAAAATTTCCGTATGTCTAAAGTTTGCTAAAGAGCACTTCGGCAATCTGCAATGGTGCAAAATGACACAACTTTCTAACATCAAACCATCCTAATGGTGAACCATGGTGGATTGAGCATCATGATTTGCTGACCTGGACCACTTCACATCATAGATGGGAAAATGAATTCTCAAGTTTCCCAAAATATCCTACAGGATAATTAGAGGGTGGCTATGTGCCAGCTGAGTCTTAGCAGAATCTATGTAGGGGGACAATGACCATAAGAATCAAAGTAAATCCACAAGATAATACATTCAGAAAAAAAGAAAATTTGCTTTTTTCTGCCTGTCAAAGCCCAGACCTTAACCCCACAGAGACAGTGTGGAGTGACATCAAATGCGTCTCAGCTGACGCAGTTCTGTAAGAAAGAATTGGTCAAAATTCCTTCTGAACCTTGAGCAGTTCTGATCAAGAGCTACTGAAAGAGATTGTTTGAAGTCAGTACCGTCAACTCCAAGAGTTCACTTACTTTTCCCCCAAACACCGTGAATGCTCACTGGGTATGTTCAATAGGAATAAAAGAAATTAATGACATGATATGTTATCAGGTGAAACACATTGTGTCTGTCTATTATTGGGACTTACTGTAGATGAAGATCAGATCACATTTTATGGCAAATTAATACAGAAAACAAGTTAATTCCAAGAGCTTCACATACCTTTTTACTTTGTCAAAGATATCCACTATAGTACACATAAAAATGAATGAACCATAAATACTGTTCTGAAATGACAACAAAGAGCCCAAGACAGTGACCCAATCTCCTTGTCCCAAACGTCATTGAGCATCAGCGGAATGATCCAGAACCATTCAGGTCCACAGAGGTGCCTTCAATCCACAGGAATCAAGGGTTCCAGCGCTCACACAGTCTCAGATTGCACATGATATTCTCAAACATCCTTTGTCCCCATAGACCAGAACTGGAACAAAGGGAACCTGTATAACAAGCCCTGATTGTGGTAAATAGCTTTAGATACACTGTGAAAGGCTCATTTAGTAAACTTGTTACTTTTATTTTTAAACTCCAGGCATATTTTGTGGCATACTTATATTTAAACATATGAAATCATATGTCAAAACACTTCTTCACATTCATGTTTTAATTCTTGTCTTATCAGAGTACAGTTATTACACTGTAGCATTAATTCAATCAATGTGTGTCAGCTTTTCTGCTGTAATCAGATTAAAATGTGCATGTAATCCACAACCCTCTTTAAATAACCACAGATTAATGAACAAATGAGAGAAAAAAGGTAAAATATTGCTTCAAGGAAAAAGAGAAAATATAAAGAAGATGACTGTGAACATCTGTACATTCATTGTGCATCACAATAAAATATTCTTTGTCCAAACTTCTGTAGTATTTTCAATTATGGTAATAATAATGATAATAATTATGTATATGTATATGTAGATGTTTACATACACTGTATAAATAGACACAACCCATTTACTGTACATATAAAGATACTGAAACTTTACACTCAAAGCTCATTTTCATGAAGTCGACACTACATAGACACATAGGAGGACTGTGTACAGCTTGTGGTGTGTGTGTGTGCTCAGAAAGCTTGTGGGAGCTGTCCATTGTCACTGGTGCTGAAAGTAGATTACTGCTTCTCCTCCTAAGAGGGGGGTGAATTTGATAAGTGGTGGTGGGGGTTGGGGGGGGGGGGGGGTTGAAGAGGAGAGGAGAGAAAGAAGAGGAGTTCATAAGATTGCTTCATTACTTCATTCCCACAGGCTGGCTGCACTCTGAGAGGAAGTTTCTTGGAAACTTGGAATGTAAGACAATCTGCAGATGAATGTATTTCTTATTTCTTCACTTCTCCATCTCTCTTATCCTCACTCTCCTTTCATACACATATCACTCCCGAGCAGTCACTAGCTTGGACTCGTTCCGAGGTGGGATGCAGAAGGCACAGGAGAAGTGGGGGAGGGAACACAGGGAAGCAGCGGGAAATCACAGTTTCTTTTTTCTTCACTCCAGCTCAGCAGGACAGAAGGCAACACAGTGAGAGGAGCAGACTCGCCTCTGCTTTGCGTACCAGTGTTGATTCACTTACTACACCCGAAGAAGTTGTGTCATCTGCCACGTTCATCCGAGAGGGCGACTAAAGCTGCTGTGGTCTTGACTTGGACTTGAAGACCCCTGTCCTGCCGTGTCCTGGGTCACTAACAGGATGGCAGGGTGTGCCAAGCGCTGCAAACAGGGACTTGTCAAGTTTGCCATGACCCTTCACAAGGTGGTCACTGGGACGCTTATAAAAGGTATGTAACGACTTGAATATGAGTAACAATGTTCAAGGGAATATGTTCCCAACTTCTCAAAAGGTCACAAATACCAGAAATCTTAAAGTAGTCAAATTAAAGATTAGTCAACTAGTTTTAATCTTCACCTGGTACAACTCTTTACTTTACGCACCTCCATCTCTGCTTTAGTCTGCAGTTGACCTCGTTCCATTCAGCATGGTCTTTGCTGGGTTGGAGTAAAAGAGGCAGCGATAAAGGGAGTTAACAGCTAATAGATTGGAAAGATGTTGATTTGGAACAGGACGCGTATCTGTGTGATTATGTTCTTGTGATGAATGTCAGTAATAAAGCATGTTCCTGAGGCAGCAAGGAAATGATGCTCAGAGGAAGAGGAGGCTTTTAATATTGTGATGCATTAGTTTTTGTTCTGGCATGCGTGATAATTTTTGTGTGAGCGTGGAACATTAAAACACAGTTTAAATATTATTCTGTTGATTTTACTTTTGAAACATGGAAGCACACACAGCCTCCGAAACAATCTGGAGCAGAGCAGTCCCTTGAAGGCACACACATAAACGTACAGTATAATGCTCTTTGAACCGATTGACATTTTGTCAAGAGGGATGGAAAACATCAAAGAACTCAGTCACATACATGCAATACATGCACAATGACATAGCCTACTCAGAAACTCACACCCTCTTGCACACATGCTTTTGGATGTCTCAAGTGTGCAGCCACAGTGGGTAGAATTGGCCTCGAGGTTTTGCACACTCGTAACATCATGCTGCTAAGGTTTTGGTTATGTAACAAACAAATGAGTCTTTAGAGGATCAACTAAGATGCATTGATCCTGTCTTTATGTTATTATGGTGAAATACATATTAGTACAATAAAGATTTCAAGAACACACTACATTTGCATGCACTTGCATGTACTTGCATGTCAAAAATACACATGTGATGAATATATAGCTATAAAAACACCCAGACGCGCTGTAAGGAAATGAGCTGAAGGACCAAGAGATCCACTTCTGCAAAATATAAGACTTACACATGCGTGCATGCATGCACATCTCTACATCTGCTCCTATTCAGGGCTCTGGTGGGATCTGATTAGACACAAAACACACAAATACCAGCTTTGTAAAGAGCCGTTGCAATTCTCTGGTTTTGTGGACTGTATTTATAAGTTGTTCAGAGTGGATCATTGTACTAAATGGACATCAACAAAACTTGGCTTGTATTCCTTACATTAGATTTAGCCCCCTCTTTTAAATACATTTATTACTGAACTTTATTTTTGATAGTTTTTTTTTTAAGTCTCAACTGAGTTTTTTGGGCCAATTTTTGATCACTTTCAGATAATGTCTGCTTCAGAAACTGGATAGAGGTAAACTATTTATGAAGCCATTTAAAAGTAAATGGAAAAAGAAATTAATCTGAAGTGATCTCATTTGGTTTTATGTTTTTCTAATTGCGCTTAGTGGTGCCTATTATTTTTGTTGTTGGTTTTTTCTCCAAAGGATCATTTTTTTAAGAAAATTCATGACAGCGAATTGAAGGAAGAATTTACTCACGAGTCTTTAATAGTGTGGCGAGTTGATGGACCCTTGATAAATATTCTCTTAAGGATGATTAAAGATCACTGAATAAGTTAATATTATGCTTCCCATGATGCAAAGACAAACACGGTCTTTCTTTGAACACTATATAGAGTTTTCTCTGAAGTAAAGTCTCTAATTCTTTCTTTTATGTAATTTTTTTTAAAAACAGCTGGACTGTGGTTACCTCTGCTGCCATCTATTAGTTCAACATATATCATGTTTCCTTGTGCAAAACTCAGTGTGTTCCAACCTAATATTATATTCAAACCTTCCCTTCAGAATGAATGCTTTCTCAGTACTATAGGAGTTCTCAATGACAAGACATTTCTACATTTCTAGATACCGATTCAATCACTCTTGGAACCCTTGTACCCTTCTGTTTGGACACTTATCTACAAAACTGGTTTCATACAGTCAGATTCTGAGAATTCAGACTAAGTATGGTCTTTTTTTTCTATTGCAAAAGAACTGACAATATGTCCAACACTTGACCTTAGGTTACAGTCTTTTATCAGATAGTGACAATTTAAAAGCTAAAGTAATAAACTAGAGGAAGTATAGTTTTGCCTCTGATCTTTCAGTAGGAACAGTATCTTTATATCAGTGGTGGCATGGCAGGTTTCTGTAGTTGGTGGACAAAGTGGAAAGATACAGTTATTAAAGGATTTCATTCTGACAACTGTCAGAGCAATACTGACCTCTGGTGGTAGCTGTGGTAAATTGCAGGTCAATTGTTGGGTTAAAAAAAGAATTTGTAAGTCTGAGCTTTGCTTATTCTCTTCGAAACTAAGGAGCAAAACAGTGACAGGAAAGAAGGATGAAGGACCGAAATAAAATAGAGCAGTCATAACTCTTTCATTTACAGCAGAATTAAAACTTCTTAAAAAAAATTATTCTCTTTCACAGTAACACTTCTTGGCAAATTCAGCGGAGACAAATATAAATAAAGGTGTTTCTGTGGCTGTAAGAACTGTACAATGATCCTTAAATAATGTGAATTCTCAAAAAGCACAAATTATTATTAAAACAAAGTGAATTACCCTTGATTATACATATAAAACAAAAAAAAACTGTTGGGTACAATTTATAGAAAAATGATCAACTTAAAACTCACATAGAAGAAATATGCAGAAAATATTTTAATATAAATACATTGAAATAGAAAATAAGTTAATGAACAAATGAAATGAAACTATGTAAAGAACTAGAATACAGCATCTTTAATGCTCTCTGCATTAAAGATACATGTAACGGCATCGCTGTCTGCCCATCCCATTGTAGCCAGAGCTCTTTATTGTCCATGTTTCCTGACAGTCACTAATAGCTCATATACAGAGACTTCAAGTAAAAAATATTTTAAAAGATAAAAACAACCAGTACACACTCTGCTTCACAGAGGTTTCAGGTCTCTGTGGAGCTCTGCTCTCTTTTAGCTGCAGGCTGATTACACTGAATCCCTTTCATCATTCTGAATTTACACTCACTTTATCTCTGCCTGCCTGTCACTCTCTGTGCTGCCTTGGCCTTAAACCTCTTCTCGGTTTCCTGCCTTCTCTGAAAACTCTGTAAACATCCTTTTGAGCAGCAGCAGCCTGTAAACAGCCAGCGTGACTTCACTTATCCTTGCTATGCAGCTTCTCCTCTGGTGCTTCCCTCTGCCAACCGGCAGTGGTCTGGTCACACCTGGTGCCAGCCGTTGGCCAGTCGATCTCTGTTTAACTGAAAATCTCCTTCTTCTCTTTGCCAGGGCAAGCTTAGTTTAAGTCTAACTCGTGACACGCATCATATCCTCTCTGCCCTCCTTTTTTACTTTGAACTTTTTCCCTGCACTAAAAAAAACAACAAGAAAAAGGCAACCAAAAAACCCTAAAAAGAGCTTTATCCCACTCTAATCTTTCTAAAAAAAATCTGCTCAGTCTTTGATATTTTTGCTCTTTTATGGTTTCTGAAAAGAAACAATTGCCTTCAGAGAAAACTCTTCAAAGTGCTCTTCTGCTGGGAACAGAAGAAACATCTTTTATTCTTCCTGTTTGTTTACCACCTCAACGCAAAGAAATTATTTTGAAATAGAGAAAAAAAGCCTTCTCTCCAGAATTTATATGTTTAATATATTGGAAATGGATTGTAATATATAGATTTTTAAAACAGAAATGATTGTTTTGAATCATATACATATTTGATTTGTGACCAGTGCTCAGATGCCTCACGTTAGATTTGTGCTTCTCACACTCGCACAGCAGAGGGCATTAGATTACTGTTCCTGTGTTCTCAAGAGACATTGACTACATGTTCCCACATCATAAGAGCAGATTAAAGCAAAAGTGGAGTCTTGACCAAATGAAGCTTTAGATGTTTATTGTGTCTGAGCGCTTGCTGATGAGGCAGCTCATCCTGATGGTTGATAAAGGACAGACAGCAAGGTGAATTTTCAGGGCTCACTTCTACCAGGCACAGTAAATCTGTTCCCTATGGTTGGCCAATTAAATATTTAATAGTTTCAGTTGAAATATTCTATAAAATATTCACTTGAGATCCCCCAGCCCCCACCCCTACCCCTTTCTTGCTTTGAATCTCAGGGGATACAGCTGCACATTTGTTTTATGAGAAGGAGGGAAAGATGCAACATGAGAACAAAGGACATGGACAAGGAAATACAAGTTCACATATGCATTTTTACTCTTTTGTCATGTGAGCATGCACCTGTGTGCGTTTGTGCAAGCGTGCTCTGAGGTCGATGTGTGTTTTCCTTTTCCAGTGTGTCTCTGTATCTGTTTGTGTTTGCACTGCTGAGCTCCAAAATGCTGTCATGTCACTTTCAATGCCCCAGTGAGCACACAAAAAACGTTCAATCCGAAATATGCTGCTGAAAATTTCAAATGGAAATGACTCACTTGAGAAAAGATGCCATCCTCTGCCCAGCAAAGCAATCAGCCACCAATCTGCATAGTCTTAATACGTCCATCCCTCGCAACCACTGAAGAGGGAGAGAAAAGGGAATAACAACAGAGGGGCAGCGTCACAGGAGGTGTTTTTCATCAGTTCATACAAACCATTTGGGTGCTAGTTAAATAAATATCTCAGCTGCAATTAAAATGCAGACTACATTTTTGCTTGCACTCTCGAGGAAGGAAACGCTCTGGCATTTTTCACACTTTCTGTATCTGAAACAACACTTGCATTTTCTGGAGTAGCAGCTGGAACAGGATGGGGAGGCTGGAGAACAGTAGCACTGACAAGGAAGGTGATGCTGTCTGTAAAACATTTATAGTGAATGAAGCAGTAAATATTTCAGACAAGTTGGAGAATAAATGGATAAACAGCTTTGTGTGTTTCATGCTGGTTTCACCTCAAACTGGCCTGAGCTGGAAGAACTCAACAAAATGTGTCATCAGCGTACGGACTTGAGAGTGTAGGTTACATGGCGGCTGCAAAGTGCTGTTCTTCACATCCTGACAGGCGACATAAAATTTGTGGGTGGCAGGGAGACAGTGGCAGATTTACTGTGGGACAGAAAATCAGCCAGCGTGGCCTTGAGGAGAGAAGCCTGTTGTTGTGGAGAGAGACTCCAGACACACTAACACACACCCCTGCTATTTTAAATGGTTCACTGTCACCATTATCAGTCTGTCAGACAGAGAAGTTATCTGCCATCTCGTTTTGAGCCTTCATAAGGATTGGCAAGCCCAGCTACCAGCTACCAGGTTTTGCTTCAATTTATCCACTTTTTAACATATGACATAAGATTTTTCCTCACCATGCTGACATATCTAAATGCAAAGCTGATGCAAAAACAGACATTTTCTTTAGAAAATAAAATACAGTAAAAACGGTTGATAATAGGATAAATCACATTTTTATGTCACAAAAGCTCAACCTGGTCTATTATAAACTGTTAACACATTTAAACGTATATTGTGTTGTTGCTGCTGCAGCACAGAAATGATCTCAAGCCATCTTTAACAGCTGTGATGTCATAGCCACTGAAATTCTCTGATTCATGTGAGATATTATAAATTACAAATGTTTGCTCTTGGGAGTCAAATATTATCAATATTATCATTATGATGTCATTATTTGTATTATGCCGTGTTTTCTGGGGTGTATTGTGGGGGAACCACTGCACAACTGGCTACATGATGACAAATAATGGACACTGAACACCTCACCTCTCAATTCTTCAAGTTTAATTTTTTTTTTTTTTTAGTAATTATTTTTGTAAATTGCCAATCTGATCTGAAAGTATGCTTACTTTCAGCAACAGCTGTAAGGTTTCAATAAATTAATTTATTATAATTATATTGAGTAAAGTACACAATTATTTGGGGGGCAATTTAGGGTTCCAGAAGCAAAGAAAAAAAAAAAAAAAAAGAGGAAAAACAACAAAAGAAAGAAGTGCATGTGTTGTTCAGCAGACCCATGGAAGCCTGCAGTGTACAGTTGTACAGATATGTTTGAGTTTCTGTGTTTTCAGGTAAGTAATGCTGTGGAAATGAAAAAAAGGGGGGAAAAAAGAATATCACAAGGTGTTTAAAATATGTGCATGAGTGACAAACTACCAGCATCTTGGAAATATGTTCATTATGTGACAGGTTCTGATGGTAAATGTAATATGTCAAATAAAAACATGCTTCACCTGGCTGCTTGCTAACAAGTGCGTAATGAATGTAATCAACAATGGACCTGCCAGAGTAGGAGCAGTGATACGAGTGTCATCCTCAATGTCTTTTGGAAGTTAACTAGAAAGTTTGTTGCATGCAAGACAGAAAATGACTACGCACATGGTGCTGATGTGCTTGTGTTTCTGTATTTTCACAATAAAGTGAAATACTCTTTTTCACATTTAATGCTTGGAAAGTCCCTTTTTTGTTCTTTTCTTTTTTTCATGCATTGCCTTATCTGCTCAGATGTCTTGTGCAATTTTACTCTGAGGAACATTTTTCTGAAATTGTTCCACAATCTTTAGACACAATTTGTTGCAGATTGGTGAACCTCTGTCCATCTTTACATCGAAGAGGTTCAGCCTCTCTGAAATACTCCTTTTATATCCAGTCATGTTAGTGACCTGTTGCTGATTAACCTAATTAGTTGTCAAATGTTCCTCCTTTTGTTTTTGATTTGCACCAGTTACTTTTCCAGTCTTTTGTTGCCTTTATTCCAACTTTTTAAAGATGTGCTGCTGCCATCAAAGTCAAAATGAGCTACTTTTTTCCATGAAGTTGTAAAATGTCTCAGTTTCAACATCTGATTTTTTTTGTTATGTGTTATTGGGAATAAAATATGGGTTTATGAGTTTTGCAAATCAATGCATTCTGTTTTAATTTATGTTTTGCACAGCATCCCATCTGTGCCGAGCCAGTGTCTTCTTTGAGCTGGTACCAAGGCTGGATAAATGGAGAGGGTTGTGGCCTGAAACCTATGCCAGACTAAACCTATGAATCACTGGACCCATGACCTCCATCAGTGTCTGCTGGCAGAGAGAAAGGAGGAAAAGTGAGAGACTAGGGCTGAGAGTAGGGACCTTGAATGTTGAGAATATGACAGGAAAACTAAAGTTGCTTGTCATGATGTACAGGAGGAAGGCAGATATTCTGTGTGTTCAGCAGACCAGGTGAAAAGATAGCAAGGCTAGAAGCTTAGGAGCAGGGTTCAAACAGCTTTATTATGAAGTGGATGGGAAGAGACATGGAGTAGGATTTATCTTGAAGGAGGAAGCTAGAAATTAAAGGTGAGATGTTCAGTGTTAGTAAATATGCGCTACAGATGGGAGAAGGCAACATGTCCTCAGTGATGAGGACGGTTTGGTATCCAGTATAGAAGCACAGAAGCAAAAAGGATGGAAAAGGCTGTAGTGAATACTTTCTTCCAGAAGAAACTGGGACATAGAGTGACTTATAGGAGTGGAGGTTGGAGCACACAGGTTGACTGCATCTTGTTTAGATGATGCAACCTGAAGGAGATCGGTGACTGCAAAGTAGTGAGTAAGAGTATAGCCAGAGAGATAGAAAGAGTACTTGGAAGAGTTGATGAATGGGGAAAAAATGAAAGAGAACAAAGAGTACCAGCAGTGACTGTTGTGGAGCAGGAGATAGTACAAAGATTAGTTAGGCTGAAGTGAGAAGGGCATTAAAGAGGATGAAGAGTGGAAGGACAGCTCGTCCCGATGATATACCTGTGGAGGTATGGAAATTTGTAATGGAGGAGTATTTGACTAGGACATTCAACAAGATCTCAGAGAGCGAGATGATTGGTAGTGGAGGAGAAGCTGGTGCTGAATTTTAAGAACAAGAGAGATGTGCAGCGCTGTGGCAACTACAGAGGAATACAGTTGATGAGCCATACGATGAAGCTAGACTAAGGAGAGAAAAGAGCATTTGTGATTTATGGATGTAGTGAAAGAGGACATGAAGTTGGTGTGAGCGAAAAGAACTTTGAAAGAGTGTCGTTCACAACTGCCCAAATGAACTTGTTCACGCCCCACGCTTATGAAGGGGAAAGTGAACGCGCTTAGTTCACGTTCGCGGAAAATATGAACTAGTTTGTGAACTTTCGTTCAATGAATGCGTTCAGGTACAACACTGGTAGTGGGTGGTCTGAAACTGTACCGAATCCGTACCGAAACCATGACACAAAAACCGCGGTACGGACCGTACCGTGAGCCACCTGTACCGTTGCACCCCTACTGTCAATCTCCCGTTCCATTCTAATCCCAGTCAAGAAAAAGACCCTGAGATACTTGAATTCCTCCACTTGATGTGGGCTATGGCCTCAGACATGGAGATGCTGATCCTCATCTCTGCCAGAAACCACCTAAAAGACTGTTATTTGCCTGAAGAGCCTAATTGGATAACATCGTCTGCACCAAAGAAAGAAAAGAGAAGAAAGGAAGAAAAAGAAATACAATCCTCAACTCCCCAAACTGAAAATGCTCCACCCTTTGGCTGAACCTAAAGATTTAGTCCATAAAGGTTATGAACGGAAACATTGGTAGCTCTGGAGGAGTTTGACACATACTGGGGATGGATTGACTTACAAGACTGACAGGAATACGAGCTGAGCTCTATCTCTGGTTGTACAGGGACCACATGGTCCATGAGAAAGTGCTCGATCCCTCATGTTCCCTTAGCATCTCCCAAAGAGATGCACGATCATAAGCATTCTCCAACAAGACAAACGACATGAAGACTGGTTAGGCAAAGTCCCGTGCAACTTCCAGTATCTGTGTGAGAGTAAAGAGCTGGTACAGTGTAACACTCCCAGGATGAAAACTATAATATTCCTCCTGAACCTAAGCTTTAACTGTCAGCTGGACTCATCTGGCATAAACTTTCCCACGAAGGCTAAGGAGTCTGATCCCCCTGTTACTGGAACAAATCCTCTATCTATTCTAGAATTTCACACTCTGATCTTCCAGTCTTGAGGCCCATTTGTGGATCTCCACACTGGTTTGAGTTACAATTATCGACAAAAAAAAGGGAAAAATTTAAGAGGCAGAAAATGCAGATAACCTTAGTTATGCTGAGTTTCTCTATTTATTTTGGACTTTGTTGCCAGATGTTCAACTACTTAAACATTGCTAAATAATCATTCATTGTCATTAATTTATTTCTTCATAAAAATGCAAATTACCATGATCTTATCATTTTTAAGAAATCGAGTTCATAACATACAAAGAAATTGAGGAAATCTTTTTAAGGGAACCAAAAGGGCTCTGTGAAGCAGTAACACTAACAGCAACAGGCTCATGGAGTCCAGCACCACTGAGAGCCGTGAAACAGTTACACAAACAAACCGATTATTCATGCTGATGCCAACAGAATAAAACCAAAAGGCATTCTAATGTTTGTGAAAATTACTTTTTGGTTCATCATATTTACAGTATACCAACACAAAGAACAGGTTCATATTGCATAACTGTTTTATGAATAGCTGAGCGTAGGCTTGGATTTATCGCATTAGACCAAATACTAAAGTCTTTCAAGACATTAAGCTTGACATCATTTGTGCTGCTGCTCTTTCCTGTGCACGTTACTGTGGATCAGTGCACGAGCCAACCAGCCTCCTTCTCATTATTTATTCACCATCACACAACAGACCTTTTACAGGATTGTGGTGGCAGTCTGGCTGAATGAATGGAGGGGAAAGTGAAAAAAGATGAGGTTTGGCTGTCAAGTTGAAAAGTGGAAAGCTTTTTACTGCAGAGACTGAATGTTTTGACAAGCACAGAAAGCGGTGAGCAGGTATTGAATAATAAATTGCCAGTTAGTCACTGTCCGGTCTTATTAGACGAAGGCTGGATGGAATCTGACAAAGTGATGACCACACAGAGGAAAGGAGGTGATGGCAGAGGAACCAGAAAACACACAGGGAAGAAAAGATGGAGCAAATGAAAAAAAATGGGACAGGAAGGCAATAACTTCAAGAAAAGAGAAGAAGAAAGCATAGCAAACAAGCTGAGTAATATAGATAAACTGTGGAGAGAAAAAAAAAGACCCAAAGGGTCCAAAGAGCTGGAAGAAAAATGTAAATGAAGTTGAGGAGAGCTGACGTACAATGTGAGAGGAGTGAACGCAGCACCTTGCTTCCAGCAGGTTCACTGACATCTGAGTCATCAGAACTAACTGATTTACTGAAGAGATGAGCGAAGGAAGAGGAATTCAACTCATCTCCTGCTACATATGAGAAGGAGGTGAAATACCACTGACATCCGCCAACGGCTGCGAGTGTTTTCCACTAACAAAGCCAAACATGTGTATATATATATATATATATATATTATATATATATATATATATAATATATATGTATATATAATATATATATATATATATAACAGTTTCAGACCACCCGCTACCCTAGACCCACGATCGCAAGATACCAAGTTTGCAGAAAGCGCAACTCACATGTCGGCGCATAAAAGAGCGCGTCCAAATGGCATAAAGGTGCGCCCACCTGGTCACATGTGGACGTGCACAAACAGCTCTACCTCTCGATTACGCATCACTGTATTACTTGCATACGTTTTTATTCTCTTGAGGTCAGAGGATGTCTGGTCAGTAGTTGTGGTGGATGTGGGAATAGTCACGGCCAGACACGTCAGTCTGTACAGCTGTGGCATGATCTCATTCAGATGTCTGCTGTGGAGGAAACCAAGGAGATCTTTGTCTCTTGTGTCAAGCTGGAAAAGGTTGGATGCGGGAATTTATTTCCGATTTATTTCCGACATTAATTGTTGGTGATCTTTAAATGTGCATTCAACGATTCGTTCTGCAGTATTTTAAAAAGCACATCAGCTGCACCAAGACGCACAACTGATAACAACTGGATCTTATGCAGGTAAGATAGCGGGTTTAGGGAGGTGGAAGATTGCGTTGTTAACTGTTAACTGTTTTCACTCCCTCGCCGGTGTATTCAACAGCAAAATACTCCCACACCAGTGATTAAATTTTATTTTTCCCAATTTCTCCGCTACCGTTGGCCATGCCTGCTTGTTTCTTTTTTTTCTTTTTCTGCGTCTATGAGCTGCAGCCAACCGGCCAAAGTGTGATCGGCTGGTCACTGCGAGTGAGCGGAGGCGAGTGGACATTGACATGCAGTGGCGGCCTGTTGCCTAAAAGGCATGCACGCTCACGTGCAAGTCCAATGAAAAGTTATTGGAACATATAAATACCACGGGACATAAAAGCGTATTGTCCCGTGCAGGTCGGACCGAACCGTACCGTATTTTACCGAGTACCGTTGCATCCCTAATTGACAGGTGGACTAGGGACACGTCTGCAGTGATGTGGATACTACATCAGTTAATCATGGTGAATAGAGCTGAGCTGAAATGTTTTCACTTTACCAGTTGATCCATGTTTTAACCCTCAGCTAAGGTCATAAATAATGGATAGCGACTGAAAGAATGAGTTTGTGAATACAAGCTGCCAAAATGAACTTTCTTTGAAGGGTGACTGGGCTAATCCTCAGTAAAAAGAGCGGGGAGCTCAGCCATATGGCAGAGACTCAGATTAAAGCGATTAGTCCCACAAATTGAACGGAGGTAACCCTGTTTGGGCTTTTGATGAGGATGCCAGCAAATGCCTTCCAGGAAGGTGTTTTGGATGGTTTCTGATGGTTGGATGGTTTTCCATACTTCGCAACTTTTAATGATTTCAAGTTGTAATTCTGCTGACATGGTTAAAAGACATCTGTAGCAGACATGGCTTTTTTTGTTTCCTTTTGCATCATGTTTGTTATCTTTAGTAAATGGAAATAGTCTCTCATTGTATGTACAATAAATTGATTTTCTAAATGGTTGCTATTTATCTACAAAGTTCTGCCTGGTGTCTTTCAATTAATGCCAGTTGTTGTGACTTTCTTTATCATCATCATCATCATTATTATTATTATTATTATTATTTTAACTTTTACTTTCTCTTCATTATGGTCTACAGGCAGAAACTCTACAAGTTATTGTCATGCAGGCGGTATGGAGGACCCAAATGCAGGAATGCAAGGAGGCAGGAGTAGTCCAAGTCCACAGCTGTTTGTCTAAAACCAAAGACTCTGTAAATGCTGAAGAACCAGAAAACCAAAACTAAAAAAACAAAACCCAAAAAAACCAAACGGTAACTCAAGGATTACCCGAATTAAGTAAGAATTTATTGGCTAAATCACGGGCAAAAACACAGGTAAAGGAACAAATAGAAAGACAACAACAAACCAGAAAAGTAGGAATGAGACAGAAGACAATATGCAGACAAACACTAAAGCGATAGCAAGACACAGTTTATGGACAGTTCGGACAAGCAAGCTACAGCTGAACCCCAAACTAAACAAGATCGAGACAAACCCAAGACCATGACAGTTAGGCTCTATAAAAAATAATAATAATACATAAGAAAAAATAGAGTGAATGTTGTGTTTCAAATCTTTTACTGTTCACTTTACAACTCCGATTTATAAATTCATTAATGACAGCCATGTGGCACCAGTCCACCGGTCCAGTCCAAGTCTGCAATGTTGCTCTCCCATGTTTCTATAGTAACCAAGAAAAGACTAACCAAACAGTAGCTTTAGGGAGCCTTCTGCCTTTTTTCTCCTGCATGTTTGAAGGAAGAAGGGGAAGCAATGAGGGGGTGTTCTCTTTCGGCAACATCATAGATGCTTCTTCGTTTGAAGAGTGAGAGGCCGATCAAAACAGCCTGCACTTCAGCTTTTCCTCCGTGGGCTCTTTCAGTTCATCCAGCGGGTTGTTGAAAGCGTTTGCTCAAACAAAGGCTTTCTCTCCCCTGATAGATCTGTATGCAACCCCTCCACTGAAGTTAAACATTGTCGTTACAGCAAGCTGTGCTCACTTATCTCGTGTATTCAGACACTTTCTCTGTATTTAATCAACGTATCTGTGTGTCACTGCTTTGGTGTGCCGGTTTCTTTCTGTTGATAAATTGCCCCTCTTGCTCGCTGTAAGCAGAGGATATTTATGCATGTTTGTATGTGTTCGAGCTTTTGTAGCAGTGTGGAAATGCTTTTGTAAGTGACACAATTAGAAATTATTGTTGGGTCTTTATTCTGCAGATTTAAGAATGGAGAAAGATGAAATGAGAGTTTGGTTTGGACCGTTGCAGATCTATAAAACATCTCATTTACACCCTCTTGCTCTGCAGTGCTCATTATTCTCACTTTGACTGTCTAGTTTTTTTTTTTTCCCATCTTCTTTTCTCTACACCTTCTACTTATTTTTTAGTTTTTACTCTGTATTCATGCCCAGCTAGAGGCGACTGCAGCCAGAGACTTTTAATGAATGCCATGGCCTAATGGTTTTATCATTGGCCTCGATGGCCTTGGCTCAACCACAGCGATCGCTTGGCTGTAAATTGTTTTCTTAACTACGGCCATGGGAGGAATATCAATAGGGAGCTGCCATCAATAATCTCAACAGCAGGGTGTTATACAGCAGGCTGGAAAGGGTTAACGGGTGACTGACAAGAGTCTATGAGAGGCTGACTGTGTTGTAGAATAGGAGCACTTCCCTTGTTGTTTTGTTGTTGGTTTGTTTACACAGTGTGTTACTGTGAGTGAGGAGCAGAGGGGCTGAATTAAGCGTTGGATATTTGATTCCACCATCTGTGATTTCATTTGTTTTGACTCTTGTATTTTGGTAAGTTAAACAGATAAGACTGTACCTGTGAGCGTTGAGTGTGGTCTTTGCAAAGGTTGAACAGGGCTCTTAAAATGAATCCTCTCATTAGTGTTGTTGAAATTTATATCTTGTTTAATGTTGTTAAAAAAATGTCCTCAAATAATCTTCAAGTAATGCTTGTTAGAAATCTTGTCAGACTTTAGCTGCCACTGCAGAACGTCACCATGCCAAATGACTTCACAGCAGATCAGATGCAGTGATAGATTTCCTGCAGGTGCGCTGGCTGAGAGCTACTTCTGTGACGACACAGTCGTGCCTGGATTGGCTTAAAGCTTTGCTGACACAGATGATGTATGATATGTTTTTATTCTCAGATCCTCAGATGCATTATCTACTCTCTCCCAAGGGGAATTTGATCTCTTCTGGTATGCTCATTCTCAATTCATACTGACACCAAACATTATAACTTTCAATTCCTGATGGAAAGCTGTAAGAAGAGCTCAGTTCAAGACTTACCATGCTGTTATTGGAAAACAAGTAATGCTGCAGGATAATATATACAGTATCTTTGATTTATTATCCTTTCACCTTCCTTGCAAAATGATTTGATGGTGAAAAAAGAAAAATACTACTAATAAAGTAAAACAAAATTATGAGCCACTTATGTGAGCGTTCACACTCCAGTAAAAAGTTTCTGATCTCACTGCAGTCATTTTATTTTCCAACTTTGATATCTCTGTCAGTTTTCAGCTGTCGGGTCAGCCATAATCTCTAGTATGCCAGGTTCTACGAGTTTAAAGATCTTCTTCCACAACAAACCGTTTAATTCTTGGTTTGTTCGTTTTTTGTTGTTTTGTTTTTTTTTAATTACCATACCAGTTGAAAAGTATTTGCCCGTGTTCTTTTATCTGGTGCCTATTGACGAGACTAGAAACAAAGGTCAATCAAAGAGTTTAATACAATCATGAATACAAAGAATTAAGTTCAAGTTGCACTTGCATGCTCAACTTCAAAATGCTCTTCTACCCCTGTAGTCTGTATCAGCCTGTGATAAAAAAAAAAAAAAAAAAAAAACAGCCGGCAACACGAGCAGATCGGAAAAGCCGTACCAGCCTACGTCACATTGAACAGTAACCCCGCCCCCGGAAAAACATGGCGGCCTGCAGGTCGCGAGCAAACAAAGAGGCGCTAACAAATCAAAAACATGGCAGAGAAAGTTCGTGGCCGTGCTGTTTGCAACTGTAACAAATCTGCAGTGCGTGTCTTACCTAAGAAAGAGGATCTACGGAAGAAATGGTTGGAGTTTATTTTTGGAAAATCACCAGCGAAGTATAACGCAACTTTGGTGGTGTAATCATCAAAGTGACTATTGAAATTACTGTGCCGACAGTAGCAGATAACCTGGATCTGTGCCATCACAACGATTGACAACCATCTCACAGGCTGTAAGTAAAAACCGGTTGTTGTTTCAAAATCCTTTTATTCTCCACGTTAATAGACTCCAGCATGCATGACATTGGGACAAGCTATAGGAACGGTAACGTTGTCCATAACCACTCGGTAACTGTTGGGCAAGTTTATTTTCTACACGAACTAGTTAAGTTCATAGTTCACAGAAATGAAAATGAACTAGTTCAGTTTACCATTTCAAAAAATGAACTAAATAGTTCATTTTTAGTTCATTTTTAAAAAATTCTTTTTTAATGTTGCTGCGAGCAATTATTTGTCAAAATGATTACCACTGCCCAAATACTACCCAACCACAAACGGCAATTATTTTATCCATTTTAACTGTCAAAAACTATTGGTCCAATTCTGAATCCTTAACCAACCAGGGTTCACATTAGCATTGAAGGGACAGCCCATGTAAAACTGTAATTTCCGTTTCAGCTTTGTAGAGAGCTTTGTCTCTACAGCACCCATTCCCAAACTTCAGAATACCAAGGCCCATTTTGAAATGTGTAAAATCTCCACAGCCCACCGAAACCTTTAATCACAACTGATCAACATACAGGACTAGGAACCATGATCCGATATTAATGTAAGGGGTCAACAAATAAGGTGACACGTGTCATATTAAGTTAAGATGACAGTAGAATAACACTTAACTGGTTGGTTTTATTGCTTCTTAATGTTTTTTAATCATGTCATGAATATTTTACAGTAATTAAAAACATATTTAAATAAGATCGAGGATTTAAAACACGTTTGTTTAATTTTAATGACCTCTCACGGCCCACCTGCAGTCCCACGATGGCCCACCAGGGGGCCGCG
Source organism: Hirundichthys speculiger (assembly GCA_018398805.1). Lineage (NCBI taxonomy): Eukaryota > Metazoa > Chordata > Actinopteri > Beloniformes > Exocoetidae > Hirundichthys > Hirundichthys speculiger. The sequence continues at coordinate 519,753 of JAGFBZ010001331.1, read as the reverse complement.
GCTCACACTTTGGGAATCACTGCTCTACAGTACATTAAAAATATGAGGAAAAACTTGCTGCCAAATGGTCTTTATTATAAGACAAAAACAGGTCCTTAAGGTGCAAATATTATTTCCCCCCATTTCAATATTTCAATCCCCCCCGGCAGTGGGGGTCTCCTCCAGCTCTGGGTAACTGGAGCTCTCATCTTCCTTCATGATTGTTTTAAACGTTTGATGACGCAATTGTTAGCGTGACAGAGGGGACAGCCCGTGTTGCCATGTTTGATTGATTTCCAAAGATACATATTAGGCTCGTTTGTGGTGTATTTTAACTGGGGTTCGCTGGAAACCTGGCACGGTTTTGACCATGCGTGAACTTTGAAAGAGCGTCGTTCACAACTGCCCAAATGAACTCGAACACGCCCCACGCTCGTGAAGGGGAAAGTGAACGCGCTCAGTTCATGTTCATGAAAAATATGAACTAGTTTGTGAACTTTCGTTCAATGAACGCGTTCAGGTACAACACTGCCAAAGAGTAACGTTAGCTTGCTAAATCTATAATCTTCCAACCTGAAATTTGATAATTTTGTGTTTACAGAGTTTTTTGGCCAGAAGCAAAAAAAATTTGGCCGTATCTCTGAAAACATTTTTCGCACGTTTTGCTATTTGTTGCTGGTTATCTCTACCTGAGTTGACCACTAGAGGGAGCGTCACAGTGCTGTTAGCCAATCAGAAGGGATATGTTTGCATATCATTGATATCCACAAGAATCCTCTCGTACTATCCCCGTCTTCGTTTTCACCTAACTAAAACAGCTTGAAACAAGACAACCGTAGCATATTTTTTGTTGAAACCAACTCTCAGGGTATTTTTTCAAGCAAGAGACCACCGCAAAATTAATGAAAATACAATGGAATGAGACCTCTAACTTGTCCAAACCAAGAAATTTGATGCTGAATTTTACTTTAAAACCTCTTCATTCACAGTTCAAGTATGCAGCTGTCAAACCATGTCTCATTCTTCAGGCCGCAGCCAGAAATACTTAACTTGTTCTCATTCTCCAGGGTGTCTCAGGGCTGCTTGGGTATACACAAGATGTTCTTTGACATGTCCCCATTAGCAGGTAGAATCGTTTATAGTGGAGTAAGTTGTAAGGCTTTTTGGTTCCTCTGTCGATCAATAGTTTTTCCTTTTTCTTCCTTTTCTATTTGACTTTATTTAGCTATGTAAACTGCAGCTCAAGTTTAATGTGAGTCTGATGGACAAATCCTTCACTTTTAGTCTCAAACAGTGTTTGGCTAAGATTATGAATTCACAGAGTTAGTATGTTTAGGAATAAAAGACTACCAAATAATTGTAGAAAAAGATTAGTTCGGCTTGAATTAGCCCTTTTACATCTTAAACCCCACATATTTGAAAGACTGTTATTGTCTGACGCCAAAAGACCATGACAAAGCTGCAGTTTGTGGAGGTGAGAGTGAGCTCACATGCGGGGTAGTAAAAACATGTCTGCTATAGTTTGTTGTTGTGGACACTGGCATGACCAAGCAGACATGTCTGCAAATGTAGCGGTGTGAGATATACAGGGTTTTTTCCAGTGATCTACCCTTTGGCAGAATAATTTTACACACAGTACCACGTACACACACCACCAGTCAGACCTGTGCATGTGGAGACAAAGCAGCAGATACAACTCTCCCCAGTCAGACTGTTTGCCTGCTGAATAGTAAAAGGGGACAGATCAGTCTAGCGCTCCCTTATCTCTCCTCACCTCTTGCTCTCCTCATCTCAGTCCATCTCTTTCTCTCACCCTGTTCAGTCCCACCCAGCTCTTCTCCTGACTTCTGAATTTGTGTCATCTTTCTATTCTCCTCTATCTCTCCTCCTCTTTAATGTAATTTTCTCATTCCTCCTCATTTTTTTTCCTTGGGTTTTGTGCTCCTCTCTCCTCTATGTCTCTGTGTCTCTCTGAGCAACAGCGTGCAACCCCTCGATCCCCACCAGACACAGACACAGAGCGACTGAGACGAACAAGAGAGGAAGAGGGAGCAGCAAAAAGAGAGAGGAGCAAATACATTAAGAGGCACGGAGGAATTGATGGAATGACAGTCTAGAGCCGGGGGGGGGGGGACACAGAGAGAGAGAGGCAGAGGGAGGTGTGTGAAGTGTAGAAAGAGATAGAAGGCATGTAAAATAAGCAGCTTCAGTGACAGCGTAGACAAAGGTAGCTTCAGAGTGCGTGTGTGCCGTCCATTTCATTCTCACTCACACACCCTCGAGCAGAAGCGCCAGTGCTGTGTGGGTGTGAGGCAGCATGAGAAGTGATATCCATACTTCCACACATACAGTCGCCTGATGGACTAACTTTATCACAAATTACGCACACCGACTTTGCTCACACTTCTAGCACACTTGATTATAGGGCACACACACAATCGCACACACAAGCCTCCCTGCAGCCAGAAGTCAACATGGGTCTTGTTATGGGAACGTTTTCCCTGCAATCCAAGCCAGTGACCTACCACAAAGGTAAGAAATAATATTTTCTATTGATGAAAATTCTCGAAACTCACTCAGCATGAATGTGTGCGAGCAAAAGCATGTGGCTGTCAATGTGAGAGCAGCACCTGTCATAATCTGTGTTTGTGCCTTAACTGTGGTGTCATCCGTGTTTGCTGTCACTATCGTGAATATCGCACAATAAGTTCAGTGATGTGAATGAACTGAATGGAGAGTGAGCGAGTTAAAAAAAAAAAAAACACAGTTCATGGAAGGTTTCTAATTCCATCAGGAGCCACCTGTCCTCTGTTTGAACTGTGGATTTTGTGTGTGAGTGTGTGTAGCTGTGCCATCGGGCATGTCTATAATAGGTGATGGTATTTACCACTGCCTGTTTGCCATACCAGTCTGCTTTCCATCCAGCCAGCTGTTCAACAGGCACAGACACTTTGACATGTGGATGCTCATGTTTGTGTGCGCACTTACATGTACTTAGGTGTGAACAGCGACGCGTAATTCACTGCTAAATTGTGTTGTCATGTAATGGCCTTATTCTGTGTGTGTTTTCTGGCAGTTGAAGGTGGTCCGCATTTGTGCTGCAAATCAGAGTGGTGTAATCTGTCAGCCTTTGGCCGCGATGTGTCCTGCATCTGTTAACCTTAACCCCGATACTTGTGAAGGGTGCACGCAGGGATGGATCACCCTAGAAAAAGTGCAGAGAGAGAAAATAGGAGCCAGATAATTTTTCATCTCCTGTGGTAAGAAGAGTATAAAATTGGGCCCAGAATAATTGAACCATTAACTGCACTCAGATCATGTAAAAATGGCTGGATGTGCTGCTGCAAAAACAGTGGCGGCGATGTAATTGATGTAGATTGCATGCGGCGAATGCTGAGCAAGCCCCCGAGGAAAAGCCTCTCAGCTGTCTGTATTTTCTGTGTTATAGCGGTCAGACAGTACATGAGACCAAATAGCTGTAAAAAACACTTTAGAGACCCTGTAAATGGTTAGCTGGTAGATATACATATATAGCATCCTGTGTGGGTTGTTATTTTAGTTTCTGACCTGCCTGGCAGCAGCTCTCATTGAGGTATTTTTTTCAAGGTGGTTGTTTTCTACCTAAATTACACATGTGCCAAAAAAACAAAAAAAACCCAAAAACATGAGAGTTGTCTTCTTCCATTTCAGTAACAACACATCCACTAGCTATGGAAGGCAACAGTGTTTCCCATTTTACCAAGTTTTGGGAAAAAAAATCTCTATTACTTATTTTAACCTCCAAATAGCAGCTACTTTGAAGGTTGCATGGTAGGATGTGAAGAGGATGAGATGGATGAGTAAAAATGGGGGAGAAAAAACTGAGAGAAGTTGAGAGAGGAGGTGAGTTTGCTTCTTGAGGGCTGGAGTATGCCTGTCAACGGATGTGAGTGTGTTTCACCATCTGCTGCAGTGTTATAAAAAGTGGTTGGATGAAAGCAGGAGACGATGTATTTTACTTGGAAGTCTGGCTCACCCTTAATCACAGCTCAACTTGAGGCAGTTGCCAGCTGAGAAGAACCTTATACTGCATTACAAAATTTGACATGCTTAACACTTAATCGGATGACCTAAATTGTGATTTGAGGTTGAATTTGAGGTTTGCTTTTGCTAACTTGACTCCCACAAAGCCGATGGTACAACTGGAGCAAATTTACACCATCAACATGTTTAAAGATTTCAATTAGCATTTTTTTTTTTTCATTCAAACTGGACTCGTTTTGTGTCCATGAATCAAGGTTGTTTTTAAGTCGCTTCGACTTAACTCTGGCTTTTTCCTTTTGCAATTCAGTCTCGCATTAAAACTGGAAATTATCATGAAAATGAATCCGGTGATCTGTTCTTACAGATTTCTCTTTTTCATGATAATGGCCACAAACTTAACTGCAAAGGAGCACATTGCCACCATGTTTCCTGAAATAGTCAAGAAAAGACTGTTGTATCATATTTTACCAGCGACAAAGGAGCTCATTAGGAAGTTGGAGGGGCTGGACGATCCAACTGGATGACTGTCAAGTAGAAGAATTGAGCTCATGTGCTGTTCCAAAACAGCTTTTTCAAACCAACTTTACTCTAAATGACAATTTTATGATTAATTTACTATTTCAAAAATACAGTTAAGGTTGGGAAAAGACTACTACTACTGCTATGAAAGCATAGCCTTTTCTCAAAAAACTGTATTGCATAAAAATATCTGTTTCCTGGATTACTGACTGATGAGTCCCGCCCCTTTTTGCAAAACACATTAAGCTTTTACCTTTTTTTTCCCCATCAGAATTTATTTTGGGGACGTAGAAAAAAATGTTTATTTGTGCACTGGATTCCAGATATAAGCATTAGTTGAATAAACTGACTTGTGAAGAGGATTTAAGAGATTTCAGAAAGTAATGACGGGAGAAAAAATGAGCGAGACATCAAGCAAGAGACCACAGAAGAGTTATGCTGGACAAAATACATGCAACTGCACAAACAACCTTCCTGCAGCCAGACGCCAACATAGGTGCTGTGGTGGGAATGTTTTCCATGCAACTGAAGCCACTGACTTACCTAAAAAAGATAAGAAATAATACGTATTGTTTTGTTCACAAGCATGTGGCTGTCATGTGAGAGCAGCATCTGTCATGATTTGTGTTTGTGCCTTAATGGTGTCATGTTTCCTGCATGGGCCTTTAGTGGGGGCCACTGAGTTAAAAGTTACAAAAGATCCTTTGTGCTGCTTTAAAATAATATATGATGCATTTGTGTAGTTTACAGTGACTTATCAAGGGGGGGAACTATCTCAGGAAAGAATGTCTGGACCACCGTCACTGACTTTTATCAGCTGTCTTTTCATAAAATCTCCCATAACATAACTATCCATCCATCCATTATCTATGCCCGTTTAATCCTAAATAGGGTCACGGGGATCTGCTGGAGTCTATCCCAGCTCTCTCCGGGTGAAAGGCAGGGGTACACCCTGGACAGGTCTCCAGTCCATCGCAGGGCCACAACTTGTATATTTGAGAAACTTCTCTGTCTTTCGTAGCCTCTCTCCCAACGACAATAGCGCGTTGCAAGCTAATGTTACTTACTAGTTACTAACAGGCCAGTGCAGCATCTGTTTTTTATATTCCTTCTTTTTATCCTCTTCTATGACTTGAAATACCATTCAGTCAGGCATGAAGCACAGTTGCTACCATGACCAGTTACAGTCTTAGAAATATGCAATTTAAAGTGATGAAAAGAGTTGTTTCAGCTAAAGCTTATGTTTGTGGATTTTTTTTCTTCTTTCTTTTTTTTTTTTTTTTGGTATGTGTGTGAGTCTAAATGAAGACAAACTGATGGGATGGCCTTCATAAACTCATAACTAGAGCTACAAGGCAGAGTCATTAACCAATTGTCCACCAGCTCATATGGCAGTAAGCTGGAGATAAGGCATTTATCTGTGTGTCTGTCTTCACTTGGGGCGAAAAAAGTTAATTTGTCCTCTGTCTCTGTACAAACTACTCTGCTTCCATGAAATATTTCCCAGCCGTTAGAAACTACAAAACCTGCACATTGCAGAAACCTGCATCTCCCAGTTTTTTCCCACTCCTTTTGATTTTTCCTCTGCGTTCATTTCTCGATTCACTTTTATTCTGTCAAGTAATTTTTTCACATTCTTTCTCTTTGTTTTGTCTTTCACCCTGTTTTCCTCACTTTGCCCTTTATCTGTTGCTTCCTTCAAGTTTTTCCTCTTCTTACTGAGGGAATTTTTTTTTGATCTGCAGCTTTTCTTCTCCCTTTGCTGTTCATCTTGATATGTCTGGCTCTTCCACTCCCTTGAACTCTCAAATATGTTTCTGTTCTGAGTGTTGGCACAGCCTTGGCCAACTGTAAGATCACTCCAGCTGTTTGAAGTTTCACTAATCAACTGGAGTTTCAGACTGCGGACAGCAGAATATATATAAGAATATGTAGGTCTCTGCATATGCAAGTACTTGTTGATCTCCTGGAGAACAAGTGCATATGGCTCGCTGTTTCCATCTCCTGCAGGGCACAAGAGCAGAGAAAAAGAGGATCCTTGTTTCCTAAATAGGCTTCACAGTTTCCACTCCTCTCTCTCATCCTTGCACATCAAAAGAAATGCACCAAATGGGCCAATTAGGGCAGCAAAAGAGCTTTATTAGGCAATTGCCAACATGAAACGTTTTTTTGGTTAATCCTTTGCCAGAAGCATGTGCATGATGCTCTTGAGTGTTTACTGATGAGGTTGGGACGCTTTAATCCCAACTCTTATATGTCCTCTCACTGCATCTTGCACCACATAGAAATAAACGGCAGCTGTCATTTTCCTTCAATTCTGTCAATGTGTCATTTTAAAGTCCCCTGTCAGTGACTGATCAAGAAGCGTCGCAAGTTAAGTCCACGTTCATGTATTTTATCAAATAAAAGAATCAATATACTGTAACCATAAAAATATTTTATTTGCATAATATTTGCAGGGAAGCACTTTGCTCAGTTCTTCAAAGATAAACAACATTTGCCTTGCAATTCATCTGTGGAGACAGTTGAGCCCTGTGCGCACCCTCGGGCCTTTGTAACACTGGAGCTGATGTGAGAAACGCACATGATGAATATAGATAGCTACTTAGCTCTGACTATATAGTTCAGCCTGTATGCAGAGTTGTGACAGCAGCACATCACCAGAGCTAAATTAACGTGGCAGTTGGAATCACACTCAGACAGAGAGAATGCAGCATGTTACACCTCATAAAACAACTACTGATTTATTGTCGGGTCAAAAATGCTCTTGCTTTTTTTTGCAGGAATTCATGGTCTAAAGTTGTAGTCCAGCACTGAGCCAAGTCAGTTTAAGATAAGTATAATAAATTACAGCAAAAACGGGAACATTTCTGTTCTCCTTTCTGTTCTTTCTGTTTCACAAACAATCTCGTAACAGCCAGTGGTTTGTCAGTTAAATAGATGCTCATATTACAAATGAGGGATTTGAGGATACGGACAACAAATGCTGTTTTCTTCATTTATGGATTATATTTCATTACTTAAGGAGGAAGGCCTATCTAATGCAAATAATAATTGAGGAACATATATTGGACAGCAATGTGGTGTTGAGTTTCTGGCTCAAGGGCACTTTGACATGAACGATGGCGATCAAACGAGCAACCTTGCAATTAGAAAACAACCTCTCTACGTGAACTACAGCTCCCCCCTACTGACAGAAGAACACTAACCACAACCATTCAGTTTATGTTTTCATTCTTATTTATGAGCCCATACAAAAAAAGTGGTTCCTTAGACTTTTATTTTATTGCACACAAACATGATTTGTTGTAAAAACAGTGTCCAACAAGTACATAAAAAAAAAATCTTAACCTAATTGAAGACCACGTTCTTCAAAATAAGACAGAGTGGTATTTTCTTTTTTTTTTTCTCTGAAAGGCAACGGTACAGGCCTGAAGCCAGACACCTGTGATTTCCAATCCTTCACACATCACTGCATCAAAAACCACCAATCATCAATAGCTGATAAAATTATGTGGACTGCTTTAGGAAAACTTTCTCAAGAACCACAGTTTAGAGTTCCCTTAAAAATGGAGGAGTTGATGTCTTTGGGACTGAAGGATTTTTGGAAGGACCACTACACGGAGGAATACTGTGATCAGTCAAATCTGATATCCACACCCTTTTTAGGAGAATCGGGCACTATGTGCACTGTAACAAAGACAAAAAGGAACAAAGACTGTTCTCAGCAACATGTCCAAAAGTCCGGGTTTGTGAAGGTGTGGGGTTGTATCAGCGCTCTTGGCAAAGGTCATTCGCACATTTGTTCTGACAACATTAACGTGTTTCAAGTGTTGTGAAGATCAGTTGACAAGATCTAAAAAACACTGAGTTCATACCATCTGCAGTAATTTACATCACTGCCAAACCCTCCATAAATGTAATGAAAATAAGAACTAGAAAAACACTCGGAGAGCGCAGACCTCCACCAAGCGCAACAATTCCCTCATATAACGATTTACAGATTCCAATAAAATCCGCCTTCTGGATCAAATCCGGATCAGCCTTTGAAATTTGATAGAGGTTCCCATTGTTAATCCCTGAGTCAAATTTCATGAGATTTGAGCTATAATTAACTGAGATATTGAGAAACAAAATTTTTGGCCGCATTGACTGCAATGTTATCGAAAATTTGAAAGTGATCCAGAATCCAGGATTTCTTCCGGATCACACCCAAAATAAAATCAGTTCTTCCTTTTCACATTTCTGACAACTCCTGAAATTTCATTAAAATCCATCCATAACTTTTTGAGTTATCTTGAACACAGACAGACAGATAAACGCCGGCAAAAACATAAGCTCCTTGGCGGAGGTAATGAGTGAGTGCGTGTGTGAAAAGGAGAATGGAAAACACAGTTGTTGCATCTACAGCAGAATCTGGGTGAGGTTATATATGTGCCCCATTTAATATTTACTTAAAATCTTACTGACATGGATACCCATCGCTGGATAAATCTGTTCTTCCTTTGTTAGTTAGTGTATATTTCTTTTTTTTACATATATCTCAGCTGGCAAGATGAACAACTTCAGTTTCTGAGGTATATTTGGTGTTACAGCAAAAAAACTGATGCTAGGATGAAGTTAACCTTTTCTGTTTAATGTTACATTTTTACAAATATGATTTCCACATTGGTAAATTAGTTAAACAGTTATTTACATGATAAACTGCTTTGATCATTCACAACTAATTATCTGATGGTTAATCAACCAGAATCAAGTGAACTTGTTTTGGTGTTTGGCAGCTGTTTGACTGGAGCTACCACCATAAAGTCCATAAAGTGACTAATAATATGCTCCTCAACATAAAGTTAGGAGGATATTATTAGGCTGCAGAAAACAAACAAAAAACCCAACATTAATCCATAAGAAAGGTAGCAAAAACATTAGGTGTGGCCAAATCAACCGTTTGGTATATTTTTAAAAAGAAAGAAAGACCTTGTGAGCTCAACAACATCAAAAGGCCTGGAAGACCATGTAAAACAACGTAAGCTGATGATTGCAGAACCCTTCAAAAGCTTCAAAGCATCAAAATAAATCAGGAATACTCTGGTGTCTTCTTGATTGATAAGGGTTTTTCTTGATATATTTCGATCTTAGTTCTTGATTATACATCATCAAAACCTATAAGCAAGACATTCCTTCGAGGTTGTAAACACAGAAGGTTTTACCCCTAGTAGCATTCAAGAACTGGGAAAACCAGATTAGACGTTGAAAGAAAACTATCAAAATAAACCTTCTGTGTCCTGAATCTGATTCTTTGGACAGAAGAAAAAGTTAAACTTGTATCAGAATGATGAGAAGACAAAAGTATGGAGAAAGAAAGGAAAAGTCCATGATCCCAAACATACCACTTTATGTTTCTAACATGAAGGAGACGGTTTTATGGCGCGGGCATGTATGGCTTTCAGTGGAATGGTTTGACTGGTGTTTGATGATGATACACTGACAGAAGTATAATCTTAATCTTTATCACTTTATTTAGTGTACGCGTACATTGTATATTAATGAACATTTAAAATGTAAATATACACAATTATAGCCAGAAGGCTAATTTGCATTTGCAGTCCCCCTGTAGGACTCAATAAAAAGCTACATACATTACGTGGCACACAGTATCAAAAATACAAAACATAGACATAGTCAAAGATCACAAATTTATAACAACAGAAGAAGGTCAGAATCGAAAGAACGAAAAAACAAGACATTGTTTTTACATTTGTTGTTGATTGCGGACCGGAGGAGGGACCAGACATTCATAAGATGTATTCTGATACTCCCTGTTTACATTCAGCCAAATGCTTCAAAACTGATGGGCTGGGACTTTTCAGCACAGTGGATAATGACCATTGACACATGAAGATAACTTAAGATGGCAAAGAAATTGAATATTCTTCAGTGGCTGAGTCAGTCACCTGATCTCCGCCTTGCACAACATACGCTCAAGTTACTAAAGACAAAACTGAAGGCAGACCCACAAACAAACAGCAATTCACTACTGTGAATTTATGGAAATTAAAGCTAAAAATCCACACTTTGATAGCATCTCAATTGTTTTATTGTTTTGTTGTATTGTGTATAAATGGCAAACTGTCAAACTCTGTCCAAATACTGGACCTTGTTGTATTTGCTTTTTTTTTTTTTTTTTTTTTTTTTTTTTTTAATGTGTTTTGCTCTCTTTCTCCCATTTGGATTTTATAATTTGGTTTATCTCACAAACAACTCAACCTTTTAGCAGATTATGTCTCTTTCATCTGTGCAGATCCACTCTAATCCCTCTTTTGCTTTTTTATTTAATTATGCTTCCCTGCTCTAGTGATTTTTTTTTTCTTTTTTTTGGGATGTTCCTGTTTAATGATAGATCAGTCGCTGGGGCCCGTTTAATTATCCCCTTTTTTTGTGAGTGGGGAATAGGGAAAAAGCTCAGCATGCATTCCAAAACAAACATACTTAGAAGCATGTGTGTGAAAGGTTATCTGGGCAGTGACAGATATTAGAATTGATTTTTCTAATAGACATGATTCCTGTCAGGCATGCTGCCCTGATGAGTAATTGCCATGGTCCTTGTGTCCTGACAGGATACTGGGATACAGGGATGTGATAGAGTCATAATCTATAGCTACTGGAATGAATTTTTTAAGAAGAGGTGGCCTGCAGGTTTCCTCTGAGGTCAGTCTGAAGCTTTGACTTCACTGAGCTGATTTTCGAAAGCTTCAACCCAGCATTTTAATCTTAATCAAGATCTTCGGAGTTTAATTTTCTCACACGCCTGCTCCCCCGTTTCACTTTGTTCTCCCTTCCCAGTCGCTGGAAATGAAGTGTTTGCATGTCCTGCTCGCTCATCTCGGCATTCTCCTTCATTTACAGTTCCGCTCGCCCACTCTCCTTGCTTTTACCCGCTTCTCCTCCTTTCATTTTCCCGCATTGCACTCTAATCTCCTGCTGGAAGCTTTTATGGTGTATATTCTTCTCCTTCTTCTTTTCAGTTTTCTCTGCCAAATAATTTTCAGTCTACATTTTACAGCGTTTCCCCCCCTCCACCTCACATCCAGCGGTGGCATAACTGGAAGGAGGCACATCTACCCTCTGTGCCACTTCTTACCGACTCTTACTGTTTCCTCCTCTCATCTGTGTTGTCTCATCTCTTCACTTTAAAATTGTGTCAGGGGTCTTGTAAAACAGCATGCAGCCGTTCAGTCGCATCCCTGTAGGGAAACACTAGGCCAACTCACTCGCAATAATTCTACTCACAAGCACTAAAAGAAGCACAGACACCCACTCCAACATTCTCCGTGCTCTACAGACTTTAAACTGATTACTAGATGGAGAAGCATATCTGTCAGCATGTGGAAACGCTGCTGTCAGAGACTTGACGGAGACTTGAGATTGGAACAAGCAGGAAAGAGCGTTTGAAATGACAGGAACATTACACTGATACAAGCCCGGAGAGTTATAGGAAGGGATGGTTTGATAAAGGTGTATTGGTGTAGGCAGTATGCCGTAAGACAGATTCATAGATAAGGGTGGAGGGAGATGGATAGACATGGTTTAAGGCTAAAGATGAAGGGTGCAGGGAAGAATGGTCATGCTCTATGGTGCAGCATGTCGTTGAATCTACAGAGACCTCATCCCATGATCAATCACTCTTTCTGCCCACAGCATGTGAACGTGCAAAATGTGCGTGCATCCATACATGTGCTGGCGCGTGTGTGCGTGTATGCGCGTATGTGTGTGCCTGTGTAGGCAGGGTGATAAGATTACTCCCCACTGCTCTCCATTCTGTCTCTCTTGCCGTTGTGAGAAAACACACACACACATCTGAGCACATTTTCACAGAAGCAGACTGCAGATTTTGAACTCGCCAACTCTCTTTTTTGGTAGCTCTGCCCGTATGGCATCCGAACAATTACACTTCCTTCATTAGTCACTATCGGCTGATGAAAAGTGTCCCATTTTTTGGAGTAGCTGCCACATTTACAGAGGCACTGTAACAAACAGATGGCATGATATACAGAGACAATGTGTCTACAATCCGAAACAGCGACATATGCTTCATTTAGTAGTGCTGAAATTCATTACTAAAAGCTCTCATAAGTTATCATTATTATTGCCATTATTATTATTTGGTTTTCAGTGACACCATAAGAGTATTTTCATTCATAAAACAAACAATCCATCAACTCACCATGAGAGGGTCAACATAGGTCTTGCTGAATGTCAGTATTATGTACATGTACAGCTTTAACCATCTGTATATGTGGTGATCAGCCAAAACATTAAAGAACTGAAGGTTCTTTAATATTCAAATTTTCATTTAACACAGAAATGTGCTGAGATGCTCATATGTGGCTTTTTTTTTTCTGTAGCACCCCTCCTCAATGTTGTCGCAGACCATATATACCCCTTCATGACAGATGCCTCCCACAGTAGGACAGTGCTCTCTGTCACACAGCAGAAACTGCTCAGGAACGGTTAGAAAACATGATGATGTGCCAAAGGCTGACCTGAATCCAGAATCCCCAGAACTATTCAGCATCTGTAATGTGTATTTAAGTAAAAGGGAACTTAGAAACCTCTTCTGAGTCTTCTAGTTCAATCCCCAATATTTGTTTTAGTAATCGCACATGTCACAAAAATGTTTTCCTGTGGAGTGACGGGTTAATAACTAAAAGCAAAAATCTGTGGTCCAGTTCAGTTCCCTCCAACATCACTAACACCTCTGCCCAGATATAATAAGATAATTGGCTCACTGCTCTTGGTTCTTTCATCAATCCAAAGGTGCTGATAAAAAAAAAACCCAAAGAGGGACCAGGCGGAAGAAAGAGAGTCACAGAGCAAGAGACCAGGTTAAATCTTTGATTGGTGTTCATTCCTTGGAGAGAGCTACTAGAAAAAAATGGGATAAAAACTGATTGTAAACTTGCTGTCGTCTTGCTATACTTGTAAGTAACGTCTTATTGAAGACAGAGAGCCTTTCATACTATTCAGAGGATACATTCTTCTTTTGGCTTTTGGCTTTAGGGGTCATATTTAGCTGATCATATCTGTGTTCATCACCACCCTGTCTGACACTCTCCTCACCTCCAGAACACTCTTCACATACTCCTCCCTCAGAGTCAGCTCTAACACTTTCCAATTCTTCCCAATTCTCCCACAGTGTTGCTTTTAATACAAAAGTATTTTGAGATCAGATTAATCCAAGAAATAAAAAAAAAGAAACAATTTCATAAATCAGGCATTTAGTTTAAAAGTTTACAAGTTACAACCTGCAGCTTTGACTCACTTGTAGGCTTACTGTTAGCTTTCTAAGTCTTTTTTGGTAGCATTTTTCTAAGTGTGTACATACAATTTTATGAGAATGACAGGGGACCTGATTCTAGATGGACAGGTACAAATATATATTATATATATATATGTGTTAAATTTTACAAACATACTATACACAAATGCTATTGCAGAGCAGCACAACAATTCCACCACAGCAGAAGATCAGAATTTTGATTATACTTTATTATTGGACATTTTTTAAATTACAATCCCGGAAAGGAAAAAAAGAAAAGAAACATGGTTGTGCCCCATTCAAAATTCCACTGATATGAATATAATCTCATTCCTGTCGTAAATGATTTCTCCCACTATCTTTTTAGCTATTAGTTGCAGTCCTTGCATGCAAAGTAAAGATGGTTATTAAGATATGACATCTTTGTGAAGTGAAATCACTATTTAAGATGTGAAGAGTGCAGCATTTCTGCACCTTTCACATTCCTGTAATAAATGTTTGGTAAGTGCAACTGCCCTCCAGTTCTTTCCTTTGTTCATTCATCATGAATAATGGTATACTTTGTTTTTTTATGGATTAGTCTATAAGCTTCGGTGTGTGTTCAGCTCTTGCAGGCACACACACCACTGCAACGTTATCTGACACATGTCTTGAGTCCTCCATTTCTGCCATATTAAAATGTCTCGACAGCCTCCTCTCGCCTTTAATCCCTCTCTCTTCCAACGTCCTTCACTTTAAAGCCATCTCTCTTTCATACTTGGGTGTCGATCTGCAACCGCACACACATTAACATGCTCTCCATCCCTTCATCAATTTCACTGGTTTGCATGGGAACATTCCAGACATTATGGACGGTTGAACGGGGCTGATGGATGGTGGAGGTGTTGATGGATTGAAGTGGCCTTTTCATGAAGAATGCTCAGGCCCTTTTTAATTTCCGTCACAATCACATTTTCCTTCACCCCTATAATTTATATTTACTTCTCTTGCCCATATTCAAGCATCTGTGGGCATATTGGCTCTCTCCATCAGGGGGAATTAAGTGATTTCAGGAGGGGGACTGGAACAGGGCATGTTTGTTGCTTTTGTTTACAGTGATTTACGTAGCTTTATCATATCAATGTTACATTAATTTTAATTTCTAATTCTGTGAATCAACACGTTGCTGGTTACATACTGAATCACTGATGCCCCACTTGAGCTCTGGGTTTTCAGTGATGGCTATATGGAGAGCCAGAGGAAGGGAAAAAGAGGGAGGGTAAAACCCCTTGACAAAAAACAAAGAACGGGGAGGGAGGGTGAGATTGGAAGAGTGTAGGGAGGAAAATGTGGAGAGAGAGAGAGAGAGAAAGCAAGGAGGAGCACTGTGAGAGAGCGAGAGAAAGCAGGAAAGGAGGGATGATGGTGAGACGGTTTCTGCCGAGAGCAGCCATTGAGAGGAGGGAGAAGAGGATGAGAGGAGGGAAGAGGGCAAGGGTGTGTGTGTGCACGTTCTAGCCGCCTGAGCACGTGACAAAGAGATACAGACTTCAGCAATCCAGACGAACTTGTTTCCACGACGACAGCGGCAAACATGGGGGCTGTGGTGGGCACGCTGACCTTGCAGACCAAGCAGAGGAGGCCGTCCAGGGGTGAGACTAGACACTCACACAAACGGAGACACGTGCAGACAGATGGAAACATGTTGCTGTGTTTTTCCTCTTTTTAATCAACACACACGGATGTAGATACACACACACACACACACACACAACATCTGGATGTTTTCATTAAAGCAAACACATACTCACTCCAGCATGCAAAAAAAATACAATGCATGTACACCAGCTGCAGAGCAAAGATTGATAACTTCTAGTGTTTGTAAGACAGAGACACCAACAGGTGTTCACGGGGGAGAAAGAAAGTTTTACTGTACTAACGTGTCTGCGGCCCTGCAATGTTGTTCACCTTTTTTTTCTTTACTTTCTTTGTTTCTTTTAAGGAAAATAAAAGATGGCAACATACACAGACACCCCATCCACAAAAAGACCGTATTTCTTTCAAGGCTGAGATGGCTTTAGGGTTAGGGTTCAGGCTTTCAGGTGTGATGGTAAAGTGACGAGCATCAACTCAACAACAGTCACCAGAAAGCGAGTGAAGCTGGGTTTGTGTTTGTACGTGCATGTGGTCAGAGTACGTGCGCCCCTGTCTTCTGGGTGTGTGGCTGCATGTGCAGACGTGAGCGTCGAAGCTGGTAAACACGCACACATGTCGAAGGTATTTGTCACTCTGCTCACACTCCACTTTCCTGTCTTGCTGTTACCTTGGAAGCATGGTAGCCATGGCAACAAAAGATGTCGGTATTAGGGTGGGAGGGGGTGGTGGGAGTTCTGATGAGATTGGGGTATTCCTAAGTAAGTCGAGATCTTGTCAAAGAGACAGATGGATGAAGGGGGAGATGGATGAGGTGAGGAGTGGGGATTTGTCATGACGACCTGTTGCGTGTGAGATATGTATTTACCGCCGTCGTTTTTGCATTTTGATAAAATCCTGGAAAACCCTCAATTACATAAATTGAACAAACCCCAAACTGGCTGCTCCAGTGAGTGGGTACGCCGAACTGAACATCAGTGCCAGAGTGAAAACAACCGCTATTACGAGTGTGCAGTGCTCTTATGTCTTGAGGCAGGCTGTTATCAGCTCTGAGTGCAAATTAGACCATACAGGATGTTTTCCAAGTGAGCACATATGACTGGTTTGATCTTTGAATAAGCTTTTTTTTTTCTTTTTCACAAGTCCAAACACCTTACCCCAGGGTATTGAGGCAAGGCATAAATATGTTGCTATTTTAAAAATGAGGTGGTTGTGACTCTACCTGCAAATGAAAACAGGCTTTTTTTTTTTTTTTTTACCTTTTACAACTATGCTTTGACAAAGAATGAGAAATGGAGCTTGAGCTATTTGGGGGTTGTTTGTAATTCTGGTGTTGTGTTGTTATCTCAGTCTTTCTGCTGCTTTGGTTAGATGTGGGATGAGTGCAGCAGTTAATGGAAACAGCATTTCTGTGATGTTGTAAATAACTTGGTGAGGATCACAACTCTGATGGTGGCACAAACAGTCCACAGCTGCAATATTTGGAAATTGGATTCCTACACGATTGATCCCTTGAGCCTGAGCTCATCATTGTGCTCAGAAATCAGAAGTCCCTGCTGGGTCAGCGTCCATATTTACATGCCTTTTCTCTCCGGCTTGTTTTATCTTCTTGCAGGTGTTGACTTATTGTGCACCAGTTCTCTTTGGTTGTAGTTTTTCCTCTTCTTGTTTACTTATCTGCCTTGTTTTGTTTGTTTGTTTGTCTTATCTCTCATCTGCTGTGGTGGTCTCCAGTCATCTCTCAGTTTTTCTTTTCTCCAGGCATTTTCCCTGCACCCTGGTGAATATATTCTTTCTTTATTTGCCTTTCTTCTTCACCAGCTTCTTGCAGCAGTGTTGTTTCCTCACTTCCTCATCCTTCCTCGTCTGCCACTCTGCTCTTCCTCTTGTCTTGCATTCTGTTTGCTTTCTCCAACCTCCCTCAGCTGCCTTACTTTGTTGCTTTTCACAGTTCTACATCTCTTCCACTTTTCCTTGCTGCTTTCTCCTCTCCCTGTGGCTTCTGCCTTTTCTCTCTCCCACTCATTTTTTTTTTTTTTTTTTTTACGTGTGTTTCTCTTCATTGTACTTGTACTCCACTTTTCCCCCTCACATGCCACTACTAAAATCTGCTCCTGGAACCCCCCTCACCCCTTCCCCTCTCCTCTCTTTCCTTTGTGCCTTTATTCTTCCTCTCATCTCACCAAGATCGACCAATGTGTGTGTGTGTGTGTGTTCAGGCAGATGTTGAGTCTGGATGTGTATTTACTCAGAACTCACTGTGCTGCTCTGTGTGTCTAAGTGAGATGCACTTAACTCACACTTGTCAAACATAATCAGCAGTGGTACTAATTTATGAGAAAGTAACATTGTGTAGTTTTTCGACAGCATGTGA
Source organism: Hirundichthys speculiger (assembly GCA_018398805.1). Lineage (NCBI taxonomy): Eukaryota > Metazoa > Chordata > Actinopteri > Beloniformes > Exocoetidae > Hirundichthys > Hirundichthys speculiger. Next base: position 501,910 of record JAGFBZ010001331.1, on the reverse strand, counting down.
CGCATTATATTGCACTTGAACTCTCGTTACGGGTTTTAGGGTGTGTATGTGTGCAGGCATTGGAGTGTAAATCATTTGGTGCTTATAGTGCTTTAATATTTGACTTTTGACTTTTTTTTTCCTTTTTTTTTTTTTGCATTAATTAAGTTATTGGACTTTCTGTGAACCACCCAAAGGCCAGTCGGGGATTGGCTCTGCATTCACTGATTGTGGAAAACAATGCATCGTCATTGATGTGGAACTTGATTACAAGTGCACCATTTAGACATCCTTACACCAAATATGGGTGTTGCAACTGACACCTATTTTTAAAATGCTGCCTCCGCACCTCCCTGAAGCTCATGGCTGTTGGAGTTTCCACTTTCTTGGAGAGTGTGTGGTGAGAGCGACCCTTTTCCACTGCCGCCAGGATGGCAGATTAGGATAATTCAGATTATGCAAATTACACCCTCTCTGGTGAGGATTACAGGACACAGTGTGAGAAGGAAAGGGAGAGTGTAGAGTGTGGGCTGGGGAGAGAAAGAGAGAAAGATAAAGATAAATAAAAAGACAATTCAAAAGGAAAAAGAAGATATGAAAAGATGGCGAGGGAGAAAGAGCTCACATTAGATATGATGGGATGTATAAGGTAGGAGACAGCAAGGAGTTAAACCCTGTTCTTCAGCTTTGTAAAGTGTGTGTGTGTGTGTGTGTGTGTGTGCACGCATTGATGCAAGACAGACGGTGCTGGCTGTGGAAAGTGAAAGGCAGCCTCTCTTGGCAATAGATTTCAGGCCACCTCTTAATACTCCAAACAAGCTTCACAGGAGAAAGTTTCATGCTTTTGGTCGCTGTCAGACTGCACAGCTTATAAATAGCTCCTGTGACAGATGGAAGCGTAGCTATCCAGGTGACTTTTTAGGTTGCCTTTGTTTGAACTTTTCTTCACCTGCTGAATTTGTGGATTGTGTGTAGGAGCATGAACCATTCAAGTTTTTTTTTTTTTTTTTTTTTTTTTTTTTTTTTTTTTTTTTTTTACCTGTTAGGTGAATTATTTTCACTTCTTGTGTGACCTACAAAAACAAAACAAAAAAAATATATTGACACAGCAAAAGTACAAGTTCAAAAAGAGGTCTCGTTTAGATGCAGAAGATGTCTTTAAAGGCTGTATTTCTGATTCAGTATTCAGAATCAAATGTGTCACCATTTTCAAGAATGTTGAATATATCAGTACAAACTTTATGAATTCTTCTTCATTCTGAAACTGTGTCAGTGTGCATCTTTGTCAAGAGTAAAAATAACACAATTCACGAAGAGCAACTTTATAATGGTTTAACTTTAAAAAAAATCCCAAGTGTGCAGTGGTTGTATCGGACATGAGGGTCAGACAGGGTCAGTTCACAAGGATGACCAACTTTCTTGTTAGAGTGGCTACTTTTACTCTGTTTTTTTTTTTTCCCCCAAGCCTAAATCACAGTACAGTCTGAGATAGTAAGTAAAATTAGAAAAGAAAAAAGTTTCAGGTCTACTTTTCATAAGGGTCATTCCACCTCAATTCAACAGGACCTTCCCGCATGACCATCTCTGATTTGCTTGATTTTTTTTTCTTATGAACTTTGACTATAATGTAGTAACTTTGTGCAATATTAGCCTGGTACTAGCAATAACTTTGGATTTATACATTTTTGAAAAAGTGCCCGTACAGCCATTTTTGTGACATTCTTAACGCTTTTAAAATTATTACCATTTTTGAGGGGCTGTATCTTTGGAACCGTGCAAGCTAAAGAGCTGATTTTTTTTATGCTGTTAGTCCTGTATGTGCACTCTGTATGGGGTCAGTTTCAGGTGTCTATTCATTGCTGTTTGTTTTAAAATAAATTTCAAACATCCAAAATAAATTTCACTCGCTTTGTGCGGTTCACATTTCGATATTCAATTGGCAATTGACAAAATATGACAAGATGTACCAAAACACTAAATATACTACCAGAAAGGTAATGACAATATCTGTTTATATACAAAGTTTCAAGTTGGTACTAAGTCTCTAAGTTACCTAGAAAAAATTCTTAAATCGAGCATTTTTGCCATTTTTCGGAAATTTCAAGAATATGCTTGTTTTGTGTGCAGAACCTAAAATTTCACAAATGGCAAATATCTTGATATGGAATCTTGATATGGACTGAGGATCAGTGAAGAAAAACATTTAGCTGCAGAAAGTGATGGTTGATAATAATCGAGAGTGACAAGTTCAAAAGTCTCAGCAGCACTTCTTTTTGTAGACCCAAGTACAAGCATAGGCTCACCTGCAAGTCTCCATGGAGTGCTGTAGAGACCATTCCAAATCAACTTTAAGGGTTGCAAATTGAATTGCAGAAAAAAAAATTTGGTTACAATAAGTGCAAAAACTGGGCATTTTTTTCTTGTGATGCAGACAGATGTTTGCTTCTGATGGGAGTCCATCAAATCCACACCTGTGAAGCAGCATTTCTCAGTCATGTTCAGATAAATCCTGTACATTGATCAACTCCTTTGAACTGTAAGAAAATAATTATGATAATATGAGGTATTGTACACTACTCCTGCATCACTTAATTATATGAATAAAGGAATGAACATCAAGCTGGCACATAATAACACCAAAATTATACTGACCGTTTCAGACTTTGGACAAAGTCCAGTTTATAGCAATCCTGTTCTGAACAAAGTTTTTTCCCAATTGTACAAGTATCCAAGTTCTCTGCCATCTTCAAAGATTTCACATTCACTGCATTCGATTTTGAAGCTTGGTCTACAATGGCTATTGATCAACTGAACAGCTCACTGAATTTTCTGATGACATAAGCATGATGTCATGCACTGAATGCCAAGGCACTTGTGTTACTACAAGTTCTATATTTATACATTTATTAATATGTTAAAACCTCAGCTGTGCCAATTCAGCATAGCACTACCAGTACTGGTAATTTTGCTTCACAATTGATAATGTTTATCTAGTATAAATAACAAAGCACTTTTGCTTGAGTCATTCACCAAACTTTCACACAGCACGGACAGGGAGGAATAAAACATGCAGCAAACTATTTTGTTTGAAAGGCCTTGTCAGCAAACATGTCCAGACAAGACAATACAATGCAGAAGTACAGCCTGTATACTGAAATGTACATTGAAAACTTTCTCTGGTGATTTTCTACAAGTTCTCAATAATTCGAAAAACGGCAAAAATGCTCGATTTAAGAATTTTTTTCTAGGTAACTTAGAGACTTAGTACCAACTTGAAACTTTGTATATAAACAGATATTGTCATTACCTTTCTGGTAGTATATTTAGTTTTTTGGTACATCTTGTCATATTTTGTCAATTGCCAATTCAATATGGACAATAAAATGCGAAATTCGTTTTTTGCTGGGTCATATGAGAACTAAAATACAATTGTTTCTGCAAATTCTTTATGTATTTTTATTCTATCAGAGAAGGAGATTGTTCAACAAAAAAAGTAAGTCTCAGCTACTATTACAAGGGGTCCAAATATGGACTTGAAATGTGAACCGCACAAAGCGAGTGAATTTTTTTTTTTTGTTTTTTGAAATTTTTTTAAAACAACAGCAATGAATAGACACCTGAAACTGACCCATACAGAGTGCACAGGACTAACAGCATAAAAAAAATCAGCTCTTTAGCTTGTACGGTTTCAAAGATACAGCCCCTCAAAAATGGTAATAATTTTAAAAGCGTTAAGAATGTCACAAAAATGGCCGTACGGGCACTTTTTCAAAAATTTATAAATCCGAAGTTATTGCTAGTACCAGGCTAATATTGCACAAAGTTACTACATTATAGTCAAAGTTCAAAAGAAAAAAAAATCAAGCAAATCAGAGATGGTCATGCGGGAATTTTTTTTCTAATCTGCTGATTTGAGGTGGAATGACCCATAAAATATCGGGACAGTAAAGCATTTCCCACTTTGAAATGTCCCAACTCCATCTGTGACGACAGAGGTCCGTCATTAACTCACGGCAGCGCGCACACAAATACCATGACGTGAACACGGCAGTGGTGCACCTACACACACCTCAACCTACACCCTCATGTCCTTGTATATTAAAGTTCGTAAAACTCAGCAATCCTTACTCTATTTCTGTGTCTGTAGCACATCAGGGATCGTGCTACTGTTAACTCCATAAGCAGACTCCATCTGGACACCAGTATGTCCCGATGCGGAAGTGGGTGAGAAAACAGTGCACCTCATCTTCATTGATGAAATACTGCGCTGTCACATGAGTTGCTTATATTTTATTTTATTTTATTTTATTTTATTTTATTTTATTTTATTTTATTTTATTTTATTTTATTTTATTTTGTTTTATTTTGTTTTGTTTATTTATTTATTTATTGGGGGGTGGCGGTATGGCAGAAATACCTCCTTTCCAATCTTGGTTAATTCTAACGTTGTAATTGTAGAAGATTATGAAATGCATAGTGATTAATAATTACTGGAAATGTGAATTTATTTGTTAATTAAAATGTCACGCCCAATGGGAGGGGCTTATTGTTTAAAAATGGGTACCCTGGAATTGTTGGATGAGTCTGCTTGGTGACTGGTACAGAGAAGGTGCAAACCATGGAGATTCTAAACAAATGCTACCTTTCTATTTTTCCCCTCTGAGATACTGAGGAAGCCTGTTGCAATTGGTTTAAGTTTATTTTTGTTATTATTATTATTTCTTAGTAGTTTTCCACTGTCTGCAGCTGCGCTCCAGCTAGGTTTTTAACATGTGGCATGCTAATGCACTGTGGCACCGACAACCTACTGTTGAATAGAAATATTGTCAAACATCACATAAAGCATTCAAAAGAATAAATAAATCACTGAATAACAAGCCAATCCACACGGAAACCTGTTGGCTATGAACATTACAACTCCATCTTGTGGTGAAATAATAACAACTCCAACCAGCAACAGAACAAATCAAAACCTAATGTTTAATATAGTGTCTAAAATAGTTTTTGTTTTAAGTACTAACATTGTTGCTTACTGCATGTACCATTTGCAATTTCCTGAAAACATGGAAATGGCTCCTGTGTTAGAAAATAAGAGGTGGTTATGAAATCAAATAGCTTCAGGTAGATTTGGAGCAGAAAATACCTCCACTGTGGACTCCCCCAGTGTGAAAAGTCGGCAGACAGATTAAGTGTTTGATTTACTGCTGTCACCTTTTCTGAGATACAGATGTTTAACTGCCATCCTGCTCAGCGTGTCCTCATCAGTGCTTTCTTGTTTGCACTAACAGCTGCTCCTCGGGCTTGTCTGTCTGTGCGGCTGATTTTCATTGTCCGTGTTTCCCTCATAGTTGGGTTATAGCATTTAAAACTCTAGTCACCTATCTCAATATAGATAAATTGGAATCATTGAAATTCAGGGAGGTTTTCTCATACTTCCTCTTCAACAACACTTTATGGCTACAGTGACAAAGGTAAATAAATGATTTTAGCCAGTGTAACGTTGTACTTCATGTAATCTTGCATCCTGCTGTTAAATCTTAGTCTGATAAGCTGTTGCAAGAGGTTTCTTATTTCATTGTGTTTTTGCATGATGTCGAAACAAAAATGCTGCAGAACATACGCCTTCGCTAACTCAATGTAAAATGCAGTAAATCAAATCAGCCTCATCAAATGACATTCACACTAATGAGGATGTTTTAAATGCGTGGGAAATGAGATGAAGTGCAACTCTTGCTACCAAATGAAACTGTCCTCAGCGCTGCTGCTGTAATTCCAGAACAGTAAATAAAGCAGACTTGCAATTGACATCTCTGTGGGAAACCACATGATGCAGCAGAGCCCCCTGCAGTCTGCGAGTCAGCACATACACTTGGGTTCACTCACTAATCACAGCTTCTCTATATTCAGATATGCCAGTGTGTAACAATACACGAATACAGCAAATAGAACCAGTGTGGACAATTGTCAGACTTGTATTTTTAATTTGATCTCATTATTACAATTATTATGATTATGATTTAACAACTCCACACTCTATAGATTTAAATGCTCATTGGCTTTAAGCAGATGATTTGCATTTGTATTGGTGGAGTGTCCTAATATTATTACAGCCCTATCCATCCATTAATTTCTCCTTATCCAAGTTTGGGTCATGGGGGCAAGCATCTTGAGCAAAGATGTCTCCCCAGCCACCTCCTCTGGCTCCTCCATATTTACTTAAAAAAAAATCTTATTTAACAGTATGCATAGAAAATCCCAAATAGACATTTACCTGACTGTAAAATGCCTTCAGCTCTTGAAATAGCCAGATTACTGATGCGCGATTGCCAGACAGTCAAATGTTTAATTGAGAGCAATCAATAACTGTATAAGATTAAAAACAGCAAATGAAATACAAAAAACTTCAGAAACCTAAAAGATAAAGCTGTCAGTCACTTCTTATGCTGCAGTACTGTGATATTCCATAACTGCAGCATATCTGGACTGTCCAGAAGTACAAGCTATTAGGTACCAAAGGACAAGACAAAGTAGAGTAAGGATGATACATAGACGCCACTGGAGAAGAGTCACATGCCGAAGCATCAAAATTAGGTCAATAAATTGACACTTTTGGAGCAGACGGCTGAATCTGTGCTGAATAACTTATAGACACAGGACACCACATGGTATGACTCCCCAGCAGGGTGGTGGAGCGTAATGTTATGGGCTGCTCGAAGATGGACAATGAATTATCATCAACATCTGCTGCTAACTTTTGGAAGATAATTTCTGCAAGTAAATGGCAGGAGAGGAAAGTTGCTGGACCCTGGAAGGCCATGATCTTAATACTTCGCACGGTATTCATTTTCTCCACTGTTTGTCCAGCCAGTAAAGTGGAACAAATAATGACCCGGTCTGTCTTAAATGCACGATCAATTGTGAGGGAAGTCAATACACCTCTGTGAACAGAATCTCGGAGTCAGCAGTTGCTGCCTCAGCTGAAATTGGTCAAATACAAGAACCAACAAATTTAAATATTATTTTTTGTCACTAATTTATTAAATTTGGATTCATAGAATTAAAATGTGAATTGGGGAAAATCTTCTTAAAACTCCAGTAGTTTGCATTGATGTATTCCACTGAGAAAGACCTTATTGTTTTTGACTTTCTATGTTTGTGTTTCTATGCTGTTTTATATTAACTGATGTTGCATTGAACTTGTTTCATGCTTGAACTAGTCTTAAGATATGCAGTTTGTCTGGAAAACGAAATATTTTAATGACAAATCTAAATTTATTTGTAAAGAAGACAACTGGCCAGACTTCCACGTGCCACATAGATAAACTAACAGCTAAATATTAAATATTAAATATGCTGCAGATGTTTTATTAACAGATTTGACACACTGGTGCTCAGTAGATTTCTGCTGCCTCCTGCTGGTAATAATAGGTTATTGCTGTCGTTTTCGTTCCCTATTCTATTTCACATTAACAAACATTTTTTGTTACAAATAAAGTCTACTGTCCAGATTTGTGTGGATCTTGCTTTTTCACAGGGTGTGTTTTTTAAATGTTCATTGTCATGTTCATTCATCCAGAATGTTTAGTTGGAAACGTCACCTGATATTAAAGCTTTCTGCTGAGTGGGAGTGACCATGTGCAAAATGGGAACGATTAATCCAGAGTGGATCTGGTCATGAACACACACATGCTTGTATAGTCGCACAGCTGAAGGTTGAGTTTAACATTGTTACGCTCCGCCTCGGACTGGATTCTCCGGAGGGTAGAGGGGGGACTGAGGGGATTATGGGGGGACAGAAAGGCAGAGGGAAAGGGAGTTTGTGGGATGGAGATAGGGTCAGGACATGAGAGGGGAGATGCCCCAGAGATCGGAGAAACGGGGGGAAAACAAGACAGATGTGAAGAGAGGCAGAGGAGTGAAGATCTCACAGCTGGAGGAAGCAGAAGCTGGAGAAAGTTTATGATCATAACATTTATATGGAAGTATGATACTTGATGATCTTTTTTTTTTGTAGTGGCTGCTGGAAAGCTATAGTTAGAAAAGGTTCAAGAGGATCTAGTTGATACATTGTATTCAGTTGGGCATATTTTGGAAGTTAAAAAAAAGAAGAAAAAAAAGACCAAGAGAGAAAAGTTGAAAATAGAAAGCTTTCGTCAAGGAAAGGAGAAAATAATCCAAATGGAAAGAAGAGGAGCAGAGTGAGAGCAGTTTACAGACTCTGGTCATCATTCTGCTGTGCTGCGGGGCAGTCAAGATGCTGCACCTACTGGGAGTCATCAGTGTGGAGGGTGAGTCTTCATACCACAGTCAAGGTCCAGGGACTGAGTTTCACTCTTAACAAACAAATTATTAGAAAAAAAATCTTTAGTGATGAAAAAATAATAATAAACAAATATTAGAAGGTGCTGCTAGTTTGATACAGTTTTGAAATCCATGATATTTAAAATTGATTTACATTGTAAGGTTTGAAAAACAAATCTTTCTTGGATGTTTTGCATTTATCACTTAATTCCTTGTGCGATTATTAAAGAACTTTTTCATGTAACGACTTTAAAAATTATGCTTTTTCATTGTTGTTGTAATGGATTCTTAAACATCTGCCAAGTTTCACTGTTAGTAAATGCATTTAGTTAAAAAGAAAAGAAAAACAACACAAAATGCATGTTGATGAATGTGCATTGTTCTTCAATAGATATAGTATGCAAAACAATATGAGGTTATATATATATATATATATATATATATATATATATATATATATATATATATATATATATATATATATATATATATACAGATGTGTGTGTCTGTCCTTCCATATCGGTACATTTATTTGACGTGTGTGCATAATCTTCATAATGCGGTCCTGTTAGATTCTTGTGTGACAATTTAAAAGTGAGCAAGTTATTGAGTTAATGTGGCAGTTTCTCTTTAAGAGGTGGAACGTAAATTAAGAGGTGTAATGTAAATTAAGACTGGGCGCTCTGATCAGCGGTGTTTTCAGTGCAAGCATGGTGAATAACCATATTTACAGTCGAAAATGAAAAAAAGGCTGTAACTTTGGGTGCATCAGTCTCATGTTCTGAGAATATAGTCTGTCTTGTGTTCACATACTTTAATGGTTGGTTTCATGGTTTTAGCTCTCTATGATGTGTGTGTGTGTTGCAGTTGTATCTAACCTTGAATGGGACTTTAAACCTTTACCCTAATGTGATGCTGACAAAGTCTGGTCTGCCTCTTTGATGAAGCACATGACCTTCAGTAGCAGGGAGGTGTTGGGAGACGTATAAAAAGAAACTGCTGAGCAGCTCAATATCCCAAGCATGATATTGAGTTATACAAACTCAAATACCTTCATATTTAATAAAGTTATTTAATTAAAGGGCTTTTTGTTAGATCATTGAAGAAATTATCATCCTTCCTTTTTGTTTTGTGATATTATTGCTTTAATGTGCGCAATAACGTTGAGCCGTTCATTTCACGGCATCTGCACTGCCAAAACTGGCAGTAAAATTTTAAACTAGTGTATCTTCTGTACTATATCAGTTGGAAACATTGTGTACTGAATCTGAAAAGGTTAGACTGAAGACTGTGGCTTGATTTAGCAGTGACATAAAGCTGCTCTGTGAAGTGCCAACCTCATACCTGTGATTCATTGAGAGGACAGAACTGGAGAGGCGCTGGAGTAATGAAGCTTCACAACTCACTAATGGTTTTGCCACACAGATAAAAATGTCTCTGTCTGAAAATTGCCAATGTTTCAAAGTTGCAATTGCAAAGGGCGGAGTGAACCTCACGCTGTGTGACATTCAGTAGAACAGGATGCTTAGAAAAAGCTCTCTCTTGTGAGTGCACTGATTCCCGTTCAGATCATTTTATGCCAAGGCTGTGTTATCATTTCAGGAATGAATTTACTGACACTGGGGTTTCAAATAAGTTGTCACTAAGGTTGAAGTTTCACAGGCTGGACTTTGACAGTTCTGTGAACTTAAGTGATAGATAAAAAGTTCATAAAAGTGTTTCAAGCCGGACCAAATTCTACTTGACGCTCACGAAGTCAATGTTAATTTAGTTTTACACAGACATCAAGTACTGGCTGGTGCACACACACGCTGACCTGCTTGCAGAATCCCACCAAATTCAGCTGCACAGTCTGCTAAAAATTACAAGAATTTGTTATCATAAGCATGAATATGCATTTGTAGCAGAACTTGAAAACTAACTATGAAACTTTCCTCTTATGCTGCCCCATCAAATAGACATTATTCTGAAAATGCCTTCATTGAGCAAAGCATCTTCTTATTAAAACACCCCCACAAATTGTTCCTTTTTTTTGCTTCATCCTTTTACTGCTTCATATTATGACCACTTTATCATATTCAGAAATTTTATTAGGACATCTATTAAATTATGCACAGTTATAACAGTATGCGTAATTATGACACTGTACATGGCTTGAGGGACTATGTGAGCTGGGTAGATGAGTGTACATGAGGGGAAAGGAGAAAGTGGGAGGTTGTTTAATTTCATACTCTAATGTTCACAGAGAAGTGTGTGTGCATGCGAGTGTGTATGTAGTTAGAGTCAATGATGTGTCCTTTTCTCCTCTCCTGCAGTGAGGAGAGTAATGACTTGTTAATGATAGGTCCAGAGAGAGAAGAGGAATGCAGAGCTGCTGATCTGACCTCTGCCTGCGTCCTTTTCTCCTGTCTTCTCTCCTCTCGTCTTTTTCCTCTCCTCACATGTCCCCTTTCAGCAAATGTGTTGATCATATTTTCTCTTTTTTTGCATTGTACCTTCAGATAAAGCTGATGATGACTTTGAGATGACCATGGTGTGCCATCGGCCGGAGGGCCTTCGACCAGCTAGAAGCTCAGACCAACTTCAGTAAAAGAGAGCTCCAAGTGCTCTACAGAGGCTTCAAGAATGTAAGAGACTGTACAAGCGCACTGGCAAGGACACACATATCCACCAATATGTGTATGTGTGTGTGAGAATTGACCTACAGTCATGGAAAAAATTATTAGACCACCCTTGTTTCTTCAGTTTCTTGTTCATTTTAATGCCTCGTACAACTAAAGGTAAATTTGTTTGGACAAACATAACGATACCACAAGATTGCTCATAAGAGTTTTATTAAGAGCTGATATCTACCATTTTCCATGGTTTTCTTGATTATAACCTAAATCACTTAGTTTTTAACATCAATAGCTATGGCGTTGTACTGCCAAAAACACTGCTTTATGCATTCAGTGTTTCTTTTCTGTCTGTTTTTAGTCACATGATGACGTTTAGTGGTACCAGGTATTAAATGAACAAGAAAGTGAAGAAAAAATGGTCTAATAATTTTTTCCATGACTGTATATGCTTCATCAAAAGCTGCCTTCTCTGAGAAGTCATTTTAATTATTTATTTATCTCTCTTATTTTAATCTGCTCACCTGTCCTTTGGGTTATTGTACACCTTTAACATGAAATGGAAGATGAATTTCTTTAAAACAGTTAATTATTCACTCATGACGTGACAATAATGATGTCTGTGAGTTGGTTCACACTTATGATTATTATTATTATTATTATTATTATTATTATTAATAATTTTTATCCCAGCAAATTTAGTCTTAAATTTTAGTTTTTTTCCGTCAGGGTCACACATACAGTAAAACAACTTCTTGCTTATAAAGCCCAAACTTGGTAACATTCCTGTTTTTTATGATTATTTGTAAAGATGAATTCCAGCACCACGGTGTGACAGTCCTAACGTAAATGTTAGTTACTGGTACTGCCCTGCTTCTGAAAAGGTTTGATGGTTTATGGAATGCAAAGGTTTGGAAATCATTTAAATGTTGCCTCTTGCTTATGGCTTTACAGAATGATGTCAGACATCAACAAAGATGAAACTAGCTCACAGAATTATAGTGTTGCAGAGGCGACTGAAAGACTCGAGGAAGTAATGAACATGAGACCAAACAAGTGTAAATTAGGGACTGTGTCAAGGAAGCAACTTGATGCCTGCTGGGGGACCATCTGAGCTCAAATCTTCTTAAGAAGGAGGAAGTTGAAACCATTTCTTTCCTAATGGTGGACAGTGAATTGCTGAGAAGTAAACAAGTTTGGAGTGCTGACCGGGACGCAAAGAGGATGTAACAAATGCACTTTTTTTATGTTTCATGAAGACAAAACTGCAGGAACATATTACATCTCACACATATGTTTTGTAGACCTGTGAAACTGTCTTGAATTTTTGAGATTTCAATAAAGAAATTGTATAAACATTTGGGGGACAAGAAATGATCTGTGGGCAGCAATATCCTGATTGATGTGTAACAGGTTTTTTTTTTTTCTTTATTCTAAATTTACCTATATTTTATGACTGTACTATTAGAATTTCTTTGACTTTCACAATACGAATATACTTATAAAATAATTTTTATATTGTAACAGGAAAGGCAGATCTTTTTAAGTGAAAGTTCCCTGCAACACCTAAAATTTCAACGACAGAATGTTTGTGATAAACTTGTATTTATTAAAACTAAATATGAACTGACAACTTAATCTGACTTTGTGACTACTAAAGGGAAACAAATAATTTGGGCTGTGAACTCTGACTGACTGTAGTTAGTTTAGTCTCTCACACTTCCTTTTTTGAAACACTCCATCAGACCAGATGGGTCAGAGGTGCACCTGTCTGATTTTCTCTTTCTCTTCACCTCCTCCCTTTTTTCCCATGTCCCTCTATGCTTCTAGGAGTGTCCCAGTGGTATTGTAAATGAGGATACTTTCAAGCAAATATATTCACAGTTCTTCCCGCATGGAGGTAATTGTTTTTTCTTTGTCACGTTATCTATATTAACCCCACGAACTGTATTAACTGTCCTTTTTACTCTGCTGCTGCAGATGCCAGCACGTATGCACATTACCTGTTCAATGCATTTGACACGGGACACACAGGCTCCATAAAGTTCGAGGTTGGGTTTATTTTCACCCATTTCTACATCTCTGCTCTCTGTCGCCTTTTAAACTTGCTGCCCTCCCATTTCTTTTTTTTCAGTTTGTTATTCTCTGCTCCTCAGGACTTTGTGACAGCTCTGTCCGTCCTGCTGAGGGGTTCTGTCACTGAGAAGCTCCAGTGGACCTTTAACCTCTATGACATCAACAGGGACGGATACATCAACAAAGAGGTTTGAGTTTGTTACCTTTTACTTTTATTTCTTTAAACTAAAGAGCGGGTGGAGTTTTTACTCCTCAGGTCTAATGATGTCTCTGTGTTTCTGTTCTGTTTCACAGGAAATGACAGACATTGTCAGAGCAATATATGACATGATGGGGAAGTACACTTATCCTGTCTTGAAAACTGATGCCCCCAGGCAGCATGTGGAAGCCTTCTTTCAGGTACCAACAACTGTTTTTTTTTTTTTTTTTTGAACATCTCATAAAACTAGTCACACATGCTAGCAACTGTCCAAACAAGGATGCACCTGAGTCAACCTCATACCTTGTATGTTTGGAAGCTGCAAGAACAGAAAGATATTTTAATAACATGTTTGTATTTTAAATTTGCAAAGCACATGTCCGTCTTTAACATTTGTAAATCTGTCCACAGAAAATGGACAAAAACAGAGATGGTGTGGTTACCCTTGATGAATTCATCCTTTCTTGCCAAGAGGTACAGTTTTTTCTAACCCATCATAACCAGATGATCCGTATAACTTTCATTATAACTAGTTTTGATGGCTGAGTACAACAGAGCAGAACCAGTACCGATGTTAGTAGTTCCTACAAAGTGCTTTTCTTACTTTCATAAGTGGAAGGAAAGAAAATTTATCCAGAACCTATTAAATGTCTTCCACCTTTGTAAGTTTCATTAAAGTCTCTATTAATTATGGTCTTTATCATATTCTTTATCAGTGTTTGTCTTTAGAGATCATTAACATTTTATTGCCTTTTACTGCCCCCTAGTGGTGAATAGAAAGAATTAAAAGGTGATTATTGGAATACTTTCTTCAGTCAGCTTCTAAATTGTACTTGGCACAGGATGAAAACATCATGAAGTCTCTACAGCTCTTTGAAAATGTCATCTAGACAACAAACATGAGGAAGATGGAGCAACAGATGAAAACACAGCATAAGAGAAGAGGGATGAAGAAAGTTAAAGAGGAGAACAAGAGATGACCAAGAATCTGAGAGGACAATCAGAACAGCTCAACCTTGTGAGGGAAGAGAGACAATGATATTTAACTGCCACACTGGGCGTGACTTTGCCACACAACGATTTGGATAGCGTCTTGCTTGACAAATTTATGTTGACAAACCCTCACTGGCGTCAGAAAATGTCATTTAGACTTCATTTAATCTTTTTTGTGGCTGTCTACCTCGTCTTAATCTCTTTTGTTTGTTGCAGTTGTGACGGTTGCTGCCATTGTGGGCCATGAGTGCTTCATGCCACTGTGTAAATATACTGCCCCTCCCAGTACTGGACTGGTGTGTTCAATGTGATCAGGCAGGACAGATATTTCTAAAAGCAGCTTACATGTGAAACTGACACATTCATGGTTTAAATAATCGTCGATTTCATCACAAATACGAGGCAATATTGTGAAGCATGCAGGACAGCATCAGCATACACAGTATTAAGCATATATGCTAAACTTGGTCGCAGTATATTCTTGCTAAACGCCTGAAGTGGAGAATCCAGGCCTGTGTGCAGCATCTCACCTGTTTCAGACTGGACTCAAGCCTGTGAAGGTTTGCAGAGCTGAGGTCAGACAGCTTGTGTGTTCATGTGTTGTTGAGCAGTGTTTGAATGTTGTAACGATTCAGCTGTAGGTATAACTGTTTTTGTGGCTTCTTCTTTTGTGTCTGTCTGTGTATTTCTGATTCTGATACCCGTCAGTCCTTCTGTCTGATTGAGCACAACCTGCCTGACATTTTTAAATAAAGAGCCCGTTTGCTGGCCGTACAGATCCAGTAGGGAGTGCAGATACTGGAATTTGCATGTGTTTGTGTGCGTCTGTCCTGATGTACAAGCCGTCGCCGCAATATACATTTTTTTGGCGTGCAGTTCCATCTTGTGGACACAACGATCAGTCCATCTGGGGTGAGCGTGTTTTTGCTTGAGAAGAGATGTTCATCTTCAGCTCTGTCTGCTCAGAAATGTTGGCTCAGAGCGACCGACGTTTCACTGTGAGGGGAGACGCAGGGAGGACGGATGATGGAGGAAGACAAAGATTTGACAACAGGAAAAGAGATGAGACCTTATCACTGACGCTGGAGGAATGGAAGCCATGTTTCAAACAAGAGCTATTGTTCAGAATATTATGAATAATTTGCTTTCTCTCACTGTGCTACCAATAATGCCATAAAAATCTGTTGCAGCTTTTCTTAAATGTACCCAGACAGACTGACGGACAGGTAGACAGGCATACAGACAGACACAGAATTAAATGTATGTGTGTATTGAAATATTGTATAAAATCATTATATTTATCAATAAACTTTTCAAGAAATCAACTCATGTCATCTATTTTTATAACCCGTTACTCAACATGTTTTTTTTTTCTTTTGTATCTTGTTAAAGTGAGCTGAAAACCTTAAAATTATTTTTTTCAAGGTGGATCAGAAAGAGCATGAGCAAAAAGGAGTCACAACAACATTTTATACTGTTATTTACACATGTACAGTCAAAGTACAAAAAAGAGGTTGTCCTCAATTTAAAACCCACAAATGAACTAATGTGCATATGAAAAGACTTCACCGCCGTGACTGAACATGCATCACTCCCTTTATTACCCAGTTTACAGCCTCTTACATGTTTTTTTCTACCACCCCGCTGATGCTTATTTCTCTTTTATTACTCAAAATAGTATTCTCCCCACATAGTGCAACACTTTGGGCATCATTTTGCAGGAGTCAATTGTTGCACGATATATGTGCACCAGCCCAATAAGAAAAAAAAAATACAACTACTTTTTTTTTTTTTTTTTTTTTTAAGGAAACTGTTCATTTTCCAGAGCATCATTTTTAAAAATCTTATAACACTTTTGGATGCATGTACTAGATGGAGTTCCTCTTTGTAAAGCTGGTTATCCAGTGAGCTTCAGAATGTTGGGGTAAGAGAAGACATCCCCATAAAACACTAAATATGGTGTTTTTCCTGGGAAGAATGAATCACATCCCCAGGTATGTTGCAGAACGCACAATCTCCCCCTCTTATTCTAATAAACAGAATAAGTACAAGCATAAGAGGACAATTACTGGGTGACAGAACGATTTAAATACAGGTCTGCCTCAACTCGCTTATGAATTCAAAAAGTTCTGCTGTTCCCAAGATGCAGAAATGGCACATCAAAGTTTGTGCTTCTACACACTCATCACTCACCCACATCTCATGTCCATTTCCAGTATCCACTCAGTGGTGAGGATGAGACTCATACATCAGGTTTCTTTTTCTTTTTCTTTTTAGTTTTTTTTTTAAAGTCACACACATTTTTTTTCCTTATAGAAACGATTAAAACAAGTCCCGATGTCCTCATTCCATCCATCTAGCCTTCAAGTATTGGCCGCTTGGTCCCTATTCTCTCTCCTCGGCCCAAGGTTGGAGGTTCTGCAGGGCGTAGAGGGAGGAGTTATGGGCGCACAGCGGATCCGACACCGCTGATTCGCTGAGAGACTTCTGGAGGGCGGACTGCTGCAGCTGCAGGATGAGCCGGTTGGCCTGCTGACGCTCCGCCTCTCTCTCCTCCGCCGTCTGTCTCCTGAAATACGGCACGAGGAGAAATGCAATATTTAGGAATCATTTTATTGATTACTAAAGACCATACAGGAAGAAGTTGAAAGTTTGAAAACATCGAAAGAACTCATAAAAGAGCCGCTTCTGTTTTTTGTAGGATTGAAAGGTGCAAGAATGAGATAAGTTCAGCCACATGAAGACACGCTGACAGTTTAAAAAAATACTATTTGACGTCATGTTATATTTAATAAAAGTACTTTTAGGATGTGTTTTCCTCTATAATTCAATTCAGGTAGAGAGGCAAGAGTTTAGCCTGAAATGGAATTGAAAATTTGAAATTTTGTTTTAATGTGATTTGATTTAATGCTTATGCATTTTATACCTTTTTAGATTTTTTTTTTTTTTTTATGTTGGCGTGGAAGGATTAATTTAAATTAAATTACGTGCTCTCAAAGGGGAAAGTTTGATTTCTAAACAGGGCGTTTTAGGAAGAAATCAACCCAGTCTGGTCTGTTTAGAGAGAAATTAGCTGAAAATAAATACATAAATAAAAAAAAAGAAAGACAAAAAAACATGAACTAATTTGAACACCAACCTCCACTTGGTCCTCCGGTTCTGAAACCAGGTTTTGACCTGCGCATCCGTCATCTTCAGGCTCTTGGCCAGAGCCGCGCGCTCGGCGCTGGCCAGGTACTTCTGCCGGTGGAAGCGCTTCTCCAGCTCGCAGATCTGAACTCTGGAGAAGGAGGTCCGGGGCTTTTTCCGCTTCGGGGGTGTTCGGTTCTGATACGGGTGTCCTATCCTCCGAGTGACGGCGAACGGTACGAGAGCCGCTGCGGGAACAGAGACAAGGAGAGCCCGGTGATTTCACACCGCTCAGTCTACCTGGAGGACCGAGGCCGTGCGTCACTGACGTCTGTCCTGTTGGACAGCTCCTCGTTTCCATTGTGACAGACGTGAGAAATTCCCCCATGATGTTTCTGGTGCAGGATGACCCAAACTTTTTGAAACATTTAAGTCATAGTAAAAACAATGAATCATCTTAAAGTTGTTTGGACTTTTTAGCAGATAACCTCTGCAGATTTACTTACAAAGACGACAACAGGCCTTTTGGCCTATTTGATGAACAATCACTCTTTAGAGCTATTTATTTATACCTGTGTTTCCAGGCCTTTGATACTGAAGGTGTCCTACAGGCTGTTGCTTTGTCTGTGTGATAAAATGTTTTAACAAACTTTAAATCACGTCTCTGTGTAATCACGACAGAATTTAACACCTTTTTTTTTGTAAATTATCTCATATATATTTTGCATCTTATTTCTTCTCTTGTCAGTGATATATTTGTGTTATTTGATCATGTATATTCAACAAATTGTGTTAATGAGAAGGTTATATTGTGGGTTTTCTCTTATACATGATGTATAAATTAAAATATCATCTCCTGAAAAATAAACTGTATATGCACCTTACAAATTTATCTTATTTAAAAAATGTCACTCAGTCTTTTGGCTTATGTTTTTAAGCTCTGGCGTTTAAAAATAAACAGACAATTGACGAGAAAACAATTCAGTTTGTTCTTTTTGCTCTTTTAATGATTCAGAAACAGTTATTGTCGTGTAAAACATGATCAAATATTAATGAGGAGAACTTTTGTGGTCTACCAGCTGGCCTACCTGATATTCTGTCCTTGGCAAACCTGTTTCCTATCCAGGGGAAGCACAACCCTCCAAATCCCGGAACGGCGCCTTGAACGGGGTTCGGGGGTCCCGGGGCTGTCACGGGTCTGTGAGCCGGGACTCTTATCACTCCCCGGCTCCCCAGATTTCTACCCTCTCCGTACGAATCTGAAGCCTCCACCGGAGACATGATGCCGGAGAGGGAGATTGACAGCGCGGTGTATGAGGGCGCGCTGCTCCCCGTCGGACTCCCGAGGCTGTAATACGCGTCCCCGCTGCTTAAATCGGATCCACTTTGTCTTCCTGGCGTGCGCCCATTTTCTGTTTCCGTACCGCCTCCCAAAATCTGGTCGATTCCGAAGCTGATGGGCTCATGGTGAGCCGGCTTTGGAGGAGGGCTCGGTGCGCTGGGTGCCTGCTCCATCCCTCACTCTGGAGGAGGAGAAAAGGGGATGAGAAAACCGAGCAAGCTGCTTTCAGTGGTTCTCGCAGGAGAGTCAGACTGCACCGAGAGTCAACAGCGGAAGTGTCTCCATCGCTACATCCAGAATCAGAGCGTCCCCGTGGTCTTTACCAGGCCTCTGTTAGAGGACTGGGTCCTCACTACAGGCTGTGCTGAAAGTTTGATGGGCGTTTGGAGGGATGTGACGCTCTGTCCTCCCCTCAGCGCGTCAAAACGCTCAGTGTAGCAGCTCGGTCCTCCTCCATCCCTCTCCACCTTCCATTGGCTGGCACCAGAATGACTGATTGAATGTCAGAGGGGGTAGGCCCACGATTTGGCACAATTATCGAGATTTCCCACATCCAAGGGTGTCAGCGTGTTTTACGTATGGTAAGATATGGCATCTTTAGGTCGTCTGAGTGAGTCAGTGTTTCATTTAACATTTTTTTGTAACTTCAATAAAGAATAAAGAGCACCCATTTAACTGCACGGACATTTATATGACGCATCGCAAGAAATCAAGGGCAGAAAAATATTATCCTGATATTTAGTTATTAATTAAATCACTTAAACAAAAGAGGTTCCGTCAGTGTTCCTATAATTTGTAAATTTTGCTGTGAATGGTACCAGATGGAAAAACTTTACAGCTCTTATAGTCTAAATTGATGCTTCATTCCATTCCCCACTTTTTTAGGGGAGGCACAAAGTACTCCACATTTGTTCCTCTCATCGTCTCCGACATCTCTTATGTCTGCATTATTTAAGACATGTATAATAAAACTGATGGAAAACTATTTGGTAATGCGCTATAACATAAAGACTATTTATTGTACTTGTAGCCTCTTGCAGACAGACAGCAAAAGAAGCAAGTGTCCCGCTGTTTATAGGCTATTCCCTTAAAATGTAAATCTGTCTCACTGCGCCTTTATATTAAATTTCCCTCTTACTGCTTTTAGACTGTGGCTTTTCATATTCACTCTTAAACATGTCGGATCTCAAAGTAAAAGAATCAGAATAAATAATTTTTTGGTGTTGGTGTTACGTCAAACAGTCATGATGGTGTTTAAGGGACATTGAACGCTGTTGCAGTTTGATCTCTGGTCATATAAAACCATGTAAAAACGTTAAATACCATAGTTCTTTTTTTTATTAGCCTCCACAAAAGAAAATAGAGTAAAAAAAAAAACAGAATTAACATTATAAATCCATTTTAACAACCCAGTGCGTAATTACGCACATCTAATCCATGACATGACAGCCATTACGTCGCTCTTTAAAATAAAAGGACAACAGCCGTATTGAGCACTGGCAGAATCACCAGCACCTATTGAGCTTGGCAAAGCTCCGCGTGGCCTTATTTGTTCCTGGTAGCCAGTGCCACATTAAATGACCTGACAAGGGAAAGCCACGGGCTACTTCAGATAAAGTGTCCGGGCTCTGGAAGCTGCTAAGCGCTCAGATTCATTGGAACAGGCGCCCAAAGTGACCGGGTAATTTCATTTTCACTAACTTGTCTCATGGACAGACAAATGCGCGCCGGCTTTGGATGCGGCAGGTGGCTTTTTGGGCGATCACATTACAGTACTTTAACAAACTAGCAGCCGACGTATTCATTTATTGACGGGGAGGAGAAGGGGGTGTAAATGTTTGACTTCTATTCACCCTTCTCGTCAACCAAGAAGATGTTTTTAATCTAGGAACCAGATTATGTTAATATCATTTTTATCATCTGAATTGATCCTTGTTCTTTAACGTTTCACATTTGTTGTTAAAGCCAGTCTTAGTGATTTTTATTCACAGAAAAACAGCTTTACATTTTTATATTTAATTACTGAATTAAAAAAACAAAAATATAATTAACTAAACTATAAATGTTGAAATATTAAGTATAAGAGCACAGGGCACATCATTCAAATGGGACTGCAAAGACTCTGAGGTAGAAGTTAATATATATATATATGCATTTTAAAAAAAAAAAGATCCACATCTCGGTCTTCACAATAAAGTGTTATGAAGCAATATGAGATGGGACAAGGCCCGAGGTGTTTGTTTGGCAATATGGATGGACTCAGTGTTGGCTGCTTCACCCCGCCATATGTGAGCTCACCGGTGGCTTTTGATGGGGGAGAATTGGTCTGTTATAGCTGTCATCATTTCAGACGTTTTCATGTTTCTCTTGTTGACATTTACAAAAATTATTCCCTTATGGCGGAGTTGCATGTTCAGGTTGATTGAATTGTACGGCTGCTTTTTCTTTCTTTTTTCTTTTTTTTTCAATAAGTCATTCCTGAAGACCTGAAGAATAACTAGCGCTTCATTAAAAGTAATAATTGTATTTTTTTTTTACTCTGCTTCAGAGTGAAGACAGTCTCTCCAGTCTGCACAGAGCAAAAGGGCTCCTATGGGTTGTAGATGGCGGGCGTCAGTAATCTGGTGTAATCCAGTGATTATGAGTGATTATGACATATGCTCCGGCCAACCGGGGCGTCACTGTGACACCCGAGGAGAAGTCCACAGCTCGGCTCCAGATAGCTTTTACGATTTTCTTTTTTATTATTATTATTCTATTTTATTCATTTACTTTTTTGATGATGTGCACTTTGATGACAACGTCATACCTTTCCCCCTTGAAAGGTATAAAAATGCTTAATGATACCAAGAGCTTCGAGGTCATCTCGTTAAGAGCAAAATATTTCGTTTTGGAAAAAACCTGCAGCCCGCATGAACAATAGCAGATGCGCATCAATCCTCTTTTTCCCTCCACAGGCAATAGAAAAGCTGACACCCTGATTCCAAAAGTCCAAAAAAGAAACGACAACAAAAGAGTGAAAGAGTGCGATTTGTTTGAGAAATTACCACTTGATCTGCATAATCGGGGGGTTCTGGGCTGCGGCTCGGTACCCGGGGGCTGCGTTTTTATTGCGCGTCTCTGCGCCGTTATCAATTTCAGCAGCGCGCCTGACTTTTTAAAAGGGGGACGAGGCCGAGCTGCCTCTGAATAATGAATGACACGCTTTTATATTGTCGCTAAAGTGCCCGTGATGTTACAATATGAAAAGGCAGCGGTAAGTAATAGTGCATTTAAAGGGGATGTAGTGTATTATTATGATGTAAAAGAGAAGGAGGGAGAAGCAGATGAGCGGAGAGCGGCGCCCAGAGAAAGACAGAGATTGTTTTATTACAATAAGAAGAGATGAGTTTGCCTCGCAGCGAAATGGGGACCAGTTAATGAAACTTTACCGCAGCTAACGATTTCCCCTCCCTCGCTCTAAAAACCCACCCTTATGAAATATTTAAACTATTTAATATAGGTGGTATTAAGCTGAAAGACAGTTGCATCGGCCATCTGACAACATTTACAAGGCTGCGGGTTGTTTTTTTTTTTTTTTTTTTTAAAGTTGGGTAAACAAAGCTTTACGGCCTGCTCTCCCCTCAGCCCACATACTACAAAAGACTCTTAGTAAATCCCGCTTACATCCAGACACTGAAATCGTGTTTTACTGTTGGGAGACTTGATTTAGTCTCATTTGCACTTCTTTCATATTTTCTCAGGCGGATGCATCAGTTTTCAGAAGCTTCTCTTATCAATATAAGTCAGTCTTTAACAGGAGGGATTGCCTCTTCCATGAGCCCAGATTGGGGGTGGGGTGCGTGCGTGTGGATCGTGTTTCATATTGACATGCTCAGAGGGATTGTTGGATGAGAAGAGAGCAATGGGATCCCCCCCATCAGGGACTCAGCAGGACCATCATCATATGGGCTGTCATTGGAACATTGCTCTGTATGGCTAAACAATTCATGTGACAGACTCTTAAAAAGCAGATAAACCATATAAAAAGTCACTATAACGTCTTAAAGGATCTTTGTTATCAGATATGGAAGATTGTAATTCCTAAAGATTGTCTTTCTTGGGGGCATGTCTAATCCACTTCCTGTGTAGCAGCTGACATAAGAAAATTCTGGCCCATATTTGATCAAACAGCAAACAAAAAAAGTGATTATTATGTTTAGAAATAAGCCACAATCCTTTTTTTTTCTGACTATCCTGTAAACATTAACCATTCAAGTTACCCTGAAGAAACCTGCATTCTTGCTGCACTTGAAGAAGAATCTGCTTTGGCCGTGCGTGCGTGAGAGGAGACCATGTTAGCCTGTCTGATGGTTGAACGCATGGCTGCTTCTTCACGCTGGTTAAAAGTCTGGGAGGAAGGGAGAGTAGGAAGAGAGTGAAAAAGGGAAGTAAGTAACCACACAGACATGAATTACAGGGGTGGACGAGAGCAGAACGAGGATGGACTGACGGCTGAGACTGGGATATGAGGGAAAGAGTTAAAGCATTAATGGGGATCATTTGGGGATGGCGATGAGTGAACACATGGTTTGAGTTTGGGCAAGAGGGTCCCTGTAACGCTGTCTTATCTTTGTGAGTGCGTTGCCATCTGTTTAATCCCTTCTGAGTGGTAAGTAAAAGTTTCCCAGGTTTTTGGACGCTGATCACACTGAGCGTGCTCCCAAAGACATCCCATTGACAAAATGACTGATGTAATTAATTAGTTTCTTATTGTTTCAGTGACTTGTGTCTGATTTATGTGCGCATGCCTGGGAGAACGTGCCAGGGAGGGTTTGTGTTTTGGAGCAGCTGAGTGCTCTTGAACGTCCCTCATTGAGGCACTAATGTGTTAATTCATTACCGCTTGCTGCATTGTGTCAGAGCAGCCTTTCCCGTCTCCCTCTGTCTGTCTCCTCTCCACTTCATAAAAGCCGATTATGCTGCATGTCGTCCATGCTCTCCTGCCTCTTGACCTCCTCACCCCTCCTGTTGCCTGCCCGCGGGGCGCCCATGCAGGGGAGCGAGGGAGGGAGGGAAAGAGGACCAGCTGCCACCAGCCACAGTGTTCTGGTGCCTGGCAGAGAGTGCTACTCCAGCCCCCTGCTTTGCTGGGCCTTCTGGCCCCTCAGGCTGGAGGGGGGGTCACCAGCCTCATGCCACCAGCTCCACCTGTCCTGCCCCAGGCTCAGTGTGACTGATTAGATACAGAGCTATACACAGCCATGCATGCCTTTCAAAACCTCAAATATCTCTGTAACTGTTTGTCTCAGAAATGTTTCACAAGCGGAGGTCACGCAGAAATGCAGCAAAATCATATTCGGAGGCAGTAGGACTAAATGTAAACCGATTTTCTCTCCGCACAAACACGCACGGCACACCCTTCCTCGCGCACACACATGGGTACACAGAGGCACTTTGCTGAAAGGCGTGAAACAGCGAGAGCTAAGTGAGGCCACTCCAGAGCGCTATTCTCTATATTGATTTCCCATTATCAGACTCTTAGTCCCCGTGGAGTCATTAGTGCTGGGATCAAACAGACAGACAGAAAAGGAGACTAATACCAGTCACTTACACCAGCACAGTGAGATCACCTTACCTCCCTCCGGGTATGAAGGCCAGAGAGGAGCAGAGAAGGAGAGGAAACGAATGAGGGAGGAGGGGGGGAGTGGACGGACGAGTGCAGTGGGCTAACAGATGGAAACGGCAACATGTAGAAAGAGAGGAAGAGGAAAGATGTGGAGTTTGCAAATGGGAAAGACTCTTTGATCACTTTATTTGGCTGTACTGTTTTATGTTCTGCTTTTCTTTTAAGCTAAGCAACCAAAACCTATTTGGAATGCCTTTAGTTAAAATTGTAATCCAATATATCAACTTTTTTTTTTCTTCAAATGTTTGACTTTTCTTTCTGCCTAACCTTGTAGTGTGTAGCCAGTATACCTCCCCATCCTCCTCTCTGTCAATAATTTTACAGTAAAGATGCAATGATGAATGGTTTTCATGTCACCAGCAGCTGTCCTCTCACCAGGGAGACACACACAAAGAGAAGGAGTGAATATGAAATGTGGGATACTCATTTCGGTCCCTTCCTTCATAATTTCTGTGGATGTATCATCCTCTGTGGATTCTGGAGGAACAATGAATTTGTAGTATGAATCAACACCATCAATCTTATTCACTTCTGCCTGCCTGTGAGCCTTGGAAGTGGTGGTCAGGCTCCACTCCACACACACATGCACACACACACACACACACACGCACACGTCTCAGACAGGGGGTGACCCTGGCCTGACCCCCCGCTGACCCCCAATCTGTTCCCCAACCTCACACCATGAGAGACCGGGGCACACTGGGACAGGTCTCAGAGACACTCACATGCACACAGTGGCATACTGTGCCGTGTGTGATCTGATGGATATCTCCTCAGACAGTGCCATGTGTGTGGGCAGTGTGCGCTCGGACGGCGTGTTTATGTGCGTGTACGTGTAAGAGTGTGCGCTGCCGTAGCCTCTGCCCCCTCCCACTGGTGTTAATTGATTCTTGGTGCGCTTTGCTGATTGGTGTGAGGACCCCTCGAGGCGGGTTCAGTCTCCATCAGTGCCTCCTCCCCATATTTGTAGCACCTCTGACACACACACATGCACAGTACAGTACACTTCACACAGATACAATATGGTATATCTGTAAACATACAGTATATGCTGCATGTCACACGCTGTTCAGAGTACACATGATGACTGTACTGGTGAGAGAGTATACACACACACACACACACACACACTCACACTCTCATGTCTTTCAGGGGGTTTTCACACCCTGGTAAAGAGGAAACTGGCTGGCTAACACAAGCAGATTGTGGATCATATGAGACGATCCACATAGAAAAAAAAAAAGATGTCTTAGAGGTGATTCATGTATAATATAGGTGGGTGAAGGTGTGTGTGCGTGTGTGTGTGTGTCGAGAGAAAGATAGAGAGAGAGAGCCAGGAAGACAGTAAGAGAGATGAATCTCCGGTTATTAATTTCCAGCCGCGGCCCCTGGGTGAGATGTTAATATAGGGCTGATTGTGACTAATTTCTTATTAATTGCCATCAGCGATTACACAGTGGCCAGTAATGTGGCTAATTTGTTGAAATGAATTTGGTTTTCTGAGGCATTTTAATTGCTGCAGGTGGGCAGCGTCCTCCACACAGTGTCACAGATTTATCAGCAGGAAACTTTTGAAGTTGTGCAGCTGGTGCTGTGCAGATAGCATTACTGTTAATGCATGATTTATACCACATTATTATGATACAATGGTGAAGTCCACATACAGTTCCAAATTGAGTTTTACACACACTCATGTGGACATGGGTGCCATGGGAAAACCACTGGGTTTTCAATCATGGCGTTGAACTAAATAATTTTAAGCCATACACATAAAAAAAATTAAACTTGTGAATGGTAAAAGGTCTATATTTATGGAGACCCTTTTTTTTTTTAACCTCATCTAAGTTCTAGAAAGTGTTTCAAAAAGTGTTTCTCATTCACACAAACAGTCATACAGAGCACTGTGTACAACATGGAGGGCTTTTCTTTACTTACTGATGAGCATACTGGGGCCAACGTTTAACATTTCACTGAACATTTAAACAGTACACTTCAACACTGTGTGGTGGCTGGGGATCGAACTGCCAAACCGATGTGTACAAGCTCTCTTTTTTCTTTCTTTGAGAAATGATAAATGCGAGATGATTAGTGATATCCATACATACATTTCTATTAATTGATATGTTAGGCAGAAAGTTCTAAAAGACTGTTTGATACCACATGAAAGTCATTTTTTTTTTCTAAATTTGATTCAAAGCAGGTGTATAGGTGGCTTCAAGTGCAATTATATTAAGATTAAGCATATACATCTCAATCTGACTGGTCTGAGTGTTCAAATAAGATTTCAGATAGTCAAACAATGACTGTGCTTATCACAGTGATAGAAAAAGTTGAGCTCAGAGCGCAAAAACGACACAGTTCCATTTGATCCATGATTTTGAAATCGCAGACAGTCTATGTGAGCAGTAGTCAAGTCAAGTTTGTTTCTATAGCACATTTAAAATAACCTCAGTTGACCAAATGTGCGGTACAGTCTAAAACAAATAGCTTGTACATCTATTTCAGCACAGATGGATTTTGAAATAAATCAGCATTCAGTAGCTTCCCCTGTCTCTGGGATTTTTTTTTTTTTTTTTGTATCTTGCCAAAAATATGCACTCTGGCTCCACAAAATGATTTGTGAGACTGGCAAAGCCAGTTCACACCCCTCCAATTTAGTAGGGTTATATCAGTTCTATGCATGTAGGCTGCTGTAGCAAACATGTGGATTGGGAGGCATCAGGAGGGAGATGCAGACGATAGACCTGGAGGCTTGCAAAATATAATGGAAACAATCTATTAAGAAGATTGGTTTCTGTTCAGCTACGCCTAAAAATCAGATTTAGGCTGCAATCTGAACATACCCTGACTGTTTCTGTTGTACCTTCAAGATCAACTGAGGTTTGTAGCTGACCACGCAGACAAAGGAAATCATTCTAGGGGGACGTTTTATGATTAGATGGGACAATGTGGCTACAGTAACCAGAAGAATAAAAAGTTCAGAGCTCAACTCCAAGAATAATGCACCAACTTTTAAGCATGGTGGTGGTAACATCATGGTCTGTTGCTAGTTTGCTGCCAATGGAAGGAGAATGTTTTGCAATGCAAAGTGAATGGAATAATCAGTTATTGAGTAGTGCAAAGTGTAACCTCAAACCATTAGGGGGACTGCTGTAAGTTTAGTGAGCCAACACACATGTAACATCAGATAGAAAGGATAAAACGGGTCAACATGAAGCTTTCAGCATAGCCCTGAGGTTTCAGCTGAGCTAATCTGAAAATATTAAACCGTGCTTAAAAATCAGGCTTGTTGAAGGACAGCAACAGATGTGACTGAATTCTGAACATCCAACTGTGATTCAGTGAAAAGCTTTCAATTGTACAAAAGTGTCTTTTGTTTTTCATATAATGTATTTTAAAAAATACACTTTGTGTAGATGGTACTGTATGGAGACCATACAGTAAATCTGGACTTTCCCTCCAAAGTGCTGTTTGTTTTCTTTTACATTTGTATTATACAATCATGTAGTCCAGAAAAAAAAGCAAAGAAAACAAACAAATAAAAAAAAGCAATATTTCTCTGACATTCAGTAGCATGATGATTGTATGTAAGCTTCCATGTCTGTGCATGTGTAATCTTGTCTCCCTCGCTGTCTGAAGACATGCACACAAAGAAAACCTTGCAGCATCATTTTAAATGCCTCTGATATCTTATTCATCAGGCTTATTCATCCTCCTACTTTCATATTTCTCTACACGTTCACGATCATTACTGTGGGGATGGAGGGACATTTAAGTTGTTGCCTTTGTTTGTTGAATGTTTATAGCTTCCGTTTGCACTCTTTCAACGGCCACTGAGGAACCAGTAGATACAAAATCCGAATCCTCCCATAAAAGAGGAGATGCCCTCTGGGCAGCCATAGCTCATAGTTGGCCTGATTTAGTGGCAGCCAGAAATCTGGGCTTGAATAAAGACAGAGAGAGTGAGGGCAGAGTGGGAGAGATAGAGGAAAAGATGGCTCCCTGCGTGATAAATAGCCCCGGCTCTCTCTATTGCATTAGCCGTCCGGGCCGATAGATTGCGAGCCCAATAGACCCAGACGTATGCGATTGGTTTCTCATATAAAAGTTGCATATTAAATTCCTTCACAGGACTGTGGCCCCCAAGCATGAAGGAGGGATAGAAGAAATGGGAGTTAAAAAAGCAGAAAGTGGAGAAAGGAATGGAAGAGCAAGAAAAAGGCTTTTTATGAGAGATGAAACGAAGGCAGAGTTGGGGAAGCCTGAGAAGAAGGGGGAAAGATAATGGTAGAAGAAAAGTAGCTTGATGGTACAAAAGACAAATGGTGATGTCATGTATTTAATAAGGCAGTGGATATTGGGCGATGAGTGCGACCGTACGTCCATTTAATCAGTATTGCTTCCCAATGAAGATTTCTCTCTTGTTTTGTGCATGCCCTCCCTTCCTCTGTTCTCAGCCGTTCTCCACATGCTAACGACCCCTCTAATTGTTTCCAAGCTCATTAAGATGCTGCTGTTTTAATAGTAATTAATCAGTCATTTGCCTACATGCAAACATGGGCCACTGAGGTTTGTTCACCGCTGTTTCAATACACTGATAATGCAGTAGCTAAGTCAAAGGAGACAATATCCTGCTAATTTAGCTCATCACTGTTAATTGGTTGTTAAGTACCTTTAATTACCAAGCAGGCTTTGGGATTTAGATCGGCAGAAAGAGCGGTTTCGCTGTGATTGTCCCTGTCTGTCTAATGAATGTTGAGTGAACTTAGAAAAGTGGAATAAGTGACCAAAATGAAAAAAAGGAGACACACACTGACCCTGTTCTCTTTTCTATATGCTATTTTCTTCATATTTCCTTTCTTCTTTTCCTTCCTCTCCTCCATCCCCCTGTCCCTTCCTCCATTTCTGTCTCACTCCCTATTTCTTTCTCCAGATATTATTAACTCATTAAGTTTTTTTCATTATTTTTAATAAAAGATGAGTTATGGCTTTAGCCTCACTGTGGCAGCATCCCCCATCCCCTCCTCCTCCTCCTCCCTCTCCTTTCCCTTCCTCTTCAACCATTTACACCCTTTCCTCCTTCTCCTCACCCCCTCCTGCATTTTCTCCATCTCTCTCTGCCATATTGTGCACTGATGCTCTGATGCATTTGACCTCTGAACCCACAGTTTCCGACCTCGCTGTTGCTGGTAACAACCTTCTGTCCATCTTCTTTGCTTTCGCCACAGTCACTCTCATCTATCAATCATCTCTCTTTCTCATAGCACTGAGCAGTCTTTAGATGGCATTCATAAGATTTATGATTCATGATTCTCTCTGTCTTTGTGTGTGTGTGTGTGTGCACAAGAGAGAGAACCACGAGAAAGAAAAAAGGATAAAGAGAAAGACAGACTATAGAGAGAAGAAAAGGGTCTTGTCGATGACACAGAATAATGACAATATCCATGATTGATAGCTTATACAGAGCTACTTGGGTGTCTGTGCTCCATTGCTGTCTGTGCGTGCATGTGTGTGTGGTTTACCAAACGTGAATCTGTTGTTAAAGAAGCAATGATGAATGGTTTTCATGTGGTTGGTTTTTGAGCTGCCAGTGGTCACCTTCGATAAAAAAAAACAAACAAACAAAAAAAAAAAACACAGAAGAGGAGCTAAAGAAAGGTAGCAAGTGACCAGGATTACCAAGGGAGGCATGATTTTTGTGTGGCAATATGGTCTCCAGAGGGAGTAGAGAAAAGCTTACTCAGTTTGAGTTACACGGGACAGAGTGAACATAGAACTAGTTAACCAACTTTAGCGTTTACTCCAACTTGTCTTGAGCTCCAAACTCTTGGCTCTCATGTACAACCAGGGGCAGCACACATGGCAGACCCAGGACATGCTGGATGTCTCCCAGATGGCCTTATGGGATCTCTTTGGTGCCTCCTGGGAGAGCTGGAGGAAGTAGCTGGGGAGAGGGAGATCTTCAAAGTCTTTGCCATTTTACTTTGACAAGACTTTTTCTGAAATTCTTCCACAATTTTTACTCAGAGTTTGTTGCAGACTTGTGAACCTCTGCCCATCTTTACATCTGAAAGGCCCTGCCTCTTTGAAATGCTCCTGTAATGTTAGTGCATAGTTTTCTGGCACCTGCCGCGACCAGTCCCACCATCCCAACCAAGCTCCAGTATTCTTTACATTTTTGGTGTACAAAAAAAAGCTAAAATCCCAGCTGCACTACTTCCTGAACTTCAGCCAGCTGCTTTGTTCCCTGTGTGCCATTATTGGACAAACTGATTAATCCAGGTGTGCTGACCTCACAGCAATAGGCAAAAGAATTTCATAAAGCCACATTGACATAATGTGAACATTCATTATAGCCTAAATGAAAACACAAAGGGGTATAAATGAAGAGTATTTATTTGAAGGGATTTGAATATTTTTTGTTCATTTACCATTGCTTGTATTTACATTTACATTTGATTTTCATTCCACACATTGTTTTCATTTCATGTTGCTCTACTTTTACAGTTTTTCATTTAATTTCACGTGACTTTTCTTTACTCTTTTAATTACTTGTTGTACTCATTTGTTGCAGACTTTGAATTCTTTATGACTGTTTTGGAAGGAGTGTATTTGTAGACTGGTCCAGAGTAGTTTATTTTACACAAGAAATAAGGGCAATCCTACTCTGTAACAATCTTTTTTTTTTTTGTATCGCGCGATGTCACTCATCGGATGTCACGCACTAACCTCGCGACATCTACCACGTGACCTACAGTACCTGCTGTGGCAGTTATCGCGAGGCAAGCGACAGGTCTCAGATTGGGAATGTTTTCTTTTCTTTTTTTTTTTTTTTTTTTTTTAACTCCGCTCAATGCAGTATTATTATTTTTTTTTAAATAATGGAGGTTAAAATACTGGAGATTTACGGGACAAATACTAATACAGGAGCTGGGCAGCGGGAGAGCAGAGTAAAATACGAGACTTTCCCGGCCAAAACGGGATACTTGACAGGTATGTGTTAGTGACCTGATGCTAATTAACCGTTGCTAAATAATATGTTTTTGATTTGCACCAGTCACTTTTTTCCAGCTTTTTGGTTGACCCTGTTCAAACTTTTTTTGAGATGTGTTGCTGCCATCAAAGTTAAAATAATAAGTTAGTTAATAAAAAGTTAACACCATCAAATAATGAAGAGCATCACATGTTTGCTGGGAAAAATTGAATACTGTCATTCATGTCAACCTCACTTTGGTACAAACCTCCTAAACATTGCTTCAACCAAGCTCTCTCTTGGGAATAGTACTCCCTGACAGAAAAAAAGTCTTCCCCTAGTCATGGCAGTGTAAAAGGTACTCAGGAATGACATGGGAGGTTTGACTAACAACTTGGTGTGTTAACCAACACTCTAAACACCAGAACAGCTGTATTTACACTGAGGTTGAAGTACACACAGGTGGACTCTATTTACTAATTAGGTGACCTCTGAAAGCAGTTGGTTGCATTGGATTTTATTTAGGGGTATCAGAGTAAAGGGGGCTGGATACATATGCACGACACACTTTTCAGATTTTTATTTGTGAAAACTCTTTAACACCACATATCATTTTCCTTCTACTTTGTGTTGGTCTATCACATAAAATCCCAATAAAATACATTTAAGTTTGTGCTTGTAACGTGACAAAATGTGGAAAAGTTCAAGGAGTATGAATACTTTCGCAAGGCACTGTATTTGACGCCTTGCTTATATCATTTATGTAAAATATGAATAATTTGAAGACTAAAATTGACCCTTGCGGCACACCACATGTAATGTTTGCCCGAGTGGAACCATATTCCCCCATCTGCACAAACTGTTGTCTATGCTCGTCTATGTTGTCTATGTTCATTTGAGCCCTACTCCTCTGATCCCATATCTTTCCAGTTTTTGTAGCAGAATATCATCATTGATTGTGTCAAATGCTTTCTTAAGATTGATGAACACCCCTAATGCAAAGTTCTTGTTATCAATTGTGTTTGTTAATATTTTTTTTCCACTACCATCTTAAAGATAGTAAAATCTCTGGGCAAGAAGGGTGAGGTATGGTCAAGGACACAGTAGGAATATTGAGAATGGAGGACTTTTACGTGAATTTTGGAAGCATCAGAATCAGAAATACTTTATTGATCCCCGAGGTGATATTGTTTGAAGCTGCGTTGGCCGGGAATCGAACCCGGGTCAACTGCTTGGAAGGCAGCTATGCTAACCACTATACCACCAACGCTGTGCAACAGGAATAGTTGTCAGAGTAAAGTAGCAGGTACTGCACACCTGATTGATTTGGAATCAGGTGTACTGAAGCACGGAAACATCTAGGATATGCAGGACAGTGGCCCTTGAGGACTGGAAGTTGACACCCCTGACCTAGAGGGTCTGGTGCCAACCTCCTGGTCCAAGTTACCCAGAGATGTCAGAGCTGTTTTGGTTGTTTGAAGGGGACTAGTATAGCATTAGGCAATACATTTAGTATTGTGGCTGATTAGTGTGAATTTCATAAAGTAAATTACTCTGGCATAATGCTTTGTGAGTGAGGTTCATATTTTGTTCCACATCTTCCGCGGTGCAGTCACATTACAAAGAAATCACGCCGAGGCATTCAGGAAAAACAAATTATATTTGGCGTGTGAGTATTGAGTAAAATAAGATAGACTTGGAAAACCTCAACTTATTGTGTAGCCATTAACTGCAGTATTGGAGCCACTCTATTGGAGCTAATCTATAGAGCTGAAGTGAAGAAATGACTGTCTTAGTTATTATCAGCAAAAGAATGTTTCCATGGAGGCGGAATTGTAAAATCAGTAACTGCACATATATTAGTGTGCTCTTCTAAATCATTCCTCAAAGGACATAGCTTGAAGTATGGAAAAGGTGAAATGTTAATGCCGCAATAGTTTGAAGCAATGTCTGCTGACAGCTGTGATAAATTGTTTCCACTGTACTTGTGCTGCTTACCACAAGCACATTGTCTGCATCGTCCCACATGATAATACATATCCATGCTCAACAGCATGCATTGTCTCCAAAATTGTAGTATATATGAATAAATTTTTTAAGCTGCTCTTTATTGTTATGTTTTTTTTTTCCTTCTGAAGAACAGTGCATGTTCTTACTTCCTGCTCTCGGTGGAGGCAGTCGCATTTCTGTGAGCTCCCATCTATCTGTCCCTGCTGCTTCTCTTTTGTCTTGTCTGAGCTTTTTTTTTTGGAGCCTCACTCGGCATAATATTCAAATCTCTAATTATGGATCTGATCAGCTGGTTTCTCAATGCAATTAATCAATTTTTCTCGAAGAGAAAACAGGACACAGGAGAGTCCTCCGGTCCCGATGGAATACTGGCTGGATACATCAAAGATTTTGGATGGAATCTGGGATGTCTGCCCCCCTTGTTCATTGCGGACACCAAAGTGTACCTATTGGGATTTATGATCACAGGATTTCTGCGGTTTGGAGTTGGCGGATACCTGTTGTATCGGAAAATTTACACGGCAGCTGCTATCCTGGACACCGCCAACCTGCCTGCCGTGTGTGTTGGAGTGAGTCGCGCTGTGAACACTCAGACTGCTGCTCTTGGTGAGCTGAACCGGAAACTGGACGTGATTCTAGTGACGGTTTTTGAACTCTGGCGAAATGGATTCGATCCTGGAGAAGTTCAAGCGCCGCTCAGGGAGAATTGACCAGTAATTCGGACAATTGGAGTCATTCCCCGCCGAGATGGACCAGCAAAAACTCTGAAGGCAGACAGAATTATGTCAGCCTGACCGTAAACATTCTTCTCTTATCTGAATCCGGCTCCCCTGACGAAGCTCGCCTCAAGGCCGGCCTTCGACCTAATCTCTCCTGAATATTATGACTTTTCGACGCTCCTTCCCGACCCCCTCCCCTTTCCAAACAACACCTGTGGCTCCAGACCAGGAGTCACTGGCTTACACACACACATACACATGTACACACACACACTTCCCTCCCCCTGCCCAACTGCCTCCGCTGGCTCCTGGATGTTTTTACCCCCCCACGCTTGACAGACTGGGCACTGAGCGCACAGACTGTTTAGCTGGACCCCCCCTCCCCCCCCTCTTTCCTGACCCATATGATGTCTTCGTAATAAGTTTGTTATGCTTGTAATTAAATGTGCTGAGGTGTTTTTTTTTTTCCCCTCTCACGACGTGTCCATTTGACACGTAGTGGGAGATGTTCTTTTTTTTAACCTCCACCCTCCTTCCCCAATGTGATCATATTTTCTTCTGCTAAAAGTGCCCTGGCCGGAGGGTGGTGTACTTGGGCATGTGCTTAAGTGTACTACTCTCTGACACGGTAGAAGCGCTCTTATAGCGCTGACCCAAGCACCGTTGACTCCTGTCCATATGTTGTTGTTGTTTCTGTATGTTTCTCTTGGACGGTGTACTGGGAAGACAAATTTCACTGTGTTGGGACGCTGGCTCAGTGACAATAATAAATCTGATTCTGATTCTGATTCTGATGTCTTTTTTCCCTTAAGTAATCAGTTACATTTACAGGAGGATTCAATTACACCACAGAATGAGGCAATATCTGGACGTGGCTGCATCCTTCAGCAGAATATCACTTTGCATTCTAAACCTTCAAAGGTCACACATTAAGACATGTGGGACAGCTCACAGCACATGGGACACGTGTTTACTGAAAGATCGGTTTAATCACTCTTTCCCTTTCATTTGCTAATAGTTGTTTTTTTTTTATTTTAAAATGACTATTGTCATGTAAGCTGAGGATGTAGTACTTCATGTTTCCACTAGAGCGCACTCTTGAGTCAGCATGAAAACTGTACAACAATTCTCGATATTGGTGATCAACAAGTTAATTGGCGGATGTCTTCTGGTCTTACAGAGCTCCAAAAATCACCACCTGTCTTTCAAGATACAGCTGAAGGATACATTGGTTCTTCTGGATGAGGTGGGTATCTGCTGAAGTCTTGATTTCTCCTTTTTCCCCCTTCTGTTAAAATGTGGCAAAACACCAACACAAATGAAGAAAATCAGATGTTTTTCTTTATTCATTTACCTTTTGTTTGAAAATGAAGAATGGAAAGAAACCCTTACTTAAACAGGTTCATCACTTAAAAACACAAACTACAAGGCTGTAATAGGACAGATGCATGTTGAGAAAACTGTTGCCATATAAAAATATTCTAGCAACCAGAGCTTACAAGCTACATTGACAATAAACACAGAATATATTAAGTTAAGTTAAATTAAACTAAATTAAGTCAAATTAACTATCAAGCAAACTTACTGTTACAAAGTATGTCTGAGATTATGCTTGGTGCAAATGTCTGGGAAATTTGAGCTCACATTTCTTTAAAATACAGTAATTACAGTAAATCTGGATTGTGTAAATACACATATACGGTACAATGTACATGAAAAGAAACCATAAAACCTCTAATCTGGCAGTTTCAGCCACTACAATGGGTAACCATGGTAAGAAACACCAAAACACTTTTTGTAATGTTGCTTTAACTCATTCATGCTTTTCAAATTCATCGAAACATTTTGTTAACAGAGTGCAAACAGAGAAATGAAAGCTGGCTGTGAAACTGGATAATGCGTCTCCTCATGGCCTAATAAGCAAATTGCCATATGGCCCATGGCACTGTGGATGATGGCTGCTGGGATCACAGGTCATTTGTTTTGGGCAAGAGACTTGGCCTGTGGGTATTATAAGGGTGTCAGTATGTGCAGTATATCTACTTACATGTTGTGTTGTGTGTGGTTCTGTTGTGAATGTGCGCGTGTTGGGGGTGGGTTGGGTGGGGGGGTTACATCTCCACTGCTTTGTCCTCAAGTTAATGGATTCTGGTCCTGGGTTGTGCAGTGAGAACATCGTGTGGCTCATAGCACTGGCTCAGCACACAACATGGAGTCATTGAAAATAAATAGAAGAAAAATGCACCGATGTGAGTGAGGAGATTTTATCTTTTAGAGGATAACAGGAGCAGAATGCAGTGCATAAGTCAGTGTGACGGCATGGTATTCATCTCACAATGAGTAGTGAGTATTACTCATAAGGACGAGATGTTGCTGTTTTATATCTGAGGAGATTTGTGTGGTGAAAGCACAACACCGATGTCTCAAACCTCTCTGCAACATTTTCAATTTGTGTTTATGAAGTGTAATAAAAACACACACCATACTGTGATCTAGCCTTTATTGACTATGACATCTGTGCCATTTCAAAGTGGATAGTTGGTGTGGTTGCCCTGCTGTCTATTTCTTGAATCGTGACGTCTTGATCGGTTGTAGCAGCCCTGAAGGTGACAGGGGTGTGGTTACACAGCTGTGTTGTCTCTGTAAGCTGTCCTCTTGCTACAGATTTGAAAAAGGAAAGGAAACATTAAAAATTTGTGGGATTTCTTTGAAAAAAAAAAGACATCTGGCCTGAAATAGGACCGATTCTTGAACTTAAGAGGTTCAATAAAACTTCACCTGCTGTTATAGTCGGAGATGGCTGTTGTTGTTGCCTCCTCCACCTGTTGTAAGTAGAACACCTGCACATCAGTAGATGGGTGTAGGCTGACCTGAAGTCCCTGTTGAAGGCTCCATAGACGATAGGATTGAGGGCTGAGTTAGCATATCCCAGCCACAATACGAAAGGAAACTCTGGCACTATGCCGGGGTCGGGATGCTCCTTTAAACCCAATACTGTGAATAAGATGAAATAAGGTAACCAACACACCACAAATGCACCGATTACTGCTGCCAGGGTCACTGTAGCTTTGTGTTCTCTCAGCGCCACTGCTGCAACACTGGAAACCAGAGTGGTGCTGCTGGAAGGATTCTTCTTGCAGTTGTATCTGGTGATCCACTTGGGCTGGGTGCTGATAATGCGCTTGGCCTGTGCCTGTGCTATCCGAAGTATTCTGAAGTAGATCCAGCACATAGCCACTAGAGGCAAGTAGAAGGTGAGAAGAGAGTCGGTGAGAACATAGGGCCTGTTCAGCTCAAAACGACATCTCCTCTCTGGAGCCCAGGCCCCGTGGTTCTGCACCGTCCCATTAACAGTGTTCCACCCCATTTGAATGGGCAAGAAAGACATTGCTACAGACACTGTCCAGACACCTGCCATGACTACAGCAATTCTCCATGGCAACACTAATGAGGCATACCTCAGGGGCATGGTCACTGCCAGGTAGGGCTGAACGATATATCGTTATCATATCCATATCTAGATATGAACATTCAAGATATTCATATCGAAAAAGCAACGATATAAACGATATAGATTTCCCCCGCGCTCGCCCTGCATGTACAGCTCTGGGAGTCACAATAAATTTCATTTTTACGATTGCCATTGAATGCACCGCTAAGGCCAGCCAACCACAAACCTTACTTCATGCTTGCTGTGGATCGACAGCTGAAGCCAACCAATGACAAACATATGAGGGCGGGCGTGAGGGAGACGGAGACTGACTCACACACACACTACATCCACAGCGGGGAAATTAAAAAGTAAGACAGAAAAGTGACATGAGTGCGGAAGATAATGCGGCCGGTGGCGGTGCAGAATCTGATTTGGTGCCAAGACATATATCATCCTCCATTATTTGGAGGTATTTTGGATTTAAAAAGGATGATGTGAACCAGAGCCAGGTGTTGTGCAAGTCGTGCTTGGCGAAAATTGCGACAAACCTAGGTAGCACAACAAACATGTTTCACCACCTGAAACAACACCATCGCGTGCTACCAGCTCTCCCTCAGAGAGAATCTTTAGTGCATCAGGCAACATTGTGAGTTGTGAGAGGTCCTGTCTGAAGCCAGACATGGTTAACAAGCTAGTGTTCCTGGCAAAGAATCTGTAGAAGTTGTGCTGTAACTACCTCTGTTTTGTGAGTAGCAAATGCATTTTCTGCATACAGTTATGTTGTCTTTAGAAGAATATAAGATGTTGCACTTCAATGCACTTTCAATGTTTCACCTTCCACCAGCTGCTGCATATATTTGTTATTTATTTTAAAGCAGAGCTGCAGTAAAATGTTTGATTTGTAATTTATTTATTCGCACTTTATA
The DNA here is from genome assembly GCA_018398805.1 of Hirundichthys speculiger. NCBI lineage: Eukaryota > Metazoa > Chordata > Actinopteri > Beloniformes > Exocoetidae > Hirundichthys > Hirundichthys speculiger. Next base: position 463,547 of record JAGFBZ010001331.1, on the reverse strand, counting down.
TTAATGTTGATGACTGGCAGTGAGTTCTTATAAATAACACTGCACTTTCCACATTCTTTTGTATTATGATGTTTTTATTTTTCTGAAAAATGCTTGGTTTTCACCGAACCCGTAGTCATATTGTATCGTATCGATATCGAGATATCTGGCATGAATATCGAGATATGAAATTTTGTCCATATCGTTCAGCCCTACTGCCAGGTAACGGTCTACACTGATGGCCAGGAGTGTGAGAATGGAGGCAGTGCACAGCATAACATCCATGGACATGTAGAAGTTGCAGAAGACTGGGCCAAGCGGCCACTCGTCATTGAGCTGAAGGAGGGCAGAGAATGGGAGGACCAGGAGGCCGAGCAGCAGGTCTGTCACAGCCAGCGATACAATGAAGCAATTAGGGAGGCAGCGAAGGCGTCGAGAGGCGCAGACAGCCAGACACACCAGCACATTACCACCCACAGTCATTAGGATAAGGAGGGACAGAGTGACACCCAGCATCACTTTTGAAAACATCTTTCCAGGGCTTCACTGCAGGCAGTCGTCCCCAGGACTGCATGTAAACCCTTGTTACCCTTTCCTCATAATTCTTCAATAACTTGAAAAGTGCTTAGTTATATATAATGTAGTCACATATAATAACCCTCATGGTCAAATACAATTTCTTTAAATATGTTCACTTGAAGTGTTCAGAAGCTCCATCGTTAAAAAAAACATGTATCAGGATTTTCACTCTGTGTTTCATTTGGCTCCAGCTGTTCCAGGATTGTGTTCTTTTCTAGTTGTTGAAAGTCACTGTTCCTATCCACGTTTCTGACAGTTTTCATTCAAAAGTCAAATTTGTGGTTTCACATTTGCTGCTGCTGGGAAGGTGCAACTCAGTAATGTGATTCCACTGAACAACTTTGTCTGGTGGTGTGTTTGAAGCAGTTAATGGGCATATTGGAACCTTCAACTCCATTTCCAATGGCTGTTCTGACACCTAGTGGACAAGAATGAGAACTGCAGTTAGTTTGTGACATTAAAATACCTAAAAAAAACAATCAATGATATAATCTGTAAAACTTGAAAAAAATATGTAATGCATTATTATTGATGCGTAGAAGTTATACAACTACTTAATTTTTAGTGAAAGAAAATTAAAATATAACATTGTAGAAAGACTATACTTGTGTCAGCCTGATGTGTTTAATTCTCCAAAAAAAAAAAAAAAAAAGTCCATTACTGGAATACTTACTTTACTTATCTAAAATTTCCAATTCAGTCATCATTAGAATCCTAATTTCATCGTCATAAAAAAACTTACTGAAATGCCACTTCTCCCTCCCTAACCCTAATTTATGTTATTTATTTGTGTTAATTTAACCAAACTAAGAGCATGGTTTCGTATAAAGAGGAGCCTTTGACATTTGGAAACACCAGGAACCGCAAATAAGCCCGGACCAAAGTGCTGTGCTGGAACAAGATGGGAACAATGTCTTGAAGATACAGTAGATATTTGCTCCTACTAGATTTATATGTCAGAAGTAGAGTTTTAAATTATGTTTGTTGAAAAGGGAATAAACAGCCTCACATCAGAACTGTTGTTGCAGCATGTTGGATCATTGGCACAAATCAAAAACAAATGCAGGAGTATTTGGAAACTAATTAGGTCAATCAGCGACAGGTCAGTGTCATTACCGGGTATAAGAGGAGCATTTCAGGGAGGCAGAGCCTCTCAGATGTAAAGCTGGGCAGAAGTTCACCAATCTGTGATAAAGTCTGTCTAAAAATTGTGGAAGAATTTCAGAAAAACTTTCCTCAACATAAAATTACAAAAACTCAAGAGGAGTGTCTGTGTACAATGGACAACTAAAGTCCAATGTGGATGAACGCGGACTTCGAGTCCTCAGGTGGCGCTGCATTAAAAACATACATGATTCTCTACTGGACATCAGTGGACACTTCCAGAAACCACTGTCTGTGAGCACAGTTCATGTGTAATCCACAAATACAAGTTAAATCTGTATCATGCAAAGAAGGAGCCATATGTGAACACGATCCAGAAACACCACCATCTTCTCTGGACCAAAGCTAATCTAAAATGATCTGAGGCAAAAATGGAAAACTGTTCTATGGTTAGATGAATCAAAATTCAAATTCTTTTTTAAAACCATGTACGTTGTGTTGTGTGGACTAAAGTGGAGAGGGACCACCCAACTTGTTTATCAGTGGACAGTTCAAAAGCCTGCATCTCTGATGGTATGGGACTGCATTAGAACTGATGGTGTGGGTACTGGAAAGGCACCATCAATGCTGAAGAGTACATAGAGGTTCAGAGTAACATATGCTCCCATCCAGATATCTCTTTTAGGGGAGGTCTTGCATATCTCAACAAGACACTGCTAAACCACATACTGCATCCATCACAACAGTATGGCTTTGAAGGAGAAGAGTCCAGGTGCTGAACTGTCCTGCCTGCAGTTCAGATCTTTCACCAATAGAAAACATTTGGTGCGCCATAAAACAAAAAAATCTAGCCACGAAGGCCCAGGACTGTTGGGCAGCTAGAATCCTATATCAGGCAAGAATGGGACATTCCTCTCCTAAACTCCAGCAACTGCTCCCTTTACTTCCCAGAAATTTTCAGACAGTTGCGGACTAAAGAAGGTTGCAACACAATAGTTAACAATGGTGCCCAGTTTAAACTTTTTTTTTTTGAGATGTACTGGCCAGAAGCCACTGAGTGAGAACTCCAGTTTGTGCATCAGGATGGAATTACACCAATGGAGTCCAAAAATGATCTGGACTGTCTGAAAGGAAAGCTCAAGAAATGTGTAATCTTTGAAACAACAGAACAGTGGACATATGCAATTTTTACACAAGAAATTAAATCCAAGGTCAGAGCGTAGAGCCACCCATCAGCGATTTTAGGATGAAAGCTAAAAGCTGTAACTGGATCGTGTGTTGCATCACCAGTGACTCAGAAAATCCCTGTTATGAGACAGTGAGCAGACTATCAAAAACCATTTCAATCAAAGAGCATCAAACAAAACCATAGTAACTGTGGAGGGTCTCATGAAAAAAAAGGGAAAAGCATCCAAGAGCCACAAATGCAAAAGCAAGAGTCATTACAAAAGCTGCATCCCAGCAAGTTCACCCAAAGATCAGATAGAAAGATAGATTAGTTCACAATAAAAAAAAAACTAAGAAAAAAAAAACCCTGCAGTTTATTAATTGTCGTAGTTTAGACTTATTGAGTATGATTTACCTGCTTCAGCAAACCCACTCTCATCTGGACAAAGCAAACAGGATAGTGTTATTTGATTTCTTGGGTGTGTTTAACATGATTCAGCCTGAAATGACTGAATCACCTGGACTGACTGTCTGACAAGGAAACCAGTTCATGAGACTGAAGGGTTGAATGTTAGAGCAGGTGGTCAGTAGCACAGGAGCACAACTGTACTGTTTCTGTTTTTCTTTAGTCTGGTTACCTCTGACTTCATTCTGGTGTAACATTTTTGTGTTGGCTTTGCATAATGAGAGTTGCAACTCGACAAGTTTGCTTGTCTGCTACCTAATGACTGTAATGAATACTGAGATGTTTGCCAGACTTGGTGAAGAGCCACTGGCTTTTCACTTTTTTAAACAGAAAAGGGGTGTTTGAGAGATGGACACATTGGCTTCACATCAAGACAAGAAGAGAGAGATCTTGACTTCATAATGAAAATAGCATTGGAGTAAAGGTTTTAATTAAAACTTGGCCTTTAGCAGCCTGAACTCTTCTGATCTGCAGAGTCCCATCGCTGGCTGCTGTTTTGGACTCCTTCCAGGGCGAACACTGATAACCCACCAGCCACAAATGTATAAAGTGCAGCTCTCAAATGCAAATGATGTCTGAGCTGTTATATCTGGCAGCACCACAGACTGATGACTCACATATTTCAGCCGTTTTCATCATCAGATCTTTCTCTCACCTTGTCAATCATTTTCTCAGGTTGTCACAGACTTGGTCACACACATAGCTAGAGCTGCTTGGACAGATATGAAATGTCCAAATATGGTCAGGCTTTGACATTAAGCTGACTTTTAAATGAATGAAATTCTTGTGAATGATGACATTTTCAATTATTTTTTATTTTTTATTATCGTGTTTGCTGGCCTTGGGCCAGCAAAATGTGAGTTGACAATCCCCTTCCCCTTTTCCTGACTTGGAATTGTAGTAAAAGATTCAGTTGACTTGCTTGCATTTACATTTTTGAATGCTATGTCACTGTTAATTTAGACATCATTGATTGAAAAATGCTCCATGAAAGTGAATTCCAGTAATTTTGTGAAGCATGTCCCTCAACACCAGAAAAACAGGAAAAAAAGAGATCAAATCCTGCTATTTTATGATTGGCCACCTGCTGTTTCTAAAAATTATCTTTATAGTTGTTCCTAATGACATATAATGATACGTGTTACACCATTCGCATTATCCCCACAGATGCTGTGGACACACATGGACATGTGTGTCCACAGCATCTGTGGGGATAATGGATTTTGAGGACTGTCATAGATTGTAATGAATGTTGAGTACTTTTCCACAGGATGAAAAGACTGTGCTGCTTTTAGGAGTTTTCTACACCAGAATCTTTTATGCATTTAAGCAACAAGAAAAGTTTGCACAGGTTTTTGGTTTTAACACATTTAAGTAACTCAGTACTGTTGTACTTGGTTTTATAAATATTAAGACAGGAACATAGCTGCATTTACAAACCCTTTACAGTCAATGATTACCTGACTAGTGAACCCATGGACGTCACCAAATGCTGGCTGTGTCTTGTTTTTGGCTCTTTCAGCCCTTTAGTTTTGTCTCCATTTAGTGAAAATAATGAGTTTGTTAGATTAAAGCCAAGTAAAACCTTTCTGATCATTTGTCTTTCTTTTTTTTAATTATATGTTTAGTAGGGCTGTCGCGATACACTAATCTCGCGATACAACACGATACACGATACTCGGCTCACGATACGATATATATCGATATTCGTCTTAAGATATATTTACATCATTTTCTGAAAGATTTTAATGGGACAAAGTGATTTTGGTGACATCTTGTGAGTGTTCCAATTACTTTGTTTGAATTAACTGAACTGAAAGATAGGTGAGAATGTCGCAGAGAGGAGACAAAGGAGGCCTCTGATTGATCAATTCTACATCCGCGTAGAAAAGAGCCCATCATCGAAGAAATGAGGAAGTACCCACATCTGTATGATTCTCGTTCTCCACACTACAAAGACAGCACATATTCTAGTAATTCATGGAGGGAGATTGCGATGGATGTGAGTCTGGATAGGGCCGAGACGGTGAGGAAGTGGAAAAACCCAAGAGATAAGTTTAGTAAGTTGAGGTAGTTTGTGATTGTCCCTCTTGCGTTGTGGCGTGGAATAACATAGTGCAGACACGCTTAAAAATTGAGCATAAATCAAAAGTAACTGCAGCATACCAGCGACAAGATAACTGCAACAAATTGTCACAATAGTATACACAGCCCTTAAAGGTGGCGTTTTCCACCACTGAATACGGTCTCAAATCCTGACAAAGTAGGCAATGGACTCCGTCCGTAATTTTCTGCGACCTAGGTGAAGTAGATGAAAACTGGTGGCAACAACCGCCGTCACTGTCCAGCGTGGTTTGTTTCGGATCGCGCCGCAACTTCTTGGGCTCGCTCTCATGTTAGCATTACCTTGTCCGGGTGGTGACGTTTCAGGTGGGCTCGCAGGTTGGTGGTATTTCCAGAGTACTTCACGTTTGTATGACACAGCTTGCAAACCGCCATACTTTTGTATAAATCTTCGCTTTTCTTTTTCTTTTTAAACCTGAACTGCTCCGACACGCTGGATTTATACTCGCCGCCATTCTCCTGACTGGCTCAGCTGTAGCCAGAAGAGAAAGAAGCTGCCTTTTGGTACCCTGTTAGAAATGCTCTACAGCGACACTAGCAGCTGGAGGACTTAATGGCTCTTCCTGCACTTTGCAGGAAAAACACCCGTGCAGGACTCTCTAGGAAAATAAAATATTGATATATATCGCAGAATCGATAAAATCACTCAGGCCTAACGTTTAGGTCATTATCCATATGAATAGTGAAATGTAATCGTATCAGTTTTGAAGTGTTTAAAAAAGTCTGAAGTAAAATTCTATGAAGTCTCACTTAAAAAGATAAATAGAAAAAAAATGTTTTAAGTGTATTTTTTTCAAGCAGTGAGGACTTAGCCTATGTACATGGGACACACACCAGTTGAGCTATAGAGGTTTCCCTATACACTTTCCCATCACTGGTAGCTCTCTCCATGCTGTGATTGTGAGAGAATCCATCTTGCCAGGCTTAAATCTGCACGTCAAAGGCACCAGAGATCAGACCAACCCTTGCTCTGTACTGACAGCTGTGATCTGCTTTTCAGTGTAACGAGAGTCAGCAGTTACAGCTCCTATAAATGTTATTAAAGATGCTGCTACAGTACCAGTTATATCTGAATTGTAGAGATTATATTTATTACCAGAGGGGCTGAGAATGAGGCTGAGGGATTTTTTTTGACTGTAAAAGGCATTTTCCTTTTACAGACAAATTTTATTTCTCAGTAGCTCGGCACCTGAGAGGTTTTTTGCAGTTGGATCTGTTTGTAGTAGTTTGTTGATCCAGTTGATTAAAACTAACAATAGATGCAATAACCATGTGGTTCATGAGTTAGAAGTTTTTCCAAAATGATTTCACTTTTCCTATCCCATTTTCAACAAAGACATGGAGATAGTTTCTTTTGACAAACTGTTTTCAGAAATGGAGGAACTTTATAAAAAGGTTCAGTAATTCCTAAAGAGTTGTAGTTGTATTTTAAAATGCACATATCAAAATGTGATTGCTTAGTTTCCAGTCCAATGTAATGGATTACAGGGACAGAAACTATTCCACTGTCCAATTAGATACGAACTTTAATCTAATGAGTGGGCATGTGTGATGACACCCACCATGTAAGGCACGAAATTGAAATTTCAAGTGATAATTGTTTAGGGGCTACTTAAAAGCCTTCTTTGCTTCTTGCCTGTATCAGCCATTATAAGAAAGATGCAAATGAGCTGTGGAGGTTTCATCCTGTCGTATCTTAATCCCTGGCTACTCAGCAGTGATCCGATGAAAACAGCCCAATTTTGGGTATTAAGATGAAAGGGAGACAGAAAAGAAGCTGGAGCAGTGGCTCGTTTAAAGACATGATCTGAGCTTGGATAAAAGTAAGGGGGTTATTTATCTCTCAGCTGGGACTCACTGCCATCCTAAATGTAAATCTTCAACCTTTTTTCTTTTTTTTTTTCATTCAATAATATTTCATTTTTATAATCATAGTAATGACATTTTTTTTGTCACAAATGCAAAGTAATGTTTTTGAACATGCTTACATGGAGTTGGGGGAAGGAAAGTTATTTTACCATCTTGTGCATGGATAAAGACAATAATTTATTAGTTTACTTGTTCCTTTTAGTTTTTAGGAGGCGTGATATTGAGTGGTGATTAGCTGAGGTGTCTACATTTTGGCCATACATAAAATGTCACTGTCATTTTGCTGTAGCAGCTTTAATTTTCAAATCTACTTCAACCTTTTTATAAACATACAAAAGATTTTTATTTCAAATGGAGAACATATGAAGAAAAGTAAGGAAATTCAACTAGTTACCAAGTAAGTACACATTTCATTAGTTGTCATTGTAATGCTGATAAGGTCTATGAACTGTCCATCAGAGCAGAATAATTCAATCAAGCATCTGAACGGTCCATTCATGCAGATTTAATTCAACAGAGCATCTTGAACTTGGATCACTACCTTCTTTTATTTTTGTAAAGCAGTCCATTACAGCCTGTGGTTTTGTTAATATGCCAACACCTGTCTGTGTTTGTTCGACACATCTACCCACCTCTTTTTCCTTCATGTTATCTTTTACACAGAGAGCAAGAGATATAGTGGATAGTGAGGGAAGAGGTCTGAGATGTTGAGTTGCTAGGTAACAGTTGTGTATTCTGACCAGGGGAGGGAAGGTCTGCGAGTGTGAAATTGAAACACCCTGTGCAACAGACACAACTGCAGACCGTCACATCAAATATGCATGGATGCTAACAGCAGGCATTGCTGTGGCACACGTGGATAAACAGTCAAAGATGCACTAAGAAGTTTAGGTCAGACAGGGATAACTGATGGCCCTTAGTGGGTCAGTCTTGTTACAGATACATGATGTTTACATGGCAGCTTTATAGAATGCTTCAACATAGAAAGTAACTTTGGACTTGCGGTAAAACAGTCATAAAGACAAACCACATAAACACAGTCTCAGTTATGTCATTTTCTCGTATAACTTGCATGTACACATCCCAGCAGCTTTTTAAACAGGAAACTTTAGTATGAATTCTTCAACCTAGTGTAGTGCTCTCTGACCATGTCATGACACCAAACCACTTCCTCTCACTATTCTGGTGGCTGCTTCCCATTGTAGATGCACATTTGTTTCTAAGTTGGTATATCTTCACTTTAGGTGCATTATAAACTATGTTTGCATGGTGTAAGCATATGCTTCTCTAACCAGCTAAAATACAACAAACAGAAAAAAATAAGGTGGTATATTAGGAGTTAAAGTCAGAAGGGTTAAAAGAGCATCACAAGGTCTTTGACAAAACTTTATTGTTTTATAAAAAGCTTGCACTTATTCACAGCTGGACACATACACTTAATCCTTTTTTATTCAAAGGATTTTAGGTTATTACAATTCTGTAAGGCACAATATAACACTTTAGATTCCAGAAGTCCCTCAGTTACTGAAATAAACATTAACAGATCGTCTAAAGTTGTTCTCTGGAGGTGAAGTCACGATCAAAAGAAGAAGAAGATATTAGGAAAAGGGGGGGACGTGCTGTTTTACTGTTGTAAATGTTGCTATCCTGTATTTGATCCTAAACCATGAGGTAAGGTGTAATTGAACTGGTCTGGTGACTGAAACTGAGCAAAAACTAGAAACACCTAATTTGAAAGCTCCAATCCTTAAGGTGAAAATCCACACATTAATAATTTTGGACTTTAACTCAAACTCAGAGGATCATTTTATACAGACCTTGAGAATGTCAAAATAATTCTTCATCATGTGTGTTGCTTTTCATATAGTAATAGACCATTCCCAAATGCAAGTAAGCAACCAAGTTAGTGTAAATCAGTTCCACATAAGACAGAAATAGGAATTATGTCTTATTATAAAAAAGAAGAAATAAGTCCCATTCAGCCTCTTTTCACTTTTTTTGGATGGGTCTCTTTTTTTCATCTTCCTCTTTGTCTGTGCCTGTCAGTCAACATGTCACTATGGTAACTCCCTCTTTTAGAAATGTGAAAGTAGATAGGTGAAGTTAAATTATGGATCATAGAAAAACAGATAAAATATCAACATTTTTTCTTTGGTTTAATTTTATGAGCACAAAGAGAGACTGAGATACTGTAATCCCACTTCCTCTTAATCAGGAATTATTAAATTACTTCTTTGTGTCTTTTAGGTTTGCTTGGCACAAGATGCAACATTGCTTAACTCAGTTGAAACCATGACAGTTTTTTTTAAGAATAAAACTGTATTTTCATGACTGGGTTATCCCATTTAAATGGGAAGTTATCATGGTGTGAGTAAATACTGTACATGCATGAATAAAATCAAACACCAAACAACATGTTTCTCTAACTGTCATGAGTTCATTTTGTATGAAAATGCTACAAATATAACTTTAAAAAGCAAGAATGCTCCAAACCTTTATATCGATATATGATGAGAGAATGAAATGAAACAAATCAAAGAGCAATAACAGGAAGGTTATAGATTCTAAATGAAATTAGCTTAATATTTTGAGTGTAATATTCATGCTTGGCTGCTGAAATCCACACCAGTAGATAGGTGAAGAAAATACCACATCAACCCTATTTATACTGCCACACCAAAAATGTGATTATAGGGGATTTTTAATCAAATTCAATGGCACAAGTTTATATATATATTTTTTTTTCTACATTTTATCAAGTCAAATGTAAAAATATCAACTTACCTCTTTTACGCTTTTCCCTTTCTGTGCTGCTCACGCTGCTCTGCTTTGGTTCCAGAGAGAACTAGAGTCTCTCCCATCAAGAATGTGTGTAATGAGTGTGGGAGAAAAAGAAGGCAGAAAGAGAGCAAGGAAGCATCACTTCTTCACCAGCTCTCTCTCTTTCATGCTCTCTTTCACTTATTGTTCTCATCTTACTCATCTCTAATTATTTTAATTGCTCATCCATTCTCTTGCACTTTTAACATGCATGTACCAGCTGCCATGATAAAGAAGGGTTTAAATCAATAATTAGTATCCCATTGAGATTACCTGAGTAAATCAAGGACTCTGCTGCATTTAGCCCTAATGGCAGTGCTGGCAACTGAGTCCAATTGGTCATGACAGAGACATGAAAAGGGATTTATCCAGTCTGTCCCCCTCTTTCCTGTCTCATACACATAAATACATCAGTTCTTTAAAGTTATACTGCTCCATAATTTGGATCTTCCTGCGTAACGGCTCCTAGGTACATTTCTGAGAACTGGCTAGACTTGTAGTGGACCAAGACCACTTTTTTGTGGTCTTGGTCTTGTCACGGCCTCGACAGTTTTTGGTTTTGGTCTTGTCTCGGTCTCGAGTCTCTCGGTCTCGCAATGTCTTGGACTGACCGAGCGGTCTCGAAGGGATTTGTAGACTATAATATTCAGGCAGGCACAGTTTTTTTTTTTTTTTAATCATTATACGCCCCCTTCAAGTGGTACCAATCACATGCATTTTGTGACACAGACAGCATTGGCGCTCGTCCTCACACGCCCTCCCTCCCTCCCCCCTCTAAACCACGGTCATGGATCCATGGAGGAGGACGCAAAATGTCAGCGAATTCGTCAGTGGTCACGTTTGGTTTTACGGACCACAAGGAGTTCGTTTGCCACACAACTAAGAAGAAGCATTCTGCAGTATGCAAATTTTGCAAAACATGTTAACGGAGACGGGGGGGACCACATCAACTTTCACCAGACACCTGGAGAGAAAACACCGGGAAAGGTAAGCAACTACCTCTGATACTTAGTTAGCAGTAACGTTAACCACCTCTCCAACCCCCCGTGACCCGTGTGTAATTTGTGATTGTGACTTATTATGCGTTCTTTCATGTGCGGTATAAAGTTAGATGATAGGGATAGATTTTTGTAAGCCTCTGGGGCTTTATTGACCTTGTGAACACTTGAGTGTAAACACATGCTAAGTACAGGTAGCTAGCTCGTAGAATTGGCAACCTTTTGAACTGTTTGCCAATTGAATGGCTTTGAGTCAACTTAAGCTATTGAAAGGCTGTAGCATTGGTCGTCTCTATTTGGATTTAAGTGTTTCCCGCTGAAAACCACCGTGGAAACCACGCATGGTGGTGGTGGTGGGGGATACGGTCCGGTCTTGCTGGACACATTCTGTCTAGGGATGCACCGAAATGAAAATTCTTGGCCGAAACCGAAAACCGAAAATGAAGAAACCAAGGCCGAAAACCGAAACACCGAAATAAATTATTATGCCAATTATTAGTACCGTTGCATTCATGGCAATGACTGTGAACTAACCTCACTAAAATCAAGGCATTACCATTGCATAAATTAATATTAATGCTACAAAGAATAAATTAATTGCAAAATTATGAAATATTTATAGCACTGACATTACAACAATGCACAATATAAACAAAATTCAAAATAAAATGTTTAACTTGACCCCACTCAGGTGTACATTAAATAATAATACAGGCCTATCACTGACTGGCCTGCTGAAAGATTGTAAAAATGTTCTCTCATAAAACACAGTGCATTTAAGTCAAGTGTGCATTTTAAAAAAATTCTCTGTAGGACTACAACAAAATATCTGCAGCTATAAGCTTATGGACGTGAGCTGCAACAACATTAAACAGCTCAGGTAAACCCACGTCTGAGAAATGTCGTCTGCTCGGCATGGAATAACGGGGCTCAATCATGGGCGGAGTTTGCAGGGGGGGGGCAGGGGGAGCAATGCTCCCCCTGGTGGCTGAAATATGTAATTGCATTGTCAACGAACTGGCAAAAATAAATAAATGTTTTTGACCGTAATGTTTTTTTTTAAGTCCAAAATAAACTGCAGTATATTGTGACAGTTAAATGAATCATGTTATATTTTGTTTCTTAATACATTTAACATCATTAACATTAACATTTATAACATCTACTGTGTACTGTATCCTGTTGCAACTACTGGTTTTGAACATCATCTAATCTTGGACTTCATGGTTTCGTGGTGAGTGTATCTTGTGTGCCACCATGTGCGCGCGAGTTTGCACATATGTGTGCATGCGCGCGGTTCGCGTGAGAGTGCGGCCGTTTGTTGAAAGTGCTTAACAATTTTTTGCCCCCCCCCCCCCCCCCCCCCCCCCGACGCAAAAGTCAAACTACGCCTATGGGCTCAAATGTGCTCGATCAGCCTACGAAATCCCACATCCTCTACAACAGAGAACGGCTGATCATCTAAGGCAATGAATTCCATATTTTTTTGTGTAATGCCCTTTGCCTTGGCACCATCACTGGAAAACTTTCTTGCCTTTTCAAATACGTCCGCCACAGACGGAGTGGGCGCGCTCGGAGGGATTTTCCTTTTCTGTGCCGCCTCCTTCTCATATTCAGAATGGCGATGGGGATGTTTGGATTTCAGGTGATAAATCAAACCTGACGTGGAGAAACTCGTTGCAGATTCACCCCCTCTTGAAATTTCAGCGTTACATGTTTACAAATCGCTATCCGTGGGTCTTTTCTCAGATATATTGAAATACGTCCACACCACAGACATGTTGGCCCTCTCCAGACAAGCGCGTGCTGGCCGCGGTTTTTGTTCGTCATCACAACATCCTGTTTCGGCCGTGTTGTTTCGGTGATAAAAGTCTTTCGGCCGAAAACCGAAAATGCACTTTTGGGCCATTTTAGGCCGAAAATTTTCGGTGGCCGAATTTTCGGTGCATCCCTAATTCTGTCAATCCGTGAGAACAAGCCCACACACAACACGCTTGCTCCCTCTTGTGCCTATATGATCAACATTGCAGCCTTATTTTATTATTATACATTTTATTTTATTAAGTCTTTGATGTGATATATGATGTGGTACATGCATGTATAATGTAATGTGGTTCAGTCCTCTTCTGTGTGGTCCTATGGCCTATCAGGCCACTACAGCTGCAGAACGGTTTGGGCTACAGATTCTATGGAGAACAACATCAGATTTTATGGAGTAGAAGTTTATTTTCTGTTAAGTTTGGTTTCATTTCTTATCAACAATACACATGAGTTAGTTGGCTGACAGGAGGAGCAGGCATAGTGCTGCAGTTATGCAAAAAGATGAAGTCAAATACAGAGATGATCTGTTAATGTGTCACTCTGGATTGGATTTAGGTTTCATAATGCAAAGACCTGATGTTTAGGCTGTACACTTAATTTTCATATCACTTGCAAGACAGTTTGATGTGGTTGAATATGAACAGACGTCTCTTTCCCTATTTTCAGGCACTTGGAGTACAAAGCAGGACCTGCATCACTGGCAATGGCAGACACCACACAGCAAACAATATCTTCCTTTGCACAAAGAGTCCACTTATATGCCCCAAATTCATCCAGGTGTTGTGCAATAAGGCGTATAACGTGCTCATTTTAGTCATAAAAGGGTTATTACCAACTGTCTTGAGGGACAGCTGCTAATAACCAGAAGGGTATTAACAAAGGTAATAAAATGAAACGGGGCACCACCTGATAAATCAGGAAAAAGGACTAATTTTTGGAAATTGGAACTTCGAGCTCCGAACAACAGTACAGAACAACAGTTTAAAAAACTGGGACATCATGGAACATGGAATTTGAATTTGAAACAAACAAACAAACAAAAAACAACAACATTTAATGGAATGAAACAAAAAACCGTGCTCGACGCTAGATTTCAATTCTTTTCTGACTTCAAACTTCCAATTTACGAGTACAGCTGAACGCACCATTAGTCGTAGCAGAAACACCTATGCTATCAAATGGATCAGCTGTGCCGGATCACTTTCTGGATCCAGAAATTTTTAAAAGGATTCCTTATTATTAGATGAGCTGCTGGTGGAGGAATGCGCTCTCCGAGTGCTTTTCTAGTTCTACCTATGTTTGGTGCCTTACATACGGACGGTGGTGGTGGGGGGGACAGATAGGGATCAATCTAAATCTGGGGGCGACATGTACCCCCCCGTCCCCAGTGCCATCTGTGCCCTTCACACAAACACAAACCCTCCAGTGATTCAGAAACAGAGGCGCTCATGGTGGCAGCTTGTTGCACTAACTCCACCAATTTTTGCTTGCTTTTGAGACGTGGCTGTAATGGCACATTCCCGACTCCAGCATCTCTCTGCCCTGATTTCAGGTGATACAGACAGACAGAGATATGAAGAGGAGTGGGAAAAGCAAGGGTGGTGGAATTGCAGTCCTTGTCAACAACAGATGGTGTAATCCAGGACATACTTCTGTGAAATATTCTTTCTGAAGACCGGACATTGAACTGTTAGCAGTGAGTTTCCATTCTTATTATTTACGAAGTTCACTAGTGGTAATGTACTGGCATCAACTGGAGCGGATGCTGCATGTGATATCCTCAGGTCTGTGTCATGAACTCTGACTTTGAATTGAATTGAATTGAATTGAATTGAATTAAATAGAAGTGAAAAGATTTAGGACAGCTGGCCAGACTACTTTGCTTATAATCCTGGTAGAAGTGTTGAGGATGCTGTGGCTACTTTGCTTCACTCTCTTCAGAGCCACCTTGACAATGGTAAAAACTTTGCATGGCTGCTTTTTATTGTATTCAACCACATATTTTAGCAGACCAACTTGCCAATATGAACACTGATCAGGGACTGATTCATTGACTGATTGATATTTTTTTGGCACTAGTGGCCTTTATTGACAGTGAAGATAGACAGGAAAGGGGGGGAGAGAGAATGGGAAAGACACGCAGCAAAGGGTGGCACGGGCCAGGAGTCGAAGCCGCGACCGCTGTGTCGAGGACTGTAGCCTCTGTATATGGGCCACCTACCATAACCACTGCACCACTGGGTGGCCCTACTGATTGATTTTTTTAACTGATGGACCCTAGACACTCAGAGTCAATGGTGTTTTATCAGATGTCCTTTTATCCACCACAGGGTCACCTCAGGGATGTGTCCTTTCACCTCTTTGATTTTCTAGCCAACTGCACTCATTCTCTCTCTGCTGAGTTTAAGCTGCTGCCATTGGGTTGCAGATATGTTCTGCCAAGATGGAGGACAGATTGTTATGATTAGGATTTTGCATGTTACCCTTTCTGGATTTTCTTCGTTGTACTCTTTGTTTGGTCTGCTTTTCTGCTTTTCAGACCTTGAAAGTCTGTCTTTCTCCTGTTGAGTTCTGTTTTACTTCCCCTTGTTCACCTCCCTGAACGTTTGCATCTGTGTCTCACTTGTCCCTGGGTTTATTTAGGTCTAGTCTTTTCCATCTTGGTTGGCTGGTTTGTCTGTCTACCTTCCCGTGTTCCTGTCCAAGTTCCTGCCTGGCTGTCCCACTACCTTGTGGCTTACGCAGTTAAGTTTTGTTTTTTGTTTTTTTGAAATGTGTGTGTTTGTGTGAATTTTTTACTGGAACACTACTGGTGTGTAACAAATTGCCCCTCAGTATAATAAAGTTACCAATACCAATTAAGCTTCCAGTCTTTTTCTGCTAATCGAAATTTGGATAGTTTATCATATTTTTGTTTCTTTCATTTCCAATTCATTTCATTTTAATGATTTATTCTAGACATGTCAATGCAATCTTATAAAGAATGACAATTAACCCAATAAACCCAAAAGAAAATCAACAAAACAAATTTATACCCAATGTATACACACCTATCTAAATACATATATACATACACACACACACACAGATACACTACTATATACAGTATATATATATATATATATATTATATATATATATATATATATATATATATATATATATACCCGCAACTCGTGATCACAAGATACCGAGTTTGCGGAAAGAGCAAAAGACATGGCCATTGCTTCACCTACAATGTGAGTGAGGGAGTCGGCATAACGGGTAGCTGCTTTAGGGAGCGGAAGATTGCATTAGCGGTTAGCGGAGCTTTCTAAACCCCCAATTTGCGGGTTGTAGTTAGTGGGTAGCGATCGGGGCCTCTCTCGCTAGAACCTAAAAATCAGGTCAGATATTTAGAGGTAATATTGGATTCAGACTTAAACTTTAACAGCCACATTAAAGCAATAACATCAGCAGCTTTTTCCCATCTAAAAAAACATTGGCCAGAATCACAGGAATAGTGTCTAAACCAGATTTAGAAAGACTAATCCATGCGTTCGTCTCCACCAGGTGAGACAACTGTAATGGTCTACTCACTGGGCTCTCTAAACAAGCTGTGAGACAGCTGCAGTAGAGAACGCTCCAGAACGCTGCTGCTCGAGTCCTGAGTAGAACCAGGAAATACGACCATATTAGTCCAGTCCTGAGGTGGTACAGTTTTTGTGAATCAAAAACTGTTCACAACCCATATTCACAAGGGTTTTTGTTATAATGTTAACAGAGAAACACTCAAATTTAATTTAAACAAATTAAATGAAAAGCCGCTTCATATATGTTTATTTATATTATGTGATATTTATTTTAATATCAATTTATCAAATGAATGTGATCATTTATGTATTAAAATATTTTTGAAATGCTGCAATGCTCTCTTTTGAAATGGAAAATAATAAAATAAGAAATCTCTTCAGTGATATTTCAGATGAGCCCAGGTTATCCGTTATCTAGAGATGATGATTCAGTAGCTTGAATTACAGTGATCCCTTATTTTTCACGATTAATGGGGACTGGCGCCCCCCCCGTGTAAATCAAAATCCGCGAACTGGAGCTGGACCCCCCCGAGCCTCAATAATGTGTTTAAAATATGTTTAAAAACCCCCAAAATGTAGCGAGGCACTGCAGCAAAACAAGACAAAGGCTCAACTGTGGTCTTTCTGTTACCTTCACAGCCTCTGGTCTCTGAACTGTAGTAAACAAACTGCTGGTATTGTGCTATTTTTGGCTCGTAATTAGTGGCTAACACGCTAACAACAACAAAAGAAAAAGTCCAGTTTTCTCTGCATGGAACGAGAACTTTATTCTGGCACTGCAGGAACTTGTAATATCACACAGGTCGTATTGTTTGGCTCCTGTTAACAGAGAATGTAAATCTATACACGCTGGGCTGCTGTTTATGCTCACTCCACTTTTCATCTAACCCCATTTTCTTCTGCTGTCCCACGACATACACACCGTTACCCATAAGGCCACATCATTACCCATAAGACTACATTTTTAAAGGGGCCAGGCTGACTCACAGCATTTCTTCACTGTGAGAGAACGCACACAACATCCTGTGATGTTTCCGCGATTTTTATAATTTTTTAAAATTATATTATATATTTCTGAAAAATGCGTGAATAAAAAAAACTGCGGGACTTAAACCGCGAACTGGCAAGAGATCACTGTATTATCTTATTATCACACAGAAGTTTTTTTTCTTTTTTTTTCAGGGAACCTTTCCAAACTTCCAACCTTTTTTTTTTTTCCGTCTCTCTCAGCCTTGCACAGGCTGATGCTGGGAAAAATTGTGCCAACAGTTTCCACTTTTTTTTCCTTTTTCCCACTGAACATTGTTACATTGAACATTGAATAAAGTAAAGTGATAAAATAGTAAAATGAGTATAAATATATAAATATTAAATTATAATATTTAAAAAAAATTAAAAGACATTCTGCTTAACAAGGTAGAAAGAGCAATGAAAAAATTGATTTTCAAGAGAACTTTAAGATGATCAAAGGTGTTAACATCTCTTATAGTAAAAGGTGAGTTGTTCTACAGTCTGGGGGCCTCCACCAGAAACACCCTGTTTTTGAGTGTGAAGCTTCAAGAGGTTGCACACGCAGGGGTGGTGCTAGACCTTTAAGACACTTAAAATCAAGTGATAACATTTTGAAATGGAGTCTGAGATGGACCGGAAGCCAGTGTAGAGGTCTTTACAGGAATGATGTCATCAAGTCTGTAACGACTGACAACTTATCAAGGATACAAATAACAGCAATAACCTAAATGAGATATCATAAAAGCATTAATAACTCTCTCAAAGTCTCGTGAATGGTTTTAGACATTTACCTTATTGAGAAGTTTTAATTGAAAAAAAGCTGGTCTTGACCACTGAACTAGCTTGTTTGTCAAATTTGAATTCATAGTCAAAAGTTATACCAAGGTTCCTTGTAGCTGAATGACAGTCAGCTTCTAACCAACCTAACACTATCATAAGCATCCAGGAGGTCAGGCTTTGTGGTTCTGAACATTTTTTGTTTTTGTTATGACCCAGGAAGTCTGACCCCATCCATGACTTCATGTCTCTGAGACAGTTCAGCAGAGTCTGAATGTTAATATGACTGCTAGCTTTTATTGGCTGATAGATCAGAAGATGGTTTGCAAAATGATGAAAAGAGAGGTTGTGGTTTTTAAAAGAGGTCCCCAGAGGAAGGATAAAAGAGTACAGGGCCCAATATAGAGGCCCTGAGGAACCCCATAACTGAGTGGGACACAGCTGAAGAATATTGGCGTAAACAGAAAAACACCTATCTAAGAGGTAAGACCAGAACCATTTCAGAACTGCACATTTAATACAAAGACACAGGCAACACATGATGGCTGATGATTAGCAGCACCTGGTGAAACTTCGACTCCTAAATCCTACAGAAATAGTCAAAGGTACTATTGTTTAAAGGATTTCTTTTCTTTATAGGTTTATTTTTGTTAAGACCAACTATGATCAGATGATTTTTATTCAGATTTTACACACACAACCATACACACGCACACAAGATGAGACGAGGGAATACTAACTTAAAAAGGAGTGTATGGGTATGCAGCAGATTCATGCAGAAGCCCTTCTGTGTAATATCAAATGTTATTAATCTGTTACAGTCCAATTTTTTAAAACTTTAGAAGTTAAAGACTACATAGGCCTGTGTGTTCGATGGACTCCACCTTGTTTTACCACTTCCTCTTAACTGCCTGAAGTCAGGAAGTGAGAACAGACAGAAGAGGAAGAAAGGCAAAAGGGGGATAGGCTTATTGCTTTCATTTAAGGTTAAAACATGGGGAAGGGAGAGGTTTACGCAGAGGGATAAGAACAGAGGAGATAATATTCATAAAGTAGGTGAAGGACTGAAAGCAATCATGGCTCCATGGACAAAGACCACCACAGAGCGGTTTGGTGTTGGTAAGTCATTAGGACCTCACTTTGTGTTACTTTGTGTGTGTGTTGATGTATGTACATGTTGATATGCTCGCTTCAGTTTTTTAGTGAAGATGGTAAGCTTTCGGCCCTATGAATAAGACTGCAAATGAAAAGAAAGACAGAAAAGAAATACTGTTTAGTTTCCTGTCACTTCCTGCTTGATGCTTTGTGAGCAGGTGTGAAAGGCCTCAGAGCGCATTTGGATGCACACATCCTATAAAATCCCAACCCGAAAAACTTAGATTATTAAAAACACATTAATCATTTAGCTTTAGTGCAACAACACTCAGAGCTGCAGAGGAATGTGATGGATAGAACTGCAAGCAGACTTCCCTGGCAGAGAAATAAGCAGGAGTAAGCAGACAGCCTTACTTCATTAAAAACGATGCACCATATAAATTCAGACACTAGATAAAGTATTCCTGGAAATTACTATTTTAAGAGGGAAAATTTGAATTTTGCCAGGAGCAAATCATACACTGCCAATCCTGGACAACCTCAGTAGTGTGCAGTTTATCTGGTGTGTGGTTTAATATGGCGGAGCTGTTCAGCATGTGTTTCCATTAGATATGCAACAAAACTCAGTAAGAACACAGCGCTCTGACTTCTAATACACACCGCAGTGACTGAGGCTGACCAGCCTGCTGCAGCCTGCTGCAATGACTTATTACGTACTAAATGTTGTTTACACCGTTACACTAAAAAGTGACATTTTAACTTCTATATTTCTTTGATCAGTTTATTTATTTATTCCTGCTGGGTAGTTCTACTATTTTTAGTTTAAGATTGGTGATGAAAACAGCAATGAGTAAAAAAAATGAGATTCAAAAGTAGCTGTAAACATAATTACTCCAGTATTTATAATGTCTGTAATCAATATCTTCCTAGTTTGTATAACTACTACAACACAGGAAGTAGAGGAAGAAGGAAGGACGTTTGTGCGAGTTGCAAACTGAAGAGATGAAAACTGTCGAAAAGGTTGATGCTCAGCAGTCATGACGCTGTAATATGTTACAAACTACACGCAAATAGGTTTTTAAAGTAGTGACAGTGGGACAGTTTCAAAGTGGTTATCTAATCTACTCTGCTGTGTAGGTGTAGCTGCTGCCATGCTCTGACACCTCTTTTGCTTTGTGTTTGCATCGTACTTATTTCAACATGCTTGTTACACTTTTGTTTGCACTCATGGTATGCTAAGCTAGAAATATGACATCAACCTTTGGCAGAAATTGGCAAAAGAAAAATTGTGAAATAAATAAAATGAAACATGCCTGACCTGTTATATGGGATGCTTGACTTTAAAAGACTGTTTCAGGTGGTCAGGACTGCACATCAACATGACCTCAAAATGAGGTTTTCAGCTTTCTGACATATGGAACTGGAAAATAATTAGTTCCAGTGATTCTTTTTAGCAATTAATTTCTTCCAATCTTCAATCATAAGTGTGGCAGATGGAAGCAGATTTCCAGTTTTGTCAGCAAACTGTAGAGTTTCTATAAGCTAGCCTGCTCAGTGTGCCTACATTTGGCTCATGATAGCTTGGCACTATTTATTTGCTTTGGCGATTCCTTTTTCATCTTGCTACTATTATATGACAGTTCTGCATTCTCCATCAGACCATAACTATTTCTGTTTTAGTAAGGTGGAATTTTGTTGGACAAGGAGAAAAGCAGCTCTCATTGGAAGTAGGAGATACAGTTTACATCCAGGAGGTCTGCGATGGTAAGGTTGTCCAACGACTTAAAATTTGATATAATTTTATATATTTAGTACTCTCACATAATTATGTATCCCTGTTTTTTTTTTTCCATCTATTTAAAAAAAAGTAAACATTTCTGATATGATGCTTTTACAATGCACATTTTGAGTGCTGCATGAAATAAACAATACAGCAGTGTTTTACTGAAATCTGTAAATGGTTGTTTCTAACATCATGAAAAAAAGATTTGTTGTAATAAAAGGCTTAGAGCATCCATAATGTGCTAACACAGGGACAATACTGCCACTATGAATGCCACTGAACAAATGACACTGACAGTGAATGACATCCAGTTAAAAATAGTGAAAAATTAAGTGGGAATTAAATTGTTGTTTGTTTCCATTATACATTACTCTAATGTAAATATATCTTTCAGGGTGGTATAAAGGCTACTTGGCAAGGAGCAAAACCCAACAGGTAAGAGCCTTGATACAAATAACCCCCCCATTTTTTTTTTATTGTGCATCTAAATGAAGTTAGCAGGAAGACCATTATGACATGTGGAAATCAATGGGTTTTATTTAAAAAGGAAATCTTCAGTTCTGATTTTCTGGATGTTGGAAACTTTCACAATTTTTTTGCTTGTTTGTCTCCCCTGCAACATCCATCCATCTCCAGGGAGTGTTCCCTGTCAGTTTTATCCATCTTAAAGAAGTCATCATTGAAAAACGAGGGTGAGTTAAACTTAAAAAAAAAAAAAAATCTCTGAAAGCCTGAAGACTTTTTTCCCTGATTAATTTGTCTGTGTATGTGGAACTTCAGGAATGAAGAAGTGGTGATGTCTGCAGAGATGCCCTTGGTGAAGGAGGTGACCACCACACTGAGAGAGTGGGGAACCATATGGAAACAGCTCTTTGTGGTACAAATAAAGCTATAAAAAATTGTTTGTGAATATTTGAGTATGTGTGTGTGAATGTAACACCATGCACTTTTCTGTCTAGGCCAACAAGCAGGTGCTTGTGAAGCAGGTCCAGAGGCTAATGTGGGAACTGATGGAGTGGCGCTCTCAGCTCCTGTCTGGCACCCTGCCTAGTGACGAATTCAAAGAGCTCAAGCAGAAAGTTACTTCCAAGATTGATTACGGCAACAAGTATGTTAGCACAGACACATGC
Organism: Hirundichthys speculiger; assembly: GCA_018398805.1. NCBI lineage: Eukaryota > Metazoa > Chordata > Actinopteri > Beloniformes > Exocoetidae > Hirundichthys > Hirundichthys speculiger. The sequence continues at coordinate 441,253 of JAGFBZ010001331.1, read as the reverse complement.
TCATTGTTTAAAACTTATCCATCACCTAAACCCTTGTCAAACAATTTGTAAAAGCCATCTACTCATCTTCTGGTTTGATCTTCTTTGCAAGTTTCCACCTTTTTCAGATGACTCTGTACAGGAGTGCCTATCTCCTTTACCCTTTGCTCCTCAACATCAAATATCTCCTGCAATTATTTAACCTTCCTGTGTTACTTCTCTTCTCTTTACCCATCTTCGCTAGCCTTCTGTTAATTCTCTCTGGTATTCCCCACTACAGGATTCTGGAGCTGGACCTGGTTGTTAGAGACGAGGATGGGAACATCTTGGACCCAGAGCGAGCAAATGTCATCAGTCTCTTTAGGGCACATGAGGAGGCCACAACCAAGATCAATGACCGCATCAAAGAGGAACAGGTATGGGACCAAATATACGAGGAAAATGGCAATACAGAGTTTAGTTAACAACTTGGACACTTATGTTTTGTGGTTTGTGAGAATGCTCCTTTTTTTTTCTTCCTGGATCAAGTTTACTAACCTTCAGTGGATTCATAAGTGAATGTAGAAGGTATTCTAAACGAGACATGTGTGGAATTAAATTGTTCTGATTTGATTTAGTTTCTTTTTCCCTTTTGAATAGGAAAGCAGTAAATTTAAAAAAACGGTTCTTGCTTCATGACAGTATAACAACTTTATAATTAAAGTTTATGTATAGACAAGTCTTTCAGTCATGCAGACGAACAGTTCACTTCATGACAAACTGGCTTAACTTCACTTTTACTCCATGTACCCATTTTACATTTTGGCAACGGTGGGAAAGTAATAAGATATTGAATCTGTTCTGATTTTCTGACTCAGAGATTTCCTCTCCCTGACAAACCAATAAATTGGATGCCACAGCTATATTTCATAAAATGCCACAGTTAATAATGGTGACCTAACCAAAGCAACGTATTGGTATTTCATACTATTACAACCTCACTGCTAGTTAACCTTCTAAAACCGATACGTTTTCCTGCAGTCAAACATCCAGACAGACCACAGTGGGATCTCAGCACGGATTCAGTCGTCCCCCACCCACAGCCTCTACGTCTTTGTCAGGAACTTTGTCTGTCGCATTGGAGAAGACTCAGAACTCTTCATGTCCCTGTATGATCCCATCAAACAGACCATCATCAGGTATCCTCCTTGTCCTGTCCTCCATATATATATATATATATATATATATATATATATATATATATATATATTAGGGATGCAACGGTACTCGGTAAAATACCGAATTGTTCGGTAAGACCTGCATGGGACAATATGCTTTTATGTCCCGCGGTATTTATGTTCCAATAACTTTGCATTGGACTTGCACGTGAGCGTGCGTGCCTTTTAGGCAACAGGCCCGTCACTGCATGTCAATGTCCACTCGCCTCCACTTACTCACCGTGACCAGCCTATCACACTTTGGCCGGTTGGCTACAGCTCATAAACGCAGAAAAAAAAAAAAAAAGCAGGCATGGCCAGCGGTAGCAGAGAAGTTTGGAAAAACTTTTTTTAATCACCGGTGTGGGAGCATTTTGGTTTTGCTGTTGAATACACCGGCGAGGGAGTGAAAACAGTTAACAGTTAACAGAACGCAATCTTCCACCTCCCTAAACCTGCGATCTTACCTGCATAAGATCCATTTGTTTCCAGTTGTGCGTCTTGGTGCAGCTGATGTGCTTTTTAAAATACTGCAGAACGAATCATTGGATGCGCATTTAAAGATCACGAACAATTAATGTTCCTGTCCCTCCTCGACCACCAACAGTTTCAGACATATCGGAAATAAATTCCCACATCCAACCTTTTTCAGCTTGACACCAGAGACAAAGATCTCCTTGGTTTCCTCCACAGCAGACATCTGAATGAGATCATGCCACAGCTGTACAGACTGACGTGTCTGGCCGTAACTATTCCCACATCCACCACAACTGCTGACCAGACATCCTCTGACATCAAGAGAAAAAAAACGTATGACAGGTAATACGGTGATGCGTAATCGAGAGGTAGAGCCGTTTGTGGCACGTCCACATGTGACCAGGTGGACGCACATTTATTCCATTTGGACGCGCTCTTTTGCGCGCCGACATGCGAGTTGCGCTTTCCGCAAACTCGGTATCTTGCGATCGCGGGTTTAGGGTAGCGGGTAGAGGGTGGTCTGAAACTGTACCGAATCCGTACCGAAACTGAAATCTTCTTACCTTGCTTCTATCATGTTTTGCACTCCAGCCACACAACACAATCACCTCCCTTCTTATCTTTTTTGGCTTTATATCTTAGTTTCTGCTCTCTTCCATTGTTAAGCCATACTAAATTATGACATTTAGATAAAAATAAACAGAAACAAAGTTGATGTAGGGCAGCAGAGTGAGCGGCAGTGCTGCATGGTACCTGACAGTGCTGATGTTGAGCCCTGTCACTCACTGTTTATACTGACTATATCTGCGTTCCAGCCAGAGCAGCTGGAAGTATTGAGATAGACCTGAGTCAATCATCTTTTTCAATATATGCCCACCATTATATGATTATCTCTTCACTGTCTATTTCATTTTTCCTGATATTTTTATTCTGCCCCAGTTTATCTGTGCAAGCTGTATTTGTTCGATTGGTTTTGGTTTTTGCACTCTTGTCTAATATTTGAATTTTCTTCCATGTCGCCTCTCCATCTTCATCCCTCTAAAGTCAAACAAGTAAAACAGAGCCTTTTGATTCACTATCATCTGCTATACATGTGTGTCTACCTTGCTGTCACGACTGTACTTTCACCATTTAGATAAAGGTTTTAATCAGATGCAGACGGGGACATAAGTGGTTTCATTTGTCTGTGATGGCATGATAAACATTTACATTTTGCATTAGTTTGGGTTTTAACTGACCTTTAATGTAAATGATGCACATATATTTTTAGATTTTGTAATTTTATTTATTTTTTTAATGCAGCGAGAACTACTTGGTTCGCTGGGGCAGCAGAGGCTTCCCGAAGGAGATTGACATGTTGAACAACCTGAAGGTTGTCTTTACAGTAAGTGGCCACAGCAGGGCACTGTCACACTGTTTCTAAACTGCAACCACCACACTGTAGCATCTAAAGTGAACTCATTTCCTCCCAGAGGATTACATTGTTTTCTCATTTCCCTCCATGTCTGTGCTCAATACTTGCTTTGCTTACTTGCTCCCTGTCTTTGTCTTCCAGGACCTGGGGAACAAAGACCTGAGCAGAGAGAAGATTTATCTGATCTGTCAGATAGTGAGAGTGGGCAGGATGGACTTGAAAGAAGCAAACAACAAGAAGTGCACTCAGGGGCTCAGGCGGCCTTTTGGGGTGGCAGGTATTTCAAGACAAGTCAATACAATTTATTTTGGACCAAAGTAGTGTGGAATTACTAATCTTAGTGAGGTTGCACAATTAAGTTGGACTGTACAATTTAGTTATTCTTACGTTTGCTGTTAAGTGCTAATCTAAAAGGCCATTTAATGTCAATATTGAACACCTTTATTAAAGAGGTTCTTTGTAGCTCTAAAACAATATATATATATATATATATATATATATATATATATATATATATATATATATATATATATATATATGTGTAATATTTAATACATGGGTTATAAGGTCTCAGAGCATAAAACACATTTTATCATATGGCTTGACACTATTTATCAACAAATAGTAGGAGCATGTCAGGAGACAAACTAATACCCCAACAGTGTAATGAAGAAGAATGAAAGCTTGTGAATGGTTAATGCAGTAATTGGCTTTATTGATGGCTTTACAATGATGCAAATCCAATATACAGACTTCATTTGTTGGAATTCAAGGTCACACAAATTTTCTTGTCCTCTCAAGTTGCTATTTCCACACAAAAAAAAAACTCCAAAAAGTGCCTTTAACACATCTCTGTAAATGTTGATTTACTTTATAACAGAAAAAGTTTAGTGTCTCATTTCATAACTAGGTATCTGTTTTATGTATCGGATGGTCCTGCTTCAGTTGTTATCATTCCTATGGGAGCTGACAGGCACAACCAAAATCTTTTGCTCAAACAAACTCTAAATATATATGGATGACTGCCATTCTTTCCCCTGACCATTAAAGCTATTGTTACTCATGCGCTGAACGGGTTTCTATATCCACATATAACTTCACAGAACAATCATCAGGGAGTGTAAGTGGGCCAGTTTTCCCACTGTGTTGCCTATTTGGCTGAGATGAGGTATATTACTCCTTTCTGGTTTTTTTTTCCATCACAGTCACATTTTCTTCCCTCTGTTGGCAGTGATGGACATAAGTGACATCATCAAAGGGAAGATTGAGTGCGATGAGGAGAAGCAGTTTTTCATCCCCTTCTTCCCGTATGTTCTATTTTCCTCTCCTATTACTTCTCCTCTCTTTTTTTTTTTACTCTCTCTAGGCTTTTATTTCCGATCAAACTTCTGCTAAAAATCAGTTTCAGAATTTCTTCACAAACCCTCTAAATGGTTATTAGTAACATTATTACAATTCTGTGTGCATACAGCTGTCAGCCTCGACACAACTGAAAATTGAATCATTTCTTTGTGCTTCTGAGTGGATTTGTTTGTGTGTGTTTGGTTCCAGGGTAGTTGCTGAGAATGATTTTCTCCACACCTTGCTGAACAAAGTAACAGCATTACGAGGAGACAGTGGCGGCCAAGGTACTTTTTCTTTGATTTAACAAGCTTTGCTTGATGTTTCCCAGCCATGTGACAATTCTTCAAGTGTATGTTGCTGTCATTTGTGGTCTGATAAAATTGCCAAAAGTCACTGCATCCTTGCCTCTTTGCTCTTCGCTACAACTGAGAATGAGGGGCAGTGCTTTGAGTGATTGCACTCTTCCTTGCTCTGGTGTTTTTATATTACCTACCTTTTATTTTGCCCTCACCAAGCACCGATCCCAAAGCTCATGTTCGACTGCACTGTCGTATCACTCAGCTTTTATCATCCTTCTGCTCCAGCAACCCCTAAGCATTGCCAGATATGAAAGGAGAAAAAGTGGCCACCAGATGTCTGCCCTTAAAATTACTCTCCCAAATCTTTCCCTCCCTTCACTTAGAGATGAAGTTTCTATTTTAAACACACGCTAACACACATATATAGATTTCCCTGCAGGCTAGTGGTTTATGGCACAATACTGATTTCACCAACTAAGTGTTTCTCTATAAAATCCCATCACTCAATCCGTTTTTCTGTTCATTTCTCAAAGTGAGACGATATATTTCATGAGTACATGTTTGGAGACGCTTACACATTATTTTGAATAAATTAGTAATAGTAGCCTTTGATGAGTTCAGTACCAGAAATCAAAGGTTTTAATATCATCAAATGTTATTACTTTCTCATTAAAAATAAATAGCTTAGTCTTTGCGTTTTCTCTTTGCTGAGCTTACTCCCAAAACTGAAACAGGAATTTGCAATATTTATTACAGTCAGTGTGCAATAGGAGACATTTTTCCATCTCCACTTTTTACACAAGGTGACGCGTCTGTTCATTTTAATAATTAGGCCTTGTGTTTCAGCATATCTGAAGTTATTTTTTAAGGTCAATTTTTTATACTTCTTGGCCTTGAAATTCTTTCTTCACACATTTGAATTTATTTTCTTGGAACAGAAAAATGAAAAACAAATTTCTTGATCCCTCATTCAAAACTGGCTTGAGTGGCACTTATTTATCCAAGTAAAATGTATTCAGTTTGGGCTGACAAAGTTTAGTGAAGTTTTAAACATTGCCTGTTATCAGTCAGAAATGTCACATCATTTCACTTTTTATTGCTTTAGTCAACTTGTTGAAGTGTAGAGATTTAGAGGTCTGCACCCAGGCAACCTTGAACATTATGTAATTGACTGCCAAACAGATCACATTATGCTTCAGTGCTATCAGTCTGTCTTCTGCTCCTGCTACATTTAGAAGTAACCAATGCAAAAAGCTGCATAATTACCAAGGAATGAATGAAGAACATAGAAGTAGCTATTGTTTATACTAAATGTAGTCCAGCCAGAGCCAAGCTTTGTTACAGTCCCAAAAGATCTTTTCAAAAGAGCAGTCCTGCAGTGACATTCACTTCTTTTTTTTTTTAAAGGCATCTGTCAACCTGTTATGTTTTGCCTTTTGTTTTTTATTGTCCTTTTCTTTTTAGGTTACCAACATGGTTGCAAAATATGCTGAAGTTTTATAATCATAGAAGCATTGTTTGGGAGACTTTGTCAAGAGACAATGCTACTTTTAGGGCAAGGAAAAGGAGCAGATGCCTTGCTCATTTTTGTATTTTATTTTAATTAAGAATCATGCTTTTCACCCTGCATAGGATTGAGTGGGCATAGATAATGGATGAATGGATAATGCTCTCTCTCTCTCTCTCTCTCTCTCTCTCTCTCTCGCTCTCGCTCCCCAACTGCACTTCCCAGGTCTGTGGGTCACCATGAAGGCTCTGGTGGGGGACATAGTTCAGATCCGTAAAGAGTACCCTCATCTGGTGGACCGCAGCACAGTTGTTGCCAGAAAGCTGGGCTTTCCAGAGATCATTATGCCAGGAGATGTTCGCAATGACATATATCTGACCTTACAGGGTGGTGACTTCGACAAGTACAACAAAACAACACAGAAAAACGTGGAGGTCATCATGTGGGTTTGTGATGAGGAGGGCAAAGTAATACAGGTCAGCAGCATGAAGGAATGAGTTATGGGAGGGATGTGGCATGTCATATGTCTTTGAAAAGGAGAATGATTAGTGTAAACAGGGATTAGTTTGTGTGTGGGCTGGTTTTAAGTGAACAAGTGCAGAGGTATTGTTTATGTTTTAAATTATCGGGGTGGTATGTGTCAGAAAGCACTCACCCTCACAATCTTAGAGGGCACGCAGAGACAACTTTATCTCAAAATAAAGCTCCATCTGTGGCAAATAAGATGCACTCAAAAACACAAGGTCAAAAATAAAACCTGACAGGTCACTTTGATATGTATTTTTCAACCCCCCCCTCCCCCACCCCCCTTTTTTTTTTCCCTAGAACTCTATATGTCTGGGAGCTGGGGATAAGGCAGCCAGTGAATACAGGTCTGTCATCTACTACCAAATCAAACAGCCCCGCTGGATGGAGACATTCAAGGTATGTCTTGCAGTTTCTGTGAAATGACTTGCTTTTATACATCATTTGCATTCCTTAGCTCACACCAGTGTCATGGTATGGATTTTTTTTTTTTGAATATCTGTTGCATTCCTTTCATAAATAATATGTGATGTCCACCAGGTGGCAGTCCCTCTGGAAGAAATGCACAGAATACATTTACGCTTTATGTTCAGACACCGCTCTTCCCAAGAGTGTAAGTATCTTCCTCTTTTCTTCCTCAGTAGCCTCCTGATCTGTTTTCTCCAGGAAAAACAACTCTTAAACTACTTTCCTCTCGGCTAATACCTTGAACATAATCTGACTTTGAAAGGACCAAATGACCATAACTAATTTCTAAAATGACCATAGCATCATCACCCACACACTTTATTACTGAAATTAGCAGTTTTTCGTACTTCCACATCTAAAGTCTTACCCTTGGTCCTCCTTTCTTCACATTTATCTGTATTTTTTCTGATTCTGATGACTGAAAACTTCCTCTCCAGCCAAGGATAAGAGTGAAAAGAACTTTGCAATGGCATTTGTTCGTCTGATGAAGGAGGACGGGACCGTTCTTCAGGATGGATTACATGATCTTGTGGTCTTCAAGGTGAGAACCAGTGCTGAGGCTTTTCTGGAGACATAATGGATGTATTTGTAAAGGAGTTCTGCTTCTTCCTGAAAGAAAAATAAATTATGCAAAGATTGAAAAGGAGTTAAAAAGAAATGGTTCAAACTGAAAAATTTGTCTTTAGCCAACATCATTGCCTTATAAATTTCCACCTCAATTTGCAAATACTACCACTAAGCAAGACAGTAGCACAGTGGTCCCCAATCCCCAGGTACCGGGCCGTGGATCAATTGGTACCGGGCCGCGCAAGAAAAAAAATAACTATTTAAGTTTTTATTTACTATATGAGTCTGAACAAGCTTTTATTTTGAAACATATTTTATTTCACCAGATTCTCTCGGTTCCATCTCGGTCACTTGAGCGCCAAAATTTAACCCAGCTAGCAAAATGAGTAAGAAACAGACGTCTTTTGAAAGTTTCCTTGTGAAAGGGAAAATGCACAGTGAAGAGAAAGGCAACACATAGCTTTCAGACTCAAACAGAAATAATAATGCGCACTTTGAATTTTTTATATTGACTTTTAAGAGTTTTGCTGCAGCAAGCAGTTGGAGATTTGCAACTGAAACTACAATACACAAGAAATATTTGTCAAATAAAATGTACTCAGAAAAATGAAAGCGGAAAATCATAGAATTGTTAGACTTAAGAAAATAAAGAAGTGTGTGGAATACTTCGAAATGCAGATAAATGTTAGATATGCTAAGACAAGGGAAATAATTTCAAGTCATGTAGTTGAAACTGCCATCAAAGCAGACCTGAAGATATAGTGACAGGAGATTATGGCCATTCAGACAGGATGAGAGAAGCCAAATAGACTTCCAGTTTAATGAGCCAGAGCTAAGATTGAATCCCTTTATTGATTACATGTCAAACACAGTGAAGATTAATTACTCATGATTCACTCAAATACCAAATGGATGGTCCCCCTGTGCCCTCTTTATTATCTCTTGTTATCCCAACATTCCTTTTGATCTCTCTCCCACTCATGGCTCCAATCTTTTACCACTTAATTTTTCCAGCTACGGACTCACTTACTGGAGAGTTAATGACAGGAGAAGAGTTGTTGGTTTTAAAACATGACCCCAAGGTTATAAATTTAGCAACTGAACAATGTGCAGTACTTCAGGCAGGATAATGCAAATAAAAATGGAGATCAAGATGCCACAAGAAGATATTTTACATTCCTCATACTATTCATATCACTCTGTTTTAAACTTTTAAACGAGTAACCAAATAGAAAAATGGTGTCCAAATAGGTAATGTTTTGTCACATAAATGTCATAAAAATTCCCAGTTCGCAAGCAAAGCTGAATTAGACAAAGTTATTTGATGCAGGGCTGTCAATGCTGCAGTGTTCCCAGTCATCTTGTGGGGCTTTTTCCTTCCATCAAGACCTGATGAATCACTTTAGGTGTAGCGAATCCCAGGGGTCCTTTGTTTTCTACTCCCACATTTACAGCAAGATGTTAAAAAAAAAAAAAAAAAAACAAGTCCTTGAGACTCCCTTAGTGAACAAAGTTGTGTCATCACTGATCTGACACAAATGTTGGCCTAAACATGTACTTGTCTTGACAGGGTGACAGCAAGCGCATGGAAGATGTGAACGCCTACTTGTCCCTGCAATCTACCCGGCACCACCATGGTGACTCCCACAAAGGAACAGGGTTGAACCGCGCCTCCAGCAGTGTGTCTGGGGGTGGAGGAGGTCTGTCGGTCAGCTCCAGAGACAGCTTCACTATTTCCACCCTAGTCTGCTCTACTAAACTCACCCAGAATGGTAAGAATAAGTGGGAGAGATGCTACACTGTTCAGATGTTCCATCTGTGGCACTCTGCAGGCTTTATAGACTTTGCAAGACTTGCAGGACCGATTGCATTGTTGTTTAACATGTAACTAACTAAGTCACACTTTAACACAGTACTTGATTATTAATGATTATTAATGATTACTGAATGATTATCTGAGCTAAAACATTTTGATTTTAACACGCTGTTGCACTCAAAGCTGAATGTCAGTGCAGTGTCACAGCAAATATGGGTTTAGGTGATCTGCACTTAAACTGTCAGTAAAACAGAAGTATGTACGAAGCTGTGGTTTTAATTTTTAGCCTTTAGAGTCAGTATAGCTTACAGGAAATTAATTGCTTCTTTTTTATTTGTATTTCACTGATTTCCTGACTGCATGGGCCCAGATGAGGGTAACAAAATGACTGTGCAGGATGTGATACATGTCTCTTTCTGTTGAAGAAACTACTTAGACTCTTGTTCAAATTTAAAGGATATCACTAGTTAGTGATGTGGGGATTTTTCATTTTTCTTGTTTTGAAAATATAACAGTTAAGATCTTTAAGTTAAACCACGGATGCCTATGATGGTGCATTGTGGTTTGAGAGGTCATGTGACTTTCTTACGTCACATCAGGGTTTAACACCATTTTAAACTTTAAACCTCAGCTAAAATATTAGCAGTGCAATTGACCCACAGGCTGAACTGATAGTTAAAACGAGTGCCGCTGACAGAACCCCCTGCTGTGTCCCTTCATGTTATCACCATTCAAGCAGAAAAACATAGCATGTGAACAGACTGCAGATACCACCTAACTGTCCAGCAACAGAAAGCGTTCGTAGCAGAATTCAGGAAGGGTAACTGTAGGAGGATGAAGATTAGAAAAAAAATGAGTGTTTGTTCATATAAATCCATATCAGCTTATTCCAGTTTAACTAAATGAAAATCAATTCAAAATTTGTGCTTTGCATAGGGCAAGCAACTTCAATTTCTGCTGCTTCCTGTTCAGGGTTGCCAGAGCAATCTGCTTTATTGGTTTGGCACGTTTTAGACTGGATGCCCTTCCTGCCGCAACTGGGACTTGACCCAGGGGTCTTCAACATAGTGGGCATCAGTTCTACTGTTTACCCACCAGGAAGACTGTATTTAGAAACAGCAAGTACAATTCATAAAAAGTACCCTCGCTAAAGAATCCAATAGAACACCTGAAATCTTCAATCTCTCATCTTGTATGTGTATGTGGCAACAGTGGAGAGGAACATGAACACAACTCCAGCATAACCAGACTCAGGTAGTGCGGACGTTTGCCTCTACTGATTGGAGATGGTCAGAGGATGGAAATAAGGATGGCCCATCTGCATCATGGCAGAAGTCCCAGCAGCCAGCACCAATATCTAAAACAATATCTGGACCAGCCAAGCCTGCCCCTTTAACTACAAGCTCTGTCAAAAAGAAAAGTTGGTTTCACCTAAAATATGACCATCATTTAGCTGTCACTTTCTTCACTTTGCACGGGCGTATGCTTTTAAAAAGGGCTGCTTGATTCGGGATGATGAAGATGACAAATGGGGAGAAATTCTGGGTGACATGTTGATTTATTGGTGGACACCCCTCCCCTCCCCTTGGTGTGCTGGACAGCCAATCACAGCTATCTGTCTCACTGAGCCACCTGATCTCGCATGAAAAAAAAAAACAAAAAAAAGCAACAGTGATGTTACACCCATTAAAGTTCTGGATGACAGATGCTCCTTGATGCCACATATGTTTCTGATGGCAAATTGTCAGCTTACTGTACAAAGATTCTTACTCAAAAACTCGTACTCGTAGCAAGTGTTTCTCGCTCTCTCTCATTTACACGTGCAAGTGTACAACATAGACATGAATAGAAATTGTGAGGAAGGAGGATCAAAAAAAAATTAGACATGTCAAAAAAACACTTAATTAACATGTTCTTTCACCAAAGAAATAAGGCCAGACCAAGACTATAAATCAGTTGTTCACTGAGGAAATATAAGGGGGCAAAACCAAATCCTTTATAAGTCTGAAACATAAATGATCTAAAATCGAATGAAGCAATAAAACAAATAGTAAGGAACTTCAAATTTCTGCTAAAACAGAGAAAAAGCATGTACTTGATTACACAGTTTTATATTAAGATTAAGGTTTGAAAGTTCTAATGAGGTTAATTTCCGCTGATGAAAGCATATTGATCTCACCAGGAATACAATGATCAATGTGTCATAGAATAGTAGGAGAAGTACTAAGTGTGTCTTCATGTGATCTGCCAGTACTCATGCAGGCAGCCACACAAGCAAGACACACTCACAATCAGGAGCACATCCACAAACGGATAATTGCACACTCACTCCAGATAGTAAGGTGCATCGGACACAGGTGCAGAGCAGCAGCTGTTACAGAGGAAGCCAGTCTATCATCATAATGAACAATAACCTGAAGTATTAATTACTTTTACAACATGAACAAATCTACACATAAATGCAATCTCACGCTTGCATGTTTACAGTGTCGTTAAGGGCCGCCCTCCAGATGCGTGGCTTGGCATGGTGTGTTAGAAAGTACTGGACCGGGAGACTAGTGAGCCAGACGTTCAGGGCAGCCCCACAAAGACAGGGAAATCTGTCAGTTGTCAAACTGTAGCACAATTAATGACCATAAAAGATTCAGTTGAAAGAGTCACAAACCTGAGGGCTGGACACTGGCGTGTTTCCTTCAGTTTTTATCTCTTTTTTTTGAAGAATAGGTAATGTGCTAAAGGGGAAGTGGAAACATCTTTTGCAGTTCGTGAACGTGTTAATCATGTGACAGATGATATAAATGAGCGGCTGTTTCTGCCTCTGCATAATGAATATGACCAATACTTCTGAGATGAATGCATAATCACAAGAGTTGAAAAGATCCGTCTCATTTTTTTCTCATTTATGGTCAAGGCGATATGTTTTTTTGTTTCCTGCTGCTTGTCTCTCATCTGTTCATCCGACCTACAAGTAATTTAATCTTTTCTGGCACTTTTTGATGACATATAAAGGTCTGTTTATGTGGACCAAGATGAAAAAACTTATATGTCTCCATTGTCAGTTTCTCTCTAGTGACATTTTAACAGTTGTTTTAAGACACAGCTCTGGACTCCATGACAAATTATCTCTTAATTGTTGCTTGTTTGTTCTTTACCATTTAGTGATAAACTTCAATACACAGAATCAAATTGAACCTCTTTCAAAATTGTAGTGCAATCATTTCTATATTCAAAATCCCAAGTATTACATTTATAGTACTATAAAACAGCAGAAAGAAGCAAAGTGCTCAGTGCCTCAACTGTTGCAGCTTGCTTTTAAGTGAAACAAAAATGTATTGATTGGTTCTTTGAGCTCCAATTTTAAATGGAATAAATAGATAAATAAACAGCCTCTGGCAGAGTGGCGAAGTGGCTGTCTTCCAACTGAATGATAAGTGCTTCTATCTTCCTCCTTTACGTGTCAAAGTGTTGTTGGACACTGGACCTCCAGAGTCAGAAGCACTACATACTCTCTATAAAATCCATGTATGTTTTAAGAACTGCTGTGTGAGTGGGTGTGAATGACAAAATGTGTTAAATGTTTCATAGAGGATGGTATATCTGTGTGGGCCATTTACTTTATGCCTTACAATAAATGCATCCACTAGTCTATATACAACTTAACAAGTGTGTCTTGTGTTTTAGTGGGTCTACTGGGCCTGCTCAAATGGAGGACTCGACCTGAGCTCCTCAAAGAAAACCTGGAGAAACTCAAATTAATTGATGGAGAGGAGGTGGTTAAGGTCAGTGGAGGAGCTACAAGTGTGTCTTTGAGCAAGTTTGTGAACTATTACTGCGTGGATTCACTGGGCCTCTGCTCGGTCTGTATATATGTATATAGTTTCTGCAGGACACTCTTGATGCCTTGTTCAACATTATGATGGAGCACTCTCAGACTGACGACTACGACATCCTTGTGTTTGATGCCTTGGTGAGTGTGTTCTGTGTTTTTCAATTTACTAAAGAGTTTAATAGTTGTGTGTGCATTGTCACCATGCAACTGGCTTCCTGACATGCTTTCTCAAGTCAAACATGACTTCATGAACATCCTTTTCCTAATAATCACATCATTCAGATGACTATACACAACTCCCATCAGCCTTGTAAATATTTCCTGCCATGCAAGCATGTCTCTGACTCTTTCTCTGTATTCCTCCCTCTGCCTGACAGATATATATCATTGGGCTAATTGCTGACAGGAAGTTTCAGCACTTCAACACAGTTCTGGAGGCCTACATTAAGCAGCATTTCAGTGCTACGCTGGCCTACAAGTAAGTAACATTGTGGGTCAGAGGTCCCTTATTGCCATGCCGTTCCAGAAAGACATAAAGTACTCTGGTCCTACCACTCTAGCAGTGACCAGTGCAACCAGTATGCCTTGGGTACATGTAGGTCCCATTAATCCCAAACCATTTAGATGAAGGTGGTGGCTTTGTTCTTGGTGACATTTCACCTCTTATCTGAAAAGCACCTTCAGTTTTTACTTGTGTGGAGTTTCACACATCTAAGCTGCTGCTAGAATTCTTGTGAATCATTGATTCACCTGCCTCTTGAATCAAGATGCGTATGATCGGGAGACCTCTTGGGAATGCTGCTTTGTAAATGCTCGATGTTTGAAACCTTGAGGTTTGTTTATGGTTGCCTTATTACCCTCCTCTCTCAAACCATCAGTTTTCTCTGTACGTTTCCATCCTTTATCCCTTATTCTTGTGATGCACGTGTTCCGCTGAGTCTTGACGTCAGGAGGTGGTCTTCCTGTGTTGTACCAACTGTTTGTGGCATTGTTGCTTAGTTTCTCCTCTATAAAGGTCTGCTGCAGTCCTTGGTGCACTGTACTGCGTATACAGCACTGCTCTATTTATGGGTGTTTTGTCCTTGAATGAACCAGTTTTCCTCTGAAGATGCTGTTAGGTTGAAATGCTTCAGGTTTTGCATTTGGAAATGATCCTTCTAAGTTTTTCAGACACTTCTGCCGCATATGGAATAACAATGTTTTGTGCCTTTTATTATGTCCCCATCTGTCTCACACTGTGGCTTTCTTTTTTTGTTTTTGTTTTGTTGTTTTTTTTGTTTTTTAGATTTCTGAGCTGACTTGATAGAGGCACAGTTTGTGTAGTTTGCGTTCCAGTAGGCGTTTTGATTCAGAAAGCAGGTATTAGTCTGTGTATTTTAGTTTTCTTTCATGCCTCGGTGTTGAGACCGCTGTCCTCATCAACGTTCATAGCACAGTCCAAAAAAAATGCAGCCTGTTATTTTCCTCATCCTCTCCAGTGAACTTGATGTCGCTGTCCACTGAGTTGATGTATTCAGTGAATGCAACGACTTGCTGTAATTGTTTCCCGATGGTCTCCACTGCATCTGATACAGTTACGTACAGTATATGAAAAGTGAGATGGCATCTCATGGAAGAGATGCTCTTGTTGAATTTTGAGAAAATCTGTGGAGTTCTGTGAATGATGTGGACTATTTGTTACCAGAGGAGTTAAGATGGATTATTTGACAATACGCACTTTGTGAATTGCTCTGTGGAGCACTTGACTTAACAAGATTACAGCAGCTTTCTATCCTGTATCTCCAGGTCTGCCTATTTTTTCATCTATTTTAATTCAACCTAATGGGCACCGGTGAAAACATTTAATCATTTAGCCAAAGTTTCAGGTTGAAAACTGAGAGGACGACTCCTTCAGCTCTCTTGCTGCATTTTGTCTTTACACAAGCTCTTTTACTCCTGTTCTTGGGCTGCTTTACCCAGTTATCTCTTCCACTCTCCTCCCCCTCACTACACTTCTTTGTTTTCTCTACTCCATCTACTTATCTATCCCTGCACCATCACTCCATCCTTCCCCTAATCGGGTGTTCACATTCACCCTCTTAAAGAGGGTCACTGCAGCTTTTTGACCTTCAACTCAGGGGCTGTTATGTAAAACTCTTTAACTCCCTTTGACTACATTTTAAACTACTCTCAAAAAGGATAAATCCTTCTGCACTTGCATCGAAGCTATGCATCTAAAGAAAACCAGAGATGACTAAATGGTAAAAACTTTTCAAGCTACCCTGATGACAGTAAGGCCTGATCAAACTCCAGTTTTTTAAAGGACCTTTTATTGTTTAAGAGGGTAGGATAGTTCTGTGATGGACTGGCGACCTGTCCAGGGTTTATGCTGCCTTTCGCCTTGTGACAGCCGGTATAGGCTCCAGCCCCCCAGCCCTATGCATTATGTGTCATAAATATGACAGTTTTATATGCCATTTAAACAATGCAGATAGAGATTTGGACCTACCAAATGTTGGTAGGTCATTAACTCAGACTGAACTCTGTGCCACCCACAGCTCTCTCCAACGGCTTTGATGTATTGAAGTGTTTATGTGTGCAACTGAAGACACCTATAGCATTGGAGAGTGATTTTTTTTTTTTCACCATTCATCTGAGTGCAAATAAAAATGTCTGCGAGTGTGACAGGTACATCTGTTGAGATATGAAGTACTGTTTGGCTGTCATCCCATGGCAAGAGCGCCGCCAGTTTATCTGTTTCTCTCATTTGTTTGCTCTCACTCGGCAGCACTTTGTCTTTCTGCTTTATGAAAGTGAAAAATTGAGTTTATGATTAGCTTTCCAACCTGTGGGACATTAGGAAAGGAATAGAAGTTATGTCTGAATGGGTTTGATTTAATTCTGTCTTATTTTCTTCCCCTTTTCATAATATCATTCTCTCCCAGAAAACTGATGTCGGTGTTGAAGAGGTACCTTGATGTGTCCAGTCGAGGAGAGCAGTGTGAGCCCATCCTCCGAACTCTTAAAGCCCTTGAGTACATCTTCAAGTTCATTGTTCGATCACGCATGCTCTACTCCCAGTAAGTGTGTGTCCTTTTCAGCAGATTTCTATGACGATAAAATCCAAAACATTTTTGGGGATTCTTAATGTTGCAAATATAAATTCTTGGAGACAGTTATGAACCTATGACTCTGTGTTGCTAAAGTAACTGTTTTTGACAGCATGTAGAGAAGAGACTGCTGATAGCAGCACTAACGCTGCTAATAAACATTGATGATGAGGTGTAGTAACCAAATGAGAGCTAATGTCAGTGCAGAACTGCTGATTTGGCAGCCTGCATAGACAGACAAATTTCCAGGAGAGACACTCACTGTGCTGAGAGTGAGCTGCAGAAGAAGATGAATGTAAACAGCATTTCTAACTGACAGATCTGACGCATCATCCAAAATTGTTGTCAGCACCTTGCCTGGATGCAGTTGGGGTGATCAGAGTAATGTCTGGAATGTTTGCTAATATAAGGATCACTTTTTTTTTTTTTTTTTAGTTTTGTTTGAGGAAAATATCTTTTGTGAATCTTTGAATTTGACTTAAGTATTCATTTTATTGTGTTCATTTACTGGTCAGGAATGAAACTAAGCCCAACAGTAACTTATCGATCAGTTACAGCTGTTCAGTTACAGATCAGTTACAGTTACTGGTCATTATTAAGTCAAAACTGCATTGTAATCTAAGTAATAATGCAGATCATGAGCAAGCAAGTATAAAGAGGTCATTAAAAAGGAAAATCTCCACAGCATGATATTAAGGAGTTAAGGGGCCTCATGTATAAAGACCTGTATGGGTCTCATACTAAAACTTTGCATAGAAAGTTCCATATGCGCAAAAAGATTAAAATGTACTAAACCTTGTATATGCGCGAATCCACACACATTCTCTTGGTACATAGAATTGAATACACATGCAGGATCACAACACTCTGCACTGTCTCCAATTTGAATATGATAATGAGTATAAACAAGCATGGACAACATCCTTGCTTAAAGAAATGGCAAGCGTAAGCAGAAAAAAGAGAGATTCCACCGCATGTGAACTTGAGGCACTCCTTGAGGCCAGGAAAAATATTTTACTTGGGACTTTGTCTTCTGGCATAAATAGTAAAAGAAAGAAATAGAGTGAGAGTGTGTGCTGGAAGCCCTTAGTGCAGTGGGCTCAGAAAACTGCACTGTTAATGACCAAAAAAAAAAGTCAGGCAGAAGAGTGGAGGTTAAGCGGAGAGCAGCTGCAGACTGGTAAAAGCATGGCCAGAACAGGTGGTGGATCTGGGATCAATGATCTCACACCATTGCGCCACATCGTGTAGGCACAATGCGGCACACCTTACAGGGCGATATAGGAAGATCCCCCTGGTCATGTCA
This sequence comes from Hirundichthys speculiger, assembly GCA_018398805.1. Classification (NCBI taxonomy): domain Eukaryota; kingdom Metazoa; phylum Chordata; class Actinopteri; order Beloniformes; family Exocoetidae; genus Hirundichthys; species Hirundichthys speculiger. Next base: position 423,437 of record JAGFBZ010001331.1, on the reverse strand, counting down.
AGGCAGCGCCACACCAACTGTTCAATGTCTGATTACTCACTCTACAACTGCCGAGTACAGCAATGGACATCATTGTATCTGTGTTCTCTGGCAGTCTGTGGGTTGGTGAGGGGGGTTACCAGCCTCAGTCTTCAGTGGATGACTGCCCTCACCTGATGCTCAATTGAATATTTATACATGTAATGAACATTTCAAAAGTGGATTTTACAATGATTTCAGTTTTAAATTCATCACTTACCAGACACCACCCATCCTGCTTCCTACCAGCTTGGAGCCTCAACTCCACCACGCTGTTTGTAGGATATACAAGTTTTGGGTTGATCTAGGACACCTTGCCACAACATTAGTCAGACACATTTGTGCATCACATATCATTTGGGGATTTATGGGATGGAAATTCTTCATATTAACATAAGCAAATTCATGTTCAGGTGGTGCCTTTATAGCAATGTTTGTGCAGCCGATCACTCAGGAAACCCAGTGTTGTCAGCACTTGGTAAGGAATGGGTAATGTTCAGCTTCTCCCTGTCTCTCTCTCCAAAGTCAAACCCAACTCCGCACAGAACTCCAAGAGGACTGTTCTTGGAGATCTAAAACAACTGACAGCTGGGCCAAGGAATCATTGTGATCCCTAAAAGCCCATTCCCTTCTGGTTCTGCCAAAGCTGCCATTGTTATAGGCAATGGGCCGCATCATTTTCCGCATGATTTTTTTAAAACCTGAATGACTGGTTTATTTAGAAATTGTGTCTACATTAAATAAATTATTTAATGAGTGAACAATTAGCAATGCTTTATATATGGTATAAATTCAGAACCAAAACATATTTTTTTCACATACTTGTATCTCACAACATGTTAAAGTAGGGTGCCAAGTCAGTGTCATATATATATTACAAATCAAAATATAAAATCTGATAACCAAAGCCCTGAAGGGAGGAAGGAAAACTCTCAGAAATCTCACAATCAAATTCTGGAAAACAAGAGTCCAATCATCTTTCTCAGTTACACTTTTCCTTTCTCGCTTTCAGTTCTAAAAGAGTGTCAATGAGGATTGTGCTGTCATTTTCCTTCTTTGATTCAGGGCTTTGATTCCTAAGGTTTGAAACTGCCCTGCATTGCCTCAAAGTGTCGACAATGGACAAAGCCTCAAGAAAGTTGCATAGGGTAGACATGATATATGCATGGAGCACTGCACATTCTCATGTGCATTTCACTTTTCGTACATCCAAACATATGTGTGGAAAATTAGTTCTCGGGACGTTTTTGTGTATACACAAGGTTAGCACCATGAGTTCATTTGGTGCAGAGCTGCCTTAAAAGTGGCTCAAATTCATGGAATTTTACTCAAACCAATTTATTACAAATCTTTATACTAGGGTATTAGGCTTTTTCTTCCCAAATAATGTGGTAGTCAAGGTGCATTTGAAAGGCTAAATTATCATCACCATAAAGGTTAACAGTCATTAATAGTTGAGCAGTAATAGTTACTTATGTTTATTTTATTGGGTAAAAAATAAGTATTGAACAAGTCACTATTTTTTTTTAAATTAAATCATGTGTAACATGTGAAGTGACACAAGGAAAAAAAGTACTGAACACATGAAGAAAGGGAGATGCAAAAAGTATGGAAAGCCAAGACAGCTATTGAAATTGATCATAAATTAGAAAGCAATCCTGCCCCTTGTTGGTGCAAATTAATATAATTTGGTGCAGTTCCATCTGATGGCCCATAAACAGGTGTCTCATTACCAAGGTGATGCTCAAGAAACATCTAATGATGGGTAAAAGCAAAGAGCTCTCTCAAGACCTTTACGACCTTATTGTTGCAAAATATACTGACGGCATTGGTTACAGACAGATTTCTAAATTTCTGAATATTCCATCGAACATTGTCAGGCCATATTCCAGAAATGGAAATTTTTTTTTACCTTAAACTGGCTACGACTAGGTGCTCCTGCCAAGATTTCAGACAGAGTGAAAAAAGTTACCAGAAGAGCCATCCAAGAGCCAAAGTCCACTCATGGAGACTTTCAGAAAGATCAGCAGTTGCAAATGTTTCAAAGAAAACAATAATACACTCATTCCTCATGGCCTCATATGCATGCTTACTCTGCAAGACTCCACTGCTGAGGAATAAGCATGCTGATGATCTTTGAAGTTTGCTACACAATATTTGGACAAGCCTGTAAAATGCTGGGAGATCTGATCAGATCAGACCAAAATTAAACTCTTTGGATGCCATAATACTCACCATGTTAGGAGGACAGATGACACTGCACATTAACCCAAAAATACCATACCAACAGTGAAGTCTGGAGGTGGGAACATCATGGCTTACGATTGCTTTTTTTATTTTGCTTTTTTTTTTTTTTTTATGGGACTGCCAAACTTCTTACAATTTAAGACAGGATGAATGGGGAAATGTAATGAGACTTTCTTGAGAAAAATCTGCTTTCAGCTACCAGGAGGAAGAAGATGAAACAATGGTAAACATTTCAGCAAGACAATGATGCAAACACACAGGCAAGGAAACTCAGGAGGCTTCAGAAGAGAGAAAATTAAACTGCTAGAATGGGCCAGACAATCACCTGGCTCCAATCAGATCAAATGTCTATGGAAAGAACTAAAGACGTTCATGGATATTAATGGAGGAGGCTCATGGAGCCTTAAAAATTTGAAGACTGTTTGGAAGAATAGGCCAAAAATCACACCTGAGCAATGCATGCAACCAGTTTCTCCATAGTGGAGGCATCTAAAGCATTGAAGCTGTCATTACCAACAAAGAATTTCTTTTCAAAGTATTAAATACATTTCAGTAGGCCTGTTCAGTGCTTTTTCCTTGATCATTTTACCTTATAGATATAATTTATGGACATCTATGGTTTGATTAGTTAATGACATCTGGTGAAAGGTTCATGTCAATAGCACCTTTAGAAATATATTTATTGAGAAAAATGTTCACATGTCTAATATATATTCTACCGGCTGTAAATGCACAGCACACATATGCCAGGTTTTGCTGCTTTCCTGTCCTTCTTCTGTCCTTCATGGTTTTATTACAACTTTCTAGTTTAGGTCATCTCCTACTGTGTTCAAGATTGCCAGTTTGTATTATTCTCTCCATGTCCTACTTTCTAATTCTCCCCATCTTTGAATTTCAGTTTATCTTTTCTTCATTTAAAAATAACTGTGGGCATTTTCACACTTATTACTTTGCAAGCATATTGTGCTCTATTGTCTTGTCACATAGAAATATATATTATATTAAACTGAAGATCTTCTTTCTGTAATGTGATAAGATTTAGCATGGTAGATTATCATATTATAAACATATGATGAAGAAATATTTTCCACCTACCAAAATTCATAGGTTTTTCTCATTTTTCTGTCATACTGTAATGATGACATTTAATTATTTTCAGAAATTTTCTCTTGATGGAAACATACGGTCTGTCTGGGATCGATAATACTAAAAGCATGTCTTAGAACAATTTACCACTCAGGTCACAGTGCGTACTTGAGGACTTGCTTCACTCATCAGATAAAATACCTATTTTCTTATCCAAAATAAAAATAGCTATGCTGATAGGCTAATTTGTCTACATAAATATACTAAGACACAAATGGGATTCAACAGTGCTTAATGTATATGAGCACTTTCTAGTACCCACTTTGTCATTTTTTTTTTTTTTTAGAAATTTTACTGATTGTTTTAAGAAAAGGATTTCAACTTCTCCTATATAAAACCTCATATTTTTTCAGGTTTCTGTCAATGCATCAGTTTGTTCATCTGTTCTTCTGGAGCATGAAGGATGATGGTGACCTTCTTTCACATTTAACTAATTTCTGAATGACTCCCTTGTTTGCCCATCTTAAAACGTTTTTACTGCTTATATTTTGCGTGTTTTGGACAGACGGTGCCAACTGGAGCTTGATATGTCAATGAGGTCATACAGCAAGACGTCACTTCTTCTATTTTTTCAGGTTGAGCAGTTTTGCCCAGACCAGCACTCGTTTGTACATCCTTCTGTATGCAATCTAAAATTTTCACATTTAACTAAACTTAATGCTGCATGACTGTGACATTGATCACTTTCAGTTATTGATCCAGCGGGAAACTGACATTATGAACTAGAAGGGGACATTTGTGAATCGTTTGCTTAGAGTTGGGGCTTTAAAAATGCTTGTTTAGTTATTAAATAATCATCAATTAGTGTCCCAAGATGGTTATTAATAACAGGAGAAATTTATGAACAAAATTAAGAATTTAAAAACAGAGAACCATTTGATGATCAGGAAACAACAGCTAAATGACACAATGTGTATGTGGTGTTTGTGTGTGTGTGAAAGAGAGAGAGACAAGCTAGATGCCTGCCAAAAAAGGGCTACAGGTTACAACATGGCATACCTGTCAAGTTTTGGATTTAAAAAATAAGGGAAATTTTCTGGTGCCCGCTGCGAGCAGTCCCACCATCCCAACCAAGCTCCCAACCAAGCACACAGTTTTTTGGTGTACAAAAAAGCTAAAGTCACAGCTACACTACTTCCAGAACTTCAGCCAGCTCTTTTATTTCCTGTGTGCCATTATTGGATAAAGTGATCAATCCAGGGGTTTTCTGTCCATTGCTGTGAGGTCAGACACACCTGGATTAATCAGTTTGTCAATTAATGGCACACTGGAAACAAAGCAGCTGGCTGAAGTTCAGGAAGTAGTGCAGCTCTGCATAAATCCACGTTGACATAATGTGAACATTCATTATAGCCTAAATGAAAACACAAAAGGGGTATATATGAAGAGTATTTATTTGAAGGGATTTGCAATTTTTTTTTGTTCATTTCACATTGCTCGTATTTACATTTACATTTGATTTTAATTCCACACATTGTTTTCATTTCATATTGCTCTTCTTTTACAGTTTTTCATCTCATTTCACAAGACTTTTCTTCACTCTTTTAATGACTTGTTGTACTCATTTGTTGCAGACTTTGAATTCTTTATGACTGTTTTGGAAGGAGTGTATTTGTGGACTGGTCCTGAGAAGTTTGCTTTACATGAGAAAAGAGTGCAAACAGTTCTGTTGTCTAACGACATCCTATTCTCTGTAACAATCTTTTTTTTCTTTGTGCGCTGTCACTCATCGGATGTCACACACTAACCTCGCGACATCTACCACCTACAGTACCTTTAGTGGGCTACTGCTGTGGCAGTTATCACGAGGCAAGTGACAGATCTCAGATTGAGAATGTTTCTTTTTTTTTTTTTTACTCTGCTCGATGCGGTATTACTATTTTTTAATAACGCAGGTTAAAATACGGGAGATTTACGGGAACATACTAATGCGGGAGGGCGGTGGGAGAGAAGAGTAAAATACGGGACTTTCCCGGCCAAAATGGGATACTTGACAGGTATGCAACATGGTGTACAAGGTCACGTAATGACCAAGATGGCTGCCAAACCATGTGGTAAAGGTTAAAAGATGGCGGACAAGATCAGGTGGGAACTAGTTATGCCCAAGATGGTTGAGAACAAAGGCAGTAGTTTGTGGTTAATACCAATGTAGCCAATAGGTGCATTTCCACCAGTGGGGTGACCAGGCTAGTTTTCGGGGGCTAGATTGTCCCATTCGCGTGCAAGTTGTCTGTTCTCATCCAACGCCACCATATTGTTTTATACAAACAGAAACCTGACAATCATCTTTAACTCCTCCAATGTTTATCTTGTAATTTTAGCTTATTTTCTTCCTTTATTTCTTTATTTCTTTTACTTCTTTATTTATTTGTCTTTGTCAAAGTCTTCTTCTTTTCTTAATTGTCGGTTGACAAACAGCGTAAACACCAGTCCACACCTGGTGGTTTGGAATGTTAGTTCATGTGCAGCTGCAACTGGAGACGTCATGGCTGAAGGGACCGAGGAGGAGGTCAGCCTCCGGGAAAATGGGTGCGAATTGCTTCGGTCATGAGGAAACGCGCCTGTGCCTAGCAGCGTGGGCATAGAACAATTCAGCAATGAAAAGTCAGTCAGTTAATATACTAGCAGAATGCACACCATGACGGACCCACCGGTCTGCTGGAATAAGAGGAAAACAAAAGGAAAAGTAATAAAATTTACATAACAAGTCATAACTGAACTAACATTCACTGTCCAGGCACAAATCCCTTACTTTACTCCAGGAACTGATAAAAGGTATGGTGTGGGTTGCTGCATGTCAGCTGGGACCCCTGCTGGTTTTGGGGTGCATGCCCAATGAGAGGCCAGATGTCACTTTTACGCCAGGTTGTGAAGTAATTAGTCCTGCAAAGCCTGCTGAGGTTTTGGGTCATTTGTTGGTTTCTTTGTTCTGTAACCAGGCACTCAGGCTTTACCTTTGGTATCAGGCCTCTCTTTGTGTTATTACAAATGATGGTGGCCTCACATTAGACAGAGGTTCTCTTGTTTAGAGAGGTTTAGAGGTGTCTTTTTCCTGCTGTTTCCTTTCACACCCACAACTATAATTGTAATTGAGCTGTCCTTCACTTCTTCTCCCTCACTACTTTGCCTCCTGCTGTTTGTTATTCCTGTGTACATCTGTGTATGTCTCTGTGTTTGTTAAAAAGTTCTAGCATTTCCCGCGGTTGCCTGTGTATCCTTTAAATTACACAATACACTTACTTTAGTCGAGGGTTTATTCTTGGGGTGTCCAACTGACTGTGATCACTGACACTGATGCATCCAGATACCTCTCTGCACACACTCTTAATGCTTCAGTAATCATAACTACATTGTACAAAGAGCCCAGTGATGATACTCCTTTAATCTCCCCCTCCACATACTAAATTCACTGTCTACATGTTAATCCATTGCTCCATGCTCACAATTGTAATTAACAAATGTGCAGTGCAACTGACTCAGATAGAGATCGTGGGGAGAAGAGGGAGGGAGAGAGGTGGACAGATGGATGAGTGACATTTGCTAAATGTACAAAGGATGGGATTTAATGGATGGTACAGAGAAGTGTGAGAGTTTTAATGACGTAAATAGCAGTAACAAAGATAAGCCATTTCTTTTTTGTTAAATTAGTGGATGTTGTGATTACAGCGCTCATTGCCTTTTATATTTAGTTTTACAATATCATATTACAATGATGCTTTAGTGGTTCCATGCCTCTATGTAATGGAATTCACTGTATTGAATTACAGCTCTGTTGTTGCTCTACTGTATATTTACTCAAGAGAGTGTAATGCTGTTGCCCCATTTGACACGAACACAAGACTTCAGGTGTAATTTCAGTCATTGATCTGGGAAATATTTTTACATGTTTAAAACAGTTGATAAAACATGTTTGGGCATAAAACAGGCTGTGGACAAACAAAAATAGTTCCAAGAAAAAGTCATTATACATTAGATTATCATATCCAAATTTAATGTACAGGTATTTATCCCAAACGAAATCTTCTCAGGGGATGTTTCAAATTAGTACGACAGAAATTATTTAGTGGAAGACAAGGTGTCTTTGTGCAGAATTGTGCAGAAGAATACTACACAAAACCATATCCATGTCACCAGCATAACATTTCACTAAGTGCATGGTTTAATAATAAAAAAAGACTTGAATCATCATGAAAGTGTCAGATTATTATTTAGGATTATCCGCTTTATTTATCTCAGTTGCTACTGTTAAGTCACAACTTGTTCAAGTAAAGAATGAGAACAATTCTTCAGTGATGCATGTCTGACCACCTTGAAATGTGTTAAGTAATTCAGTGTTTCAAAATAAAACTTCGCAACTTATTTTAGGAAAAAGAAACATGAATATCACCCGTTAAGTCTCCGTGCCTCCGTCCTCATTCATTTCCAGTGATTATTCACTACAGCTGTTACTCACATTAATTGTTCCTGTCTCTTCAGACTGTTTCCATTCCATCCTACGTTTCAATCATGTCATGTCATGAACTGCTGCTTTCCATCTTGCCCTCTGTTTTCAGTGAATTTAGAATTTTTACCTCCGCCAAGGAGGTAATGTTTTTGCTGACGTTTATCTATTTGTCGTCTGTCTGTGTTCAAGATAATTCAAGAAGTTATGGATGGATTTTTAAGTGAAATTTTCAGAAGTTGTGAGAAATGTGAAAAGAAAGAATTGATTTCATTTTGGGTGTGATCCGGAAGAAATCCTGGATTCTGGATCACTTTCAAATTTTCGATAACATTGCGGTCGATGGGGCCGAAAATTTTGTTTCTCAATATCTCCGTTAATTATTCCCCAAAACTCATGAAATTTGACTTCTGGATTGACAATGGAAACCTCTATCAAATTTCAAAGGCTGATCTGGATCTGATCCAGGATGCAGATTTTATTGCAATCTGTAAATTGCTATATGGGAGAACTGTTGTGCTTGGTGGAGGTCTGCGCTCTCCGAGTGCTTTTCTAGTTATTTTTTTTCCTCATTTCAATTTTTTTTTCCTGCCCTTCCAGGCTCTATGAGGGGAAAGAGCAGACTGAGTTCGAGGATTCACTGAGGAGGCTTTTTGAGTCCATCAACAACTTGATGAGAACAGACTACACCACCACGCTTCTGCTCAGGGTAAGCACGTAGACACACCTTGCATCCACACTTCCCCAACAAGAACTTTTTACCATTCTTGTCACATTCTTCTCATCTTTATCCTTCTCACCCTTTCTCTGCTTCTTGTTTTTGTATAATGTCTGTCTGGCGTTGCCTCCTCTTCTCATCATGTTTCCACTTCTTTTATCTGATTCTGATTACATCTGTATTCTGATGCTTCATGTCTTCCTCTTACAGTCACAAGTTAAACTGACACTTAGTCAAACAGATCCGGTAAGAAAAAGTTACAGAGGAGCAGTCATGGATAAAAATGAAGTGGATCCTTTTTTTCTACATGTGAAATAAATAACCTGTTCTTCATGCCAAAGTCACCTTCCGTTTGGGTTTTTAAAGCAGCACTTTGAACAGTGTTTTATTTGTTATGTGTGTGTGTCATCAGGTTGCTGCACTGAAGTACCTGCCAACAGTCCTGCATGATGTTGAGAAAGTATTTGATGCCAAACTCCTCAGGTACATCTATCCTTAAAAACAAAAACACACAGACACAAACAGTGTTACCCTATCTTTGGTGTTATTCAGGTGCAATTGACAGAGGTGACATTTAGGTGCTCCAACTTGAAATTTTCCTCCTGTCTTTGTTCAGTGACCCCCGCTCTCCTCCCTCCCACACATTCCACAGTAGTTGAGCCTAACTTCCTTTAGCAGGTGATAAAGAAATCTCTCACATCCACTCTGCCGCTCATCAAAGTGTCCCTGAGTGAAATGACAATTTCACCAAAACCATGAAACAAAAGCCGTTCAACTCTTCTATGTCTTATTCTCAAACTCCTAAGAGCAAAAATAACATGGGATAGGCCATTTAACCTCTCCTCGACCCTAGAAACAAACAGTAAGTGTTCTTTTTCGTCTGGGAAATTACAAGGGTGCACATATTTCTTCAGTTTCTTCTTATCTTTTTATTACGAATTGCACATTTTAAGAAATTCTTTATTTATTCTTAGTCTTCTTGAAGCCCCATAACCAAATATACAATTTAGGATATCAGTTGTCTTGCAATGATGTTATTACTTGAAAGCAATAAGAATCTAATTGATGTTTTCTTGACTGGTAGCATTTAAGGTTCAAGCTCTTTGTTTTCTATAATATCTCTTTTCTGCTACCTCTGTCTGTTTTGGTGTCTGCATTTAAGTGTTCATGTAGTGCATCTGACTCTTCCCTCCCTTCATGCATTTTAACACCTCACTCAAAGACGCACGTTTGTGCATGGACGCTGAGGGGTAGAGGTAAATGTAAGAGAATGTATATTCATATTCTGTCTTCTGTCATTCATTTTCTCATTCTCTCCCTTCTACACATATGCACTCGCCCCTCATTGTCTCCACACTTCTTTCCTCACTTATACACAAACCTATCTGAAGCATCTGAACTTGAAAGTAAGGTCCCTGCTGCATTCTTGATAAGAATTGCCCTGAGCTCTTTCCCCAAGCAAGCCACGAGAATTACAATCACAGTGCAGGAGGTGGACATCAAAGCTTTCTCATCTCCTATACAGTTACATTCTGACACTTACCGTAAACTCACCTGTAGTTTTATCCGTGCAGTGATACTAACAAAGATTTTGTCAGCTGCGGATGTGTTTTATTGCCTCTGTCCTTGCCTGTCTATAGATTACAGCATGACATTTTGGATTTTAATTAGAGTGAGCTCAGATGATTAGTGGGCTGATAAGTCTGTACTGATCCTCTATGCCCTGGCGTATCCCCATGTCAGCTTATGCACAGCAAAAGCACACAAATCTTTTTTGTTATGTTTTTTTTTTGGAGAAGAGGGTGTGCATTTCAGTATTTTATGCCGTTAACGAAGGTGCTACTGGCCTGTGTGGGATAATATGAGGAGACAGAGACAAAGTGAGATACAGACAAAACTGGAGACAGAGGGTTTGCCATGCTTGAGCATTTAATCTTTCTCAGTGGCATGAAAGCTTGCAACCAGCCTGTTTAATTATTCTGAAATTGAATTTGGGGTGGAGGAAAAGTCAAATCTGTGTCTTCATTTCAGTGTGTAGCCTTTGGCTCATTTGTTTCCATGCAGCATAGACTGTTCAACTCAGGTTTTCAGTTTTGTACAAGTATTTCTTTAGCGACTGCATATTCTTTAACCTGAAAGGTGGAACGTGTAAAGCTGGATGCAACAGTAGATGCTCGTGGTTTGGTTTTTTAAGTATTTACTTTGATTAGTTACAAGAGACCAAGTTTGTTGCTAAGAGCAGAAAATGAAAAAAGACAGCAAAACTTTATTATTCATCCCGCTAACTCTAGTTTTTCCCTCTACAGTCAGTTGCTGCATGACTTTTATTCCTGCATTCCACCTGAGAAACTTCAGAAACAGAAGGTGGCCTCCATGACTGAAATAGTCAGCAGCCAGCTTTTCCAGAGACGAGGTATGTCTTTTATTAATCTCTTTATTTATTTTTCAAATCCCAGTTACAGGCCTCAACACTGAATTACTAAACAAAAGTTAACTTAGCAGTTTAGCAGAGTATTGAACAACTGCCAGCTCATGTCATGTGAAGTGCCACAAAACCCCATCCATCATGAGTTTCTTCTCACATATGGACAGAGATTACATCAAAATATCTGTTAAACACTGAGCAATTCAAGTAGACTGGACAGATGACTGCTTCAACTCTGCTTTATAACCAGTGAGGACAATCTTTGATCTGAAAGCTTTATCTTAGTAATAGTGAAGAGGGTTATGTTTCAATTTCTTTTGTGACAATGCAGTCAAGTATTGTGTAAAAAAAAAAAAAAAAAAGTAATATATATATATATATATATATATATATATATATATATATATATATATATATATATATATATATATATATATATATATATAAAAATTAGGGCTGGGCAACAATTAAAATTTTTAATCGCATTATTTCCCTGATTAATAATGCATTCAAAAGTAGTGTAAAATGCACTTTTATTTAAATGTTCTCCTGCCATATGAACTAAAGTGCCATAACATTTGTTGTCCAAACACTTTTAACATCAACAAAAACAGTGTAACAGTGTAAATCGCATCTTTTAAAAAAAAAAAAAAAAAAAAAAAAAAAAAAAAAAAAAAAAAAAAATAATATATATATATATATAATATATATATATATATATATATATATATATATATATATGTTCTTCACTGCAATAACCATGCTCATTTACATGAAATCAACTTTTCTTTATGTATGAATTAACTAAGCTTTAACTGATACATAATCTTAAACTTTTTGTACAAGAACAAGCTTAACTGAAAAGTTTAACAAGAATAGTTAAGAATAGCTTTTCTTTCGAATCACATCAGACCGCTTTCCCTCAGGATGCTATTTTATAAATCACGAATATAAATATGTAATGTTGATGTGATAACATACAATTTCACTGGCAGTAGGTTCCTCCACAGCCTCCTTACAATCAGTGCAATAGGTCCTGATCAGATAGCATCTTATTACAATCACTCCAAGTATCTCTGATTAATGCACTCCTTCCATTGATGGTAAAGGTCAATTTAAATTACTCCTGCTGAGATTAAATCATCCTGGGATTAAAATAACTCACCTAAACAGATATTTGTTACTCCTCTGTAGTATCTGATCTTTTACTCTCTTTTTTCTTTTTTTTTGACTTTCTCCACCCAAACTGAAAATTGTGTTAGAACGTAAGTTCTCAATCGTAAGAAAAAGAATGGCTGTCAGCCACATTGTCACAGGTAATACTTGCCATCTGCTCAAAGAGAGCAAGTAATAGTATCCAGTGTTTATGGAAGGCGGAAGAGGAAGCGTTTTTTAAGGAGTTTCGCTGTCCTTGATGTGTCACTTTTCACATCACATCTGATGTATTCGGAAATTATTTTAATAGATTTTGTAAGATTGTCATGTCTTTATAGGGTACTTCACATCAGTGATCACACAACCCACCTCCTGTCCTCCTTTTAGCCTTATTATGTGTTTTCAATTTGCTTATAATGTGCTGATAAGTGGTTCCCTCCCACGGAAAGGTCCATTAAGTAAGGTACTGGAGTGTTATAATAGTGATAACATATAATACGATGCTGTATATATGATAAGTGAGCCCATAATCCAAATTCTGCAGCAGACTTTCACTGGTTGCTGTAGATTAAATTTGAGTTCAAGCAGAAATCAATCTGTGTGGGTGTTGAAAATTTAGTCACATGCACAGAAAAACAACCTATTTCATACTCAACCATTAAATGCTTAAATATTTGCATGCCTTTGTTTCAGAGAGCTGATGGACTCTATCTTGGTGTAAGCATCCTAGTGTTTGTGCAGTGATCCATTCTAAATGAGCATGAGTGCTGCTTTCAGTGGTGTATTTTTGGCCAGTCAGTTACTGCTACCTGATTCTGTAGCTAAGGATATGGATTTAGGATATGGTTGTTTTTGATATTGATCGTGCTTCAGATGACTGATTCTCCTGGGGTTTGGCCTTTTGGTTTGCTGTCAAAATTCTCAGAGTCACACTCTGTCACTGGAAATGGAGGGAGAGAGAAAAGAAAGATAGAGCTGGAAACAGAAGTAAAAAAAAAAAAAAATTTGCATCCAGTTGAGCATCGAACCAAAACAATGTATATCAGTTTATGATATCTGTTCAGATGAGGACTGAGACGATGATGCAGACAGACCTGGAAGAAAAGATGAAAAAATAAAGCAAGCAAGAGAAAGGTGAAGAAAATGGTTTGTCAAAGATGGATTTTAAAAGAGAAGTTAATTGTGATTCCAGGGGTAACGTGATAGTAAGCGATGGACCAAACGGAAAAATGGTACAAACATGCCAATAATGGATGACTCATGAATGTGTAAAATTTGGTTCATGTTGGTTCAGATATAATTAAAAACTGAGTCCTGTTTACAGTCAATCTATCAGCAAATCTCCAAGTTGCTGGTCAGCAGCACCTGGCTACTCCTCAGCTTTCCTCTCCTCCATACTCTAGCACAAGCTTTTTGTTTTTTCTTCTTGTATACTTCAGCTCATTTTATCTCAATCCCTATTTCTCCAAATGAGGGTTGACAACACTCTAATTAAGATTCGTTTTAGTATTGGGATGCTAATCATAGTGCTTGTATGCTGGGGTATCATTTAAACTGCAGGCTGAATGTATGCAGTGAGAAAAATTACATATTTATAGTGGTAAATGGTCCCGGTGTCCTATCACTGAATTGTAATTTATATTTAAGAACCCTGTCTGTGTGTTCACCTGTCTGTCTGTCTGCCTGCCTGTCTGTCTGTCTGTCTGTTTATTTAAGATGATCTGGCAAGCTCACACTTCTGGGAAAATGTCAAGCTACTGATGGGATTTCAATACAGGAACATTCAGATGATGGAAGGGAGTGACTGTGTGTGTATGTGTGCATGTGGATCAGTGTGACGCTGGAGAATAGCTGCTTATTCAAAACTGGAAATGTGGGACTGAATACTCCTAAAATAATTGATATTTATAATATAGTATAAGTTTATATGTATATGTCAATTTTAGGGCTGGGCAAGTTAACACGTTATTATCGTGTTAACTCGTTACAGTGATCCCTTAGTTTTTGCGGTTAATGGGGACCGGCGTCCCCCCGCGACAATCAAAATCCGCGAACTGGAGCCGGAGCCCCCCGAGCTTAGATAATGTGTTTAAAATATGTTTAAACACCGCAAAAAAGTAGCGAGGTACTGCAGCAAAACAAGGCGAAGGCTCAACTATGGTCTTTCGGTGGTCTTTCTGCACAACATCCTGTGATTCTTGGGTGATGCATCTCGGCCAATCAGGGCACAGATTCTAGAGTGCTAGGCCGTCTGCATTTCTCATCTTGCTTACAGGAGGCTGTGAGTCATCGTTTGATGTTTCGCTGGCAGCTGCAGCGTCTCGTCTGCTGTGGGGTGGATTTTCGCAGAATTTCAGCGATTTAAAAAAAAATTTTTTATTATAATATATTTCTGAAAAAAAATCTGCGAATAACTAAAACCGTGGAACTCAAACTGCAAAGTGGCAAGGGATCACTGTAATCTGTTAATGCCGGCTGCGGAACCAGAAGAGAATTGGAGGTTAACATGCAGAAAAGCTAAAACGGACATGGAGAGCAGTAAAAACTCTGTGTACTTTACAGATTGGGTAGCAACTCAGGAAGCAATTTTAACAGTTCAGTCTGAAAAAAATTTCTAGATTGCAACAAAACTGTTAATTTACAAAAGTCATTCCTCCATTTATCATCACATTTGCTCCATGTGTTCACTGTCCTGCTATTCTCTAAATGGTTACTTCAGTGCGGCTCCATCTAGTGGCACAGATGTGTAACGACAACAGAAAGTCTATTCCTTTATTTTAAAACGACCCCCATTTTTGAGAATATGACTTCTAGATTAAAATATCGTCCCATATTCGTGCCAATACGGTAGTTTGATCAAGGAATTATTCAACAGCAGATGGGTGTGCTGCAATGCTGGAAATGAGAGTCAGAAGATTCTGTGCTCGTCATGATCTGCGGAGAAAAAGACTGATGTCAGACACAGAGCTGGAGAGCGCTTTGGTTCATCTATATATGAGCTGAATTTTCATTTGATTTCCACAATATTGCAAATATTATAGTATGTGATTCCAGCACTGTCATGCTACCTGAACTGCTGCACAAAGCCATTTCAGGGTCACATATACTGGACAATTAAATATATATATATATATTAAAAAAAAAAATTAAAATTGAAATATAAAATAATAGGCATTTTTTTGTGTGTTAGATTAAAAAACAAAATAAAAAGTAACTTTTTAATTTTTTGATTTTTTTGATTGACAAGTGAAAATGGAAAAAAAAAAACAAATGATACACAGATAATTAAGGATTGATCAAGTTACAGAACTTTTACATGGACATTTTCATTTTAAAGCTCTCCCAGACAGTGGATTCGACAGAAACAAGGTTATTTGTAACCACTGACAAGTTGAACTCTCCGTTAAAAGTTTCTGCTGTTTCCTCAGAAATTGCCTGTTTTAATGTTCTGATTGGGCTCAGGATTTTGTTGGTAGACTTTTTCAATTTTTATAAAAAGAAGATGACATTAATGCCCTGGCTGTGGCAATAAGCTTTATTTTATTTGACATTTTTTTAAGATGAGATTTACACTAAATATGTGTTACTGACAAGTGCTGATGTTAAAAGTGTTCATAGTTCATAGTTCATATGGCAGCAGAACATTTAGATAAAAGTGCACTTTACACTACCTTTGAATTGATTATTTGATTTTGCATATACAATGCCATTAATCGTGATTAAAAATTTTAATTATTGCCCAGCCCCAGTCATTTTCTAATTCATAAAAGCAATCACAATACTGCAGAAAATAGGTTTGTTGAAGTACCATATTTTCAGTTTCTTTAAACCATTCCTCATTTTTTGCTATCCACACTCCTCCTCATACTACTTTGACACCATTTTTCTGCAGAAACACACAAACTCAAGCTTTAGTGAGAACTAATATTTGCAGAACTTTGGTTATGAATTAATCTACTCCTTCCTGAAACAAATGTGACTGAACAGATGTGAAAAAAAGAGCACACTGTGTTTATTCTGAAGTTTTACATACAAGGACTGGGTTCTTACTAGGTCTTAAAATGAGGTTAATACAACCTGAGATTCTAAACAACACATACTGTATTACCCTGGTCATTATTTATATCCAGTGATGAGCCATGTAGATCAGAACTGGACCTTCTCCAGCCATACATGTCATACTTTTTATAGGGTTTTTTTTTTTTTTTTTTTTACATTGGAGGTAATTTAGAAGGTCAACTGCAAACATAAAAATGAACAATATGGACTGATGGACTGGCGACCTGTCCAGGGTGGACCCCTGCCTTTCGCCAGTTGACGGCTGGGATAGGCTCCAGCAGATCCTCGTGACCCTTCAGAGGATAAAACGGGTATAGATAATGGATAGATGGATGGACTGATGGAGCTCCTGTTATAAAGGAATCAGGGAGTTTTCTATAATAATGTTGATTATCTTAAAGAAGGCACCAATAGCTACTTCATGACAATATCACTTCCACCTGTCACCATTTTCAATGTCACTGAAAAAAAAAAAGAAATGTAAAATATGATTGTTTGATCAAATGAGCTACACTTCTGCTCTCTCTTCATTTTTATAATACGGGATTTCTGTCAAGGATATAAATAACCTGGATAAAGGAACATTTCTTTGAGACTCAGTAGAAAAATATATACTTTTTATTTATGTTTTTCTTTTTTTTCTCAGTATAAAACCACACTGATGCGTGAGACACACTGTGTGTGGGCAGAAAAGAACAAAATGAAGTTCGAGTAACATTCAGTACATTTAAATGGGCAATTATACTCTGAATATTAAACTAACATGTTACTCACAACTTTTATCCAATTAAGGTCCTAATCGAAGTAAGCAATGATTTCACTGAGATGTAGAGGATGTCATTTAGGCCTAAATGCTTGATCACAATATAAGATCCTGTTGCAGTTTTTGCAATCTGACACCAAATAGCCCACACAGACAGTACCTGTGAAATGTTTAAGAATTACAACCAGTGGGACAAAACACTGAAAACAGTAAGGCAAGGCAAGTTTATTTGTATATCACATTTCATGTACAAAACAATTCAAAGTGCTTTACATAAAACATTAAAAGCATCATGATCATGATACATGATACATGATATCATAATGCTGATGAGGTCGTGCTTGGTGCTGGGACTTTTGTATTTCACCTCTTATTTAGGAATGCTCATCTGACTTAGGCAACATAAACACTGCTGAGATTAAGGGTCTTGGCAAGTGCATAGTTTATCCAGAGCCATACAATGTGCATGTGCACATGCTGTCATGCATGCACTGATGTGTGCGATGTGTGACGTGTCCATCCAGTCATATGGGTTAATCTGGTTTTGAGACTAAATTAAATTTACAAGGCGCATTATGGATCAATTTAGGCAAATTATTGTTCCATCAGGAAATCACTGTGACAGATTGAGATCAACTCTGATGAGGGGAGGAACGAATGAGAGATCATGAAGAGCTAGAACAGAGATAGAGGGATGAGGCTGTCATTTTCTGTCTTCTTAATTCACAAACATATAGTCAAATTCAGTGAACCAAATCTGCATTTTTTTCAGCATTGCTTCTATTTCCCCTAGTTTATTCATGCCATCCGTCCTGTTGTATATATATCAAGCAGATATCTCAAGCAAACCCCATATGGTGTAGCATAATGCTCTTATGAAACAAAAAGCATACAAAAGGGCCAGGAATAACCCATAATATAGAAGCAGCTGCAAAGTATATGCTTAGTATATATTTCATCATCTTATTATATTAGTCTATGTAAATGGAAGCAATCTCATTCCTTTACTGCTGCACATTATAGAGTGTTGTTGACATTATTCACACACATATCTGCATTTCTCTGATGTGATTATTTAACAGAGGCATGCCTGTGCTTGATGAATATGGATGAGTGATGCACAGTACAGTTAATATTATCAGCCTTTAATCAGTGCTGAGTGATCATTGTTGTCCCCACATTCTCAACCAATCAGCATTAGTGACCTGGAACTGTGAAGGTCCCAGGTATAATGACACTGAATGAGCTTTAGCAACTCTGGCTTTTAGAGTGGTTTAGATGAGAAACATGTAAGCAAACAGGATCTGGCTGTGAGAATAAATATAACTTTTTTGCTACTGGTGATTAAAGGAAAGGCAAGGCTGTGTCTATGGTGTGTTATATGTTATATGTAGTGCATTTTTGTTCCTAACTATTCTCAATAAAACTGCTTGAGCAAGAATTTCAAATCTATCTGTCAGAATCTGAAACAGAGTTAGAATCCCTCTTGGGGAAATTTGATTTGTTACAGGCGTATCAATCCAATGAGTTTGTGGAAATCAGTGGTGTAATAACACTAAATAATAACAGTAGTGCAGTGGAGTTAACAGGGGTGCAACAAGTCAGGCAAATATAGTGGTCTGTTAGCTTTACTGCAGTGTGCACCAGGATGCTTGTTGGTCACATCTGTTGCTACACAGACATTGTAAGAGAACAACATTTAAATCAAACAGTAGGATATATGTTTGTTCTGTTCCACTTTGGTGCTTATAAACTGATATACCTTAAGCAACTTTTACCTAGCAGTTACATTATGAAGACATACATGAGATACCCTCTTTATTCTGCCACCACTCACCAGTCGTGTATTCCCAGTAATCCTATAGGTACAGTATTTCCTCCTTAGTGTGATTTCAAAAGATTTATGTTGTTCCATAAGCTTAACACAGTCCCTTTCCTCTACTTCTGGATGCACAGTCAACGACAAGTCCCTAATGTCTCTGGAAACTGACTGCCTTATTCAGTCAGTGCTGAATGCAACACACCATTAAAAAAACTGTTGTCTACCTGATTGTTCCTGTGGGGCACACACAGCTGTCTTGGTCTCTGTTCCCCCTCTGGCTAATGGAGTTTGTGGTGTTACTGCAGCTCTCAGATAGGGCTTCTGGATGCTCCTCCATGTTCATAAGCATGACAGGAGG
This sequence comes from Hirundichthys speculiger, assembly GCA_018398805.1. Lineage (NCBI taxonomy): Eukaryota > Metazoa > Chordata > Actinopteri > Beloniformes > Exocoetidae > Hirundichthys > Hirundichthys speculiger. The sequence continues at coordinate 404,285 of JAGFBZ010001331.1, read as the reverse complement.
GATCGCTGAGCAGCTCGTGCCCCATTTCAGGTGACAAAGCTCAAAACAGGGCCTGTCCAGCTGGTCTATGCCACTGACCACTGTGGCTGAAAGTTCAGTGTGTTTTTTTTTTTTTTTCTTTTTAACTTTTTTCACTGCGTCTTTTTTTTCCCAACTAAATACCGCTGTCAGATGGCCTGCCAGGCTGTGTCTCATGAAGTTTGCAGCCATCCTCGTGATCCCATTGCGCCATCCTGCAATGCCAATTCACAAGACACTCAGACCTTCCCAAGGCATTGCAGCCATGGAATGTGTGCATTCACACAGCGCAGCAGGGTGGAAAAGAGGTGCTACAGAGACTATAGGTTATATGCCTGCTATTGTCTTCCTTTATTTCTCTCTGTTACATCTTTACATTACAGTTGATTTCATATCCCGCCTTACTATACTACAAACACCCATAAAGTGTGACAGTCAGAGCTATGGAGAATTTTCAGTGTAAAAGGGTCCTAAGCAGTATCATGTGTGGATATATTTCTGTTACAGTATTTGACAGCAGAAGGGCCATCTGCCACATGAGATTTTTAAATGTTGTTCAGGCTGACCCAAAATAGCTGCACTTATTGTAGAGCTTAGGCTTGATAGGTTTAGAAGGTTAATGAAAGTGAGAGAGGTAGTGCCTGCCATTCACTCTCTGTAGAGACTGCTGCAGCTTGGGAGGTTGTGAATGGACAAAACGGGGGATGGATGAGAGTAATGGAGTAAAGTGAAAGGGATTTAATCATTTTGGTAAATGCCTCTGTCTAACACCCTCCCTCCATCTCATTTATATTCTGATGCCTTTGCCTGTGAGGTGATCTCAGCTGAAACTGAATACAGAACAGGACAGAAGAGGGGATAGTTGTACGAACAGCCATACCCATAATTCATTATGTACTGGTGTGAGGATGTGTTACTATGTAGCAATTGGAGGTATCTGGCATAGCAGCATGTTTTTTGTTGGTAGCTGTCTTTCTACTGTACTAAGAAATCAATTGCTCAGGTTGCAGCAATGTGTGATTTCTGCTTAAAGCCTTACCGTCTCCATTTGGATGCTAAATATTGTGCAGCAGAAGTCATAGCAGTTACAGTGGACAGACTGGAGATATTATATGAAGTATAACGTCAACAGAGGTTCACAGCTGGAGCATGGGTTCCTGCCCGGTCATCAGTCTGAACACGGACAAAGCTGGATTTAAAAATAAAGATCAGATTTAAGCTTAATTTAAGCCAGCAGCTTTGTGAGATATTAATGGGAATAAATCTGCTTCTCTGTAAAACTATAGTGTTGGTTGATCAAAAGCCATTCATTTGTTATTTATTTACTTGCATTAAATTGATCAGATTATTAGTGAAAATGATGATAACAGCAAAGTAATTGGTCTTCTTAGTCAATGGTTAAGGAAGATGGATCATAGGTGAAACACAAATTGGTGGTGCCAATTAGAGAGAGAGTGATAGAGGGGAATAAAACAGGTGAATACAAAAATAATTCACACGGTTCAGAACACAAGATAAAGTGAATGAAAGATGAATTTGAAAAGCATGCAAGGAGTTATTAGAAGACAATGAATAGTCTTCATTTAACCAACCTTAGTTTGTGTCACACACCCAGTCCTGCCTGAATTAATGAGCCAAAACAAGCCATGCTTCATGTTATAGACTTATACTTTAATTTTGTTATTTGTGTAAATGCAAATACTGTATTCATAGAGAAAATAAGATAAAATAAATAACTTGAAGAATATCTGTTCAATTTAAGAAGCCATCCTTTTTAAGTGGTTGAGTTTACTTTGGTTACTCTCAAGACTTATCCACATCACACTGAAAATAAAAATGTGCTCTCAAGCATCATTGCCACTTTATATTACAATCATCCACTCATGCACACTTAATTTTATTCTGCTGTTTCTCTAAAAATATATTGTCCCTTCTAACTACTTCAAGCCATCTTTTGTGCTTTTACAAATCATGCATGTATAATACATGTGGACAGAAAAGTGCAGAGTAAATATAAGCAGAGAAAATTCACAAGTAATATTTAAAATGCGTTTTAAAAATGGAGCATTGAGGGAAAGGGAGGTATACAAATAAAATTGAAGGGAGAGTGTATGATGAAAAATACCCATATGACATGAGTCTGTATCATCAGCAAGGAAAAAGAAAGTTGGCATGGTCCCAGTCTCCTTTCAACTCACAAGATTTACTTGTTGTTGCACCTCCAAACGTCCTTATTATCATCTTTTCTATCACTCTATCTTCCGAACAGCAGAAGGGCACAATGAAAGGAGAGAAGAAAAGAAATGGAGAGATGGAGAGGAAAAATGGATTTACATAGATCGGAGAAACCAAGATTGCATCTCATTATCATGTGCTGTACTTTATTGTGTTTGACTGTCATTGAAAAAAAAATGGAACAGCGAAGGGATGAGCTGCTGAGCCATCAAAGCTGCTCTCTGCACGACTGCATGCCAACGATGGTGGCTGTCTGCTCTCACAAACTTGGTAACCAAAACACATAACCACATTTTCACTCAGGCACTCAGAGTCAAGTACTTACACATCAAATGACAGCTAAGCACTGTATCAGACACAAGAAAAGATTTAGACTGAGGCATACAGCAGACACAGTCATGTATAAACAAATATAAACCGTGATTATAGAAAAAACAAACAAACAAAACAACAAAAAGTTCTTACAGAAGAGTTGAATATAGATGAGATCCTAAGACTCTGCTAGTATGTTCTCTTACTATGTTTCATGTTGTACATCAGCAGCTTTGTGTGAATTCAGCAGCAGAAAAAAGTATGTGAACATTTGGGAAATTACTGGCTTTCTGTGTTAATTAAATATTAAATGTCATCTGAATTTCATCTAAGTCACAATTATAGACAAACACAATGTGCTTAATGTGATATATTGTGTCTTTCTTGAACATACATAATGAATAATTAAAAAGTAAGTAAACCCCCAAATTAATTACTCAAACAAAGCCCAATTAGAGCCAGTAGTTTGCAGGAATTAATGAAATGACTTTGGAGGTGGTCTTGAGAGCTACTTTTATTGATAAGACACTCAGACATTTTAAGGTTGTTGTTCACAAGAAGCATCTGAATCGTGCTCATTAAAAGGAGATCTCTGGAGACACACGCTCAAGAGTAGCTGACTGGCATCATCCTACTAGAAAGAGAAACAAATAATAATAATAAAGTGTTCAGGCAATATATCACTCCACAGTTTGACAAATTGTCTACTCTTCCTAGAAGTAGGCATCTAGCCAAGATATCTCCAGAAGCACAACAGTCCTCAGTGAGGTAAAGAAGAACCCATGAGTAACAACCAAGGGCTCGATGACATCACTGGAATTGGCAAACATCATTTTCATGGGGAAGAAACAACTACTCAGCTACAAAAAAAAAAAAAATGAGGAAACATTTTATGGATTGGTGATACAAAAGTTGCATTCTTCAGAAAAAAATACTATGTATGTACATTTCCGTTATGTATGGTGTAAAAAGAGCACAGCACACTGACATGAAAACACCATCCCAATGGTGAAGTATGGCGGAGGGTATTACAATATTGCTTGCTTCACTGCCTTAGGTCCTGCACTACTTGCTGTCATTGAGGGGTCATTCTACTGCTCAAGTTTACCAAAAATATCCTACACAGAATGGTTCCGGGAAAAAGAAAATCTGCCTTTTTGAGTGTCCCAGTCAGAGGGCAGACCTTCTCCCCATAGGAATAATGTAGAATGACCCCAAGAAGGTCGTTCATACAAGGTAACAAACAAATTAAGTGGTTCTGTAAAGAGGAATGGTCCGAAACCTCACAAATGCTGTGCAGGTCCGATCTAGTGGTTCTGAAAATGCTCACAAGTCATAGCTGCCAAAGGAGATTTGAGTAGTTATTACCTCCAAATGCTTACTTCTTTCACCAGCACTAAAAGATCAGATAATGGTTTATTACTAATTAATGCAGAAAACCAGTTAACAGAAGGGTTCACATACTTTTAATGCCACTCTACATTAGTGTGTTAGTACAAATACAAATGTTTTGGTGAAGGCTGAAAAGAATTAAAATTCATTTCAGAGTGTTGCAAGACCTTGATTTCTGCTTAAATGTCTATACCTGTTGGCAAAGCACAGCTAATTAGATTCATTGCGTTGCTGCACCAAAGGCAATAACACATAACATGTAAATCACACAGGCAACAGGAATGTAGAAGCAAAAGTCAGAGGTATTTTTTTCCCAGTCAAAGTTTCTTTACAATTCTTCTATATCTGATTATATAAGAAAAATTCTGCATTTGTGTAAATTTCATCATTCTATCTGTGTCTCTGCTGCCTTTTGCAGCATTTATCCTGCCCTGACTCCTTTGAAACTGCCCCTCTCGCCCTAAGTTGAGCCTTTCTTGGAGCATCTCTTTTTAGCCTGCTCTGCTACAAAGTGGCTGCCAGCAGGCGTCTGCAAAAATGGTTTAACTTTATAGGATTAGGGGTTAAACTCTGCCAATCCTGATGAAGGATACAAAATTGCCTAAAAGAAAACTCTGTCTGAAATACCCAAACCAGAGCAGATGTAATCTCAGAGCACACATTGTACTTTTTTTCAACATAAAAAATAAGTATGATACTGCTTCCGAGTAAAGTGAAAATGCTTTTAAAAAGTTACATGCTAAGGACAGTTTGTCTTTTATTTATCTTCATTTGACTTCCTCTCATTGCCATAAGTACATGCACATGCAGTTTTCCAAGTTACTATGCTGGTAAAGATTTTCTAGCTTTTTTAAAATGTTGAATGTTGAACTTCTGAGAATTGAGGGTGTTTCATTCACTTCTGCCTTTTGTAAATCTAAACGAATCTTATGATACTGAGATCAGGATTCTGTGGGGGCCAGTCCGTCTGCTGCAGAAGTCCTCGTTCTCCTCTTCACTGAAATTAGCTTTTTAAACTAAATGGAGGAAAGTTTGGGGTTGTTGTTATGCTGTGGAATTCAGTCGGTAGAGATCAGACACCACCTGATGGCATTGCAAGAGGGAGGACAGTACCTCAAACACTGTACCGCGCAGTACTGGTACAATACCGGTAATTTGGTGCAAATAAAGCTGAGATATTAGCATAGGAGGGCAAAATTAATCTGACACACTGTGCTGCAGAAGCAGAATTATGATGGACGGAGAAACACTGAAGGAATAGCAAGGGAATGCAAACAAAGAGAACAGAGGACCAGTACGCATGAACACAGTAACTCATTTCCACTGTACTCTGAAGTGGGGCCCATTTCTCAGGATGCAGCAACATATTGTTTCTGTGAGTGTTTAAACCTATAATGATCTCCTTTGGGAGGCTGGGCTGTTGCACAGCAGCAGTGATAACATTTCCACTGGATAGAAGCACTGAACCCCCCCCCCCCCCCCCCCCCCCCCCCAAAATATTAATTATATATATCACGGAATATTGTTATAATTAGGGCTGTGCCGATACACTTTTGTGCCGATTCGATTCTCCTACGATTTTTGGGTCCCGATTCGATTTATATTGCGATTCTGATTAAACAAGTATTACATTTTGATTTTACCAAGTATTGCAATTTTTATATTTCAATTATTGAAATATAAAAATCATATAATAATAATATTAATTATTATATTTATTATATGTTATTATTGATTATTATATATAATATTATAATAATATATTCTTCTTATTATTCTTCTTCTTCTTCTTCTTATTATTATTATATTATTTTAAGTATGAAATATGAATAAAAATATAAAGATTAAATAAGTTTTAATATTTTTTAAAAAATGCGCAATTTCTGTAGTTTAGAGCAGAGGTCTTCAACCCTGGTCCTCAAGGAACCCTATCCAGCAGGTTTTAGATGTTTCCCCTTCTTCTTCACACCGTGATACAAGTGGCTGTGTCATCAACAGACTTTGAGGACACTTGATAATGACCATTAATTAAAATCAGGTGTGTTGAAGCTGGGAAACCTCTAAAACCTGCTGGATATGGTGCCTCGAGGACCAGGGTTGAAGACCTCTGGTTTAGAGGTCTTCACGGGTCCACTTTCATGGACCCGACCCCGAATGGAGCCGTGAAAATTCGACCCGAAACCGACCCGACCCGAGCTATTATCATAAGTTCGGGAGTCCAAACCTGAACGGACCCGCAATATTTGGACCCGTAACCGACCCGACTCGAGTCTTTAGTTTCCGACCACGAACTGAACTGAGTTACCCGAATAGAACCGAGACAATACAGCCCATAGTTGCTAATTTTAAAAGTTGTCTAGCGTTGAATAAAACTTGATTTTCTTACCTAAAGTTGTCTTCTTCTACCGGTTCAGTTGCTCCATAGGCTACGTGATGGAAACGACAATAAATCCACGTCGTTATTTTTTCAGTTTTCAGATACAGATGCTAATGGTAGCAACTGCTAACATAACATAATAGCCTACACCGGTCAGGACGTGTTGTGAATATGTTCTCATGCAGCGTTGTCATGTTGGCGATCCGTTGTGCTTTACAGCTGCCGGTAAACAAACCGGTAATAACACGCTACGGCAACACGATTGTTTCATGACAAACACGCCACGTTAATGAATAATCATTTAACTGCCCGAGCCCTGACAATAGCTGCCACCGCCAGTATCTTTAACTCTCGAGTAAACGCGGACCCAGCCTGTCAGAGAGCTCAGACCTCTCTGGGTGGTAGCGAAGGATGTGCCGTCATGTTCGTAGTGTTACCACAGTAAGAGATTTGACTGCGACAACGCTTACATATGGCTTTCCTCATATCGAGCTCTCCTGCCTCGTGCTTTTTATAAAAACCAAATAAAGTCCATACGTTTGATTTGAAGTGGGGCGGTGTGGGAAAGAGTTCAGACTCTGTGAAAGTACTCCGCTCGCTGCACTCCGCCATTTTGTCGCGTGAATTTGCCGGCATTCTGGTTACTATGGTGACACACGTGCTTCTATTTCCGGAAGTGTAGATGACAAAAGAGACGGCGAGCGGAGTATTTCCACGGAGCCAAAAATCGATTCGTGTATGAAAATCGATTTTTTAAAATCCCAAGAAAAATATCGCGATCAATATAAAAATCGATTTTTTGGCCCAGCCCTAGTTATAATAGGACTAGAAATGTAAAGTTTGAATGTATGTGCGCTGTTTTTCAGTCTGAATACCAGCATTAAAAACTTCAGGATGAACACTGAAATAGAGCAGTTATAGATTACACAATGCAGAACAGGGAACAGGCAGAAGTAGACAAAATAGACAGATATGAAAATCAGAAGATTGTACAACTTTGCTTTTCATACAATAATAATAATAATACAGTCATTGTACAAAATGTAAGGGGGGGGGGGCGAATCCAAGATTTTGCAAGTAATTTGAAGTTGACATTTTAGTAAAATTATTCATTAAATAAATAAATAAACATGTGTACATCTAAGTCTATGTATGTAATATGAGCGATGGATCAATGCACTTTTCGACTCAAAGACAGTTTTATGACACCCCCCACACACACGTGAGTTATTTTGAGTATGAAAGAATTTTCGGACTATGGTGATCCCTTGCCAATTCACGCTTTGAATTCGGCGGTTTTAGTTATTCGCGGATTTTTCAGAAATATATAATATAGTAAAAAATCAAGATAAAAACGAGGAAACATCACAGGATGTTGTGCGCGTTCTCTCACAGCGAAGAAATGTGAGCCTGCCTGGCCCCTTTAAGAAGGTAGCCTTATGGGTAATGGTGTGTGTGTGTCGTGGGACGGTAGGTAGAACGAAAATGGGGTTAGATGAGAATTGGAGTGAGCATAAACAACAGCCCAGCGTGTATAGATTTACATTCTCTGTTAACCGACAGGAGCCGAACAATACAACCTGTGTGATGTTACAAGTTCCTGCAGTGCCAGAATAAAGTGCCCGTTCCAATGCAGAGAAAGCCAGACTTTTTCTTTTGTTGTTGTTAGCGTGTTACCCGCTAATTACGAGCCAAAAATAGCACAATACATGGTTGTGATACATGGTTAAGAAGTGGCGGATGGCTGGAATAAAATTTGGGTTAAAGAGTCTTACCCTCAGGATGCGGGCATTAGTCTTAAAGAAATCTTTCTCCTGGGTCTTCCAAACACTGATGCTGTCTCTGACTTGGATGGCCGTATATAAATAAACTGACACATTTGTATGATGTACTCCAACTTTGAGCTTCCCCTGTTTGAAAGACCAGACATCTCCACTGCCACAGACTGAGGCTGTGGAGGGGTTCCCAATGGATGGTCACCTTCCGTAGTCTCCAGCATAGACTCTGGCATCGGTTCAGGCGTTGGGTCCAGCACAGGCTCCAGCATAGACTCAGGCATCGGTTCAGACGTTGGGTCCAAGCACAGGCTCAGAATCAGAATCAGAATCAAATTTATTGTCGCCACTGAGCCAGCGTCCCAACACAGCAGAATTTGACTTCCCAGTTCACCGTCCAAGAGAAACATACAAAAACAACACAACATATGGACAGGAGTCAACGGTGCTTGGGTCAGCGCTATAAGAGCGCTTCAATTTTAGCAGAAGAAAATATGACCACATAGGGGATGGGTGGGGGAGAGGATAAAAAACAGGTGTCTCACACCACATGTCCTTGATCAGAGGCACATGTTGTGGGATTCACAAAAAAAAACCTCAGCACAGGCATAACAAGCTTAGTACAAGACAAGACATCATATCAGGAAAAAGGTCCCAGCCAAGCGGCCCGTGCACGCTCGCCCGGTGGCACGCAGCCGGTGGCGCGCAGTGCAATCAGTCCGCTCCACGTGGGGGAGTACACCAGGATCCAGCGAGGACGTTGAGAGTCAGGGAAAGGCAATGGAGCGGGGGATGGTGTGGGGGGGAGCCTACTTCGGATAAGACCTCGGTGAGATTCTTTTTCAGTTCGGCCTTGGCCAAGGCCGCTCAGGGGAGCCAGATTCAGATAAGAGAGATTGTTTTCGGTCAGACTGACAGTGAATTTTGCCTGCCTTAAGTCCTTTGCTGGTTCTCTCTCGTGGGAAATCATCCAAAAGTCCGAATTATTCGTGTCCATTCTCCCTAAGCAGTGCATGTAGTTTCCCCAGGTTGTTATCCATTTTCCCCATGAGTTCATGCATCTGAAGCTGTCGGTGGTTCACGCCGTGAATCACGTCCAGTTTCCGATTCATCTCGTCTCTTTTTACAGTCTCGGCACCCACAGCACGGCTGACCTCCACGCACACTGACATCAGGACCGGAATAGCAGCATCCGTGCGCTTAATTTTCCGATACATCAAGTATCCGCCAACGCCAAACAGCAGGAATCCAATGATCATAAATCCAAATATGTAAACATCTTCAGCGTCCTCGATGAACAGAGGAGCCTGGCAGCTCAATCGCCACTTCGCCCATGGATCTTGAACGTACCCCGCTGGCTCTGTGCCATCTGGACATGAAGGCTCACCTGTAGATTCCCTTCTTGTAGAAAAAATTTGATCAATTGCATTGAGAGACCAGCTAACCAGATCCATGGTTAATTTAGATATTCAGATTTTATCCGTATGAGGCTCCAAAAACACACAGACAGGACAAAGAGCAGCGAGGATCAGATAGAGGGGCAGGAGCTCACAGAAAAGCGTCCGCCTTCGCTGGAGAGCAGGAAGAGACTCAGCATAGACTCAGATGGAGGCTGTGGAGCAGTTCCTGATGGATGGTCACCCTCCACAGGCTCTAGAGTAGACATACTTGAGATCGTGTTCACCCTCGACACCCCGCCAAACTCTAGGTACTCGACCCTCTTACTCACATGGATCATCATTAAATGTCTGCGGGTGTTCAAGCGAGTCATCCTTATCATGGTTTCTTCCTTGAGCCTTCGAATGAGGTCAGAGCTATAAGAGACAACAGTTTTGATGGCCTGGAAGGAAAGAGACTCTCTTTAACCAGTCTTGGCGAGTGGGTGTGGTGAAGGCGTGGTCTGGAAGGAAAGAGTTTTTTTCTCATCACTAGAGCTTTATTCCAGTTATGACAGGAATGGAAGAGAGAGGTGATTTCGTCCATCTCTTCACACCAAGCAACCATAGGAATAGCGAGCATAGTACGAAAGACACCACAATCTGAGTTGAAAAGATACAGGCCAGCATAAAACTATCACTGAGACGAAAAGTGCATTGATCCGTCTCTAACATGTTTTCAACAAGTTGACGTCTGGGCGTGTTAACACTGTGTTGCATCACTTCTTTTGAGAAGAGGTGCAAAAACATGTAAGCGCTTTGGTGACTGAGGACCTCAGTTGCTGGAGTTCTGAAAACAAAATCTTTTCCCATTCTTGCTCAATATCGGATTGCAGCTGCTTCCCAATTTATTGGCTTCTTTTGTCATCTTTTTTGCTCAGCCTGATCTAATAAAGGAACATCTAATAACTACACTGGTCCACAGTGTAAATGGGGCAGTTTCACAAAAAAGGGTCAAAAATAAAAATAGCTACATTTCCTCACTCATTTGGTGCAGCTTATGTCTTGCTATGTGTAGACATAAACTTCAGCATATTGTCACACCTCTTCATGTTGTGATTTTTATGCATTAATACCAATCCCAGCCACTGCCTTCCATTGTCCTTTTGCTAATTGACTTTCATTATAGGGTTAGAACAAAATAAATGACAGAGATCCCATGAAGTCATAAGACAGAAACAGCCACTGAGGCTTGCACTCAATTTAAAATCACTGGTGAGCCTAACGAGTATGTAAGGTTGGTGACAACTAGACTGATCGTGGCCACTGGAATATAAACAACAGGTTACATAATATCTGAGAACGTTTGTTCTACTACTGTTGCAAAAGCATTTCTTAAAAGACTTTGAAAAAAAGACATTAGGGTTTTCCTTTTTTAATTTAATTCAACTTTATATTTGTATAGCATCTTTTAGAATACAAATACTCTCTAGGCGCTTTTCAGAGACCCATATTATCTAAAGTAACATTATTAAATCCTAATTAAGGAAGTAAAATACTCTTAGGAGAAAAACCTTTAAGTCAAACAGTGGCAATGAAAAACTTAACTTTTTCCTTTTTTGTTGTTGTTTTTTTTTTTTTTTCCTTACCCCTGATCCATGTCATTGTAAACTAGCAGAGAATGTATCTCAACACAGGTCACCCTTTCAGTCCCCACCTTCTTGCCATTACACTTCTGCTCCTCTGAACATGTTGCACCTAAAAATAACAACTGGGTGTACTTGTTAGATCAATACAACTCAAAAAGCAGGTGGCACTGATGTTATTTCACTAGGGAATTGAGTGCATGGGTCCACAAGTTTAATGGTTCATCCAGCCCAGAAGGCAGATGGATTAATTCTTAAGCTCCCACAACAATACTGCTATAAAGCACAACCCACAGTTTTCTCTATCTGGAAGGACAAAAGATGATGAGTTTCTGCTTTGATGGATTAACAGATTTAGTAGTTTCCACTTAAATACTCTGTTCGTCGCATCTACAACAACATCCAGTATCCTTACAAAATGCATGAACCAAGAGAGAGCCCTTTGTCATATCTTTTATACACAATTGTAAGTTGATCGGATGCAGTATGTTGCATGCTAATGAGTAACATTTGAGTGGCATCCCCCTCTCCTCGATCTCTCTCCTGATCCCCTGTCCTTGCGTCATGTTTGTGTAATATAGAATGTTGCGGGGATGGTCCACACAGCAGGCATAAAGGTTCTGTTCAGTTAATAATAGACCTAACAAGCATCAGCCCAAATGATCTTTTAATGGTCTGTGTCTACCCTGAGGCTACAAAAGAGAAAGATGGAGTAGATGATGTGAAGGAGCTGGCAGATGGAGACAGAAGAAGACAATAAAGAAAGAGGTCAATGATGAAAAGAGGAGGATAGGAAGGATTAAACGATATTGGACATGTTATAATCTCATCCTGTAAATACTTGTGACTAGATAGTACACTTTGAACAGACATGTATTGCACTCAGACTCCCAAATAACTTGGCCTCATTTCTTCTAACTTCTAAACAATGTTAGAAGGGAATTATAGTAGGGCACTATTCTTAAAGAATATTCCAGTAATTTCTCACAATGGTCACTTTAGATAATTTTGTGTGCTTTCAATTTATGTTATGACAGCCGTTAATGCAGTTGGTAGTGCAACAACTTTTAAAATGTCTAGGCCATCATTAGTTTAATTTAATCTCAGTATGTTGTCAAAATTAACTGGATGGACTTGTAACTTGCTTAATACAGCCAAGGTCTCACAGTGAACTACATGTCTGCATTTCTTTTGATAAAGTGTCTTCTTTTGGAGTTTTATTAGTGAGAAAATCTCTGTGTGATCTTGAGATCTTTCCTGAGGGTGGGGTGAGGATGCAACATGGGATGAAAGGAAGATTACACCACAGAACTTCTCCTTTCAGCTGGAACATTTGTTTGGCAGCTCAACACAGAATAGACATTTATGATAATTTTGATATGCTTTTGACAGTCATTGACAACAGACTGGGAGGCAGTTATTGCTCCCACTGGGCTCTCAAGTGCTTTATGAACAGAAGCTTTCTGAGTCATCACCATTCAGAAATCATTTTCACTTGGCGTCAAAGATGAAACACATTCACAATACACAGATACAGGGTATTCTGCACTTATCATTAATAGTAATGTATGTTTTTAGTTTATATATATATATATATATATATATATATATAGATATATATATATATATATATATATATATATATATATATATATATATATAATATATATATATATATACATCCATCCATTATCTATGCCCATTTTAATTCTAAATAGGGTCACAGGGATCTGCTGGAGATCTGCTGCAATAACACCTCAACCCCCACCCCATGGACAATATCGGACTATCTTTTGATAAATGACTTCTTTTCTTAGCACACTTTTTCACTTTCCACATGAACAATATCCTGTGCAATATTTATGGAAGTATGCTTTTTACCTCTCACTTGTGCAATAACCCCCACAGCAGCTACAATGCCCTTGTTTACAATGTTTATATACTGGTTACCCTGTTCTTGCACTACGCTGTTTACATACCGGTTACTCTATTTTTCAACTTATTTATTCTGTTTTAGATTCTGTTTACCTATTTATCTCTACTGCACTCACTATTTTGCACTCATCACTTTGCTCTACCTTGCTCTATTTGAATGTTTGTTTTTTTCAGAGGTTTTAAACTGTTTTTGTCCTAATGTGTATGCATAGGATAGTGTGAAATGTAATTTTGATTTTTTGTATGTCAAGTACATGTGGAATTGACAAATAAACCTGACTTTGAACTTTGACTTTGAAGAACACAAGAGACTAAACCAAGAGAACAAGGAGAAAGCCCTGAAAACATGAAAGCCTAACACACAGAACTCACATGATTTTAAAACTGCATGTAGCCACAGTTTGAGCAGTTTAAACATCACAAATCATCATATTATAATAATAAATAAAGCAGTTTTGATCTGCTGTCCTATAGCTGCAAATTGATTGAGAATTTACTACAACATTGAAATGAAATAAGATCAAGAGCATCCCCAGCAGCTTGTGGCTCTGCTTAGAAGATTTACATATCATACATATATTTACTGTAAACAATCACTGATTCAGTGATTCAGCAGTTGCACTTTATGTAATAAGAGAGAGCTGAAGAATAATATTTGTTCATGTTGGTAGCATGTTGGTGAAAATAAGATAATATGGTATAACAGGATAGTAATAAACCAGAGTTTGCATATTGTTTAGAAACATCTTATGTAACATTTATTTGAGAGCACCCCACTATTTATACCATTCCTCAATAGTCATTTCCACAATATGAAAATACTTACAAACATCCTCAATGCACCATCAGAATCAGCCAAATCAAGTGAGCCAAGATGTCAAAAAAAGTTGGGTTATAACTTTGACTTGGTCTAATGCTAACCTTCTAGGGAACTTGTATTTAGGCAGCTGCAAAAACTAAGCTGATGTCAACATATTTTTACATCTGTTTTTTTTAGTGATAGAGTGCACTTTCTTCTCAAATCAATGTTCTGTCTCACAATTTTTAAGGATGTTAAATTTAATCAACATTTTTTTTAATCAAATTTGGCTTGGTGGTTTATCATAATTTTACTGACAAATAAACAAACGGCATCAGTCACGTAACTCTACCACTGTTCTTCCCTGGGTGGAGGAATAAAGACTAGCATTAATCAGAGAGATGGGAAAGTAAAAAATGTTGGGCTGTGGTGATTGATGTGTTGACAGAGTATCTGACAAAACAGTAGACTGACGTGCATTAAACTGTAAGTACATTTGACTTATTTGACAGTGTGCCGTCTGAAGTGAGGTTTGAATTTCTTCTTCAGGGTCCAGTGGAATCATTATTCAAAGCTGTGTGGGTGCAGCCTTCTCCACAGGTTCAGCACCAATTGATAGAAAAGCCCAGCTTTAGGTTTCTGAACATTTTTGCAGTGAGGGATCAAGTGTTATCTTGATATTGTGCATTTTAATATTTAATCTTAAACCCAAAGAGGTATGCTAAGAAGTCATGCTTATATGAGCTACCCAGTCTATGAGTATATCTGCTATTGTGTGTTTGCTTATTAAAAAATATGGTTTTTGAATGTGTGCTTCTTTCTGCAGAGTGCCGTGATGTGTTGTTACCCATGATGTTGCGGGAGTTAAGTGGGGCACTGGCCAGTATGGCTGACGGGCCTCATGATGAGAGGAGAAATAGTTTGGAGCTGCTCAACAACATTCTGGAAGTCCTCAGCAGGAATAACGTGGTAAGGGACGTTGACCTTTGACATTAAAAGTCAGTGAGAACACTTAAATATACTTTGGACAGATCTGACTGATTAGGCTGTGCAGTGTTGACATCCCTAGTGATTGTAACTACACTAGGGAACAGTGAGCTCCCAAGTCCCAACCACAACCTCTGCCTGATGCCAAGCTTTTCTTTTAGTTCACTCTTTTCATTGTCTCCTTTTTCCAACTTTTATTGCAAGTTTCAGTGAAGTTTTAGCCAACATACAAATATCAAATCTCTTTGTTAGTGATATCCAACTCAATCTGGATGATTAACATGGAACTTCCTATCCTGTGTAATAGCAGTTCTGTTCTTCACATACAGAATGAAATGTCATCAGGAAACAAAATTAGATTCTGATTAGAATTATAAAATTATATAAACTCATGATGGACTCAACCTGAACTGTGAGGTGAACTTTGTGTTTCCCAATCTGAATTATAAAATACTAAAAAAAAGAACACACATATACATAAACACACGTATATGTATATATTAGGGATGCAACGGTACTCGGTAAAATACGGTACGGTTCGGTACGACCTGCACGGTACACGGGACGCTTTTATGTCCCGCGGTTTTATGTTCCAATAACTTTGTATTGGACTTGCACGTGAGCGTGCATGCCTTTTAGGCAACAGGCCCGCCACTGCATGTCAATGTCCACTCGCCTTCGCTCACTCACAGTGACCAGCCGATCACACTTTGGCCGGTTGGCTGCAGGCTCATAGACGCAGAAAAAAAAAAAAAAAAAAACAAGCAGGCATGGCCAGCGGTAGTGGAGAAATTGGGAAAAACTTTTTTTAATCACCGGTGTGAGAGCATTTTTGTTTTGCTGTTGAATAGACCGACGAGGGAGTAAAAACAGTTAACAGTTAACAGAACGAAATCTTCCACCTCCCTAAACCCGGATCTTACCTGCGTAAGATCCAGTTGTAAGATACCAGTTGTGCGTCTTGGCACAGCTGATGTGCTTTTTAAAATACTGCAGAACGAATCATTGGATGCGCATTTAAAGATCATGAAACAATTAATGTTCCTGTCCCTCCTCGACCATCAACAGTTTCAGAGATATCGGAAATAAATTCCCACATCCAACCTTTTCCAGCTTGACAGGTATACCGTTTGTGTACGTCCACTCGTGACCAGGTGGGTGCACATTTATGCCATTTGGATGCACTCTTTTACACCCCGACATGCGAGTTGTGCTTTCCGCAAATTCGGTATCTTGCGATCGCAGGTAGCAGGTGGTCTGAAATTGTATCAAATCCGTACCGAAAACCATGACACAAAAACTGCGGTACGGATCGTACCGTGAGCCACCTGTACCGTATATATATATATATATATGTTTTTTGGAACATCTTAACCTAATCATGTATATTAACTTCTAATCATCCCTGGTCATTTCATAGTGAGAGTGAAATTGAAAGATAAAAGAGGTTTGAAAAATGCCTTGTGTGATACATGTCAAACTGAGCTTGTTGCTTGATGTTGCGAGATGTAAAATGACATCAGCATCACATAGTGGGGCTGAAGATTGGTCCCTGTAGTGAAATCAGCTAAGAAAATGATGTTATTGTACAAACATTGACCCTTTTCTAAACAGTGGACCAGTTTAACTATCTTTCTAACTGAATTCATGCCTTCTGCATCGGTTTGGGGAGGAAACTATGAGTGATGCAAATTTTGTTGTCACAAGAGTCCCAAATGTTTGGCTACCATGTGGACTGAACTGTCAACAACAAATGTGCTTGGATCGATCTCTACTCAGAACAAAATACAACTGACAAAAAGGATAAAGGCCAAAGCTACAAGCTTGTTCTGAAGAAAGACTTTTCAGGAAAACTGCCAGTTATCCTCACTTCTATATTAAACTGCAGACAGACTGAACATGCATTTGGAAGGTTTCATGCAGCTGACT
The DNA here is from genome assembly GCA_018398805.1 of Hirundichthys speculiger. Classification (NCBI taxonomy): domain Eukaryota; kingdom Metazoa; phylum Chordata; class Actinopteri; order Beloniformes; family Exocoetidae; genus Hirundichthys; species Hirundichthys speculiger. Next base: position 387,504 of record JAGFBZ010001331.1, on the reverse strand, counting down.
CAAAAGACAGTATGAACAGGATTTCATGTGTGTCTGCAGAGTCCAAATTGGTTTGCACAGACAGACGTGGAAACCATGTGGGAGGCTATACACACACTGTGTTGTGGCATCAGGTTGTCTGTGCTGACCCAGAGATTTTTTTTTGTTCTCTCTCAAGAAAAGAAAACCTTAAGCTATTTTTTTTTCTTCTTGACATCCTTTCACAGAATGAAACAGGCCTTGGCCAGTCAGACTCTAATTGATCTTGTCTCACACATGTTGTTTCACACATTTACATTTCAGACTGTCGATACAGTTAGCTTGTGAGACCAACAACATCTTTAGTACACGCACTCACCCTTCAAATGCATAACAAGCATGTCACCAGCATCCAGCTGAAGGTTTTTTAATTGCTCGTGCAAGTTGTTGACAGTCTGCTCAGTCTTTGAAGTAAAGATAGACCTTTTTTTTGGCTCTATTTATTTGAATCTGCTAATGAAGGATTAGCTGAGAGATGATATTTTTTTGTAAAAGTAGAGGGCAAATTAACAAATGAAGCAGAGTGGAATGATTTTCATGTGGTTAATTTTCTCGGATTGAAATACAAAAGCAAACTGTGGCAGAGAGTCAGATGAACTTGTCATGTATGTAGCACCGAAAGGAGCAATGCAGAGCTTGATAGATTATGGAAATCTACACATAAAGTACAGAAATATAAACCCACATGCACACAGCATGTGGGTTTATATTCTTGATGAATAAGTAAGCTTTGCTGGATTAATTTTTGCAATGAAGAAGGGCAGAAAAGACCAGAAAATGTACACTGCTCTAAGTTATGCAAAGAGGTTGAAATGTAAAAGAAGAGTCAAAAGCTACACAGTGACCCCAAAGCCAGAGATTGCAATGATCAGAGAAACTAAAAAAAAAACACAAAAAAAACAAGTACTTCTCAGATGCTGCAGACCTCACTGAACATGTTAAACGATGAAGTTCATGACAGCACAATTAGAAACATTTTGTACAAATATGGCTTAATTGGAAAGATTGACCAGAGAAAGGCTCCTAAGAGAACATGAGAGTACTGCTTAGAGTTGTTCTGGAACAATGTCCTTTGGACAAAAGAGACCTGATGTTTGGCTAGAACAGACAGTGGCACATTTGGCAAAAGCCAAACACAGCATGTCAGCACAAATGCCTCAAATCAACCATGAAGCACAGTGCTGGAAGGGTGAGGGGATGGATTTTCCTGCAGTGGCCCAGCAAGTCCAGATCTCAGTTCAATTGAAATGCCTCAGTATGGGTCCTTATACCCTCTTTCATACGTACGTGCTGGCAGCATCAACAGCATCGTTGTCCATTGACTTTTAATTGGATGACGTCAAGTGTTGCTGAATTGATTTGAGGGTCTATTGTGATGTGGTGCAAACATTGCTGCTAGTCGTTGAGGGAAGTTCAGTTTTCACTTTTTTGTGAGTATCAGCAACAACACAGGCGGTGCTGGTGAATGAAACTGAGGCAGGACTGTGACAAAGCGTGCAGCTCGCTTGTTTACTGAGTGGGACGATATTTCACTGATTGTTTAATGGTGACCCCTAGACACATCAGAAACACCCGCTGTCAGGTGTTGCCTCAATGATGTTGCATGAGTGTGACAAAATAAGGTGTACATAAACAAATGCCAGGAAACCTTAATGAGTTGTAAAGTTGTAAGTTGTAAACAATGTAAAGAAGAGCAGGCCAAACAGACTCCACAATCATCTGAGATAATGTCTTTCAGAAAAATAAATAAAAACCACTTGGGGTTATTGTCTCTCAACATAATTCTACAAGCTATTGAATTAATGGGGTACTCGGTTTTTTCATGCGTCACTTCTGCATTTTGACTCATTATTTATTGTTCTTCTATAGGACAGTTTTTTTAGCGGCAGCACTGTAGGTGGGAGAAATTTAGAATCAAACAGCATCAGAAGAGATTGTGAGATGTAAGAAAAACAAGAGACAGAGGAGGCAGTGACAAGAGAGAGCTGTCATCTCCTCCCCATCCCTTCCCCCCAGCATTGTTTGCCCCCTTTGTTTTTTCAGCCATCTCTTTCTGGTTCTGAGTGTCACCTGATTAAATATCACACGAGAGACGTCTCGAACCAAAGGGAGATTCAGGAAGGAAAGGAAAGATGGAAAAGAAGATGATGTGAAAGATTTATGCTCAAGTTCTGAGGGCCGGTTTTGCGATAAACTAACTTCTGGAGTTACTTTGTAACTTTCATCCATCATTTTATGCAACTGCAATCACTGAAGTATCGATACTGAGGGAGACGTCCATGGCCTTTTCAAAACAATATGCCAGTAAAAGAAGAACAACTGGCAGGTGAAATTCGATGGCAGCTGTAAGGGGGCAGAGAGCTGCCACAAGTTGGACAGTTTCTATTAGCCTTTCAATTATGATATGGTCAAAATACTTTATATGAAATCTGTGAGTTCTGATCATGGTTCAGTCTCTGTTTTATTTACATTCTCAAGTAGATTGCAGTTGTCTACAAAGTAAATGTAAATTGTCCTACTCAGGGTACATAAAATGAATAAATTGAAATTAATGACTCACCAAATACTATATTAAACCCCTTTAACTTTCACTACTGATGTGTAACAGCTGAAATACTCACAGAAGCCCTTTTAAGAATCCTCACACTCCACAACACAGACATTTTTTTGTGTTTTTGATAAATTAAGATCAAAATGTCTTAATTTCAATATGTAATTTACAACTGTCATATACAGCAGCAGGATCTGTGATCTCATTACATTCAGCAATTCTAACTAATAAACCTCCTCAATATCCACGCAGCTCTATCTGAATTCATTAAATGATGAAAGTCAGTGAAATCAAAAGTTCTCAGATAAAACAAAGATGAAGCATTTCTATAAACCATAAAAATGTTAAACATAAAAACCACTCAGCATTTAGGAGAGTTTGCATGTGTTTGGATGATGTCAAGTCCCTGACCCAATTTGCTAACCTAAGCAGCACTCTTTGTTTGGTGATGGCCCACTATTGATTCTGCATAGACGTGGCTCATTTCAGTCTTGCATAATGATGGTGTAAATTTGATGAAGCTGCCTGGCTACAGTTGGGAAAAGGTAAATGGTATTAAGTTTTAGCAGAGAGAAAAAGCATTATTTCTCACTTCGCTCTCTCTCTGCTCTGAGATAGCTGTCAGGGAAACTCTTTTCTGGAGACCAAAATACCTACAGTGAGCCAGAAAGATTTACTGAAGGCTTATTTACATTCAACAGCTGCTCCTCAACCTATGTGTGTGAAGATTGTGTGAGACAGAGGTAGAAATGGTATGCAAGATGGCACACAAACGCTGACAAAGTTGTTTATCTTGCCTGTGCCCCCCGGCGAGGAGTCCGTGCTTTTAATGTGGTTTAATCATACCTACCTGATTTTCATCAGGGCCTTCAAATCATCCACTATCAGGCTGCAGCGTACACACACACACAGACATGCATAAATTAAAGAGGAAAGAGGTTAAAAAAAAAGAAATCTCTCTCTCTCTCTCTTTTACACACACACGCACACACACACACACACACATTTGTAGGTCAGGTTATTCTAACAACGTTGTACACACATACAATATGCTTATATGCCCTGCAATATTAGTAGTAAGGTGTACCTGGATAAAAAAACCTGGTCGTGAGTCAATACCCCCATGAAAATGAGCTTCTGTTAGTCAACAACACTGTGAGCTCGGTTCTGGTTTGTACGTGCCTCTCTGATGCTGCCTGTTATACGTATGTTTTTGAGAGAGGCTATTGCCCTACTTTAATTTGTTTTTCATTATTCAGGTCACATCTTACTTCATAGGTCATCATGCAGTACAAACACTAGGTCCAATTATAACTGAAAATACACTGTTTAATAATGATTCATTTTACTGTTTACTAATACTTTTATACATTAATATCCATTTATCTGTTACTTTACTTTAGAATGCAATATATATATTATTTTTAAATGACAATACAGGTGGGGAAAAAAAAGAAAGTAAACAAAGGAAATGACAGAGTTTGTAGTGATTGTATTACAACCTTGATTATCCAGCCTTTCTCTCTGACTTCCTTTTTATGTTATCGAACTCGGCCGGCCCAGCGTGCCTGTTGGTACTCATGCACATGTTCTGGGAGGTCTCTGTTGCAGCGAGACGTGTTATGGCTTCTTCTCTTCTGAATAAAATATATTTTTCAGTGAACAAAAAACTCTAAAAGTTAAGGGTTGAGATAGAGATTCATGAGCAGCGTCACTTCCTGAAACTGGTTGTGTTATATTGATCACTGATGCTACAGCCGGCACTATTCTCATTGGCTCTCTTTGAGCAACAATAAAATTGAATGACAGTGAATGCATCGCTCCTTGTCCTTTAGCATAATCATGTGTCAGTGGAGTCTTAATTGAAAGCTAACAAGCAACAACTGGTGAGAGTCAGTGGCAAAAATCAAGCTGCAGACATTTCATTCTTGCCTCTTAAATCAGGTCTTTGTGGAAAAAAAAAAAGAAAACACAATCCACTTTGTTCTTTGAAAGTGCTTAAATCCAATTTGTGTATCTAGACATAGCTAACCTGTCTCCCAAGGGTGCTGTCGTAATGATGTCCAGGTAAATATAGCTGTGCTGGTAATGCCTGTCTCCTGTGGCGGGCCCTCTGCTTGCAACTGCATTGATTCTGCAAAGCATTCCTTAACTTTGATGCCATCTTGATGGCTCATATAGCATGTGAGACACTTTAGAGCAGAATGAGTGTCCAGAGAGACACTCCAGATGCTGTTGTCACTGCAGATGGTGTCAAATTATATTTTAATTTAAAACCATTTAATAATTTAGCAGGCTGATTATAATAACTTGCAGGCTGATTCTAACAATGGATCAGTAATCTGAAACTAGAGACGTTTAAGCAAAAAGATCTCAAATGCCACCTATGTTCCCCTCTAGATGAATGTAGGAAGTTCACATACATGTCTTAAAAGCCTTTTCCATTTCATATATCTTCACTGACGTGTTTGTTCTGCTGAGACTAATTTTCTCGAGTTGGCAGATTTCAAGTTTCAGATTCAGAAATCTTTATTCTCTTTCTTGTTTTGTTTGATCCACCTCCCATACAGAAGTCGAGTAAAACTTGCAATTTCATTGACTTCACACTGGAGAGTTCATGCGAGGGGAAAATGACAACACGAATAAAATCTGATAAGTCTGAAGTTTTGTGCCAAAGTTAAGGAGAAGTGGGCAGTCTCAGGAGACCAGATCTGTTTTTGACTGCTTTTGATTGTGTGCATTTTCATTTGACAAATCTAATGGTCTGCTGTTTATTTTGGTTCTTCTTCTGTTATTCTTCCTCATCTCATCCGTGATGCTCTTGTACTGTGCCTCTTGTTTCTGTCAGGGAGAAACATTCCAGCACATCCAGGACATTGTGGTGTCTCTGCTGAGGATCATCAACCAGACAGTCATCACGATGGGCCGTGAACACACCCTGATTGTGAGTGCAAATACCATACCTGTGTTTGTAGATCATGCCGTGTCCAATATATAGTACGTACTGGACTTTATAACTTGTCATTCAAGCATTTCAAAACCTTCAAAAGTCATATTTTCCATCTGCCATTAAGTGTCATCTGATACAAATGAAATGGACAACAGCCTCTTTTGTTTCAAATGCACATTTTATTGCATGTCCAAGTGGAGGATCAGGAGAAGAGGGGCTTTGTGAGAGCTCACATTCTGCTAAGGGACAGCTTATAAAAATGCCATGACAGGGCATTTTGCTTATAGATTGGGTAATTAGTGTGGTGTCATGAGGGATTCTAATTAGTGAGACTACTGGTTATGATCTAAAGTGCTGTAGAGGAAGCACAGTTTTGTGTCTGTCTATATTTAAAAAATAGGGAAAGGGCCATACAGAATTTCTACATGTCTCATAACAGACATTGCTTCCAGTGTCTTTTTGTTTGCTATTTGTCATCTTCTAATTGAGATTTAATTTTACAGAGACATGACTTCCTGATTAAAATGTCTCTTTTACACAGCATATTGAACCTACAAATCTTTTCGTGCAATTTGAAAGATGTATTGATGTATTGATCACAGCACAGGTTTATCTCACGTAGTGGTAGCTTGCTTGGTTTGAATACTATAGAATAATTCTATGGATTTCAAACTGTGAGCAAAGCAGAGTAAAGCAACTGGATTATTCTGGTTCCTCCCTTTAATTTACCAAGTAACTCACTTTTTGTTTACACACACACACACACAAAAAAACTTGACACGTCATTGCAATTTAGCAGAACATCCTTTTTTGCTGGAATTTACTCAATGTTGATAAGGAAAAATTCACACATCAGCTGTGTTAACAATATAGAAATTATTGAAGCTGTATTGACTCAGATTTCACAAATATTGATACATTTATACAACGTTACTACTGGCCAATCTTTAACAGTAAAGTGAGAGGTGGTCTACTCCAGTTTATTCTGGATGGCAAATGTACTGAATGCATGCATCCTTGGGAGAATAGTTTCTTGTCTTTCAGTGAGTTTACTGTATGTGTAAATTAGTGCCTCCAAGCCTCTTTGAGCATATATTTGTATGCATTATGCATGTGTGTTTGAAATCCTTGAAACAAGATTGAGCTTACAACAAAACACTTCCATTTTGGATGGTAATAAGAGAGAGAATCGATCTCTCCGTCAGCCATTGTTGACAGAAATTTTAATTATCTGACAGTCAGTCTTTGATCAGCTGCCGATCACATTGTCCCTTAATGTATTCTTCAAACAGTCTCCACTTTGCTTCCCAAAACGCTGTTGTTTCAGTGGGAGATCTCTGCGTTTCCAAACTGGTCCTCATTTTCTTAACCATCGAGATCTGTCTAATACTTCAGGACTTGCTAGATTCATGGAATTGAATTTCTTTTTGAACTCATTACTTGCCCCCTGCTTATTGGTCCACCTTAAATCCCTCTAAACAGCCACTTAGCCAACAATATACTTGTCTAATGTCTGAAATCTCAGGGCTGTTCCATTTCTCTGCCACAGATTTGGTCTCCAAGAGCAGCGTCCTCAGTTTCAGCCGGAAGTTCATTCACAAATTAGCTACTAATGTCCTGCTATGCAAACCGCAAAAGGAAGGATTATCTCCTTTTCTGAATAGAAATTTAAGCAGCCTCTCTTTTCCTTATTTCCATCTTGAGAACATTTCCTGTTTCTTTTACGAGGCCACCAGTATATTCTCCTTTGTATTGGTGACTGTGGAAAAAGCGCCATTTACATAGTTGATGTGTGGAAAAAGAAATTCCCTTCTGAAATTCATGAAGGAAACTTCACACCTGGGTGTTCTTCATGGTCTTCAACTGAACATTTCGTGTCTCCTAAAATATACAAATCCAGCTGTTTTTATTTTAGTTTGTTTTGTTTTCAAGATTAGAGCCACCAGAAACACTTCTTGCGCAATTTCTTGACCCGTGCCTTGGTGCTGGGGCGACTGGAGGAAGAAGCGGCTGGCAAGATCTTGGTCAGACTGGGTGTGGGAACATCATATTCCCCCTCAAGGGCTTCTAATACTCCCTGAAATCGTCCTTCCTGCTGCCGAAAATCGTGCTCCACACTGCAGAGGACAGATAAAAACAGCCAAAGAGGAAGAAAGCAAAGATGAGGGCGAACCAAGAATATTATTTAGATCTAATTCTCTAAATGAAAGTGACGCCTTGATAAATAGCTAAAATCTTTGAAAAAGAGATGACATCTGAGACTAAAAGGAAGATGATGAGGAGTGAGATGCAGAAGGAAGTAAAATAGAGGGATTGAGAGAAAAGGCAGAGTCGGAGATTTGGTAATATTAAAATGTCGTCAAAGAATGCTGAAAAGAGCCTAAATAGAGTTTTTACTGGTGAAATATGTGTTTAAAATGATTTTCTTTTTTTTAACTTGACATTAACCTTCAGTTCAAATACACCCCCCCACACACACATACACACACGCACTCAGCTCTCATTTCACGTCCAGAGTATTCTCGTGCACTTCATGCACCAGTAGACCACAGGCTGGTGAGATGAGAGGTGTGGGAGGAGAAGAGGAGAATGAGGAAGAGAAGAGGAAAGGAGAGGTGAGGAGCATTTGCACAATGGGAGGAGCAAAGGAGGAACTTTTTTGCTTTTCAGATATGTTCAAAGTGGATTCTCCTTACTTTCTTTTTTCTGTGCTCTGATTCCCCCTCCCCTCCCCCATTTCTCTCCCGTGCTCTTTTTTTCTCTGAAGTATCCATCGCTGCAAGTCATAATGTAGTAGACTTTGAGTTTGTCCCTCCATTTTGGTAACTGCATGTTTGTGTGAGTGTGTTTGCTGAGCTGGATTAAAGGGGTGGAGCTGCTCAGGGCCTGGCATCTGGAGGTAATGAGGCACTGATGAGGCACGGAGAGCAGGGACAACCAACCATCATTCCTTCTAGCTATGTCCCAAACACACATGCATCCACTCACAAGCTCTGCTGCTCTGCCATTGGACATGTTTGTCTACCACAACAAGTCCACAGCTGAGTGATGGTGGAAAAGGAACGTTTAGGGGTTTATGAATCTAGACTGAGAAAAAAAAAAACAGTTTTAGAAAAGAGGAGGGAGGCAAAAAATTAGGGACGGGTAGGGGAAATGGCACAGGGAATGAGAAAGTGAAGGAATGAGTGAGTAGAAGAGGAGTAAAAGTTCTGATGGGCACTGAAGAAGGTGCCATGAATAAATGATAACAGAGATACATACTCACACTACACAAACACACACATATTCTCAATGATAAAACCCACAAATGCATACAGCATAATAAAAGATCACATGCTCCATCAGATGCACATTTACTCAGATTACAGAGTATCGTCTTCAGATTGGGTGACATTTTTTGTTTTTCTTCCTTTATCCTTATAACTACTGTGCACTTCAGCATCTTCATGTCTCAGTCCTGGTTCACTTCCTCTGCCAATTTCTACCTCTTTCTTTTTCACTATTGTTTGTGGGATATCAGCACTATGGAAAAGGCAGTAGCTCTTAATTCATTCTGCATGCGCTCACCTTTAGGATTTTTGAGACAACATGCCTGTGTGTTGTTGCTGTTGTTGCTGCTTTAGTCTTTTTTAAGATACTGGTTCCTTTTTTTCCATTAAAGTGAGGGATGTAGTGGAAATGGAGGGATATGTTACACCGATATCGCATGTGAAAGTGTGGAAAAAATGTTTTACGGTTGCTGACATACCAGCAAATTTTGATGTGTGTTGGGACTAGGTTAAACCTCAGAAGAAAACAGGAACTGCCTAAAATTCCTCCTTTTCTTTGTCTCTCATGAGCAAGATTAATTAGAACTGACTATGGAAAAAACATTTTCAGGCAGTCAGCCCACGTCAAAACCTATTTTTTTCACCTCAAATCACTTAGAGGGACGTTTCAGTCCCACGTGAAATTCATCCTCTGCTTCTATGCTTCTTTTGCTGTTTCCCTTCCTTGTTCCCCAGAATCTTGATAAAGCTTTTATAAACCAATCAAAGAAAAATGAAGCTCTTGCCTTTGATTTTTTTAAGAGACCGTTAAGAAAATGTTTTGTTTTATTTTTTTGTCTTTATACAATGCTTACATTAAAAAAAAAGAGAAAAAGATATTTGTGCTGTAGAGACAGATCTGTGCAAGTCATCCATCCATCCATCCATCCATCCATCCATCCATCCATCCTCTGTACCCCCTTATTCCTGTTCCAGGGTCACGGGGATCTGCTGGAGCCTATCCCAGCTCTCCTTGGGCGAAAGGCAGGGGTACACCCTGGACAGGTCACCCATCCATATGCAGACAAACAACCATGCACACTCATTCCCATATACAATTTAAAATCAGTGATTAATCTGACGTGCATGTTTTTTGAACTGTGGGAGGAAGCAGGAGTACCTGGAGAAAGCCCATGCAAACGTGAGGCAATAATGCAAACTCCACACAGAAACATTGCACACATGCTTTAAATTGGCAGGTGCCTAAAAACAACAATTAAAGGCAAGTACAATTGGAAAGAGCGTCTCTTAAATCAGGAGGAGAGAAAGAAGGTTGTGCAACCATGTGAGAAATATAGTAGCAAGAAAGAACTGAAGAGTCCTTGTGTTTCCCTTTTATATTACAAATCTGCTAATACGCAGGTTTGTAAATAGAACTTGTAAAAGTATTTTCTGTCCTGTAAAAACTCAAGGAGCGACACTGTGGGTTTAAAACACCCTGAAAGCATTTTCCTCTCACTTTTTTGGAATATAGTTCCATTAAGTTCATCAACAAAATCACTGTCTGTGTGGAAATGCTTCTGGAAGTGCAGATTAAAACCACACATAAAAGCTTTTTCATGTTTTTTTTATTTTTTTTTATTTAAGTGAATGTTGTGCTAGTTATAGCGCTGTCACTCATAATGTCTTACATTGTGGATTCATTGTTAAAGTGCTGGCTGTCACTCTTTCCTGGAGCTAAAGTTGGATTTTCTGTTTTGACTGACCGGCTGTTAAATATGTAAAAATAATTTGCTGCAAAGCATTACATTTGAGAACCTGGACAGTGATTTTGTTTTTCTTGGAATTTTTGCCTCTAAAAATCATTTCAATTTCATTCCAGTTTGTTGCAAAAACAGTTAATTGCACATCACAAAGTGATAATGACTGAACAGCTTCTGGTATAACTAGATGTGATGCTGCGTTCCACCCATGTCTCCTGTGTGTGAACAAGTATGTACATGTACAGGCATATCGCAGCGTTTTCAGCATGCATGCAGATCAGTATGAATCCATATATGGGAAATGATTCTGCCCAGTCTATCAAGAACAAAGGGAGGAAAGAATGGGATCGAGAGAAAATGTGAGATGGAAAGAAAAGTTGAAGGAAGAGGGACTGAATGCCTGAAAAAAATTTAGGAAAGGCAGAATCATGGAATTTTGGAGAAGCAAAGCTCCTGTAAAATGTGTCTCTAGATAGAGAGATGGCTGGATAGTCAAAATGACACATTATATTATCAACCCTGAGAGAATCTAAGGCCTGCAAGAGAAATTTGTGTGGCGATTTTCTCAGATTAAAAAGAAAAAAGTTACGTGAGAAAAGAGTTAACTTAAAGCATGCATTTGGTCCTGTGTGTTGGATGGAAATGCAGTGCAGATGATATACAGCAGTTTTTACAGTTGGCAGACAGAATGGGGTATTGATGTGTAGAGGCATTGAGTTTGAAAGTCAAAGATGACAGAATTTGTACAAGCATGAGGCTGAATTGTTTACATCATGAAAATATATGAACAAGAAAATAATTGGGTGGAATGGCTCCATGGAATTGGAATTAAAATGCTGTATACTGAAGCAAAATAGTAATGTAGCAGTTCTGCAAAATGCAGAATGGAATAACACATTTAGGTCAATCACACGAGCAGGAAATAGAGCTGGCAAAACATATCTATGGATTTAAGAAAAAAAATTAACTTGTTTGCTTTAGTGATTTCTGGGGATAGAGCATTGTCTTTTATTCTGTACATTTCAGGACTGAAGAGTGTGGAATCACTCATGGTTTTGCCTTTTTGGAATAAAAGGGATATAATGTTTGTGTAGCACAATAACCACAGTGCAGGCAGCGAGCAAGGGAAAAGAGAAAGGCTACAGAAAAATAAAAAAGATGAGCTGAGTAAGCTGTAAAACATAAAAATAAAACCTGGAATAAAAGGTAAAAAAATAAAACAGCTGAACAATTTCAGGGGTAAACGGAGGACAAATGTTTTTTATGGGCAATTTATACCCTCAGGTGAGAATGAGTTGTCATAGATGGGTCATAGAATGCAGCAAGTTCATTAATTTAATCAGGTTACCTGTAGATGATGCAGGCTGTCCTCTGGCAGGTGGGGCAGTTGTTTATGTCCTGACCAGTTCTGTATGAGCTGCGACTGCAGAAACAGCAAAAATACAGTATGACAGTCATGCATGCTCACAAAAAGACTTTGAAGAGAGCTGCACATCAGGCTAGCAACTACTGTGTGCCTGGGGCTTTCTAGTTTTGGCCTTTTTTAGTGTTATCTATTTGCCTACTTAAAGAAAAATTTTATTCTGATATTGTTGAAATCATAAACTTATTCCTACTTCACCAAAGTGAGACATGTTGGGTTCCAGCTGTGTGCACTGATGTAGGAGGAAAGGAACATTTTGCACTCATAACAGCACCAACTTATCATTACTAGAAAGAGTCTTGCTGTCTCAACAACTGCCGTTGTCACATCTATTATTTCTTTCTTAACCAATCAGCACAGCAGCATAGGTGTGTTGTTTGGGTTGCCAAAAAGCAGAAAATAGTTTGAGATGCTCAGTACCCTAAAGTACATTGCAAGCCATTAAGATGATCCAGGACAATGCCTGAGTTGTCCCAGTGGGTACCTGTTTACTATTCTAGGCAGGTAACAGCAGAGTTTGCAGCGACTGTCTTGGCAGGGAAACCTAATTTGGAGCCAAACATAACATGACACAAAAATTAGTGGCTACAGGTTTAAGAAAAATGCTCTAATTGTTCTCTACTAGAAAACTGCTGAAGCACTTCTCTACAATGTTTACACATGCTCACTTTGTTATCACGGATGAACAAGACTGATGAAGATGTGTGGAAATGTGTGAGCCTCATGATCACTGCCATGTAATTAAAACACTTTGTTTTGGTAATATACTTTGACTGAACTGTTTAGATGAAAGAATAACAGATTGTGGTTGATAATATTGACATTTTAATTATGTGGGGAGAACATTAGTGACATCATTCTTTCACTCCTCCACCACTTTTTATCAGAGACAACAACTGCAAGGAAGACTTCGGGATTTCCTTCGGGAAAGAAAAGAACAAGGAGCTGAGCCCAGCATCAACCTTTTAGCTCCGCTGATGCTTTTATCACAGCTGCCCTCTTACAGCACAGTATCAGATCGACACAGTTCCTCTTCAGTTAGTTCTGCTCACTCTTATATGCTGTGCTATCTTTCAGTTTCTTGTCATGCTATCTTTCAGTTTCTTTCTGCCTAGTCCTCTCCTTTTTCTCTGCCTGTTAGTATGTCTTAACACGAGACGTAAGCACCCTCCCAACAAGCACACACTCACTTATCCAAGCACGGATGCATGATATTAGACCTGGCAAGCTTCAGCACTGATTTTAGGAGTCTTATTGTGAGGCTTAACCGTTAATTGCAGGGGAATCTTATAGGATTTAGTCTTGACCAGGAGACATCTGCTAACCCTGGAAGGAAACAAGGAGAGTAGGAAGTAAAAAACACGGAGAAAGGGCGACTTCACTAGGTATAGGATGTTACTTTGGAGGTGAAAAAGATATACGGAGGACAAGTGAGAGACTGGTTGAAATTAAGGGTGTAGAGGAGTAGGCACAGTTCAAACTCTTGACTTCAAGAGATTGTTTTGTAGAGTTTTTCGAGTGTCCATTTATATGAGTCTTCTATTTATCTCTTGTTCAGAAACTGGATCTTGGAGTTTTCAATTTTCTATTCCAATGCTTGTGCAGATGAATCACAACTGTACATATCTGTGTAACCTCATGATCTCAGTCCCCTGCAGTCACACTAGAAGTTCAATAAACAAAGTGTTAAATGAATGTTGTAGTAATTTCTCAAAGAAAACCTGAGTTATTATTTTTTACCCTAAAAGAAGCCATGAAAAGAAAGTGCTCAGTATGAATATGTGACTATAAAATCTAAACAAAATGGAGCCAGAAGTCATATTGCAGGTATGAATGTGGATCTAAGTTTTAAAAGTGATATAAAGGTAATTACAAAGTTAGCGCACTACTCCCTCAAAAACATGATCTCAGTATCCAGTCCATTATGCTTCTGCCAGGATCCTCACCAGCACCAAGAAAGTGCAGAACGTTACGTCTTTCCTTGAATCATTGCATTGATTTATGTGTCAGAGGGTAAATTTATTGATCTGGTGGTCTATAAAACACAAAATAGTTTTTGGCCTTATTACTTCTCTAATCCAGTTGAATATTACAAACTATCCAGAACGGATCCTGGAACTGAATAAGGAGAATTAGATTTCAGCTTCTAGGATCCAAACCATCTGTCGAATGTCCGTCGGACAGATGAGAACAAGGTGGTAATATTTGCCCATATTGCACACAGTCACATTAGGTGAAAACCAAATGCAGGAAATCAGCAAAAAGACACAGTGGGAGAGCAGTTAATAGTATGGGCTTGTTTTGCAGCGACAGGAACTAGACATCTTGTAGTCATTAAGCTGACCATAAACTCTTTTATATCCCAAAGTATCTCGAATCACATGTGAGGCCATCTGTTGGACAGCTAAAATTTAAATGGGTATACAACAGGACGATGTTCCCAAGCTAATAAACAGCAGAGTGTCTGAAAAAGTAAGGTGTCAAAGTGGTACAGTGTCAAGTTAAAGTACAGATCTCAAACTGAGTGGAAGCTTAAAGCAACACAAAGGAACTTTTGCAATTTTAGCATGAAAGTTAAATTGGTTTTACACTTCTGTTCAACATATAGTTTTATTTAGCGGCTTGTTCTATAATTTTCTCTTCCTCATTACTGTCTTGGGTCTCTGCCATAATGTCTATGCGATATAGTTACTGTGAAGTGATTCACACAGGAAACACCCAGGATGAGGGACCACAATTACATTGAAAGATGTTTGCTGATAGTAGGGATGGGAGACTGTGAGAACAGATAATGCTCGCTGGTGGTGTGATATGTCATATGATCAACACAACACAATTTTTTTGACCACTTAACATTTAATAGTTCAGCTACGGGTTCTGTGATTCCACTTGGCTGCTGTGATTGGTTTTCTTGTTATTATCATGGATAAAAGCTTCATCTAATCACTTCCTAGATGACCTCCCAGTGAACCATCTATCATCTTGCTTTAGGTTTCACAGTACCTGCTCTGTGAATTGTTCGCATACATCAATGTTCCTCAAGTCTAGTCCTCAGGGGGCCACCGCCCTGACTCTTTTAGATGTTTCTCTGCTCCAGCACACTTGATTCAAATGAATGGAGGTCTGCACAAGCCTGTTAATGACCCATGCATTTGAATCAGTTGTGTTGTGGCCCCCGAGGACCAGAACTGAGGAACGCTGGCATACATTAAGTGTTCAAGGCAGAACAGCACTATGCTGCGTCTTATTTCATTCATTTTCACATTCAGGTTTTAATGCACAGCATGAAGCACTTTGAATTACCTTTGTCTATGAAATGTGCTGTACAAATACATTTGCACTGCCTTGTAAAAGCGAAGCAATGAAAAATGGAGAGTAATAGGCTGTGGAAACAATAGAGCGCTGGCAAACATATGACAGCAGAGTGATGAACTGGTTGTCAAGGCAGAGGGAAGCGGGCGATGGAGAGGTGGTGTGAGGGCAAATAAGTGATTCACAATTGTTACTGGCAGACCAGGTCCACATATGGATGTTTGGAAATACTGATAAGACGAAAGGAAAGGCATTATGTGGAGCAAAGGGTGGATTTTAAGATGGAGGTGGAGAAAGATGAATTGCTGTAACAAGGCTAAAAGAAAACTGCAAAAAAAAAAAAAAATAGCTGCAGAGAGAAACAGAGGCTGACTGTTTTAATTATTTTTCTTTGCTGAGCAGCAAAGTGCCTGTTAGGGAGTCTGTACCCTAAAAGTGATGCAGTGATTTAAAAGAATATATACTGTATATATTTGTATTTTCCTATATTTTTTATATCTTATGTTTATATGTTCTGCACCAGACATCAAGTTAAATTCCTTGTATGTGAAAACGTACTTGGCAATAAAACTGATTCTGATTCTGATTCTGATTCTGATTCTGATTTAGTCCTATTTACGCTCTCTCTTCTTTTTATTCTTGCTTCAGTTCTTGCTCTTGCAGTGATCACCTCTACTTCTCAATTATTATTTTTTATCTGTCCTTATCCTCAACTCTTCTTCTTTTCGCTCTGTCCTGCTATCTCAACTTATTTAATTTTACACTTCATTCTCCATTTCTTCTTCTCCCTCTTACCTTTTTCCATTCCCCTATCTCCCCTCCTCTCGAAGTTTTTTTTTCCTCCCCAAGTCCCTTCTCTCACCCTTCGCTGATGGCCTTGCTCTTCTCCAGATCTTGAATCACGTTGAGAAGCACCTTTATCTTCTCGTGATTGGACAGTAAGTTCTCCTCCACACTTTGTAGCTGTCTCTCCAGCCCACGTGGTGCGTTCACTGTATGTCCGTCCAAGCAGTCCTCCTGGAGCCCCATTGCATTGTGCTTTCAAGTGAGTCTTACAAGGCATAGTGTGGTCATCAAATGATTTGCTCTTCTGCTTTGCGTAGTCCTTCATTTTGATCCGTTCAGGAGATTTTTTGGATGTATTTGTGGTCTCCTGCATTTTGGTTTGCTCTACTGGGGTGGCTGGTTTTGAATTAGTGACCTTTGGAGAATTTTTTGGTGGAAGAGGGGGGGTGCTGCTGGATTTTGAGTCGTTCTGAAGTGAAGGACATTGAGGCTTAGTAGTGATGCAGGCTATTGTGTGTTGAGAAACATGTTCATCAGAGTTCTGGACTTGAGCCAGATTGTGATTGTGTTTGCCATCTGAATGTGGTTTTGTTTCCTCTGTGGTTGGTGCGTGTACCTGTTGTGCATGTGCGCTAGCTGTGGTGCTGTTTGTGTTGGTTGTGCATGTGTGTTTCTGTGGTTTGTGTGGCTGAGTCTTTGTAATAAGTAAAATCTGCAGAACGTGGCCTTGTCTGCTTCTTTGGATCTTTTTTTTTGTTCTGAGTACCTGTTGCATGAGTAGACTGTGAACTGTTTGTTTTTGGTATGGTGTGTGACAGGTGTGGTATCTGAGGAGTCTTTACTGATGTGTGCTGCTGTGTATTGAGTATGTCTGCGGTTTTTGAGCCAGACTGAGAGTTTAGACCACCAGTGGCTTTTCTTGACTGGGTTGGTGCCACAGATGGTTTGCGTGATGGATTAGGTAAAGTCTGGCTTCCTGTTATTGGATTGACCATCCTTTTGCGACATGCACCTGTACATGGTGCAATCTGTGATCGCCTCCTTCCGCAAGTCCCACAAAGGCTTTGCGGGGAATTTGTCATTACTCGGCAGGGCCGAGGTGGGGTGGCATGTACAGTCGTACAAACACTCCCCGTCTTTAAAACTGAGCGGTGGCCTTCCCCTCGCAGAGACTGCACCCGTCTCTTCTCTTGGGTTGGCTCCTTACATTCTGCGGCCTCACTGCAAACCCCTCCCACCACATCAGACGTTACCACACTACCATTTGTGTATCGAGCTGTCCTTTTACCTCTTGTGTCCGTGGGGTTTGTCCGTATAGTTCTGATCTGGCAGTAAACTCCACTGCCTGACCCCTGTGACCCCATGTCGTCCTGTGTCAGGCTGTTGATCTCGTTCTGAGATGTTTCTTTGGAAACAGGCAGGCTATTGTTGTCACTTCTGATAACTTCTCCTGCTTCTGCTGTTGTTGTTTTGTCCGTTGCCATGGTGAGCGCCTGATGCGTGCTGGACGTTTTGCTGCTGTGCCGTTTGATCGAGGGGAGAATCCGCAGTCTTGGAGATGTCTGCACACCTATGCTGCACAGCGGACCCCATCGCCCGCCAGCCAGAGGAACTCCCAGTGCAGGCACCGGATTGTTTGGGTCAGCCACCCTCCTGCCCATGCTCCTCTGCAGGTTGGCTCAGCCCCCAGAGGAGCTGAAAGGGACAGAGGTGAGCTGTGACATCAGCCAACCTCAGCAAATCTACTTCCAACAGAAAAGCAGAATTTTCCAGCTTTTATTTTATCAGACAAATTTGAGTCTTGGGTGGCAGGCTGAAAGAGCGTGTTTGTGGAAGCTGGAGACTCAGCTTTAGTTTTCAGTAAACTCTTATAGCTCATCCATTGAAGACTTCTGTACTGGTCACTTCTGATTGGACAACACAGTCAAATCTTTCCTCAGTTTCTGAGCAATGGCTCGCAGGTGATGACCTCTCTGGACTTTTCTCATTTGTTCTGGGGAGGAAGGAAACATAGACAATAAATGTGAGAAAAAATTATATAAAATGCTGATATTATAAACATTAAGCATTGTATAAAAGCTTCAGCCTCTAATAAATGCTCACACTGACCAGATCAATAGAAGTCAATCAAGTGTTTTATTGTCTCAGCAGGTGAATGGGAGTTTCACTGGCAAAACTTTAAATCTCATTTAAATTAAAAAGTGGAATTTTGAGATGTCTTGAGGGTGACAGCTGTTCCTCAATAAGCACAGCAGAATCGTTGATAAATCTTGATCTTTGATTGTGTGTTGACACATTATTGCACGGTTTCTTGAGTTTGGTAAACCAAGAAACAGTACCATAATAATGGTTGAATTTTACTTGTCAGTCTCTATGTACACTATATTGCCAAAAGTATTCGCTCACCATATGAGCTTTAGTGACACCCATTCCTAATGAATATGACTGGGGTTCAGCCTTTGCAGCTAGAACAGCCTCAACTCTGCTGGGAAGGCTGTCCACAAGGTTTAGGAGTGTGTTTATGGGGATTTTTGACCATTCTTCCTGAGGTGCATTTGTGAGGTCACACACTGATGTTGGCTGAGAAGGCCTGGCTCTCTCTGCTATAATTCACGCCAAAGGTGTTCTATCGGGTTGAGGTCAAGACTCTATGCAGGCCAGTTAAGTTCATCCACACCAGACTCTGCCATCCATGTCTTCATTGCTTTGTAGTAAACAAAGTTTGGTATTGTGCTATTTTTGGCTCGTAATTAGCGGCTAACATGCTAACAACAACAAAAGAAACATTCCAGTTTTCTCTGCATGGAACGAGTACTTTATTCTGGCACTGCACGGAACTTGTAA
The DNA here is from genome assembly GCA_018398805.1 of Hirundichthys speculiger. Classification (NCBI taxonomy): domain Eukaryota; kingdom Metazoa; phylum Chordata; class Actinopteri; order Beloniformes; family Exocoetidae; genus Hirundichthys; species Hirundichthys speculiger. Next base: position 368,609 of record JAGFBZ010001331.1, on the reverse strand, counting down.
CATCACACAGGTTTTATTGTTCGACTCCTGTCGGTTAAGAGAGAATGTAAATCTATACACGCTGGGCTGCTGTTTATGCTCACTCCACTTTTCATCTAACCCTGTTTTCTTCTGGCGTCCCACGACAAACACACTCCATTACCCATAAGGCCACCTTCTTAAAGGGGCCAGGCTGGCTCACAACATTTCTTCACTGTGACAGAATGCCACAACATCCTGTGATGTTTCCGCAATTAAAAAAAAAAAAATTAAATTATATTATATATTTCTGACAAAAATCCGCGAATAACTAAAACCGCGGAACTTAAACCGCGAAGTGGCAAGGGATCACTGTACATTTGTTGCACAGGTGTCATTCTATCACAGTTCTATGCTGGAATTCACTGAGCTCCTGAGAGCGACCCATTCTTTCACAAATGTTTGTAAAAACAGTTTGCATTCCTAGGTGCTTAATTTTATAAACCTGTGGCCATGGAACTGATTTAAACACCTGATTCCCTTAATTGGGATGGGTGTGCAAATACTTTTAGCAATATAGTGTGTTTGTGTGTCCCTCCTGTCTTTGCTGTGGAGAGGAATGCTGATTTTATTATTTTTTATTATTTTTTGTTACTTTGTTACTTTTATTACTTCTTAGTTGTCTCTTTGGTATTTTAAACAGTTTTTCATCCTTTTCTTTTTTTTTTCTTTTTTGCAAAGATGGAAAATTGATTGAATATATACATTAATCCATCCATCCATCCATCCATTCATCAGGTGAGACACACTCCCTGGTACTCCCTGGACTGGTCACCAATTAGTCACAGGGCCATACAAGTGCAAGACAAACAAGCTGGGTACTTGAAAAGAAAACTCACATGAACAAGAATGCTAATTCATGTCCCTCTGTCATGTCAGTGAAGTGAAAGAAGAAGTGATTGATAAGTGAGGATGTTCAGAATTCACTGAGAGGCAAAATGTCTGTCAATGTCATCTGTCATCTTAAGATAGGACTGAATCATCTTATCTCAGCTTCAGTTTTCAGGGAAATTAAGAGAGAAGCCATCTGCCTTAGACCAGATAGGCAAGGCAATGCAAGTTTATTTGTATAGCACATTTAGTGTACCAGACATTTCAAGGTGCTTTACATAAAACATTTGAAGCATTACAGAGCATTAACAAAACCCTTAAAGACAACAACCCAAGACACCCTGTCCAGAATTCATCTGTCACCAGCCGTTATTACTATTTTTTTTTCTTTTGTTTACTTTGAATTATCTGTCTACCCCAGTCGTCACCAGGACAGTTTTACTGCTGTTTTATCTCTTTTTTTCATCATTTTTATACATCTTTTATATTCGCATTGATGAGACAATACTCTGTTATCACCTGGGCAGGATCGTTTAGTGTTGAATACTTGTTATACATTCCAATCATTTAACAGATGCTTTTATCCAAACTTGGGTTTCAGTATTTTGCCAAAGTCAAATTAACAGATAAACATGTGAGTAAGTAAATCAAACCACCAACCTTCCCACCAAGCTACCTGCTCTTCCCCATTAGATAATTGGCTCATTACAGCAGTAAAAATCTGCAGGTGAAGAACAGCTTATTTAAATATGCATATCCATTTTCTTCTTAAAAGCATGGAAAAATGATGGTGGCCTCATTATTCTGGTGAGCTTTCATTGAAGTTGCTGAAATCATGCATTCTCACACATTTAGCTCTTGGGGGGAACTGGCAGTGCAGTGGACTTGTGTGACCGCACAAAATTAAATCAGCACTCTTTTTCTGAGATGGTTTAAGTTGCATATTTTAGCTTTCTTTGATTATTCATTTATTTGATTTTAGTTCTAAGTTGCTGGGGTGGGGGGGGAGTTCTGTGATCCTTTAATCTCACACAGTAAACAAGTAATCCTACTTGTCAAACAAGAAAAATGCTCAATGGAATCAGGAGAGATTGAAACTGATTTCATGTAGTCATCAAAATATATAGAGGGTTTTCACGGCATGTCATCAGCGCGTCATCCAACTGGAAGTCGCCATCTTTGTTTACGCGGAAACGTAAACAAAGCGCACACACTGGAGTAAATCAGACGTCTTCATTGAAAATGGTAAATTATTGCCATTCTTTCGGCTGTACCAACTGGACAGACCGCGAGAGACACCGTTTTATAGACTTCCAAAGGTTATTAAAAATCAGGGAGAACAATGCCAGAAGTTGTCAGAGGAAAGGAGGCGCTTGTGATTAGCAAAGCTAAACCAAGACCTGTGTGGCAAAAATCTGGACAACATCCGAATTTGTTCGGCCCATTTCGTGTCAGGTAAGTTAAGTGAAATGTTGTTAGCTCTTAATTTCACACATGAACAATTATCAAGAAAAAAAGCTCTTAATTTCTAGTCTAATGATAATATCAAGCTACCACCTAGCTACACTAGCAACACAGTTCTTAAAATGTAGAGCTACAATGTGCTACAAGGATGACCCAGATTGGTTGCTATTGGTTGGAATGATGGGTAGAAACCAGGTAGTTTACGATGTCGGGGTATGCAATCGAAGGGAGGCTCTCCGGCGCGTCATTGCTCCAAGACGAGGGAGCTAACTCGTACGGATCAGCACCACCGACAAACTGTAACTTTTCAGAATATTGTCCCTTTCCCGTGGACAAAGTCCTTCTCTGTATGTTTTTGCATCTGTAATGCCTTTTGAAGAGCTTTTCTGTGGTTTATCCATCCACAGTCAGTTGCATTGTTCCAGCAGTTTTTTTTATATATATATATAAGATATATATATATATATAAATATATATATATATATATATATATATATATATATATATATATATATATATATATATATTAGGAGTGCAATGGTACAGGTTGGTCACGGTACGGTCCGTACCACAGTTTTTGTGTCACGGTTTTTCGTACGGATTCGGTACAGTTTCAGACCACCCGCTACCCTTAACACGGGATCGCAAGATACTGAGTTTGCGGAAAGCGCAACTCGCATGTTGGCGCGTAAAATAGCGTGTCCAAATGGAATAAATGTGCAGCTGTGGCATGATCTCATTCAGATGTCTGCTGTGGTGGAAACCAAGGAGATCTCTGTGTCTGGTGTCAAGCTGGTAAAGGTTGGATGTCGGAATTTATTTCTCGATATGTCTGAAACTGTTGGTGGTCGAGGAGGGACAGGAACATTAATTGTTCGTGATCTTTAAATGCGCATCCAATGATTCGTTCTGCAGTATTTTAAAAACACATCAGCTGCGCCAAGATGCACAACTGGTAACAACTGAATCTTACGCAGGTAAGATCCGGGTTTAGGGAGGTGGAAGATTGCGTTCTGTTAACTGTTAACTGTTTTCACTCCCTCGCCGGTCTATTCAACAGCAAAACCAAAATGCTCCCACACCGGTGATTAAAAAAAGTTTTTCCCAATTTATCCGCTACCGCTGGCCATGCCTGCTTGTTTTTTTTCTTTTTCTGTATCTATGAGCTGCAGCCATCCAGCCAAAGTGTGATAGGCTGGTCACTGTGAGTGAGCGGAGGCGACATTGAAGTCGAATGCAAAGTTATTGGAACATAAATGCCGCGGGACATAAAAGCATCCCGTGTCCCGTGCAGGTCGTACCGAACCATAACGAATTTTACTGAGTACAGTTGCATCCCTTATATACATATATTATCTCTTCATAAAGGTTTTATTCATACATTGCAGTCAATTTGAACATTCTAGCCTATGGTCCACTCAAACACAGTGTGAGAAAAGTCTTATATCAACTGGGGAAATACGACAGAAGAGAAGCATGCTGTACTGGAGCAGTACAATATTTCATCTATTCATCCATTTTATATCCCTGTCTATTCCTGTCCCAGCTCTCTTTGGGCAGAAACCAGAGGTACACTGTAGACAGGTTCGCCAATCCATGAAAAGGCTACAGTACCAACCAACCAGTCCAATACAACATCTTACCTGAAAAAAAAAAAAAACAACAAAACATCCATCCATTATCTTTACCCGCTTAATCCTATGCAGGGTCACAGGGATCTGCTGGAGCTTATCCCAGCTCACTTCAAGGTGAAAGGCAGGGGTACACCTTGGACAGGTCGCCAGTCCATCACAGGGCCACATGTAGACGAACAACCATGGCACACTCACAGTCACTCTTATGGGCAATTTAGAACCACCAATTAATCTGACATGCATGTCTTTGGACTGTGGGAGGAAGCCTGGAGTACCTGGAGGAAACCCACGCAAGCACGGGGAGAACATGCAAACTCCACACAGAAAGGCCCCTGCAGCGGTTTGAACCAGGAACCTTCTTCCTGTGAGGCAACAGAGCTGACCACTAAGCCACCGTGCTGCCTAGAACAAAACAGACAAACAAAAAATAATTTACTATATTATTCTACAATTCCACTAGATGTTAGTGACGATGTAAATAAATGATGTCTTACAGGTAGTGGAAAACACTATCAAACAATATAGTGTATGTGAGCTCAAGGGTCAGATAAGTTTTGGATGTTTGCTTGTCAGCAGTTGAACTGAAGTAATTAAAATATGTTCTCACCACCGGACAGCTGGTAACGCCACCTGACTGTGATGAGCCTGACTTCTCCTATGACAGTTCATATGTATACAGGATCAGAGCCACACACACATTCACTCAGACCAATGTTCTGTCATCACTTATACTGACTCATCTGGAAGCCTGATGTCCCCATGCTGTTTTTTAAGCATGAGCAGAATAACGATGGATTTTTAAGCTCTTTTATTTTTCTTTCCCTGGCAACAAGAGAAATTGATATTGTCAGACTCTTTAGAGTTTCAGTTTTCATTTAAGAGCATTAAATATTGAAAATGAGTGCCTATACTTTATTATGCTGCACGGCTAGCTTATAATTTGTTCCATAGAACTAAGAGTCGTTTAAATTTAGAGTGCATTCAAGCCTTCGTCTTAGACTGTGTGGCCTGGATCTTATAAAATCAACTTTGCAGATTTAGTGAGGAGAACAATAATTGTTGCATAGTACAGTGCGCTTACAGCTCTACAGCTCGAGAGCTTCTCTAAAAGTGGCTCTTTGAAATGGAACAGTTCTTACTTTAGGCAATACATATCAAAGGATTTGCGCCTCTGTGACAAATTGTCCCTATTTATACACAGGAATACAGTCTTATGAAAAAGAGTACACCCTTTTACATTCTGTGGTTTGACATTTCAGGACATAATTAAAACAAACAAACCTAAAAAAAAAAAAGCATCTTAAATGAGATTCATTCAACCTCACATGAAGAACACACGCTGTAAACTCTCTGATTTCAGTCTCCTTTATTCTTCATGAGAGTTGACTGTGTGTTTGACTCCAGCTGAATGGGTAAGATTTACGGGATTACAGTCATTTCACCTGCTGGTTTGTGGAAAGATTATGATGCCTTGAACTTGTGATTTAGCTGCTCCTATCTTGGATTTTCTAAGGTAAGAGTGATGAGCAAGACATGGCTCTGTTGAATTACTGTGCATGCAGCAGTTCTCTTAATTCACTTATTCATTTGAGCTTAGACACCAACTGCGAGCCAACTTCTGGAGGTCTATAGAAATTGGCTGGCATTTGGTGCCAGCTTGATTCAGCGATTGAAGAAAAACAGCAGCTACATTTGACTTGCTAAACTGACACCATTGCAGAAGTGGACAATATGTGTAGTTGATTGAATGATTCTGATTCTGTCTTTATTTTAGCCAATTAGCACTTAGCATATTTGATCAATTTGACATGTAGGCTGTGAAGGTAAGAGAGTATACTCACTCTTTTTTTCAAGATAACGTAGGTAGGGGTGCACGATAACTATCGGGCCGATAACAGGAAATTATGACGTCATTCCGATATCACGAGAAATAGCCCCGATAACATATATATTTTTTGTCAACACGGCAGTGCCTCGCTCCCTGACTCTTAAATGACCAGCAGTGAATGTTATGTTCAAGTAACGTCGGTATAATCAGAAAAACGATTTCATAATCAGGAAAATCAAGAATACCCCTTCATGCCAGAAAACAACTTGTTAAGTCGGTCATAATTTTAGTAGTTGCAAACTTGAATTGATATTCGCAGTATTTCCCCTCATGTTACACAGAAAGAAAAAATAGAAAAGGCTGAAAAAACGACTAGCGAACGAGGGAACGCCGGAATTTACGTTACACCTTGAATGCAGCCTGCAGCACAGTGCTGATCACAACAAACATGGCGGCGTGGAACTTTGTAAAAGTTTCAGAAGAAGATAGTTTGGTTGTTATTTGGGACGAATGCTCCAAGCGAATTCTACGAGGAGGGAAGCACAAGCACAAATTTTAATACGTCAAACCTGATCAGTCACCTACAACATAACAGTCGCTTCCATGGAGTTTTGAAATCGCGCTAACGCCAGCTAATGCTAACGTCTGCAAGCCAGCAGCGACTCTATCCTCCCTCCCCTCTCCCTCATCTCTCTCATCTAAAGCTTCCATGAGATAAAAAAAAACAAAAAAATCACTGAACCTCATTTACTTTAATTAAAGGTATTAATTTAAATGGAACCACAAGTCAAAATCCTTTAAATGTAAATCCTTTTCAGTTTGTAATTTTGATGCATGTATTTCCATCAGTTCAAGGAGCCTTTATTTTTTTTATATCAGTCAGTAATGCACCTATTTAAGTTGATGTGAGATATCAAATAGGTTTGTTTGATAGCTTTACGAAAATGTTTGAGAGGCTTGCCAATAGCTTTTCAATGGATAAAATAATATCCAAACTATTTCCAAACTATTTTTGATTTTTTTCATAGTATTGATGTAATGATCTTAGGTATATGTGTGTGTTATTGGTTATCGGTATCGGTATCGGCCTTTAGGAGCTGAAAGTTATCGGTTATCGGTATCAGTTTTTGAAAAACAGTTATCTTGCATCCCTAAATGTAGGTTATTGTGCTGTTAATTGACCACCGCAACTGGCTGGGTCGGCCTGGAAGAGAGATTGCCTTTGGCTAGCTCATCTGGTGCAGCTAACGGGTGCTGCCAAACCAGGGGCCCGCCATGTGCGACATCTGTTGACCGCTTTTGGCCAAAGGCAGCAATCCAGCTAGGCAGCCAGCTCGCTAAAATAACTTGAGGTAAGGTGGTAAGGAAGTGAGTTGTTTTCCACCTCACTGCCAGGCTTGTTCGTTCTGCCCACTTGCCCATTTTTTGATTAATCAGGGATGGGCAGAGTCCTCCATCTGTCCAAAAGAACAGGCTTTAAAGTCGCTCTTCAGAAACATTTGGGGATGTCACAGAGGTTTTGTCCAGTTCTTTTCGGACAGTATTTGGTAAGAAATGCAGCGTTGAAAACTTTTAAACATGCCTCATTTTTTAAATTCAAAGATTCTTACTTGGTTTGGTCCAAAGACTCTTACGCTTTGTGAAAGATAGCAAGGGCATGGTATACAAGTAGCAGCGCAAACTGTCTTTCATTGATTTCTGGGCTAATTGTTGTGATATAATTGTCCTGAAGATGACTACAGTGGTGTTTCCAGCTACAAAGCTGGCAGTATCCTCTGGATGGATGAGAAAGAGACTGAGGCGTATCGTTTAAAAAAAAAAAAAAGACAGGTAGAGAAACAGGTAGTTGAAACAAAATGGAAAGGGCAAATCATTAGTGCTGTGTATTATAGAGAGAAAAGCTTTGATGATGACTGTATGTAAACCAGTTTGACCTATTTAACTGATCTATTTGCTTTGGTATTCAGATGAAGTTAGTTGTAATTTCACTGCTGCTTTTCTTTCTTTCTTTCTTTGTTTCTGTCTTTCTTTCTTTCTTTCGGCAGCCAGCCTCTCAGTGTGTGCATCTGTGTGTGTGTGTGTCGCCTCAAGTCTCACTCTTCACCTCTGACCTGCAGGCTGCCAGGCAGAAAATGACACCATGTCCCCAGAAATCAGTTTCACACTCCTGTCAGTTTCCGTTTATCTACCACGCTCTCTCTCTCCACTTTAAATGCTAACGATATCTACCCAATTCCCTTTCACAGTTACCTGTTTTTGTTGTGGCACATTTCCACACACCTCCCCCTTTTCCATCTCTGACATCTTGCTTTGATATGTTGTGTTTCTCTACCCCTTCCCTTTGTCTCTATATTTAATCTTAGTCCCTCGCCCACAATGCACCTCTGGCTGTGTAAAATGAACGGGGGAGGAGAAGGGGAGGAAACACTGTCAGCTGTGGGATGAAGGCGACGCGACTGGTGGCAAATAGGAGAGAGATGGATTGAAGGGAGGGCAGTGGGATGACAGATTAAAGAGAAGTGCACATATTAGATCAAATTAATGTGTGATCATGCACGTATGTGTATATATGTCAGATGTAGAGATTTAAAAAGGTATGTTTAATTAACAGTAAGTTTAAATCACCAAAAGTCTAGAACAAAGATTGAATAATAATAATAATAAAGAATACCACGCAAGACAGATGCATGAAAAGAACAACCACAAAAGAGATGAAGGAGTGTGCACTACAAATGTCTGAGCATCTGTCACCACACACACACACACACACACACACAGCCGTTAAACCCCACGGGGCGTCTCTGGACACAATGCAGCTGTTTATGAAATCGGTTTAATGCACCACTTTGTCAGTTTGGGTTGTCAAAGAATTGTTGACAATACACGCAGTGTGAACCAGGACCTGGCGTGTCAGCATGTGTGTCTGAGTGCGCACCCACGCCTTTGCAGTGGTAACAGAGCACTGAATGCTCCAGCGAATCAAGTCCCCTGTCGTTTCAAGGTGAGCCTCATTTTTCACCTGGCGATTGACGGGCCCTGTGTGAGTGTGTGCGTGCTCCATGTGTGTTAGGGTGACTGAGACTTGCTTTACTGCTCTGTAATCACACTGCTTCTCTCTGTAACTGTTCGTCACCCACTCACCGCCGGAGCACAGCAAAAAGCACTTCACTGGCCCTTTGAGACAGAGCACACACTGTATTTTGAATCTTTTTTTTTTATGGATAAAAACATAGCTATTTTTCAGACATCTCCTACTTTCAGTTACAATGTGAGCTCTTGGATTATCAGTTGTTTATTGTCTTTCCGACTTCTCTGACAGCAACCAAGCCATCACAAAAGTCAGTTGGTCTCTTCAGGTTACTTATGGTATGACAAGTCTATTCCAGCCCATTTGAAGAATAAACTGCAACTTGTGGTTTTCTATAACTGCAAAGTACATTTTTTAAATAATACAACACAGATTCCTAACAAGTATCAGTGATTTTAATCTGAAAGTAAGTAAACATAAATGTTTACATCAGTCTTTGGTTTGATTTTTTAAAAATTAAGGAAACGCTGCTACGAGGAAGACCTCCTTGGTTCACGTGTGTGGAAGCTGTTTGGCAGGTTGAATGTTCCAAGTTTTCCTTTTTTCCGCACTTCGTTAGTGGATTTGATTTGTCCTACAGTCTTTTGTCTCGTGATATGATCCCTGACTGACTCAATGATGCTGAGATCAGGGCTCATCTTATGCTGCAGGACTCCTCTTTCATCCCGTCACTTCAAGGAACAGTGTGCAAGATTTAGTTACAGTAAGAGGTGAAGTAGCAGACTGCAACCAACTGAAAGGACCCCGCCTCTCCATGTCCTTCCAAGCATGAAGGAGAAACTATGGTGGTCATGAAGAATGTGAAAGTCCATCTCTAGTGTTTGCCGTTTCTATTCTGAGCTACTGTAGAAAGCACCATCTTTCTGCAGTTAGGCTTTTGTCCGAAGTAAGAAAAACAAAAAGCTGACTGTTCATATTTTGATCCTACATCAATGAAAACAAGAAAGAGAAAATAATAATTCTGATTTCTGCAGATTTGTGTTCTCTGCATTGAAGATATGAAGATGCGCGCACACTGTATCCTGATTCTCTCTCTTTCTATTTTTATTAATTTACCCCTGAAGTGATCTTATTATTGATCATTTCCTCAGATAAGTACAATTCCAGTAATAAAAATAAACACATAACAAAAACAGAAACCTTTTTTTTTTCCCTCAGGGATTGTTGTGCATTTTATTCAACCACACTGTTGAGGGACAGTGCACACCCAGTGCGCTTTAATCAACATTTCAAGTGAAGAGCCAGACATCACAAAGCGCTTATGTTCATATCACAACAACTAAATGACTCAGCCAGCCCAGAAGCATGGTCTGAGGAGGACTGTGTGAGGCGCACTGATAGCAGGAGACTTGATTCTTCAAGCTTCATCCAATGCAAGCTATTTAAATTGTCCAAGAAACGTGCTACATGAGAACAGAATGGTCGATCACAGACACACACTCAAACCCCAGCAGCTTTACAAATCACTTAATACAAGTTTCAATCTGTCTATTCCATGTTCAGCTGAAACTTTGACTTTGAAGAGACTTCTGTGTGTAAATATCATTTGATGTGTGTAAGTGTGTGTTTGCTGTGCTAACAGCAGAACCAACTGGAAGTTAAATCTGAAAAAACTGTGTGTGTTCAGTTGTATTTTGCATGCATGAACGCCCGACACAAAAATTGTGAATTATTTCTGCTTTTTTTTCATGTTAAAGTTTCCCTTAATTAGAAGAAAGGAAGAGAGAAAAACTTCTGAACATAAAACAAATTTTCTGTTGATTTGCAAATCTTAGATAATTGGTTGCAGCCTTGTTTAAGCATGTTAAAGACCCTCAATTCCTGCCACGCTCATCAAAAAGCATTATGGAAAAAAGAGCGGAAAAACAAAATCCAACTCAATATGGTCTTTTAAAGTTTGAAGCTTTTCGAGCCTCTTTGATTTGTTTATGTGATGATAAATCAGATTGTTCCAGTTGGAAGGCCATGAGAGACAACCTCCCAAAAATGATTTACCTGTTTTTATGGTGTAAGCTTATTTATGATCAGTTATGTACCTGTAACTAGGGGAGAGGGGACGTATAAGAAGAGCACATTATTGACAAACCTATTTCTGGTTTAATTCATTTGTTTTGTTGTTGGCTAGAGGAATGTGCCCGCTGTGCTGGTTGAGCAGCAGAGCAGAGAAGCCAATGTAAAATGGAATATTTATGAGCTATTTGCCCCGCAAATATTTGATAATACGAGATAAACATGATAAAGTGGAAAACTTGCTCCAGCGGAACACAAAGTGTCTGAGTTAGGCGACGCACTTCAGATGCACAGCACACAAACCTCTTATCATTTCATTAATAGGGTGGGAGAGGTGGGTATTGTACTCCGCCCTTCTTTCTTTTTCTGTAATTTTTCTCTTCCAGTCACATCTTTTATCCCTCTTTTTCACCTGTCCTCATCCTGATTCCTGTCTCTGCACTCCTCCGCCATCTCATCTTTATCTTCTCTGCCGTATATCACTCATCCTGTCTGCACATCCCATCCAGTCTTTCTGCCATTAACCCTCAATCTTTTTTTCTCCTCCTCCCATCACTCCATCCTGCTGCCCTCCCCACTCCTTCCTTTTCATCCATCCTTCTGCCCTTCTGGCTTTCTTGTTCTTTTGTTTTTCTCCACGTGTCATCCCTCTCTCTCTCTTCAATTGTTCAGAGTTTTTCTGGAGAGCAGAGCAGCTTAAGGGTCAGTGACACAGAAATGCATATGCAGGCACGGGCATGTTTCTTTTGGATCATCCTCCCATCTTCCTGTCAATCCTTCTCTAACCTCTATTTGCTCTTTCTCTCCATCATCTGTCACACTGTGGAAGAAAAGAAATGAGTTGAAAGCAAATGCGGCTTAATGCCACCACCTATTGATCAGGTTTGTCTGCTCTGTAATTTGCATGAAAGTCCATTCAAATGATCATTCAGCCACGTCTTTACAATACGTGCAATGTTATCGTATATATTTTCAATAAAAAGAAAGGCAAACAACTCCAAATTGTTTTTAATCAATAATTTAAAACGCTACAAAGAGAAGTGTTGATTAATTTTTGCAAGTTATGTCAGTGCAATGAAATTACCCATTATACAAAAAGAAACAATGACATTAAAATTCTGAATAAATAAAGCATATTGCATAAATTTAAATTGGTCTTTGTGGTTGCATGGGTTTTCATTAATCCTAATCAGATCCCAGACATGTTTCAGTAGCTCTCTTTCATTCTTTGTCCTCAACTGAAAAGAGAAACATGCTCTCAATAATTCTCACATCCATCATTAGGAAATGCAACCAATTTCAAAACTGTGGACACTAATTACAAAAAATTAAAGGTTGGATGTTATTAATATTACATATACAGATTTAATTGAAACATATAATTATTCAAGATAGCATTTGAAACATTTTTAATTAGATCAGTCATATTGTCATAATTTACTGGATTGCATTTTGATTTCATTGACAGTGAAAATTTAGTTTGTAAGGGTTTAAGTAACTTGTTAAATAAGTGTCATGAGGAGCTCATTAGAGCAGTGACAGATCCAGAAGTTGATACTGCAAATCCACTGCCCTTCAAGTCTTTTGGTGTCTCACAACAACTAGACAGGTGGTGTTGACTAATACAGATAAGGCAATAAAAGGTTATAAACGTATAATACAGTGATACCAGCATTCAATTCTATCCATCCATCCATGATCTATACCCTCCTCTTTGTATTTTAGATTCTTCTGAAGCCTCTCCCAGATCTCCTCAGGAGAAAGGCCTGTTCGAGGTACACCCTCAACAGATCAACTGTCCATTAGCAGGTTGCTTTCAAATTTAACAGGCAAATTCAAATGTCACTGAAAAAGAAAATTACAGTATTTGAATGGTGAAGAAAACTTTCAGGTAAACTGCACATCATGCAACCACAAATGAAAAGCAACATGCACACAACATCAAAAGACCTGCAAGGAGGTTTAGCACGCATCGCAGTCGTGATTCACTATTCCGTCGCACAAACAGCAGTTCTGTGGACGAGGCGCCGCGGAGATATTGCATTTTCAACTTCATCACAAAAACCAACCTCTCTCGTGTACAAAAAAATAACCATCTGAATGAGACATTCATTTTAGAACCATTTGCTCTGCGCATGTGGGTTTCATATTGAGCTGTTTGGCTGCAATCAACAAATATGTTTTTGGAGAGAAAAAGGAGCAGCATTTAATGAAAAGAACACTTGGACATCTGGGAAAAAAAATGCGGTGTTTTGGGTTGTGATGTGCAGAGCCCAGACGTGGGAGCAACAATCCACATATAAAATATAACATAAGTAAACTGTGGATTTTCATGCCACACAATTAATCAGGAAACTGACAACATCAAAAAAGATGAACTTCCTCTCTTTAGTTTTTGCCTTTTTGTGTTTGTGCAAAGAAAAAATGGTCTGATGTGGTAGTGTAAGACTCCAGCACACACTCACACATATCTGCAGACTGTCATTTCCAATCATATTCTGAACTGACAGACAACGCTGTACAAACGTTAAGTGCACAGGTCATATATATTGTATATAAACACCATATCAGTGGTAAATCCCTGTACACATCTTTGGTCGTTCTCCTTGTGTCGTCACAATCCTTGAGTGACTTCAGTTGACATTTATTTCCTGGAGGCCTAAACTGAACCTTAAAATTCAATAACTTTCTTTATGGGGACTTGCTTTTTGCCCCCTTAAGGAAGACACCTCCCTAAAATATGACTAAGCAACCAAATCTAAGTCCCCAAAGGAGAAGTCTTTCACAGACCACACAAACACACGTACACCACACACACACACACAGAGATGCTGCATTAGTGTATTAGAGATCATTTTAAAGCTGGTCTGGCTGCCCTCATGACCAATTCAGAGGCTGTTAATGTCAGTCACACATGCACACAAGCAGATAGAAACCTTGGCAATCCCTGTTAAAAGCGAAAATTGTCATTCATATTGCATAATGCAAAATACGGAATAGACTGCCAGTCACACAGAGACGCACACAAATGCTCACAGATGCATCAAATTCTGCTGTGACAGATGGATGGGATTTCACACCTGCCACACATACACTTAGACAGAGTATGTGTTTTTGATGTGGATGACGTGATCCCACTCTTTCTTTCACAAAAACACATGTATATACTCTTGACATTGGGATTTACCTTTCCTGAAGTTGGAATATACAAACTTAAGCAAAATTGACTGTAGGAAATAAGGGGCTTTCTGTTTAGTTGTGCATCTTTAAGGTTTAATCCTTAAACCTTTCTTTTTCTTTTTTTTCTTGTATTATATTTGCTGATGTGCTCATTGCTAACTCAGTTCCGAATCTCATCCATCGTTTTTAAACTTGAAAGATTTTTTTTTTTTTAAATAAAGTACTAGCCATGGGCTATTAGTCTGGGGAAAATCCTCAGAGGGTCATTATAGAGCAAGAGAAAAACGTTGTAAGCTTTAATGCACTCACTCCCCAACACACTCTCAACTAGACTCAGAAATATTCTCTGGCAGATGCTTTGGCTTTCAGTGTCTCTTACCTTCTCTTAGCCTTCTCTTTAGTCCTCATGCTTTTCCTCTTCTCTGTTCTTGGTGTGGCTCTCTTGTGTCTGGTAGTCCTTTAGTCCAGAAGCGTTCTCCTCTGCCTCCTTGCCGCTTTCTATCTCTCTCCGTCTCATTCTGCTGTTGCTGATCCTCGCTTGCTTGCGGAGCCCAATGATCCTCCCTCTCTCTCTCTCTCTCTCTCTCTCTCTCTCTCACTCTCTCCCTCACTCTCTCTCATTCTTTCTTTCCCTAATCGATTTCTATCTCTGTTTCTACCTGCTGCAGTTTTCTCATTAACTCTCACATATCTCTAAAACACTAATCACTTTGTTGTAAGGTCCTCCACTGTGTGCCTGTTTGGCTCTCTCTCTGTACCCCATTTCTGATTCCATATTGATGGCTTATCTCTGTGCCGTGCCCTGGTTTCAGCTTTGATGTTTGAGTGTGTGCCTACACTGACCCTGGCACGGTGGTGGACCCAGGGAAACTTTGGCAGTCCACACGTCCCTGCTCCCGGGAGTCGCGCCAGGACACAAACAAACACACACGCTTGCACGCTCTCAGAAATGCACATTCTTGCACCAATCACTCACTTTATTTATATCTTTGCTTTCCTATGTGAACACAGCCCACTATTGCTCACTTACTGTTTCATTCTTTTTCTTTCTCTCTCTGGTCGTCTCACGTCCCTGCACTCCCTGGACTGTTTAGTCACTGTCCTCCCTCCTCTTTGTCCCACTTCTTACCATTCTGTCCTTTTCCTTTATCTTCATTTCTCACATTCACCTCATCCTCTGTGTTTGGCTGCCCCGCCACTCATCCTACTTTGATCTTTCTGTCTGCCTGTCTGTGTTCTCGTTCCTCTGAGGATGAGGCTGTTTCTTTCTTTCTTTATTGCACCAAACTGAACAATTATATTCCAACATCAAGTCTTAATTGTGCTTAACGAAGAATGCTTTGTTTTCTTGGCATGGTAGACATTACGTTACTGGTAATTGATTTCCTCATCATACATCAGGACAGACAAAAATACCTTACAGGAATTGAGATTTTAGATAGAAATTTTAATTTTGTCATTGTTGGAACCCACCCGCAGTGTAGTAATGTTTTGTGGTGCCTTTCTGTGTCATGCAGGAACTTGAAACAAACGTGGTTGAAAATGTTTGAAATGTGTAGATTCTGCAAGTTTACCTTTCCTCTTAACATTGCCTTCATGCAGCATCCTTTTGAGCGTCCCTCCTGACCCCTCCCCCATCCGAGAATAACCTGTGATATATGCACCACCGCAAAGTGGTTGGCTCACCTTGTGTTGCGTTTCAATTGACCTCTAGTGAAAATGATGTGCACTTACAGTACGCGCATGTGGCAGTGCACATTACATAATACGCACATGCTTAGGAAGGTGCAAGGTTTGATAAAGCTTGAGATAGTTATATCAAAGCAGAGTTGCAGTAATTTGATAGTGAAGTGGCGGGTGAGAGGAGAAGCGTGTTATTGTCAGCTGGGGAGGGGCAGATGACGGAAGAGCGTGATGTGTGAAGCTGAGACTAAAGAAAAAAGGGAGACATTCCCCCCATTTTTTTTTACCATGAAGATATTTTATTTTATTGCACCCTGTCCCCATCTCCCCCCATTCCTCCCCATTAATCTTTTCTCCTTGACCTCCCTCTATTTTTGTTTCTCTGCCCTGCTAGAATCACCTGATGGAGTCTCTTTGTATTTGACAGGGAAATATGAGAATGAGGCCACATTGATCTGTTTTCAGAAGAGATTCACATACACACTGCAAATGCAAACACTCATACACACAGATAGACTCCCTTGCCACCTATTCTCTGCCTCAGACACAGCCGCACAGCCACACCGTCACACAGAGCAGCTCTAATTAGACCTCCCCACAATCCATCTCTACCTTTAACCCCCCTCTCTTTACTTTTCACCTCAGCCTCTCGATGTTGGAAAAACATGAGAATGTGCCGTTGAGTGGAATTTTTTGAATGGATTGCTGTTATTGTTTCCTCCTCTGCTTTACACTGAAACTTATTTATTTATATATTTAGTGCCATTTTGCTGTGTTTATCTTCCAGTCCTCAAAATCAGGACGTTTCTAATTTAAAGTGTTAGGGTACAGAGGAAGACATACTGGTGGACTCCCCGATCCACTGGACCACTGCAGTGAGTGGCTGTTTCGTCCATGTCAGGAACATTTCTTTAGGTTACCTCAACAGCTTAAACCCGAGCACCTCAAGGATCTAAATTAAGCTTTCACAGTTAATGCTTTAATGCTCAGTCTTAATTTAAAATTAATGATATGTTAATTATATTTAATTGCATCTGTCCTGTTTTACTGTTTATACTCCCGGGCATCTCTTGGGGATCATAAACTTTGAGGAGAATTTGATGTTGGACATTGTAAATTATGATAGAAGTCATGACGCTAGCTTACTTCCATAAATAAATAAATAAAGTGACAATAAAAAAATATAGTTTTATGATCACTCAAATTCAGTTTCCCCTGCTACTACAGCATTCTTTTGACATCTTAAACTGTGGGAAAACTATTGACTTTTTTTATATTTATGATGTTGCTGTACAGTGTGTTCCCACTTTCCTCTAACAACTCTACAATTTTCAAAATTATTTTATTTTAGTAAAGGCACAGGCAGAAATGTGTCCAGGTTATTCTCTGCATCATCCTTCAACTACTGTCTTCAAAGAATCACCCAAAGGTCACTGACTGTTACTCATATAGTATGATGCCTGGCACAATCCCTGACCTCTGACATTACAGTCATTTACTCTTTGCCATTAAATTCAACAGCTTCTTTGTTGGCCAGCTGTTTATTAAAGACCAAACAGGAACCAGTAAAGACAGGTGTGTATCATTGTTATTCCAGTCCCTGACTCACTGGTCTGAGTACTTAAACACGTAACACGTCATCAAAACCAGTCATGGTAGCACATTCACCAACAAAACACATTTAACTGGAACATGATGCTGTCTTAATCAGTAAATTGTCTCTTTATTAACTCCTTCTAAGTGGTTCCAAATTACCTCTGAAATGACCGTGTTGTGATTTTTCATTACTGCTAATTAAATCAAAAGTTATTTCTGTTATTACACTACATTTGATCTGACTTAATTCCAGTCCTACTGGGTTTTGGCAGGCAGATGTTTATTTCTAAATCTCTCAAATAACGTCTCCAATGACTGCAATGACAGACAGTGTTTAGTTTGCTCGCAGCCCCAGCACCTCAAGAGGCAGCATGAGCTTTGATATGTTGTCTCCCAGGGAGTTTAGCAACTGGTCGTGCTCTCTGTCTCAGGGTGCATTTCAGTCTCTACCCAGACCACAACTGTTAGCACATGTGTTCTTTTATTTAAAAGGATGCATGAGGCTGAGACAAAGGTTTGTGGTTGCTCCAGGAGGAAATGATATCTACTTTCACCTCTGCTAATGATAGAATAATCACTAGAGCTGTGGAGTTTAGTAAACATTGCAGCATCTGTGCATTTCTAACATGGTTGAATTGTTATTCATTTCAGAGGAAGCGGGTGCTTTTCAGGCAGCTGACATTTTGAAGCAACTGAGAAAATACAGCTGTTATATATTATAAATGATCTTGGCCAGAAGGACAGAAAGCAAGTAAAAGGGGGTTAGGTGTGTGTGTGGGCTGGGCTGGACCTCAGCAGCATCTGCGTCCTGTTTTGTCAGTAATCTCTTTGCTGTTGTGTAAGGCCTTTGCCTCATCAAGCCTGCCTTTCCTCTGCGCCTTTGTGACATACATGAGAGGCAAGTTTTATTAATATACAAGGTGATAAATATGCTTTCCATATTTATCACGTCTTGCATCGTGTTAATGAAACACATTCACATGTGAGGACAAGAACTGTTTTTGCCATTTGAGCATTTGTGAAGTGTTTGGAGGGTGTTAAAGAGACTTTGACTATATGTCCTTAGTGAGCAACAATTACAGTGAAGTAGGGCGACATGACATGCGACCTACAAAAACACAAACATGCACATACGCACAAGTGCAGCTACCATGAAACCAGAAAGTACTTAGCTGTGGAGTAATTCTGGTTAGTGACTGAGTGTGTGGGTGGGCTCTTAATCCTATTACTGTTCAGTCATTGCGCACTAAAGAGCCACAGATGGAACAGAGACAGGGTGAGGTAATTGTGCAGCTCAGTCCTGTCGGTTGGTGTTTGCTACCTGGGGGTGGTAAACACATGAACTGGTATAATTATGTAATTTAAACTGATACCACCATGACAGGATAACTGTTAATAACAGTATTTACAATAGTATGGTTCTCATTTAATGCAAGATGATATTATAATAGTTATATTCTAAGAAAAAGAAAAGATTTTAGTAACTGGTACTGCTATTAATTAGATGCTGTCTAGGTGTCAGATGTAAGTAATTTCCCAACCCTTTTAATGGAGGAAAATGCAGAAGAGATGTTAAAATGCAAGTGAGCTTCTGGGGTCTCTGGTGTCGTCACACTGCAGAAAGTTGCAGAGGAGGGGGCTGCTCTGTGCTGAGTCATAAACACGTCTGACAGTTTGAAATACTCTACCCCCGTTAGATACGTCTTTAATAAACTTTTCAAGTGCAATTGAAATATCTATGTGTGTTCTTGAATTCGTGTTTGGCTCATTCTGTGAAAGTGGTGAAAAGTATGTTTTAATTGCATACATGGCTTAACACGTATCACTCGCCATTAAAATTCAAGAGAGAAGAAATACACGCCCTCCTCATTTTAATGAGATGCAAAATGTCACCATGTTTGATGCTGTTCATCTTTCTTCTTCAATTAGTTATCCATCATCCCACATCTCTGTCTCATCTTTCCCTTTTCAGTTGCAATCTCTGGGAGATTATTTCACCCAAAGTCTAGCTCACAGAAGTGCATCCCAACATCAAAAAAGGTTGCGACAATATAAAAGTGGAAAAAAAGAAATATAGAAAAAAACGTGCCATGTTTTTCTTATCATTTCTATTTTAATTTCCTTTGTTACACATCCAGTTTTGCATTTCAAGCTTGCACCACATTCCAATAAAGCTGGGATAGAAAAACCTTAATGGTTGGCAATGTTGCCATTCCATCTCCCAGTAAAAATGACACCAGAGTGACAAACCTGTTGTTCTTTCGTCCTTCCTCCAAACATGTCCTAAGCTGTGCAACAGAATGGGGTCAGTTCACATCAAAATTCTCAACAAAAACTGTTCTCTGTTGCAGACTGGTCAGGTCTGAACGCAGATATCCTCATCTTTCTCAGCCATACTTCTGTAATTTGTGCAGAATCTAATTTAGCATTGGACCAGGAGCTGTAGCTTAGATCTAAAATCTTACTGTATGTTCCTTACATTAATGATTGCCATCACAAGGGAGTAAATTTGCTAAATGCCTTCATACAACTTATAGCGTCACAGAGCATCACAGAATGGATGGTTTGATGTCCTGTTACATCTTTGGCACACCAAAAATGACACCCAAAAAAAAAGCAAACAAACAAAAAACTTACAAAGTAAAAGCTATAACTTTCTCAATCTCCATTTAAAAAAAAATTCTAATCAACAATTAAACTGCCTTGATTTAGACACAGTTTGTTCTGGTCATGTCGCTCTTTTTTGGGGTTGGGTGAGGGGTGGTGGGTGGGTGCTTAGCTCAGTGGGTGGGTCGGTGGGTGGATGTATGTTTGAACGTGTGTCCGTGTATATACTGTGTGTGGGCACTTGTATATGGGTTTGGGGGTCTCTGTGTTTTTAATCTTCTTGTTGTTCAGCACTTTGCGTTGCAACATAATTTGTATGAGAAGTGCTATATAAATAAAGTTTGATTTGATTTGATTTGATGATAAAAGGCAGAAAAAAACAAAAAGCAGCATTCGGTCTAGTTTGGTCTACCATAAATGTTATATGTATCTTTGATAAGTTTAGCTCAGTGTTTGGCCATTTGCTGTTTGCTGTTTTCTTCACTACCAGGTCTCCTTTCAACAACATGTTGTGGAAGAATTTGGACTAAAATTTACACAATTTTTTTTCACATAAATATACAGTAGTTTCACACCGATTAAAAGCCTGTCTGTCTTACTTTCAGAAGTCAGAGTGATGGTTGCTCCCTCTTCACGTTCTTCTTTTACTTTACCATCTTTCATCTTCAGTTGCAAATTCTCCAAGTCACAAGTTTCTGTTTGCTTTTTTGCGTTCGCCTCAGGCCATATTCAGTCACAGGCGCATAAATATAGATGAGATAATATAAAAACAGTATAATACAAACCTGAAGTTTGTACATTTAGAGTGAAAAATCCCAGTCTCAGGTTTTATATATCGTGATATTTTTGTCGAATATTTCTGTATGATGTCTATAAAACTGCATATAATTTGTTCTAAATTAGAATTCAGTCTTTCTTTCGATCCTATTACATCACTGATTTCTTCAAACATCCTTCCAGCTTCTTCTTTTTGTCTCTTTTGTAAAGTTGGCTTCGCCTCTTTCTTTTCAAAAAGTAGATATTTGCCCTAAATTTTATGTACTTTTGAGAACTTGTTTTCAGCAGAGGCTTCTTCCTCTTCTTCTTGAAAATTTAGTGCCTTTGAGTTGCATTTTTTTTTCCTAATCTCACTTTACCATGATATAAACTACTGAATATAATTCAGCACCTGCAGGGGCTGCCAGTCCTTCTGGCAATTATCTTGTCTGCTTGTAGCAATTATGATAATTTGTCAGTAATACTGTGGTATCAGCTTTCACTTTTGAAATCTAAAAAAAAAAAAACATTAGAGAAATTGCACTTTTTTTTTTTTTTTTTTGCTGAGACTGCTACCTTTTCCGGGTCCTGTGACCAGAATGTGATGATGGTAAAAGGTTTTGACGGGAATAACAATGACATCAGTTAACAAGACTGTCGAAGGATGACATTGAAATTCCCTTCAGCTATCTTGAACGTGATGCAGCAAAAAATTCACCTTAAATCTTTGACTTTTGACACAAGGCACACAACAAAAATAATATTGCATTTCTGTCTCCCTCCTATTTACCTCCCGTGTCTGTAGTCAAGAGTTGTCGCCTGCATGACAGCTATACTCAGTCAGATGGATGATCGTCATTATACTACATACTTAGGAACCTTCACTGGAACCTCTGATCTTTTGGTAAGTGAACGCTCGCCTTCATATCTCACTTCCTTTGAGCTGGTAAGACCAAAAAAAAAAAAAAAAAACTTCCACAATGAATTGTATTAAAGTAATTAACTTGCTCATTTTTCATCTCTTGTCATTTAAACACAGGACTTCCTGATGGAGTCCTTTCTTCTTTTCATGGACCTGATTGGGAAACATGTGTATCCCTCTGACTGGATGGCTATGATCATGGTACAGAACAGGTAATATACTACAAGCAAACATCCAAACATCCTCATTTCACAGGACTGTTATCATCCACAGTGACTGGTTCATTGGTGCAAACCCGCACAAGGAAAAGTTAGAGATAGCAAAGCTTGGATGAAGACCGCAATGATGAAAATGGCTGATGTGACAAGTATGTCTATGTGTGCAAGCCGATGAAGCAAAAGCTATCAGTGGACTTTTGTGATGGAAGCTAACAGGGGAACTAAGCTGTTTCATACAGACAGCCAACAGGCAAAAGTTAGAAGTAAAGACAGGCTGATAAGGAGTGTGTGCAGACCGGGGTATAAGAAGAAATGTTGAGAGAGGCTCACTAAACAGCAAAATGAAAGAGGGTGGGAGGTAGGAAGGATGCCATTTAGCTCTGGGCAGTAATGATACAAAGAGAGTGGTTAGGCTGAATGAGAGAGCAGTTTTACCCCTTAAGTTCAAAAGTTCATGGAGTCACATATCATAGATACACCTGGACTCCATTGAGTTGTTCTCACTGTGACGGAAGGCTTGAATCTGAAGCAATATTTCATATTCTTGAAACTGAAAAAATAAAATTCTCTAGAGAAAGAAAAAGTCACAACTGAAAAACTTTTCATCTTTTCTCTTTACTTGGCCCATTTACCTTATTTTACTTGATCAGCCCTCCCCCCACTGTCCTGCGCAGAACCCTCAGTTTTTTACAGTTTACTTTATTTAATTGGTTTTGTGCTGGATATGCTACTTTTACCAGCAAATTAGAAACTGTAGAAAAAGTTTTCTGTATGAAGTCATTGGTCATTCACATCATTACATGGAAATTCAGGCCCTCTTGTCTCTACAATATTGAATGGTAAATGTATTTTTCAGCCATTTTGCTTGATAACTGCTGATGTGTTTGAGATCATTGTCCTGTTGCGTGATCCGGTTTCAGCCAAGTTGTTTGACACATGTGATCCTCAAATACTCTGGGATGCAGAAGTGTTTACTGTCAATGAAATGACTTCAAGGTGCCCGAGTCCCCTGGGGGCAAAAAAAAAAAAAAAAAAAGAAAAAGTATCATTATTCCACCACCACTGTGCTCACAGCTGGTATGAGCCCATTGATGTTGACGTGCTGTGGTTTTTCATCAAATATGGCTCTGTAAATGACCAAACATCTCCATTCTGGTCTTATCTTTCCAAAGTACATTGCCCAGGAGTCTTAGCTGTTTGTGTAAACTTCAACCATCCTGCCAAGTTCTTGGTCACATTTTAATTCCTTTTGAAGCAGTATGGGTGTGCATTTTTAACACATAGCTTCTTCACCTTATTTTTTTACGATATAGTATCTGGAATTTGGAAACTTTTGACAGAATATTGAACATTTTAATTTTGTTTTTCAAAATGAAAAATAAAGAAAAACTGTGCATTGCGTATCTGCCTTGCTCCTTAGAGTATTCCTGAGAGCCATCAATACCTATGCTGTCACTATGAACCAAAAGTTTCTCAATAACGATGACTTTGAAGTGCAGGTAAGTGAGCATTGTATCTTCCAAAACTTTTTCTTGGCATCTGCGTTATTTCACCTTTATAATTTATACCCCTATTAACAAGGGTCTTTATAAACTATCCCTCCACTATCTCTCTTTGTCACTCTTTTTTTTACTCTCTAGTTGTGGAACAATTACTTTCACTTGGCGGTAGCATTTATTACGCAGGAGTCTCTGCAGCTCCAGCATTTTTCACCGACTAAGAGGAACAAGATTCTGGTCAAGTGAGAATACATCCATTTAATTTCTCTGTTTACAACACCTCCTCCCCCTGCATTAGAGTTAGGTGGAACTAATAAAACCCCATGTTACCTTTTGAAAGACTTTCATTTTAGTTGAAGTGGAGTAGTTCAGCATTATCTGTTCAATGAGGTTATGCTGTCACAGACAGTGAAAATAGTAGCACCAATTTTGTAATTATATGTAAGTTAAATTTCAAGTTATGTTTCTGGGTACATTTCCTCTCATACTCTTTCATCTCTTGATTTCAGGTATGGAGATATGAGAAGGCTCGTTGGCTTTGCTATCCGTGATATCTGGTACAATCTAGGTAAGAAACTTGACTTTGTAGCGTAAGTATAGCTCTATTGCTTGCGCTGGGAGGAAGATGTTTACTAAAAATTACTTATCGATCTGTGGAACTTTTTTACAAACAGTAAAGGTACAGTTCACTACACAAACATCACATCACACTGTCACGTGTCTGGATAATATAACTTTCATTCATTTTCCATACCCATTTTACCCTCTTTGTCCTAATGCTGTGCACATGTGGTGCCCTGCACCAGGACACAGATGAAATGAGTAGCTAGCGTGAGCTAAGTGAAAGGTGGAGAATAACACTACACCATTGCAGAGCCTGGCTTTTGGAGATGACATATCTTGGATACATACTTCAAAATAAATGTTAGAATTAATTTTTTTTTTTTTTTTGTTTATTTAATTTTTTGTTTGTTTTCCAGGCAGTCACAAGATCTGCTTTATCCCTGGAATGGTGGGTCCCATTTTGGAGATGACACTGATCCCCGACGAGGAGTTGCGGAGAGCCACTATTCCCATCTTCTTTGACATGATCACCTGTGAATATGCACAGTATGGGAACTTCCATAAGGTACATAGATACAGTACAAGACATATTCAGGAGGATATGAATATAGTATACATTAGGAAATACTCTTAATGACAGACAAGCAGATATCACGTTCAAAAACACAAATTCTGCATTTCCGCAGAAAAGCTGGCACATGCACATATTGTCTTCCTCCATTGATTTCCTGTGATGCAGTACATTAAAGTAAAAGAGACACCTTAATTACACTTGCATAATTGATTTCTTCCTCTACTGCTCTTCACTTTTGACTCCTCATCTCCCTTTTGACCCTCTATTTTAATTTCTGTCCTTCTCTCTACTTCATTCTTTTTCTGCAGTTTGAGAATGAGATCATTCTGAAGTTGGACCATGAAGTGGAAGGTGGAGGAGGAGACGAGCGATACATGCAGCTGCTAGAGACCATGTAGGCCTGAGTATCAGAATATTCTATGTCATGACATGGGAGAAAAAATTATTTATTTTTCTCAAGAAACTATATCTTTGAGTGGGTTTCCTGCTAACGCTCAGGAATCCAACTTTAAGCTCTGATTTTCTCAGTAATACAATAACAGAAATTAAAGCACTGAATAAGAACCTCTAACAGATGTGACGGATGATTAAGTTGTGCTTGTTTCTCGGCCAGCTTGCTAGACTGTGCTGCCGAGAAACCGACGTTGAAGCCACAGGTGCAACACTTTGTCACCTTGGTGAAGGGTCTCCTCATTCGTCTCCTTGACTACCGCACCGTGATGGGCGATGACAGCCGCAACAACCGCATGAGCTGCACTGTCAACCTTCTGGTAGGTTCGAATCATCAGCCCGATGGAATACCACTTTTTAAACAGCTGTAGTTCCTAAAGCGGGCAGCAATCAATGCAAGCACTGGAATAATTAAGATGTTGGGTCCTAGAGGTTCACCATGTTGGCATCATTTTTTCTTTCTAATGATTCAATAATTTTTTTGAAAGTGTTCGTGTTTGGTAAGATGTCAAAAGGCGTCAGCGAGGTTGTTTAAGTTAGATCTCATTCAGTAATAACTGTATATCACTGTAACACAAGCTCTTTCTTCCCCTTTTCCACATTGGATTTGTGTACCGACTGATCTAAAGAATCTTTACCGTCTCTGCTTTCCAGCTGTTTACAGTAGATTACAACTCAAATACTCAGCTTCTGCACCGGTATTCAGGGTTAGTGCATCCATTCACCCAGCATATGATCATTTCCAAAGCAGATTAAATCAAGATTCCAAACTTTCCTTTGAAATGTATTTAATCCTTTAAGACCTTTTGGAGATGCAAATATTGAGGACGATTAGCTAATGATGAATGGATGTGTCTGTGTCTGTATCTCATTATGTGCTTTCTTCTCTTGGAGAAAGACTCCTGGCACATGGCAGAGATATTTAGCTCGTAGCAGCTGTCTATTTGCTATTCTTTTTCATTTATTTGTCCAACAGAAAAATCCTTTCTTCAGGCTAGCAAGCACTAGTGCACTCTGATATTCATCCCCCCCAGGCTAACTTCACTGAAGAGTAATACATGCACACTCTACTCCTCATATCCAGAATGTGTTGTTGTGTGTGTTGCCTTCAGTTGTAGATGCACTTTCACAGAACAAAAATGAACTTCTACATGCTGAAACATGTGTAAAAGTAGCTAAAATAAACTTCAAGTTTCAAGACAATTCTGTGATTCCAGGGTTATTATCTGAGCTAATTACCAAAAGAATTAGAAAAGCTAGAGTTTGTAATAGATATGGTGCAGACTCTCAGCTTTAATTTGAGGGTTTATACATAAAAACTGAAAGAAGGCTTTAAGAATTACAGCTCTTAAATATGTACAACCTCCTTTTGTAGACACAAGTGCACCCGGATTTTAAAATAACCATTTTCATTTCATGTTGAGACCTTGTTGAGAATTCCTTGCAGGCCTGTGACTGCTTTAAGTCAGAAATGTTTGGTTCTTTCCAAGGTCTTTACTGGAGCTTTCTTCTGTTTTTAGTGGGTCTTTTTGTCTTTACTTTCATGAAATGCAGCGTGACCAAGTTCACTTGACAGTGACTCCATCACTGCAGAATATTACATTTCTAAAACTCCTGGGTTGCTTTTTGCACTTGATTTTTGAGCCATAATGCATATGATCATGAACCATCCCTGGCCTTCTCAGTCTGCTGATCTAGCTGTTCCTATTGCCTCTGCTATGTAGGTGATAGATTCCTTGTTTTAGCAGTCAAAGGATGACTTGTTTCACTTGATCTCCTTTGACCCCATGTTGGGATCACAGCAACCACATGCACATGCAATCATACCCTTAGTCAACTTTGCTTTGAAGTTTTTTTGCTTGTTCAAATATCACTTTCAGTTGAAGGAAAATTTGGTTACTTTTTTAGAAACATTGTCTGAAGAGAAAATGAATGAGCAACCAAGGAAAAGACTAAACAAAAGTAAATCTTAGACAATGCTGTCAGTGCCCTGCAGGGAGACAGATGAGCTAAGATTTGCAAAAGTTCCTTTGTGTCACTATAATTTATGAATACATATCAAAGGTGCAGTACACACTCTTTTATACTTTTGAGTCATTTGTCCAGCTATAGTTACTCTTAGATCAGCCACTGAAAACAAAGGCTCAATATAAAATGTATCATTCCTAAACCAAAATGGATGGAAATTACTTCCATTTAAGCCAACATTATATTATGGTGCACCTTGTGAAAAAAGTGCTAAGTATTAATTCAGTGTCCAAATTTTATCATACATGACTGCAAATGATATTTATTATTGTAGGAAGATGCATACTAATGTTCTGCTTTAGACTATGTTATCTGTATAAAAGATGTGTCAACCGTTAAGAAAAGCAAGGAAACAAAGATACCTGCAGCACAAAATAGCCTGACAGTACTCAAATAACATCAGTGCCATCATCATATTTCATCCAGTTACTAAAGTAGACAGTCTCTTGACATTAAAATATAATTCAGCGCCTGACTGTCACTATAAACAAGCTTTTTATTGTGTGTGCCTGTTTTGCTTATAAGGAGAGGCATGGACTGTGTTAATTTGTTCTTTTTCTCTGCTTTGTGTAGCTATTTAACGTTATTAAACTGGTCTATTTTACAAATATGCATGCACACACTCTAAAACGTTCACATAAACAGACAATCAGAAGCTCACTTTAAAAAACACAGACTGTAAGACAGCATATGCAGTTTCACGACTGTATATACATCCAGCCACACAAATCCTAAAATACAAATGTACAGTTGAAGTAGCTCTTCAGAATGATTTCAAATAGCTCTCTCTGCCATATACACACTTTACACAAATGATGGTAACCTAATCTCTTCTTTTGTTCTTGCAGAACTTTTACAAGGACATCAATCGTGAGGGAATGTACATCAGGTACATGCACGACATGCTGGATTTGACATAAAATGTCTTTAAATGGTGCATGTCTGTGTTATATATGCATGGATGGATGTGCATGCCTGGGTGTGTGTTCTTGGGTCTGCGGCTGCATAATCTGACAGGGGATTATATGAGTTCCACTGAATTAATGTCAAAATCCACAGGATCAGCCGCTGGTCTGACTGCAGAGAGAACAGAGAGAGACATGAGGGAGGGAGGTGAAGGGACAGAGACAGCGTGTTTGCAGGAGAGACAGAAAACAGGGGAATACAGATGCAGTCAGAGCCACGGGTCATTTCAGTCTGTCTGTTAGAAATATTAGTCCGTTGTATGGGAGTGTAAACTAAGGTCAGTGGTTGACATTGTCAGTTCTGTAGAGAATACAACTATATTTGGTTAACTAAATATATGCTGTGTTACAAGTACTTTCTTTGATTTAGAAAATAATGAAGTTCAACAGTTTTTAACCCATCCAGCAAATGTAAATACAAACACTAACTGCTCTGAAGTAGTTGAGCTGTGTTTGTCTGCACTGATGTCTGCGTGTCACTTCCTAGTCTATTTTTCTGATCTGTAACAAGTTTAGGTGGAGGTTGAGACTTTCAGATGTAAAATGGAGAAGCTTGCATCACTCTTAAAGACTGTGTGCGCAGTCAGTTCAGGATTTTCTCAACATGAAGCAGTAAAGAATTTGGGGATTTCATCACCATCACCACAGTGCAACTACAATGCAACACTACATGCAACTGCATGCAGTGATTTCTGCATCTACAACTGCATTAACAAATGCAGTATTGTACAAAAGGCACCCCAGTCTTGTTCAAGTTTCTTACCATGTTCATTTTCTACCCTCTTTAAAGTACAATATATATATAAAAAAAAAAAAAAAAATACAAAAAGAAAATCTAGCTTTAATTTGGAGTTTGCCCTAAATACAGATTTTTCCTTGTAGAGTCATTTTGCTCTGAACATTGTGTGGTTTTATTTTGTGTAGATATTATCTGTTAAAAAGTAAAAGAAAAAACAAACCTAAAGACTAGGGATGCTTACAACTTTAACACAGTACTGTATAATATGTTTTGTATTAATTAATTTATTTTGAATGGTGCAGTCTGTAATTGTAGAATAGCATGAAAGTGGAATGAGCTAAATTTGCTTTCTTGCTGAATTTGACACCTGAAAACAGTTGAAAAAATATGGTGCAGGCAAAAGAAAGAAGACAGAGGTGAGTGAGGATGGAGAGGGACTGAAGGTGTTTTTTTTCTCTGCACAAACAGTGGCTAGACTGTTACAACCAACAGATCAGGTAAAACATATTCAAATTGAATTTATGAGGGCTGAAAGAGATAGTTGAAGACAGAGTGAGCTGGTTACCTGAGTGCGTCAGTCCAGCACAGGCTGACATGAGATTTCTTATTTAAAAGCCTCCAGCCTCTGGCCATGCTTCAAAATGTTTTCTTCACACAGAAGGAGATTGATAAAACAAATAGATGAAAAGTAAAAGCTGTAGCTGAAAAACAATAAGTTGGTCCTCAGAGACCAAGTTTTTTTTTTGCCTGAATGATTGATTTGCAGAATGATTTCATCTTCTGTTATGTGTGTCATGTACAAGAGAAGTGTACAAAACACCTGACACAAAGCTCTGCTGGGGCACAAATAAATATCTTCTGTGCGTATGAAGTGCAATTGAAAATGTGCAACATGAACTCTTATTGTTCATAGCCCTTTTTTCTTTTTGCTTACAGCTTCAGTAAAGTATTTAATGTGCTTTCTCCAGCTTTGTGAATAAAATCTCCTGCAAATGGGTTCATTTCTTGAAGCACTACAACATTTGTTGTTTTTTCTTTTTAAAATCAACATCCAGCCAAATAAAATTGCTACAATTAAAATGTTTTTTTTTGTTTGTTGTTTGTTTTTTTTTTTTTACAAATAAGCAGCTTCATTACCTGGCTCATACAGCAAACTGTTTCTCCGCCCCTGGCATGGCCTCAAAGCTGCTTTTCTCAAACGTTAATGTTGCTGAACATTACTATGCACACACAGATCTTTCATGGCTCTGGTTACAAGCATCTGCTAGACCATCAAAAGCCTTACTGCATGTAAAATTGTGCTCTTGTGTGTGTTCTTGAATGACCTTGCAATGTGGATACATGTTAGTGTGTGTGTGTGTGTGTGTGTGTGTGTGTGTGTGTGTGTGTGTGTGAGAGAGAGAGAGAGAGAGAGAGAGAGAGAGAGAGATCCATATTGTTCATTAATGCTTTATTCGCATGTCTTCGGGTTGCCCAACACTGGCATCTAGTGGAACAATGTATAAGTATCTTATAAATCTGAGATAAGTTGTTTTTGTACTTGTGTGAATTCAGGTACCTGTACAAACTGAGAGACCTTCACATAGATGGTGAAAACTACACAGAAGCAGCCTACACCCTGCTGCTGCACTCTCGTCTGCTCAAGGCAAGGCAAACACACACACACACCTTCAGTCATGTCTTGGTGTTGAATGCTGGACTCTGTCTAATCACTCTCCTGCCTGCAACAAATGAGACTGTTTTTTATTAGCTGATAAATGGTTGCTACGTCGCTGGCCTCCAAATTATTAAGCTGTGAGGTTAGTTTATGGCATCGTGTTGGCCACTGCAGCTGTATCGCTATGGTGATTGATGCAGTGTTCTTGCAGAGAGTGTGTTTCTGTGTGAATGGATGTGCACACACACACACACACACACACACACACACACACACACACGTGCCAGAATGTGCTTGACCTCTTTTGTCTCCTCGTCTCTTTTATGGGACATTTACAGGCTCATGAAGGGGTACGGCGACATCTCTCTCGACTCTTTCCTGCTCTGTCTGTCTAGTATCATTGCGTTACATACAGCTAAACTCATTTTTATAAGCTCCATTTGTCTGCAATGTCAATGATGTCATTGGCATTACTGGAAAGAGCTGTAACACACAACATGCTTTCACCGTTTTGCTCACTATCCTAAGCTGATTAGACCTTTTTGGGAAAATCATTATGCACTTGTTTGGTTTTCAAATTAAATTCTGTGTAATTTATGTAATAGACGATGAACTAATGAACTATTGTTTAATTTATAAAAGGAATGAGCTCGGTCCTCCTCTGTCTTGCTCCCTGCTTGGGTCTAATATTGATTTATTCAGACAAAGAACGTCTCAACTTAAAACGGTTCCCTAATTTTTTCCATTAACTTGATAAATGAGATGGCAGAAACCTGAGCTGTAGTAAATGCAGGGAATTTTGATTTTATTTCAGCAATAATGAAGTTGTTTATACCCATACAAACACCACTATTTTTTTTGTCCTTGTATTTTTTGTCCATGTTTCTGCCTCTATGCCAGTGGTCAGATGACATGTGTAGCCCCCAGTTTGAGTTCCACGGCTCCCAAACGCAACGACAGCTCAAGGAAACACTCTATGACATCATCATTGACTACTTTGACAAGGGCAAGGTAAGTATTTGTGTTTACCTTTAACTTTTATCTATACATTTTACCATTTTACTGAACCCCTCTATTGTAATTTGATTAGCTGGAGGAGTGAATAAGACTCCAGAGTAACTTGCAGGAATATTAGAAATCATTGCCTTCATAAAGCTTCTTTCAGTACAGTGGTTGCTGAAAATACATGTTGCTTTTATTGTTTCATCTCATGAAATAAAAGAAAAAATATGACATTTAATTTAGAAAACTATGTCTGTCGAATGTAGCTTGAGTTTACTTCAGGATGAGACTGTTGCACAGAGTCCTAGTGTGTGTGTAGTGTGTTGGTGTTACATTTGTTGTTTTATCTCCTGGAGATCTTCATGGTCTCTGAAGCAGAAACAGCAGCTCCACCACCCTGCAGACACCCAGAGACGGATTTTTACCACATGAATTTCTACTCCAACAGCTGCCACTGATTCATTAGCAGATGGTGTATTAAAGAACCCTTTTAATGTCTTTGTGTGTGTGTTTTAGATGTGGGAGGAGGCCATCACTCTGTGTAAGGAACTAGCAGATCAGTATGAAAACGAGATCTTTGACTACGAGTTACTCAGCAGGAGACTGGTAATATATCCTGATCTTAAACATGCACTTCTTCTGCATATGCATGATTTTTTTTTGTCATTGTTATTATTTCATGTTTCAGTTTTAACACACTGTAACACACAGTCATGTACAAAAGGTTCAGCTGTATTCAGTTCTAACGTTTTTGGTCAGGATAATGACAATCATCTGGTTCTTACAGGTCCTAAAAGCAACACAAATATAGTGAGAATATATATTTGGTTGGAGAATCAGCTTCAGAAGCAATCTCTATCTCTGTCTGTTGTGGAAGAAATTTAGGCCACTTATCTTTACAATATTGCGTATTTTCATTGACGTTTGCAGAATTAGATTGTGCACAGCGCTCTTAAGGTCCCAACACTGCATTTCAAACAGGATGAGGTCTGGTCTTTAACTGGCTGAATGCAAGGCCTCATTTATTTTCTTTTTCAGCCATTATGTTGAACATTTGCTGCTGTTCTTGGGATCATTCTCTTGTGTGACCCATTTTCAGCAAAGTTTTGGCTGTTGAGCAGATAACCCCTCATCTGACTCTCAGTTCTTTTGTCATAGAGAGAAGTTTAGAGTCTATGACCGCAGGACGCTTTCGTCCTGCTGCTGCAAAACAAGCATAAATCTTGACTCCTCTACCGGCATGTTTGAAAGCTGGTATGAAGTGTTTAATATGACAAACATGTCCGCTTTGGTCCTATCTGTCCACAGTGTTTTGGTCCAGATATCCTGTGGTTTGTTCAGATTCAAATTTGCAAGCCATTGTTGTGCAGCCATGTTCTTTATAGAAATAAGAGGCTCTCTCTTCACAATCTGTCTTGGTTTGTTTGGACAGATTGGGCAGTTTATTGAGCTCCTGGGCATTTTTTTAATCTCTTCTGGACTGGAATGTCCTCTTCTGTGAAGATTGGCAGCTGTGTTGAATGTTTTCATACTTGTGAATAATCTTTTTCACTGCAGAATGAAGGAGTTCACAATAGTTTGGAAATGTTTTTTAACTATTCCCAGATGGAAATGCATTACTGATTGTTAATTCACATCACATGTTGATACACATCTCAGTCCACAAGAACAAAATATTACTATTATTATTATTATTATTGTAAAGATGCTCACCCTTGCTGATGATTAATTAATCTAGTTCATTTGATTAGCAGCATTTGGATGTTACAAACTCTGTCTCATAAACATTAAAAGCTTTTTAAAATAAATGATGAGACGGTGTAATATGTCATGATGTTGTTCATCAGTTTCATCACTACCTATTCATACTTAGTTATGTTGTAGGATGTTTTTCTCTTTGAATGTTCTGATAAGTAAAGCCTTCAAATCAAAAAATCTTTTTCTGCTTTTATCTGCCGAATCTCTTAAATGTAATACTTGAATCACATTAATTGTTGTCAGTCCCGCAGTTTGTGTTGATCTTTGGCTTCCAAACTTCAAACTCCCACATTCAAGTTCCAGACGATAACCTACCTAGGTTACGATAACCTACGTCTCTTTTCTTTTACTTTTCTAGTCTTTAAAACATGACAGACAATCCAGCACACCCACTCGTCCATGTTTAATATTTACTTGACACATTTGCATTGTTTTTTTCTTAGTACTTACCTTTTGAGCCCAGCTGTGTGATTCCTGATTGTTGTTCCTCCTGTATTTACATTGTAACCCTGCTCTCCTTGTGCTCTCAGTCATTCTTCTGCTTCTTTCATGTCACGCTGTGTCACCACAGCAGAACTGATTCCCCCTCATATCCAAATCCCAATTTTTGATTCAACACTACCTTCTCTTCTGTGCTCATCTCACTGAATACTATGCTGTCCATTTCCAGAGAGTCGCACCTTTTCCAGCTTTATGCCTCTGTTTCAGCTCCAGCGTCTCAGCTAAATCCAATTCTGTGGGTGTATAAATGACAATTGGATGGTGTGCACTTTCTTTCTCCATTTTGCACCATCATATTCCATATTTTTCTCATTGGCATTGCTCAAACTACACACGTTGCAGATATGAAACGTTTCCTTTTCCTCTAATCTCTCTGCAGGAAAAACAAGCCAAGTTCTATGAGAACATTATGAAGATCTTGAGGCCTAAACCAGATTATTTTGCAGTGGGCTACTATGGACAAGGCTATCCTCCATTCCTCAGGGTTTGTGTTTATGTCTCTTTATTATGACAATACAAAGAAACAATATAACAATACATGCAAATCTTACCTAAAGTTGAATGATTTTCAAAATGCAACAAAAGATGTCACTGTAATTTAATACATATGAATATAGAAAATGACTTTTGACTGTCTTCACAGAGCAGGTCCATTGGATTTAGAAAGAATAAGAAGAAAAAAAATGGGAAAAGAATCCTGTCAACCTCCCTCCCTTTTAACTGCACGTTTTAATAGAAAAAAATATCTTAATGATGTTAGTAATTGTTCCAGATTTGCAAAATGAATCTATGTCTGTAGCCATGGCCTGTGTCAGTGGTGTGTGATTCTCCTCTTTATGATGCCTCATTCATATTTAGTATAGGACAGTAATCTGGTCTGAGGCAGGCCAGTGGGTCTTGCAGGAAAAAACATGTCAGTTTGATGAAAGCATATGTCTCTCCAAAATCCCAATACACATCTGTGTATGAATGATAATCTTCATACATAATCATGTCACCCATGCCAGGGGCACTGTTCACCCCATACCATCATAGCCACTGGCAAACCTTTCACTGTTAACATATTTTGTACATGGAGCCCAACATTCATTTTCTTTCCCCAAAGAAGCTGAAATAGGAACTCATCTGTCCACTTTCTCTCTACAGCTGAGATGAGTTTGTGCCGTTTCCACAGCGTACATGCTGTATATGGTTTCCTTTGTGTTCAATCATTATGGTTCCCATTTGTGGATGGACTTTAGCCCATGTGGTTATCGTGATCATATTTACATGAAGGTTTCTCTTCTTTCCTCCTGAGGTCTCAAAGGTCACAAACGTCAGCAGTGACTTCCAATTTTCTTATGATAACGTGAACAATGGAACAAAAGCACACCTGAAATGCTGAATTTCTAGGTATCCTTAATGCTCAAACATCATTTCTGTTTTGTGGGAAGAATTGGCAACATCACAAAGTAATAAAGGCTTTACTGTCTCAACTTATTTTGTAATGTATTGGAAGCCTGAAATGCAAAAATGGAGATATATATATATATATATATATATATATATATATATATATATATATATATATATATATATATATATATATATGAGCACATTAAATGAAGCTGATGACACGAAACTGCAGGTTTATTTGTAGCATAATTCACACCCATTAACAGTTCAAAGCACTTTAAGACATATACTGAGAACAGAGACAAAATAGACTAAAAGGCATGTAGAAGTGCATAAAAAATAAAATTAACAAATAAATAAAGGAAAAGCACAAAGATAACAAGTAGAAAGAGAACTTCAAATAAAGTAATTCAAAAGTAAGAAACAAAAATCAAACAACTTCAAACTATTTTGAAAAAGTGGCAGATAATATTCTTGTATAACTCGGCTTCCAAAGTATTTCTTTTTCCATCATATACCTTTCAGGTACTCAAATATCAAATATCTAAACCTGCCAGTTTTTGTTGCATTTTAGAACATTTTCCAGTGTTTCTGGAAGTGGGGTTTGTACAGCTGCTCTGTGGTTTCTGTGTAATGATTACCATCATAAGGAATATGATTAATAATCAGTTTTAATGAAATCAAAGTCTTTAACGGCTCACTCTTTTTCACAAACATAATGCTGACTCTGTTCAGAGTAAAAGAAAATCATTCTGCTTATTATCAAAACTGTTGCCTAGTTCTGTAAAACTGCAACAGCAGATAAGTTTTTGAATTTACAATTGAAGCAGTTAATAGGATGGGCCATAAAGTTTCTACAAATGCGTATGTTATTTATATATTGCAATGTTTATCTGTCCTGTGTTTATTACGGGTGTTAATCAGTGGCAATATGGAATACAGGAATTATTAACTCAATTTCTAAGAGAGCAGTAAAAGGAGACACAAGAACATATCTTCTGAAGATTTCTGGATATAACAAATCTAAAGCTTTTTGTCACCACTAGTAACGTCAGATAATTTGTCCTCGCCTCAGAACAAGGTCTTTATCCATCGAGGAAAAGAGTATGAGCGCAGAGAGGACTTCCAGAACCAGCTAATGAGCCAGTTTCCCAGTTCTGTGCGCCTCAACACCACCACCATGCCAGGAGATGACATCAAGAACTCTCCACTGCAGTGTATCCTTACTGCAGGACGGCGTAACACAAATTCTCATTAGTGAAAATGTTAAAGACTCAAAGTTATCCTCCACAAGCACATTTATATAGATATCCACAGTTAATCTGTAAATACACAGTTATAAACCTGCATAGCCTTCTGGGATTATTGATGATTATTACGAGAGAACGTCTGTATATGAGAGCATCTATATGTATGAGATCTTTTCACTCCATTAGTTGTGATGTGAATCACCAGTCAAATTTGCTGTACTTGTTTTGCACCTCTGTATATTAAACTTCAGCGCTGGAGGCCTGACATGTCTCTGAACTATCAGACTCAGGAATAATGAATAGCTGTTGTAGCATTTGGTGAAAGATTTTTTTTCTGAGCTATCAGGATCAGACATCCAGTGTTTCACAGTGCAGCCAGTCCTTGAGATCCCTCCTCGCTTGAAAAACAAGCCAGTTCCTGACCAGATCATCAAGTATGTGCTCTTTAGCTAAATGTCAAATACTTCGAATGAATGGATGAAGTTAAATGCTGGCAGATCTGACTGTATACTTTCACTACATCACCATTATTGTAAGTTATTCATTTTATTGTGTTTAGTCTTTCCTCTTGTGAGCTTCTTTCTCCTTCCACCATGTAGCTTCTACAAGTCCAACTACGTGCAGCGTTTTCACTATTCCAGACCTGTGAGGAAAGGACCTGTGGACCCAGACAACGAGTTCGCTGTGAGATACGTTTTGACAGTGAAACAACTCAGATTCTGAAATAAGTCTTGCTCTGTAAAATATATAGTTACCTTATATGACAAAAGCTCAGATTCATACTGAAATAAAAAGAAAATAAGACATTCAAGATTCATGAGCAGTTCTACTCTTTTCTCACTTCTGCACCTTTTTCTTTCAGTCCATGTGGATTGAACGCACCACCTTCACCACTGTGTATAAGCTGCCTGGGATCCTGCGCTGGTTTGAAGCTACTGACATGAAACATGTGAGTTTCTGAGGCAGATCTTTTAATTCAGGGTTGTTTGCTGTGAGATTTTTCTCTCCAGCACAATGTGTTTCACTGCACTAATGGAATTATTATTTTGCTTTTCCTTTCTAGACCACCTTGTCTCCACTGGAAAATGCTATAGAGACCATGGAGTCCACCAATGAGAAGATTCTGACCATGATTAACCAATACCAGTCTGACATGAGCCTTCCCATCAACCCTCTTTCCATGCTGCTCAATGGCATCGTGGACCCAGCCGTCATGGGGGGCTTTGCCAAATATGAAAAGGTAAATTTCAATACTTGCGAGGACCAGCCTTGATATTAAATTAATTTAATGACTGTTGAATAATTGAATCAAGCTCAGAATAAGGTAAGTAAGGTTTGTGACTATAGATTAAACTACTAATTTCATAATGAGTCATTGCACCTATTTGCTGTAAATGATACACTGTATATAAATATTTTTCTAAATGTATCAAAGCCAACAAACAGTTAATGTCAGAAACATTCATACTTCTTGGATAACTGATGCAATAAAGCTGTTTGCCAAATATTTATCATCTCAGAGTGAAGAAAACTTTAAAAATTTTAAGAATCTCGTAATGGATTTAGCATCCAAAAGCAAGATTACCTTATGAGGCACTAGGGTTCAAGTTGAATTATGCCATCTTAATTTCATTAAATTATTTGTATGTTTTGGAGTTTGACATATTTATAAAGTAAAACACAAATAGTGTTTATCCTTATACAGCTTTCCCATTGTAATATAACACCTGACATGGACACCCTCACCAAGATACATAGAGTTGCAAAAGAAAGTATGTAAAGTCCTTGCGTATAACTACTTTTCTTCATTAAATAGCCATAAAATGTGTTTGATCTTCCTCCAGCACAATTTACTTAAGATAATTAATCAAGCATAATTAATTGTTTTTATTGAACAAACCCATTAGACATTCACAGTACTGATAAAAAAAAAATAAGGGTGAAAACAGATTAATTACCTTAAATGAACTTTCCAGTGTTAAAACAATACTAGGTCCTTTTTTAGATGTAAGGGAATGAAAACTTTTATCAGCAACCAAAACAACTTGAGTAAAAGTTTCCTGCTAAATAAATCACTATTTCACCTAAAAGATGTCATTCCGCATAAGTGAGAGTGGGCAGGCCTCTAGCTTCCATAGAACTGGATCAGT
Organism: Hirundichthys speculiger; assembly: GCA_018398805.1. Classification (NCBI taxonomy): domain Eukaryota; kingdom Metazoa; phylum Chordata; class Actinopteri; order Beloniformes; family Exocoetidae; genus Hirundichthys; species Hirundichthys speculiger. The sequence goes on along the minus strand of JAGFBZ010001331.1, from coordinate 330,242 downwards.
ATGCATATATTTATATATATGTATAATTTGTTTTATTCATATTTATATTTATGTATCAACATGAAGTATGGTGGAGGGAGCATCATGATTTGGGCTTGCTTCCTTATCATGGCCTGGACTGTGTGTCACCACTGAGGGAAACATGAACCTGAAAATGAATCTCAAGTTTAATAAAATATCCTTCAGGATAATGCCAGGGTGGCTGTCCATCAGCTAAAGCTTCATGGAGACTGAAGGTTATAGCAGGACGATAACTTTAATCACCAAAATAAATCCAACGCAGAAACGCTTCTGTAAGTAAAAGCTGCCAAATGAGGTTCAAGCAGCTCCTCTGACAGCTGTGGAGCGGTGGGTTGGTTGAGTTAGTTAAGTTGTCCTTTAACTGGAAGGTTGGCTGATCAATCCCCAGCCATGTTGCATGTGTAGGAGTCCTTGAGCTGGACACTGAACCCTGCACTGCCTCCTGATGTGCTGTTCAGAAATCAAAGCGCTGCTCTATGTGGGGGAATCAGCTAATAGAAGCACTGTAGTGTGAGTGTGTATCTGTGAATGAGTAAATGGAAGGACTTTGTAGAACCTGGATGAGGTTGAAAAAGGAGCTTATGAATCCAAAGCCAATAATTATTTCAGAACTTCAAAAATTCATTTATATTTTTCCAATACAGTAAAGCCACAATTATGATAAGGACAATTATAATTGTTTTCATCGAATGTTTGTTGGTTATCGTGACTTAGATTAAGATCAGACCATATTTTATGGCAAATTACTACAAAAAAATTAGTTAATTCCAACTGGAAGGTCAACTCCTTGTAAGCTACAGATGTCCTAAAAATATTTTGAATCCTTCCAATATTTATTTGGTTGTGCATAGATGTGAATATTGAATCAGTTACATCCAAAAATAAATTTCAAAATATGGTCCAACATGTTGAACTTGTTTGTCTTTATACAATTTCAGAACAATTTGATGGCATTTTATATTTATGCAGAATTATAGTGCTTGAGGGTGAAAATTGTGACTGAAATTCTGAAACAATGTTGAACATTTGCTCTCCATCAGGCATTCTTTACTGAAGAGTACACTCTCCAGCATCCAGAGGACAGAGATAAACTTCTGCGCCTCAAAGACCTCATTGCATGGCAGGTACTGAGCACACTAATAATGACATAGTTGGGTTATTTTCACGTGGCTGCTCTGCTGACAGCGTAGCATTTGCATTTGTAGATCCCGTTGCTAGGTGGAGGAATCTCCCTCCATGGGAAGAGAGTGACAGATGACCTGCGTCCTTTCCACGAGCGCATGGAGGAGTGTTTCAAGCAGCTGAAGAAGAAAGTGGAGAAGGAGTATGGAGTGAGAGAGTTGGTAAGAAGTGTGCATATAAGTGGTAGGAGACAGAAAAATAACATTCTTTTTATCCAAAAAATGTTTTTTTGAGTAATCCAGACTGGTAGACCTGTGATATTTAAGTTGAAAATGAGCAAATTCAGTTATCAAAGAATTCTTAATATCCCTTTATGAAGAGTGTCAATTAGAGATTTGTACATTTTACATTTTTTCTACAACTAGAATGTGGGGAAATATAATTCTTCCAAGTTAGATCTGCCTTACAAAAGAAACTATCCTAAAGATGGGTTCAGAGACAGGAGTGGACTTTCACGTCTTTCTCTTTACTTTTGTTTTTAAATTATATTTCCACCTCTGTTTTATCTCTCTTGACGCAGCATCACTGCCGACGTCCTTTTCAGCTGTAGTACATATTGTTCAGATGTCTTTGTCTTCTTCCAGCCGGATCTGGATGAGAGAAAGTCCACCCGTCCTTGCTCCATGCTGCGTTCCCTTCGTCGCTCCGTCATCTCAATTTCCTCACTGCAGGGATCCGAATGTGGAACACCCACCAAGCTGCATGCAGACAGGTAGCTTAGACAATTAAAATCTCACATTTTAACCTTTAATCACTCATCTGAAATTATAATCATGCCGTCTTTATTGATTAAAGAATTTACTCCGGATCAGCATGGATAATAACAATCCGTTTTTTAATCCTTTTAACTTATTACTGATGCCCTTTCCTCTTTCCTCTCAGAGATAACCCTCCAGAGTCACCAAACTTCTGGAACTCCACCCTGCCACGCTCCAGCGGCAGCGTGAGCACAGTTGAAGAGGGAGTGATGGTGGTGGGCGACGCTGAGGTCAAACTGAGGAAAAGCAAGAAGAAGAAGAAAAGGAGCAGCATGATCTTCATCACAGAAGAGAGAGAAAGAACCAGTACACTGGACTGCAAAAGGGTGAGAGTTAGCAGTAGTGGAGAGTGATGGGGGAAAATATAAGAAAATAGCATGCAAATGTTAAAGTAGCTAAGAACCATTGAGTATCTGTTGAACGTGCCTCTGTGTTTTGTGCGAACTCTCTCTCCCTTCAGTTGTCAAAGAAACAAGAGTTTCGCAGTGACACCAACTTGTCTGAGCCAAATGAGCAAGATGTTTCTCTGACCAGTGCCAACTCCAGATCCCTGCCAGCCATCACAGGTAACTAAGACAAACACAAATCACCCTGTGGTGCATAGCCAACTAAAACCATTTGCATCTGCAAAACAAGGGCCCTCAATTCAAAATCAAATGTTGCAACCTGGGAAAAGAAATCCCGGATTTTGGAGGTGAAGAAACAAAAATATCATCAAGCCCATAGTGGGAAAATGCATTTGTAATCCCAGCAAGCAGAGGGAGGAGAGAGTACTGTTGCAAATCTGGATATCTGGCTCATGTTATTACACATGTCATTACAAAGCATCAAATTACTGAATCACCACTGGTTTAAATGGGCCGCAGTTTTATTAGTTCATATGTCATCATATTAGTTGCATAACGCTTCGTTTGAAGTGCTGCATCACACTTCAATTCACTGATGCGTTGTTGGCATCCCATCAAAATCAGGCGAGCTGAGCCAGCACAGATTGTGGTGGTAATGCAATACCTCTGATAATCACTGCTGACTACGACTGAACAAGCACAAATCGCCAACAGTGTCGCCAAGGCAGATCTTCATTAGTGGAACAGCTGCGAGCGCACAGTAAAAATGACTGACAGCAGGAAAGCGAAAGGGACTCACTGTGAGCTGTTAATAAGTGAGACACTGACACTAAAATGTCACTTCTTCCCATCTGCAGGGCTGTCTTTGGCAGTGGCCGCAGGGGCAGAGGAGGGGGACTCATCCAGGGGCGCGAGGGACAGTAAGACCATGTCTGTCACCGTGTCCTCTGACCGAACAGCAGACAGACGCTCAAAGGGCGTCATTAACCTGCTTTTTAAATCCAAGGTAGAGGAACAAGCCAGTGTGCTTAAATGTGTTTGTTATACAGACAATGAAAAAAAGATAAAAGAGTAGTTAAACATTCTTGGCGTCTATGAGGCTATAGCCAGGAGACACTTTATCCAAATGTAGAAAACAGTCCAACGAGCACCTCTAAAACTTAGCAAGTGGCTCTTAGTTTAATATATTTTCATATATTTCAAACCTTTATAGTAAGTTCGCGGACTGATAGCTTGCTATATATTAACTGAACAGAAAGAATATTAGCCATTTTACTATCTGTCATGGTAAGAATGAGCTGCAGTATATTTAGTATGTTCAGCTTTTATTTAGAATAGTCTCTTTATTGCAATTAAATATGTACAATAAAATTAAATGATTAATCACTAGCAGAGGTCTTACAGAATATTTCAAGTCATATCAAAATATCAAAGTATTATTCTTACTTATTTTAAGCCTTTTTGCTCACATATAGATAAATGATGCATTTACATGACATTTCTATGTTTGCTTCAACAGAGCTCCAGATCAGACGATGTGAAGCCCACTGATTCAGCCAAAGATGGTAGCGATCATTTCTGAAATCTCTTACTTTCATTTCTCATTTCCTTTACTGGTGTTGCTTTGCATTTTTATTCAGTCTAAGATTTAAACCACATCAGCCAAAACTATGCACTTACTCATTCATTTTGCCTCTCAGTCTCAAAATTTCTGTTGCCTCGGAGTAATTGATTTTACCTATCAATAAAGGCTATTTTTGTTGAGTGATCTTTTTTTTCATGGCAATTTGAATGATTCCCAGGGAAGCTAAATGCCACCTTGCAGCTTTTCAATCAATTCCGCTTCTACGAGTGGAAAACAAGCAAACACAAACCACCCGCCAGTATGCTTTATTGAAAACCTTCTCATTATACGGTTTTCATCATTGTTATGACTGAACTTAATGAGAAAATAATTCAATGAAGCACAAAGGTTACCATGTCGTCCCCGAGGACCTGGAACCGGAACATCCTGCCAAAATGTTTTGGCACTTATAAAACAAACAAGCAAGTGATAAATTTGACTAGGGTGAACAATCGTGGAGCCTGTGTTTACAGTGAGTTTATACTACCATCTATAATATAACAATATCTTTTGTGCCCAGCATTTAGGCACTGTTAGTATCACATTTACTGTGGTCATTGATAAAACTGAAACTCTACCATCTCAGGCTACCTGAAACAATAATTATAAAGACTAATATTAATTATCTCCTTGTTGAATGGGGCATAGCTTCCTTTTACAGAAGAAAATAAACTTTAAAAAGATTATTAATCCACCAGTCTCACATTAGAAATCATAAATTCTCACTGAAGGAATCTTACTGTCCTTGAAATACCCACAAAGAACACTTGTGATTTGTGAACTTTACTAAAAGCAGACAATAATAATCAAATGTGCAATAAATGGAGATCATTTATGGAATAGTCAAAATGATTTTAAGATGGTAAAATGATAAACATAAGAGAAATAGGAATGCTGAAGAGGGTGAAATGGAAAAAAAAAACAAAATAGAATTAAAATTGATAAAAACTAATTCCTCTTAAAATGTTTTAAAAATCTGCAGGAAATAAAAGTACTCTGAAATTCAGAAGTGAAGAGGTCGATAGATCTCAAATGGAAATTTAGAATTTAAACGACTAAAGAAATTAGACCAGGAGTCCGGTTCTGCTGAGCCAAGGGACCAGGCTGTAGAACTCTGTCGACTTCCCGATGTCGAAACCAAGGTGTCACCCCAGGAGAAGACTCAGGCCCCGGGACTCACATCTGAGGGGCCCCGTGGATCCAGTGGTCTTCACTCCAACTTGGCCAACTTGGGGGTTAACTAGTATTGGCCAATTAAAAGTGAGGAACATTTGATACTCAGCCATGATTTGCTGAATTTCCCCTCCACTTCTTAATATGCAATGACCAGTTATCAAAGAAACATCACACTCTAAACAGAAACCAGAACCAAGAACTAACTAACAAATGAGTTTAGAGAGATAAACTCAACATTTCACAGTGAGGATATTTCCATTTTAGCTAAGAGACTTGACATTTACCATGAATTTCTACATTAAGTAACTTCAATTCTATTTGATGATAATTACACAAACTCAACAGTAACCTGGAAAATGAAGGATGCTGACAAATATAATGCCAAATTATACTCAACATATTAGAAACATTGGCACATTAAATGAAGGTTAAGTATCTCAAATTTAACAGTTGAGAGTCCTTCAACCAGAGGAGTCCAACAGAATCTGGCTACAAAGTTTTTATGAGCCTTTCCTTGCAAATGAAGCCCTAAGCCTCAAGGAGAGGGGCAACAGACCAGAATGTGAATAAATTTGTTTTTGTGGCCATTTGGTCTTTTGCAGCAGTAGGACGTAACAGAATTATTTTTATTCATGACCACATCTGCGTCTTGCTTGTTGAAAATATTCCACTAAGTGTGATAAAAATGTCTGGGTAAAGTTTTGCAGACCCATTACGTTACAAGAGCAAAAGAAAACATTAAAGCAAACTTCTTAAACTTTGGCAAAAGAACATATGTGGATCGTACCGAACTCCAAGAGCTTACCATAAGAAAAGTGAATCAGCAGTCCTTGGAGCCAGGAAGGAATCAGGGTAAACCTGCAAAGGGAGGAGCACATTTAAAGCACATGCACTCACTTCCTGACATCTGCAACACATGTCCAGAGACGTAGACGCATGATAATGTGACAATAGCACCCTCTAACATGCAAACAGAACCACAACATACGGCATGACTCAGGGCCATAACACTATTGTACTTTTTACACAGTAAAGATCAAGGCTGAAGGTTTCTGCACGTGTCCAGTCTTTGTGCTAAGCTAACATTTACTAGCTTTTCAAGTCAAGTCAAGATTGCTTTATTGTCATTGAGCCAGCGTCCCAGACAATGAATTCACATTCCAGTACAGTGTAACCCTAAGTTTTGTGTGTGGAGACTCCAGTCTCTTGGGGCTGTGGGAAATGATCGGGCTACAGGTGGGTTTATTCTTCCGTTTATTATCAGCCAACACGGCAACAGCTGCAGCACTAAAAAACTCAGCCACTGTCCAAAACCCTGGTGCACGCTTGAACTAGCATGCCCAACATTAACGTCCTCCTACACACACATTACAGGTAGGAACCAAGATTCCCCTGAGAAACTGACTAAATAATAATAATAATAAATCATAAATCATCAGCAAAGAATAATAATACAAAATAATATTAGTAGTGATATAACAAATATAAAATAATCACTATCCCCATAATGACTCCACATAGTCAATTAATAATGAAACATAAAATAATCCTACAACATAAATGTAGCGCAATAACTTAGATTACAACAGTAATCCCTCACACTTCACGGTTAATGGGGACTGTGACCCCTCTGCAAAAATCTTTCACACTGAATCCTGTGGAGGACACAGAGTGAGATTATTAGAAAAAAAAAAAAAAACACCTCAGCATACACAACCATAACACAACAAACTCAGACCATGACATCAGTTGGTATAACATTCCAGGAGAAACTGAGATAACCGGTCTATAAGGCACAGGGGCACCAGTTCAGATAACAGCAAATGTTTGAGGTCAGGCTGACATCAAATGTTCTGTCTGCCTTAGAGTCCCTCTGGTTCATCTCAGTGGGCATAATTCCAAATATTCAAATTTGAGTCAGTTCTCCCTGAGCCGGGCTTGCAACTTCTCCAAGTTCGAATCCATCCTTGCCCATCAGTTTCAGAACCACAGCTTGCCTGCGATTCAGTTCAGGAATCGCATTCAGTTTGCAGTTTAGTTCACCAAGCACAGCAGTCTGAGTGATCACATCCCGACTCACTCTTTCACACACGACAGGCAGTTTGACAATGACCAGGATAGCAGCTGCCGTTTTCCAGATTTGTCCATACACCAGGCAGCCGCCAACTCTAAACAGCAGAAATCCTGTTATCAGAAATCCGAATAGGTTGGAACAGACAGGTATCAGTTATCCACATTAATACACTGACACTTTGAAATGTAAAACCTTTGTAATGATCATATGAAATCCACATTACTTCAGTGCATTTGACCCTTTTGGGGTCTCCAGACCTCAGTTCAACAGAAAGCATTTAAGGACAGGCAGCCACTGGACTGCAGTATTTGCCCCTCTGGGTCACAACATATTCTTATATTATCCTTTCAAGCCTTTATCATATGATGATAAAGGCTTTGTGTTCACTGGAAACACAAAGAAGCACCTTGACAACAGTGGAACCAAATGCCTGGAGACAGCAGCATCCACTGCTGATACTGTTGTCCTTGATATCATCTCTTAGGCAGCAATTTAATGAATCTGGACCTACCTACACATATAGAGGAAACCCATTATTAGAGGAATCTGCAAAAGGTTATTTCCAGAGGAGTTATTATTCCCTGTTCTTACTTGTGCATACATACCCAGCGAACAAGGATGGCCATCTGATAAGCATTTATGGTTGTGAAATATAAATGGAGCTCTTTTCCAACATGAAGAGGAAATGGTCATGTTGATGGAGATTGCTTTTGTTTTAAAATTGACAGTGCACTCAATATGACACCACTCTTGAGTGCGGCTTATCTTAAGCCTGAGAGTTTTGACCTCCACTGTCAGGTAGTTTTCAAAGTTGTAGTTTCATTTGTATTCTGTATTAGTGTCGTTGCCAGCATAGTTGTTTCTTGAAGGATTTGTTCTTTGTGTGAGAGGGAGCGTGAATAAGAACAGTCAGCAAGGACACCGTGGAGGCGCCGTCCTGGGTCTGAAGAGCTGCGGTGGGCCAAGGGAAAATAAACAACACGGAGGGTGATGAGCAGATTTCCTCTTTTATCCTACGCTGGAAAATAAAATAATGAGATACACTGCTATCTTCAGTCATGTTGTAGAGCTTAGAGTTAGTGATTTCTGTCGCCTGCGGGTCCACCTGCTGGCCTATCCTAAATCCACACGGCTGAACCACTCAGAGTCCTGACAGATAGTGAGTGAATGAGGTGAGCAGGTGATGAATTCACGTGTTACTTTCTTAATTGAAGTTGGTGACATTTTTATAGAAATATTCAGATCATGTGTCTAAGGAGCTGTCGGGAAGCTGCGTGTGACAAATATAGATTTGGTAGTGTAGTTAAACTGGAAGTTATTGCCACTTTACTGAGCTGGCAACAGAATATTAAGTGAGAAAATGTAATTTTAATCTTTTAGTAATGATTCACATTGGATGAATAGCACTTTTTTTTTTTTATCTCTAGAGGTTTCATTTCCTTGTCCTCTCTGAGCTCTGTACTGTGGATGTTCACTGTCAAATTTGATTAAGAGGAATAAAGCCTGGCTGCACTTCTTTATTAATATTATCATTAGCAGGTTCCACACTGACCTCCAGGTTCCTCCACAGTCAATCTAGGCGCAGACCAGATTTTAAATCCCATGAAAAGTCCGGGACTGCAGTTCTCTGGTCTGCAACATGGATTTTCTGATTAAACCATTGCACCAGCTGATGAGTTCACCCCACAAACATCCATCTCAAGAAATAAATGGATTAGCTTGGCTGCAAAATTAAATGATATGCAGGATATTCTCATATGAAATGAAAGCACAGCGTTGCTTGACTTATCAAGCAAATGATTACCACCGATACTGGCCTGGAACCAGTGTAAATTTACAAACACAGCTTGATTAAAATCTTGAGTGTGTTGGTGGAGAAATGTAGAAGCATAGCATTTTTGAAATAGAGGCATGCTTACAAAACTAGCAGAAACTGATCTGAAAACATACTTAAAACAATGAGTCATTATTTATGGCTCATGGGGGTTTCATCACGTTCATATCAAAATAATGATCCTTCGTCTAGATGGAAAACCTATAAAATCTTGACACCCAATTCCAGCCTGTGAAGGCACACATACTTTTTCCTCATTGCTAAAGCTTTTATTAAAGATGTTGTTTTACTTATGTGCCATACTAATAAAAAAGCTATCTGTACATTTTCACATCCAGCTGGCTGCATTCAGATGTTTTTTTATGGTTGCTACAGTGGTGTGCTAAATACAATAACCCAATCTAAAAGTATACCACCATCATTTGATCCCACTTTGCTGCATCATTAAACCAATGACTACTTTGTAGCCCCATATTCACACAAATGCGTTGCATTTATGAACCCACTTTCAAAAGGACTTGGTGCACTGTGTGAAATGTAAATGAAAATGAAAACAAAATGCAGTGATTTGCAAATCTCACGAGCCCATATTTTATCCCTAATAGAATATAAAGAACATATCAGATTGCTCAAGCTGAGACATTTTACCATTTCATGGAAAATATTATCTTAGATTGACTTTGATGGCAGAAACAGACAGACAGCATAAAAATGTGTGTTTGTTTTCAATATCTCATCAGCTACAGAACAAAATATCATCAAAAGATTCTGTGAATCTGGATAAATGTCTTTGCACTGGGGAGAAGACTGGAGCTCAATATTTTACATCTGTGGTCTTCTGGTCCTCAGGAGGCTCCGGATTAAAAACAGACTTGATTCTGTGGTGAAAAACACTGCATGGGCTCACATGCATCTGACAACACAGTTCTGTCTAATCCACAAATGTAGGTTAAATAATATAACCAGATAGCATGTGAGCATCATAAAGATCAACATCTTTTCTGGATCATACTTCATTTAAAATTAACTGAGACAAAGTGAAAGTGAAAAACTGTCCTGTGGTCAGTTGTTTTGTTTTTTGTTTTTTTGTTTTTTTTCTTGGAAACCGAACCAGAGATGACAAACCCTCTGGAGTAAAGAGCCGTCTCCATGGCATTTTCCTGTCCAGACTTTTCACCAGCTGAAAACGCTTGGAGCATCATGAAATGAAAAATATGACAGTGGTAAACATCACCCTTTCAGGAGGTTTTGGGTTTGGTCTTTGCGTTTTTGGGGCTTTCGTCTTTGTTCAGTTGAGTTTTCTCTGTTTCTGTCTACTTTACTTCCTGTTTTATTTTGCCAGTCTGTTTCCCTGTTTGGTTTTTTGTTCTGTTCATCTGGATTTATTTCCCTGACCTTTTGCACCTGTTTTCTGTTTGTCTATGGTCTATTTAAGTCTTTAATTTTCCTTTCTTCCTTTCTGCTCCATCTTTTTTTGTCTCAGTACCTGCTGTATAGTCTTGTCACAAAGCTTCTTTTCTTCTTGTTGCCTCTGGTTTTACTTTTAGTGAGTTTGTTAGTTTAGTTGGATTTATGCCTTTGGACAATCCTGCCCTGGCAGCTGTTTGTGTTTTATGTTTGAACAAAGGATTCAGTTGGATTTCTCTCGTCTCCCAAGGGCTGTTGCACAAATTAGGCTAAGCTGGGATATGTTAACTATCCTGGCTGAATTTATCCTCCAGTCAGTTGCATGAAAGTGAGATAAGATGTGTTACCAAGGAGGTTTATTCTCTGCAGCGAGCCTGGTCTGGACCAGGCTAACAAGCAGGATTTCTTAATCCTGCTGCTCTGATCTGTCAGCTGTCACTCAGATTGGAAATGCATTTAGTGACCAGTTAAATGCAGACCCAAAAGTAAACAAGGTAGTAGAAAAATGAAATTGTCTGTAAACAGGAGAACAATTAGAAGAAACACACACACACACCACAAGATATAAGTAGTTTTATTTCATTTACAAAATGTATATTTATATTTACTTCTTCATTAAAATTAGTTTTACTTGGATAACAACTATGCATTAATTTAAATGATATCTTTATTTTACTGACCAGTAGGTGGCAGCAACAACATGCTTGACCAAATGCAGAACGGTGAAGACATTTTCGACACAGTTTCTGACATTCCTGTTGGATATTATGTTGCTGATAAAGAAGCAGTCCTGTTAAGACTGTTTTTTTTTCTTTCAAACAGCAGAAAATTGAATCAGTTAAAAATGCTGATAATTTTAATAAAAGCCACCATTTCTCCCCTCCCAAGCTGTAACCTGCATGAAATGACATTATTATGTATATGAAGGAGTAATGTTACCGTAATTCTCCGTGTTCAGAGTTTTATACTGGGATCTCTGTAACTCTTGCCTCATAAAATTAAAAATCAAGTGCAGTCAGAGCTACCCAACTTAATTTTAATTGATCCTCTTCAAAACTAAATTATCTTTTGTTATCTTTAAGTGTAACCTATAACTGGACTGTAAGACATTCAGTCTGTCCGATATTCTCAGCCAGTCGGACTCTTTGTTGATTATTAACGGCAATAGGAGTTTAAACTCAAACATTTTATTTATTTATTAATTTATTTAAAGCTGTTTTTCACTTGGTGAAACATAAGAAGCATGTATTCTGTCAGTTTCTGAATCAGTAAAGCTGTGATCAACCTTGCGCTCTGTTTGAGAAAGCCGTGAACGTATCAGGATTAGTTCCAGCCTTCTTCATCTGGTTTGGGGTTCGTGCAACTGAATCATCCTGACTGTAGGTCAAACGCAGCTTTTTCAGACAACCCGGATCTTTTTCCACTTTAATGCAACAGGCCCCTGGTCTCCAGCATCTGGGTCCTCCACAATTTCTTTTTTCTTTTTTCTTGACATGGTGCATTTCTTTGCTTCAACTACAGGAGAATCACTTTCAAAAGATTATGATGACTTCAATAATTAAATAGCACTTTATTTTTCTTTCTTTTTTTATGAATTCATATTAAAGAAAAATGTCTGTGCTAATAGTAACACTACACGACACACTGAAAGTTAACATGCGGAAGATTAGATATAATTCAACAAAGATTTTTTTTAAAGAGGGTATATTAAAGTCATTAGTCAAAAGGCAGTAAGATTGATGTAAGTTGATCATGAAGAGGCCTTTAAAAAAAAAGGAGGGTGTAAAATGGCCAATAAATGTGGACTTTTCATTATGTCTTAATGCAGGACCAGCAAACACTGCAGGTCCTGAGCCCCAGAGGCCTGTATGGTGTCTGTTTTAATCTGAGAATACTGAATACAGTATATACTGAATACATATTTAATCAGTTTAATGGCAAGCAATGGAGGTGATATTACAGCTAATTTTATGCAAATTATACATTTCTGTCTTTTTTTACATAATTGTTAAAATCTTAGCAGTGAAAAAACAAAATAGTGCTGGTTTTATGTATGATACGCAGAGGTGTAGTTACAATCTTTGTCCACTAGAGTGCAGTAAAATATAACTAAGTTTTCACCAAGATTTTGACTGGTGAGGTTCTCTTAAAAGGGGAAAAAATGTTTAGTGTCAACTTTTTCTTTTCTTTTTTTTTTTTTTCAAGGAATGTAGGGAAAAAAAAGGATTCAAGTGGCATGAGAGGTAAACAAGTTAGCTTTTCTGTCCAGAAAAGTTGAGTGTTTTCTCACCTTGGGGAGGCAACCTGTGCCTGAGAGAATGAAATCAACAGTGAATCTCTGGTTCTCACTTCTGTCTGTGGTTTCAGCCCCAAGGCAGTGTCAGCTACAGCATCATGACACATCTGTGGGGACTTTCAGAACACCTTAATTTCTAGCCAGCATCATTTTCAAGATCTCAGCCCAGCGGCTACAACATGAAAGGCAGCTTGTGACATGGAATGGGCATAATTGTGAAATTCATGTTTTCTGCTGACTACTGAAGCCTGAGTTGTAAACAGCCTTGCAAGGAATAACATAATGTGCTGCCTCTTGGAGCTGTGGCTCTATGCTGATGATGAGAAAAGAACAAATGGCCTTTTATAGTTTATACATCAAATGTGTTGCAGCTTCAATTTAATGTTCGAAAAGAGAGTACAAAGTTAAATTTATGCACAATGGCATATCTGACATCCCTGCAAGCTGCATCTGCTCAGCAGCGTTTTCATTTCCATTCCCCTTATTTCAGCCAATCCTGTAAAATCCAGTCGTTTGAGTGCACTTGTGTACAGCCTGCAGGGACAGTGACTTTGTCACTTTTTGTTCTTGATGACTGGGACCAAATTTGTAGGGTGGAGAAGAATAAAAATAGCTCAAGAAACCTAATCATATAAAGCAAGGGCTCTAATATCCTCCATATTAGTCTTTTTATTTGCTTAAAACTACATTTTTTTTCTTTCTGTCATGCTGTGGCTACTGACAGAATATCCCCAAACACAGTGTTTAGCTTTTTTTTTCCCCTCAACACACTGCCTTTATCTTAGAACATGAACAGTTCCAACTTTTTTCTCTCGTTTTTCTTTTTTTTTTTTTTACTTGGTGCTGAAGTGTCCTTTTCAGCCTGTAGGGTGCAGTGTTGAAATGTACCAGAAGCAGGTTCACCCACAATCTTGTTGTGCTTGTCGGTGGAAGCTGATGTGTTAGGACCATAAACTGTGGAAGATACTACACAACAGCTATCACGCATCTCCCTCTCCTCTCCAGCCTCTACTTCTCCCCTGTCAGTTCCCTCTCTCCTTTTGACTCTGTAATTGTACATCTCTAACTTTGTCAACTCTTCTTCCCTTCCCTTACTTGTTCATACCTATTTTGACCACCCTCCCTGCCCTGATACTCTCCGCATCGCTCTGTCAGGTTTTGTAAACAGTTTACTGGAGAGAAAAAAGTGGAACAGTCCTGTAGTTTTAATGGGCTCCCACAATAATCATTTAAATGACAGCTCACCATGAGAGACCATGCTGCTCACATTGCCTCATTCAGGGATCATTCTGCCGGCTGAATGGAAGGAAAATAGACCCTACTAATGTGCCTGCAGCATACGGTGTATACACATTCATAGCAGCACATTTACTGGTGCAGCACAGGAATCTGAATGTACAAATGTTGTAGTGCTGGAATATGTCACCCAGTATGTCAGTCTGATCTGAATACAATATGACAGAAAGTAGATGCTAATACAAGCAACTGTTTACTGATAAATCAGAAGTGTAGGGTGACAGATTTCTATAGCTCTCTCAGATTTAATACAGTCAAGTGTCAAGATATTTCAGCATTTTTCTTCATTTATAGCTCAGGAAGATTAAAGTAAATTAGACAGAAATATAGTTTTCCAGTGGAAAACCTAGGTTTATAAGGTTTCCTGCTAATCTGGAATGTGATGCAAGACAAGAGCAATAGTTCAGATCAGTAGACCATTATAGTGAGGCTTTTGTCCATCCAGGATTCATACCTGTTTAGGATCACGGGGGTCTGCTGGACTCTATCCCAGCTCACTTTGGGTGAGAGGCAGGGGTTCACCCTGGACAGGTCACCAGTCAATCACAGGGCCACACACACTCACAATCACTCCTACAGGCAATTTAGAACCACTAATTATTCTAACATGCATGTCTTTGGACTGTGGGAGGAAGCCGGAGTACCCGGAGGAAACCCACGCAAGCACGGGGAGAACATGCAAACTCCACACAGAAAGGCCCCTGCTGAGGTTTGAACCAGGAACCTTCTTGCTGTGAGGCAACAGAGCTGACCACTAAGCTGTGAGGATTTTGTACTGATGGCAAATCTACAAAACGTCCACAGCTGAGATTTCCACAAATATGCTGTCGTTGTAGAAAAAGGAGACCTTCTATTGGCTTATCATCTGACTCGCGTTTGAAGAAAAAAAACTAACATATAAGACTATCTTCAGATCAAAAAAAAAAAAAGAGAAAGAAATATGCACTTGGAGAGTTTCTACACAAAACTAGATGAAGAGATTAGGTCTTATTTCATATCTTTAAGCAAAATATGAGGAAGCAGCTTGGAAAGTTGTTAGCTTATCACTGGAAACAAAGCACGTGGCTTTGTCCAAATATAAAACAAATGCGTTTAGAAGCGTCTCTTAAAGTTCTCTAATTAATATGTCTTATCTTGTATGTTTAATTAAGCTGAGGATTTATGTGTTCAGCTTGGCTTCTCTTGTGTAGCCTATACAGCAATCTTGCTTTATACACTGTATAGCATTTTAGTCGACGCGGTTCATCATATTTAGATTATTTTATTTCAATGCTCGTGTTTAATTTTTTCAGATGAAAAAAAATGGGTAGTAAACTGTTTAAAATGTTAAATACATATATTTAACAATAGTTACTGAAGAAGTCAAACAGTGGTGTTAGAGGGTCCAGTAAAGGGGAGGATTTCCATAAAAAGAAGTCAAAGTAACAAATAGGATTATGGAATTGTCCTCATGTGCCGTGTAGATCAGAACAGTGAGATGAAACGTAGAAAAGACTGGGAACATCAACTTTCCTGGAGTCCCTGGTGACCAGTCCAGTCCAGTACCCCGCAGTGTGGCCCTTATAAATGAATGAATGAATGAATGAATGAATGAATGAATGAATGAACAAATGTAACTTCAAGTATATGTTATAAAAACAACGTATGATAGACAAATATGAATCAGATAGAGCTTCAGAATAACATGTAGCTGCTGATATCCTCTGTTGTGTCTATGAAGCTTCTGTTAGAGGTCTTCATTTTCAAGTTGACAGGAATTGTGAACATGGAAATACTTTGGAAATATAACATTTGACATCTTGATCAATGAAATGTTCACTTAAAGTGCAGGTACCAGATGCATCAAGTTTGCACAAAGATTGGGACAATAATATATGTATAATACACATTGCTCTGGTGAAAACATCATTTACATAAGATATTATAGTTAAATTATATTAGGTAATATTTGTGTTGATATATAATTGCATAGTTATATCATTCTAAACTCTTTTAACATATAACAACTTTACTTAAATGGATATTCTTAGAATTTTCTTGCTCAACTTTTACATGACTTTAAACTCACACTTTTTTAGCATTAGATGACTATTCATAATATAAGATATATTATTTGTCATTTTTTAATTATACTTTTTCCGTGATGTATGTTGAATGCAACTGTATGTTTGTGTCTGAAAAACTATGTCATTGTGGATCATGACTGGTAAATTGACCTTTTTCCAGGAGTGTAGTCGCCTTCATCAGAAGCTCAGCTCATGCGTGCTTGAAAACAGGCGAAGGCAGTTATTATCACAACCTCAAGGTCCTAAAGTTGATGCTTGAGGTAATTACTTTCTCCAGTGTAACATTGAGTCATTAGGTCTTCTGTGTTTTACTTCCCACAGAAGATGAATTTACACAACTTCCAAGTCCTCTATTGATCCACTGATATCTACTCAAAAGAAGTGTAATTTAATTTTAAAGAATACTGAGAATTTGTAGTGGTGAGTTTAACATGATAGGTATGAATATGATTATTGAGCTGTATAGAGCGTCTAGCAGTAAGTAGAGTCAGCTAACTTAAAATAAAAGATGTCAAACATTTTTTTTGTGAGGTAATTTCCTTTTTTTTCCCTGAAATTACAGTTAAATTATCTGTCATGGCCAGTGTTGGGCAAGTTAACTTTCTAAATGAACTAGTTCAGTTCATTGTTCACAGAAATTAAAATGAACTAGTTCAGTTCAACATTTCAAAAAATTAACTAAATAGTTCATTTTTAGTTATTTTTTTCTCATTCTTTTTTAATGTTGCTGCGAGCAATTATTTGTCAAAATGACTGTCACTGCCCACTACACCACCACAAACAGCAATTATTTTATCAATTTTATCTGTCGAAAACTATGTGTCCAGTTCGGAATCTTTATCCAATCAGGGTTCACATTAGCATTGAAAGGACTGTAATTTCCGTTTCAGTTTCTCTCTACAGCAGCCAAACTTCAGAATTCCACGGCCCAATTTGAAATGTGAAAAATATACGCGGTCCACCCAAACCTTTAATCACAACTATGATCACCAGACAGGACAAGAAGCAATGTTCTGATATTAATGTGAGGGGTCAACAAATAGGTGACACTTGTCATATTAAGTTAAAGTGACAGAAGAATAACTCAACTGGTTTGTTTTATTACTTCTTAATGTTTTTTTAAATAATGTCATGAATATTTTACAGTAATTCAAAACATATTTAAAAAAGATCGAGAATTTAAAACATATTTGTTTAATTTTAATGACCTCTCACGGCCCATCTGTAGTACCTCCACAGCCCAGCAGGGGGCCGTGGCCCACACTTTGGGAATCACTGCTCTTTAGTATGTATTTGAAATGGCGTCGTTCACAATTGCCCAAATGAACTCGTTCACAGCCGACGCTCGTCAAGGAGAAAAAGAGTGAGTTCAGTTCACATTCACATAAAATATGAACTAGTTCGTCAACTTTCGTTCAATGAACACGTTCAGGTACAACACTGGTCATGGCGATAGAGATAATCAGTTTATAAGCCTTTTCCTTTTTTCCTAACTGCATAAATT
This sequence comes from Hirundichthys speculiger, assembly GCA_018398805.1. Classification (NCBI taxonomy): domain Eukaryota; kingdom Metazoa; phylum Chordata; class Actinopteri; order Beloniformes; family Exocoetidae; genus Hirundichthys; species Hirundichthys speculiger. Next base: position 312,657 of record JAGFBZ010001331.1, on the reverse strand, counting down.
TGGACAGAGATTATAACCTGTGACATCATCTGCTGCATTAGAAGCTCTTTTCTCCACGTTAGCTCAGTTAAAGATGGTCTCCATTTTCAGTAAGATGCGTGACTGCGTGTGTCTTCATTAGCCAGCAAGATCCATTGAAATTACAGATGATTGTTTTTCAAAGCACCACAGGTAAGTTATATGTCCCTGGTATTATCAGACAAAAGCAGTGACGTTCCAAAACTATTTCAAAATGGTGTCACTGGGAGAAAGAGAGGCGGGAAATCTCAGGGAAATTTGCTGATCTTGTGTCAGTGCTCTGAAACATGGAGCCCTTCCACATTTAGAATTGTAGACACTTGTCTCGCTGTGTTGAATAGTGCATTGTAGTTCTGAGTATATACAAACCTTAGGGCTATTGTATTGGAAAGATAAGAGTCAAGGAGAAAGCCTTAGACTTCAAATGACACCACAAAGGACAGGGACAGCTGACTGAATAATGATAAACCTGCTGCCAGCAGCTGTGTCCCTCTCAGCATTTGCTCTTGAGAAACTTTGTTTAATGCGTCCCTTCCACCTCTCCCAGAGACGTCAAGGACAGAACCAAGGAAAGAAAAGCTGAATTAACAGGCAAATTTAAAATTAAGATGATCACGCTTTCCATGAGTCGTCTCTTTAAACCAATGCGGATTAAACGTGACGTGTCAAGATTCATCTTATAACCATATTTCCTCAGCAGAATGAAGCTGTATTTTAATATTTCTGTCAGATAAGCATTAAAGCTGTTGGCGATAATGTGTGTATTTGTTTCAAATTCAATATACAATTTGTTAATAAAGTGGTACACCTACATTTGTGGACACCAAACAGACTTATGCAAAGGATACAACAGTGTTTTCTCCATCAAACCTCTTCTCTCCCGAAGGAACATTTTAGAAATTGACACATCCCTCAAAATGTTCAACTGAGATTGATTTCCAGGTCCCGGGCTTGAGGACGAAGGTTAGATGGGACGTGGACTGACAAAATGACAAAGGAGATGGGCTGACCCTCACCTCTGGCTCCAAAAAGTAAGAAATGCCGAAACTTCGAAGCTTTAAAACTTCAGTCAATAAATCAGTTGACGGCTACATGGAGGCTAAACTTCCTCTGTAGAGTCTATGTTCTTGTCACATCTTGGCAGCCCAGTAGGCAACGCCAGGGATGATCAATTACACAAGACTGGTTCGAATTCTCTGAACAAACTCAAGTCAAAATGGCAGAAAAGTGCACTTTAAAAGTACCAATTACTGTCTTTAATTTACATTGTCCAAAGACCCATGAAGGCAATAAATCACAGAGGCTGGTTGTGAATGCATAAGATGGAACTGCAGTCATTTAATGGTTTGCATTTAAAGCAGAAAGGAAAAAAAAACTTGAAATGAAGAACATTATACAAGTCAAAATTTGAAAATTTAGATGACTTTTTCTTTTATAGAAAAATGTAGAAAAATGACACAATCTCTTTTGAATTAATGCACAAATTCACAACTAACCCCTTTAAAACTGGAAGCAGATATCTTGACCCAGGTTATATATTATTATACATATTACAGGAGCATTATTTTACATCACTTTCTATGAAGCGAGAGCTGTGAAATCACCAGTGTTGACATTAAAATATGGTAATCTGGATCTATAACATGACCTGACAACCTGTTCCTTTAAAGGGTAACTAATATGCCTGATGTTCACATACAGCAGTGCATCAGGCAGCAGAGGGCAAGAGATATATCACGTAGCTGATAATAGCCAAACAGTCTGCAAGCTAATGCAATATGTGAGGCCACATGAGTTGTGTTTGTACTCGATGGCACTAAGTTTACAATGAGATGGTTCTTTGGCCTAATGACAATCTGTGTGTGTCAAAGACAGAGGTGCTGCAAAGAAGAGGAAATTAAAATAGGCAAATATGGAGGAAGTACAGGAGTAAAAGAGGAAATGGTGTATTATACAGGACAATATGCTGCTGATATTGGCTAAAATTACATTCTGTTTAAACAAAAAAAAGTAAATGAATTTATACTTACTCTCAGAAGGATGCTCAGAAGTAGTACACATCCTAAATTAAAGATTTATGGACCGAAGCACCCCTGGCTGCTTGTGCTTATTTCCCTGTATATGTTTATTCTCACCATGAGTGAACACTCTCTTAACTACAATTTGTCTTTCAGCAATTAATGTTGGATGCAGCAGTATTTTTGTGCCTACAAATTGTCTGTCACTCTACCGTGACCTGTGATCCACATGTGTCAGGGGACGCGGTCACCATGACCACAACCTGGTGCGTGCTTAAAGCCTAGCAACAACAGTTATGATGTTGTTGGGTTGGGAGGCCGAGGGTTCAATCAAACTTGGCAGTGTAATATTAGTTGTTCTGTGTTTAACTCCCCAGAGCACGACCTTCTTGAGTTCCATTAATACCATTCAAAGGTCTCTATTGATCAAATGACACCTGCTGAGGAGAAAAGAGATGATCTCAAACTAGATTATCTGCTCATCACAGATACAACCCTCCCCTGCAGGGTGTTTTGTTGCGAATGCACAGGATTCTTGTTGCTTGCTTCTGCAATAAAAGAAAGCTTTTCTTCACCATCCGCTGGTTATAAGTTATGTTTTGTAAACTGTAAGAAAATTGTTCGGTTTGTTCATTAAAGCCGTAATTAAATATTTCAGTGTTTTATAAACAAATAAATGAAAGTTTGGCCATGTGTGTAAAGCAATGTGGGAAGTTTTCATAAATGTAAAACTGCTCCAGTGATCCATGGGTGAAATGAGCATCGGTCTCGGGGGAATTTCCATGAGTATCTGACTGTCTGCCCGCTGATTAGACAGTTGTCACCAGAGGTTTGGTTGCCTGGGTAACTGTCCTCTGTCAGGTCTCGGTCTCATGTGCTTCCCGCTGCTTTCTGCTCTCTGCCGTGCTTCTGCTCCTCTGTGCATGCTCCTTATCATTTTTCTTATCAACGGCTTGCAAACTCCTTTTACACGCATCCGTCTTTGTGTTTCCCTGAGCATTTGTCTACCTGGAGGTGAGCATGACTGTATGCTGGGGTGTTTAAGTAACAATATGCTTGTGTCATCAATCATGCAGAGTGGCTGCTCCCTCCACTGGTGATGGACTGTGACAGCAGTGTGTTGCAGCAGCTAACAGCCGAGTGTCTTACATCTTCATTAATTGTCTATTATTCCATGGGCTAAAAAAAACCCAGAAAACCAGACAGTAAACAGAAAGCTTTTCGTAGGTAGTGTTGGCACATTTTTTTTTTTTTTTTAGATTCACAGATTCATGAAATATTTGTGCTGTGTAAATGATAACAATGTCTTTAGTTTTAGCATAGCGGACAACAGATGAAGCTCTCTTTGTATGAGATTTCATGAAGATGATAGATTTTGGTTTGAGATGCATTGTTTATTTTTGTTTTGTTTTGTTTTTTTTTTTGGTTTTTGGTTTTTTTTTCCAGCAGTAGACGGAGCATAAAAATGACACACCATGCAAAGACAGCCTCAAAATATGGCAACTATGGAGTCAAAAGTTGGCTATGGGGCTGGAAGTACAGTGGGTGAATACATTAATGCACCTGGTCACCAAAGGTTTACATATGATTCTCCTAAAACCACTCCAAAATATAGAGTTACTCACGCAAGCAACTGGTCATGGGTGTTCATGTGCCATTACACAGAGAAGGTTTTTAAAAAAAAAAAAAAAAACGCAGCAATCTTTGAACCCAGTATAGTATGAATATCAAAAACAAATGAAATCACACCGTATGTAACCTGAGTCCACTTAAAGTATGAGAAATTTGGTTCCGGTTTATAATTTTATTTCCCCTTGGTTTTCTGGTGTTCCTTTTTGTGAAGTCGGTTCTTTGTTTTCTCATCTTACTTTTAGGCCATTTTTGAAACTTCGTGCTATACCGCTTGTGTGAATTGATCTTGTGGAAATGTTGTATACAGTATCCACACAACAGTACAATTTGTAGTATGGAAGAAGTACCCAGATGGTGTGCTAGCAATGCAACTGACCAGTCTACCATGCGTATTATATTCCATAAAGTCATCCCCCACTGCACTGAAAAACAGATCTCATCTGATAGTTCACTACCTGACTAGAGTCAAGCCTCTGTAGTCCAACATTTCACCCTTGACTCTTTTTTTTTATTTCTTTAGGAACAGCCAGCAGGTTCCACAGGATGGCCATTTCTCTGCATGATTCTAATTAAACTCAACTTTCTGATTGGTGTCCCTTCCTCCTCTCAATGTCCTCCTTTCTCTCCTCACTCTCCCATTCCTGTGATGCACAGTGGGATTATTAATTACTCTGGGGTTTAAAGATCAGCAGGTGCCGTCTCAGTGTCATCCAGTATAAGAGCATATGAGCACACAAGCAACTGTACTGTTTAAGGATAGCACAGAAGCCTTTTTTGCATTGTTATGTAATAAAGGAGACATTGTTTTTTTTCTGCCCAGGCTCCTTGCATTTTTTTCTTGAAAGATTGTGTGTATGTGTACCACTTAGATGTAAACTGTACCACAGCGTGGTACCAGCACCATCCCGGCGGATTCTCTTAGATCGAGGAACAAGTGTACAGCTAGCTCTCATCTCTCAGACTGATATCTGACAACCAGAAAGATGAAAGCAGGTCAAAAAAAAAAAAAGATCAAAGACATTTGTGACACTGAAGTTCAGCCATGATCACAGAACATGACATATCTTTTTTTTTTTCTTCCAAAAAAAAATTAAATTAAATGTGTCATGCCCTGTCTGTCAGGTATCTGATTCTAGAGGGAAAAAAAAACACAGGTGTACAAACAGCCAAGACACATTTGTCATCCTTCTTCTGGATCCTGATATCGACTGACTTTGCATAACAATATGTTATTTCCTGTAAAAAACATATTCCTGTGTGCAATCTTACTCTCAGATTTCTGACAGTCTGGATAAATTATGTCTTGGTACTATTGTTTGTAATATTTTTTTTTATTTTTGTACAGATCAGATTCCAACTTTGTGAATTGATGAGACAAGTTCTCAGAGAACACCAGAGAGGAGACCAGCTACCCTAGCTGCATGAAACAGAAACTAAGTGCATTGCCTCTGGAGTTTGTTTTGATGATGATCTATGTAACGAAGTATGAAATTACAGAAGGCAGTTGTTTGGTTTTTTTTTTTTCTTCTTTTTACTTGTTTTGTCTTTTTAAGGGATTTAAATGTAGGAAATGTGGTTTTATTCAAAGAAATTCAGCAGGTAATTTTATTACACATAAGTGAGATTAAAAAACATATCACACAAACTCTTACAAGTTACAGGGATCATTAATTACTGTTAATTACTCAATGTGTAACAGATCATTCTTTACTGACGTGAAAAGTGTGACAAAGGTTACATTTGATAGTTTTAGTTCTAGTTTATTTATGAAACACAGCTTCTTCCAGCTGGAGAGAAAAATAATTTTTGAAGAGAAATCTAATCTCATCATTGGCCAGGATTTCTAGGGCACATGAGTAACTGTAAAACGATTTACAGTTTACATGGACATGCCATCCACATAAACCGTAACTTGGTCTTGGTAGTTTTTTGATCCATTGGTAACGCATTACAAAGTTTTCTCTGGGTCAGTTGTGCACAATCATTTTCCAAAAAAACACAGGAGTGTGGAAGTCAATAAAATACTTCCCTATAGTCATCACAATCCTATATGATCAGTCAAATTTAGATCATTGATGAGTTTATTTTGCATTTTATTAGTGACATGAAAACTAACATAGAATAGCCCATTTGTTATAAACACTTAAGATAGTAAGTAACATGGTCCTGGACCTTCATATCAGTATTCTAGAGGGGAAGGAAGAAGAAACGTAATGCCTCAGCTGATGTACTTTTTCGCTCACCTAAAGAGGGTTTGTAAACAGCTGTAAATATTTACAGCAGTAAATATTATCTCAAACAGATCATTCATGTGAAAATTGTAGCATGTGACAGTGACAACAGTGGTGAAACAGATGCTTCAAATAGCCAAAGCATTTAGAAAACCCAACCATACATTTTAATGAAGAGGTGGAGGTGACCTGGTCAAACATGCAATATGTCCAAAACCTTTGACAAGAAAATAGTGAGAGATGTTGACAAGAACACCCAGATGTCTGGACACATTACTGTTGCAGAGCTGTGGTGGAGGTTTCTTCTAGACTTTGAGTTTCATGATAAGGTGTTGTGAGGGCTCTTCATCCTTCTGGCCGCTGAAGTCATTGTGCACTTAGTTTCAAATCAAAGCCAGATAGAGGTTTGCCCTTCCGTATCTGCAATATGGGGATGAACTTTGTAACTCTTTTGCTTGGCAAAGGACAGAAGAGGATTTCAACCTAAAAAAACACAGTTCCTACAGTGAAACATGGTAATGGGAGCATAATGCTGTGGGACTGATTCTTTTGTGCTTCACAAACAGGCAACCTTGTTCAGGTGCATGGGATCATGAAACATTATGAGGAATAATGTGAACACATCTGATGGCAGTCTAGGCTTTACATCTTCCAAGAAGAGAATGACTAAAACATACATCTGAATGAATTAATCTAAAAGTTTTTAAAGGACATAAAAATGAAAATTAACCAGTTAAGCTGTGCCTGATCAGAACTAGTCTCAGGCAACATATATATATATATATAGTATATATATATATATATATATATATATATATATATATATATATATATATATATATATATATATATATATATATATATATATATATATATGTACTTATATTCTTTTCTCTTCTGATGTATGTTGCAGGCTAATGCTCAAGGCTTTTTGAGCTTTTATTTTTAATGTGTTTTCTTTCTCATTTAATGGCAAGATGGTTTCTCTTACTGCATTCTTGATCGTGGAGACCCCTTTGGGTTTCCCCCTAAATTTACTGAGGGGTGTTTTTCGGTGTCATGAAATGGTAGCTGTATTATTGTCAACTCAAGCTTTATTTGTTTTGTGCACTTCTTTCTTACTTCACGGTCCAGATTCCAGTCAGGAGAAATAGACTAGTTCTGCTGGACCGTCAGTGCAGCTTTTGATACCATTGATCACAGCATTTTACTACACAAATTAGAGCACGTTATTGGGTTTTGGGACAGCACTAGGCTTTTTTAAACCATATTTATCTGACATGTTCCATTTTGTTCATGTTAATGATGTTTCTTCTGCACAGAAGAGGGTCTGCTAAGGCGTCCCACAGGGTTCAGTGCTAGGACCGATCCTCTTCACTCCATACATGGTGGCCTTGGGAAATATTATCCAGAGTCACAACATTAAATTCACCTAAAATCATCTCCAAGTCATTGCTTGTGCAGGATCCTAGTATCTTTCAGCTTGTTGCTCAGACTGGTCTAGCAATGAGAAGTTTGATCTTAATTATGCCCAATGTGGGACACTCTATAGGTCCTGTTGTGCTTGTTCAGGCAGCATATGAGGCTTCTGGTTCCTCTGTCTCTGTTCAGGTAGGATATGTGGGCTCTACACAGCTTGAATCTGTTTAGTCTGGCCTGCAAGGTAAAATACTTGAAATGCATGTTCCTGTATTTAACTCTTTGCCATCTCCAGCTCATTCCAACTTCACTTTTGACCTCCACTTTCTTTTGGTGAATTACAAATTTTAAGCAATTTAGGATTTTTCCACCAAGATTATCTTTTAAACACCAGCCTATGATGGAACAAAGCTGTGATGTTTTGTTAGTCTTTTATGGTTTCCTTTTGACTTGTTCCCCTAGATTAATGTCCTTCCTACGAGTCTTGGAGGTTTGGAATTTCTTGTCAGCTTTTTGTTTTGGCACCATAGCCTTTACCTTTTCTAACGATGCATAAAATTGTGCTCTGGGTGACAGCTGGGTGTAGAGGGTGGATTCTGACCTCGACTCAATTCAAGCCAGAGCTCAAACACTTCCTCTTCAAGATTCTTGAATTCTCCTCCTTTGCCATGCAGTCTTTTTCACTTTGAAGAGATGGTCTTTCCGCACATCCCTATGATCCGCCATGCATGTCTACTACTCCATTGTTCACAGCCAAAATCTACAGGAATTGTTGACTCTGCAGTCACTGGGCCTCATTCATGAAACATGAGCAGAACTAGATTTCGCATGTTTTGGCTTTCATGAAAATAGAAACAGTTTTGAATTTTTCATAGCAATGAACAAAAACTACTTCTGCCTCCGACCACATGTAGAGCTAATGTAAATGAGGAGCACACATAAATATTGCCATCATACTTGGATTTTACAGAGTTAATGCCTTACATGGACTGTTATTCTAACAATTTATGAGAATAAATTTAAAATATACCACGTTTGTCTTTATAAATTGGCATTTTGCATGTTTACACCCCAGATTGTATTAAAGTGCCATTGGGTTGATTAAATGGACCTGGTATGCTCACAGACACCGATGCATCGACTCGGGCCGTTAAGCACGCCAACATTGTCGTGAAGCCTTAGTGAATTCCTGATAGAGGTTTCTCGGATAAAAGAGACAATGTAATTGTCTGCAGCAGAGAGTTTTGCTGATATAATGAAATGCCTTTTTTTTCTTTTTGTTAATAAACTTCAAAGGTTTTTGCATAGTTAGCAAAATGCTTTGGAGGATTACTAAAATTCACACTGACCTTGTAGCTTCCTTCCCCCTTCTCAAGACAGAACCTGATGATTCTTTATGTGCCTGAGCAGATACGGTATATTATGCTTGTCCATGTTTCAATCTGGAAGCAGATAATGAACCCTTTGTGAAAACACCTAATTACTGGGCAGAATGTTCTGATTCATCAGACTGCCTGATGAAGTCTGTTGCTCTTTTGACCCTGTGATCAAAGTATGCTTAATAAAATAACTGAAACAATCTAGGCGTCACAACCTTTCAATACTTCAGTTTTCCACCACATCATAGATCAAGACAGTTAGGATTGCACAGGGACATGGACTTGTCTGAGCTATTTGAGTCCTGTTTTTTGGGGATTTGTTTTGAAATTTGATTTCACTTCACTGATCCTGACTATTTTGTATAGGTCCATAAAAATTTTAATCAGTTTAATTTACAAGTTTCAATTCAACAACAGAGGAAAAATGCCATGGGTAATTACCTTCAGCTTGAAAAGCACAACTTGCATGTTTACCTGTCTGCAGAAACCTTCAAACCAGCATATAAAACTGATCAGATTTCCCAGATAAATCTCCCAGTGAAGCAAAGATCTCTGGTCTCTCTGGTCTGATGTGAGCTACTGTTGGTTTAATGTGACTTTAGTAATACTTATACATGAAACAGAAGGAACAGATGTAATTTATAATACAAGATGAAAGGGGGTTAGATCTCCTGATGTGAAAAAGACAGAGTGAAAGACATCAGAGAGCAGCCTCGGTTCTACCAATAACACCCCCAGGCCTCATTTCCTAATAACTGCTCTAATGAAGATGAATCTGTAGCCTGTGTGTGCATGCAGGCACACACTTTTATATTTAATGAGTTGGAGTCTTTATAAGCACTTTGTCTGATAAATTATACTTATAAGCAGACAAAAATATGATTGTGTCAGAATGTTTGTCTTTACGGTCGCATCTTAATATGATGTTATATATGATTTCCAACTAATCATCCATAACTATGTGCTCTATATGCAAATTAATTTCATTATTTCCTGCATTTATACCAGTGTAACTAGTCTACGGGAGCGGGGGAAGTAGGCCGATTTGTTGTGAGATAAGAGTTTTACTTACCCTTTGACCACTCCCATTTTGTTTTATTAACTGAGAGAGGGATGTAAAAATTAAAGTACTAAAAAATTATCAACTGATCAGACAACCCAAAGAGCAAAATGTCAGCTCAGTCCTGTAGTTAGGAAGCGCTGGCAGCAGTTAGGTTAACTGCTCATTAGTTTACTGCATGAAGCCATGAAGCTTCTCTCAGAAATATGGTAAATGAGAGCTACAAATATGCTTTCAAAGAGGATTTGTGATTTTTTTGAAGTATTTTGTATCCTTCCATTTTTTTCATGGGTGGTAGCTTACTTTGCAGGATTTGGGCTGAGAAATCATTAATAGGGAAACCCCCTTCCATGGCTTTAAAAATGATCTAGATTCTAGATATTTGTATTGGATTTCAAAATAAAGATGTATCTGGATAGATATGCGTAGGCTCTGAGCTGCAGTATATTCAAACACACTTGCTGAACATCCAAGTGTCAAAGTTCTTTCAGTTCTGAATAATCATCTGGTCCTTACATGAAAACAACACATGGCACACGACACCGGGCCATGTGCTGTTATATAGCAACAGAAACAAAGTAGAGATGCAGAAGCAGTGTGTGACAATTTCAGTAGGCTTCAATAGCTTGAAAAATCACCTGTGGCAGCAAAAACATAGTACTTGCTTTCTGTATGATGTCATCAGTCTCTCACATTTATGTGGAGAATGTTTCTTCAATTCATAGTAATTTACTGTCACAAGTTAAAGGCCTCACCAATCATTATGCTCACAATCAAAGGGATATACCAACCCCCATCTCCACCTTTTCCATATTGTTACCCTTAAAAGCTGAGCCTGACAGCTAAAAATCGAATGTTATACACTGTTGTTTTCATTTCTGGCTTGTTGCAAACTTTTGGCAACAATAATTCAAAATGTCAATGCAGTCCCCAGGTGCACATATATCTAATGCCTGCATGCCACACATGGAATCCCATTTGTTTTCCTTTATGATTGCTTTACTTTGGAAAGTGGATTAATTGAAACTGCAGACAGTGGGGATGCTGTGCCGCTCTGCTCATGCTCTCACACAGACACTATAAAGGCAGACACGTTAACAAGCTCTCTCGCAATTTAGCTGAATTGAAACTCCTCACAGAACAGGAGGGAAATTATTAAGTTTGTATGCTGAATGTGTGCACCACCACTGCCACAGGTAAAATGTAGAAATGTAGAATGTAGAAACCACAGAAGATCTGCATGTTTATCAAACCACAGAGAAGAATGCTCAGGGGAACCTGCAATCAGCCACAAAAGTACACAGAACTTTAACTCGCAGTTCAGCTCCAAACTTGAGAGGATCTACAGTAAGATAATTTACTAATCCTCATGACATGATAATATATAAAACCAGTAATGAGCAAAAACATTCAGAATTCCATTCCTACAGCTGTTGCTGGAAGAAATACTTTGAACGGTTTTTGATGTGCTGTCATCCACTGTCCAGTCAGACTGGACAGTGGATGACAGACTGAATGATCAATATTACAGGAAGCCTTCAAGAACTTCCATATACTTAATAATTATATATATATAAAAAACTGTTAACCTTAATTTAAACCCTTTAGTGTGCCATTATAGGTTGCTGGTGTTTGGTTTTAAAAGTTTATTGTGTGGAAACACAGGAAATCCTTCACGCTTTCTTGAATATAAATATCCATTTGGTTTTTCATAAAATACAGTTAGGTGTTTATGTCATCCATTTAACTTTTTTTTCTCTCTTTATTTGGGATAGGGGAGATATTAAGTGCAAAAAGGCCACCAGATTTTCACTTAAGATGTCTTACTTTCTATTATCTGGCCAAAAAGAACATTTAGAATGCAAATGCAATACAATACATTGATTTCTTTTGTTTTGTTTGGTTTGGTTGTTTTTTTTTCAGTTCTTTTCAAATACACAAAGGTAATAACAGGTAGGCTAGACTACGGTGATCTCTTTTTCAGATTTGATACATTCTGTGCCGTTTCTGTTATCTCCAGCTTAGAACTGAGTTCAGCCTGATATCAATTTTGATTTTATATTAATCTAAGCAACATCAGACATGAACAAGTAATAAATGCAAAGCTAAGAGCTCACCAAACTGCATCGGATTACATCTGTGGATTTTGACATTTTCAACACTTTTAAAATGTAAAACCACTCATTGAGTCTTAACAATGAGTTATTATTAGTTTTCTGGACCAAGACTGTGTGCCAAACATCTTTGTACATGCATAAACATCCTATGAGAGCAGGGTTCTCCAGTAAGAGTGATCAGCAGTTGACAGCATGGGGGAATGCATAAAAAAAACAGTAGTGACCTTGAAACCATCTCCCATATATAATAACCTCACTGTAATATTCTGAGACTTATATTTATTAAATCCACTGAGAAGTGGGTGAATATTTTTAATCACCTTTTTGCTATGTTCTGATGTCAAATTTCAGTGCAAACATTCATATTTATTCTTCTTTTATGAGTAGCCCATCAAACGAGAGACCTGCCTCCAAACTCCTCATATTCCAGTGTAATTGAGCATGTGCAGGATGTTCAGGAACAGACACAATTTGTACCTGAAAGATTTTTTTGACAACTTTCAGGTGACAGAGAGAACAGGGCATCCCTAGGAGTTTCATTTCCAAAGAAAAGGGGGAGATCAGTGATGGGGCAAGAAGTGTCTAAATCCACTAATTTATTAAAAAAAAAAAAAAAAAAAAAAAAACTCAGGTTATTACCTTGTTCCCTTCCACTACAACTCTTGATCTGTGGTTCATAACTTTTGGCTCTGTACTTGTATGTATTAAACCCTCATAGATTTCCGTCACTGCTTCTCCAGTCATTTGTCTCTCTTGCTGCCACTCAGGCTTCTAATAACATCATTTCACTGAGAGAAAATATATGCAGCTGTTGAGATAAGAAGCTGGAAGAGAGAATGGTGCAATCTGTCTCCATCTCCTCCAACTGCTGTGGCAGCTCAGATAAAAGAGCAGATGTGAACATCGGGTCTACTGGTGTGCAGAACAACATGGCTGGTATCTGATCTGCAGAAAATTCAATGTCATCTCCAGATACCACAGTTACTATTACTTTTTGGAGGATAGCCATGATCATGGGTAATGAATTCAACTTTTTTATGTGCTGATCAAGTAAAGGTTTGTATTTGTGTTTGAATTAAACCTCCAAAAAAATTCCAAACTAACTTTTTAGGAGCCTAAACTGTGACATCTTACCAAGCCACCGTTTCCACTTAATTAGTTATTGTTAGAGTTTAAGATATTAGTGTTATATTCAAAGTTTACTGTGTTTTGCTGTCAACTACACTAAAACAAAGCTCTTGCTGAATTTTAATCCTGTTCCCTTTAGCCATGTTATTGAACTGAGCTTCCACGTGAGTTATTCAGCTGCATATATAACATGTCGATAAAGCTGACGCATTTTGAAGTAAAAATGACGGTAATATAATCACGTGTATTCCAGTCAGGAGCATGTTGCTTCTCCAGGGAGAAAAATTTTTCCTCAATTATTTAAACTGTTAATTCCATTATTTAATGTGTTTCTTTAATTTTCCCAGTTTGGGATCAATAAAGTCCATGTGTCAATCGAAAATTTTGAAGGCTAAGATATTATATAAAATAGTGGTTAGTGGCGTTTTGCATGGGAACTGCAATATACTAGCACTGTTTTTTATTTCACATTTGCTAAGGTAAACGCCTTTAGTCTTTAAATGTTCAAAAGAAAGCTTCAAATACCTTTGCACCAATCATTCTCTACCTTTCATTGTGCCCAATAAAAATCCCTGAATCCCTAACTTCCTTCTGCATGACCACAATATATAGTAAGCCTCATTCAGCTTACTATATATTGTTTTATTATGGCCGGAAATTGAAAAGTGTGCAAGCGAAGAGTGAAAAGTAGTGTGACCACTCTGATGCCTGCTCCAAGGATAATTGTTTTTAAATATATCATGCAACACTTGTTCTTCTTACCACACACTCTGCAACAGCAGATCAAGGCCAGTAGGCACCTTTGCCAAGACTTCTTAAGCTACATCGCCGCAAGCGTAGTTTCATTTTTAAATGTGAAACTTGCCATGGTTATATCTGACATCCACATAACGTCAGCAAGGTAGAGTCTCAAACAGAATTTGATCTACTGCAGACTTCTTTTCTTCATTCTGTAAAACCCGAGATTACGGTCCAAGTGAAGGCATTTACAAACTGTAGGTGCAAACTATCTTCCTTATTTGCCCTGTCACCATTTCTTTTCTCAAATCTCTAAACCTTTGAAAACAAGGGGGGGGGGGATGTTCTTACTTATGCTCCTGGAGTTTAGAAATGCTGAAAGTAAGGCAAAGACTTTAGCTCCTCTTGAAAAAAGTTCCCAATTTGGGCTCAAAAAGTACAAACACCTATCTCTTTTTGAGATTTAGTTTAAAACTTTACTTTTGGATAAAGGCCAAGGCTATCCCAAGTGATCCGAAGTCACCTCCCAGCTCTGCTCTCATCCCTGTCTGGCTCAGGACATGCCTGGGCGCAGCGCTGGGAATCCTGGGATGGCAGTGTTGGTTGAGGCTGTCTGCGGTGGTGTCCTGCTGCTAGCTTGCCTAGTCCTCAGCGGGGTCCCTCCTGTTTCTCGTGAGAACAATGTGGTGGGCAAGGCTGTGACACAGGAGTGTACCGCTGTACCCCTTACCACACCGCCATCCACTCCTGGCCTCCTTTTAATCCACCACAGTAGGTGGTCACTTGATGCTGGGCTGCTTCAGCTCTGGTGTTGATACGGGGGTTGCATTCAACGTACCACATTCATTCCCACACACACTCATCACCATCTTGTCTTTGTCTGTCTATTTGTGCTTTGCTGTTGGTGATTTTAGTCCTCTGACAAAACCTGTGTCATTTCCCAAAAAAAATATGTTAGATCACAGTGTGGTGGTGAAGACAGGACTGGTGAAGGACTCTCACATTTTCACAAGAAAATTTATATCTGCTTCAAAAGCAAACAGCATCCAAAAAAGCATGTAATGATATTATAGAATGTAATGATTTAGAAAGTTTTAACATGGTAAACAAAAGGCTGGAAAAGTAATTGGAGCAAATAAAAAAAAAAAAATAGAGAAGCAATTGACAGCTAATTAGGTTAATTGGTGACAAGACAGTAAGGTGACTGGGTATAAAAGGAGCATTTCAGAAGGGCGGAGCCTCTTGGAAGTTTGCAACAAACTGCATCTAAAATGTTTGAGTTTTACAAAAGCAGTATCCATGAAAGTCTTTGAGGGACAAAGAGGAGCAGAGAATCTCCAATCTGTCTACAAATGTGTGAGGAAATCATTCACATGTTTAAAAAGAATGTTTCGGAAAGAAAGATCAGAGTTGATTTCCATACTTCTCCTTCTCCAGTGAATAATTAGATAGTTCTAGGAATTTAGAGGAATTTCATTACATAAAAGACAAAGGTACAGTCTAAGATGGACACAAGGATCTTGATTCCCTCAATTGCCATGCATCAAAAACTCCTTTATCAACAAAATGGACAAGGGATTACTTCAGGAAATATTGTCAAGCACAAATGCTTGACAATGCTTGACAATTCACAAATGCTGAATAAAGCTTTTGCAACAAAGAACGTCTTATGTTTGTCTTGTCCAGAGGCAGTGTCAACATCCCTTGGCTTGAAAGCATTCACAATGGACCATCACAAAGGGGAATCATGAATCCTATTCAGACAAATCAGTATTCCAGATTTTTTTTTTTTTAATCCACGCTGTTATCAGCAACAATTCAAGGACCAGAGCCTGTCACTGCATGGGGCTGTGCCAGTGCCCTTGGCAATAGTCATTTATATTTCTATGATGGCACTATTAATGTATGGAGGTTTTACAGCAACATAAGCTGGCTTTGAGTCCACAACAAGACAATGGAAAGCCACATGCTGCACATACAGTATTACACATGTATGTCTGAGGAAGAAGAGGGCACAGGTACAGAGGTATCCCACCTGATCTCTGGCCTGAATCCAGTACAGACTGTGTGGAAAATTTCACCCACTATGGTTTCACACCGAAAGACGTGTTTTCAGGAAGAATTGAACAGTGAATTAACTTAAACCCTTTATCCTGCCAAAATGTATACAAATTAAAAATGCTGTAAGAGGAAACACCAACATAGACACTGATGTTTTATGCTTATCATGTGTAGGATCCCTCTTCGGAGTTTATCCCATTGATTAAAGCCGCCCTGCAGTTGTGACCTCTCACCCCTGGTACCAACCAGCACCGTAAGCTATAAAACTCAAGAATGCCGTTGCCATGGCAAACTTTTGTCCAGGACCACATCTGGAATCATAAAACCCACAGTTGCCATGGTAACTCGCTCTGAAGACCATTTTAGGGAACTCTAAAACATCTCCTTAGACAGGTGGAATGCAAGAGAGTCGTAAAAACTCTTATCTGCTGGTGAGAGCAAAGCGCACCCAAAAATTTCACTCAGGAGGAGAGAAGACAATTGGAGTTATATAAACAATTTTCTTACAAACAAAACTACTATGATTTCCTTAAAATGTTATAACTCAAGACAATATGACATTTCACAAAACACCTGAAAGAGAGACTGGGAAGTGAAGTGACATGATTCTTCTGTTTCAAATTCCTGTCATTTTATAACCTGATCTTCCACAGGACAGTTGTTAAATGAAAGGTTAAAAGTTATTATTCTGTGTGACATAACTGTGATATTTGTGTTTGTGAGGTTATTTCATCCTGATAATTAAGTCAATAACGGTAAATGTGTTTAAAACTTTGTTGGACTACGCATGCCGAGGAGACAGGGGAGAATGAACTTCATCTCCCAGAATGCAACGCTCCGGATTCCAGCGGGAAAATTCCCCATCTTCTGATTGGACAATATGGATCCTACCCCATTTATTTGCATAAACGCTCATGAAATATTCGGGGAGTATTAAAGCCGGATCGGCCCTTTGTCCTCTCTCTTACCTACCCTCTTACCCTCTTCGCTCTTTGTCCTCTTATTCTTGCTCTTGTCTCTTACCTCTTAATTCTGAAACTTTCTCTCCTTTTTATTTTTATTTTCTTTGAAACTTTGTGGTACGATAAAGACTCTGAAATCCATCTTAATTTTCTTAAGTTGTTACTTTGTTCGGCACCCTTTTTCCAGCCCTCATTTTTACAGAAGCTTTATAGTCGTGCAGCATTGACCTTTTATAGAGCAATCGCTGAATGGTCAACTAAACGAAGTTAGTTGTAAGTTGATAACTTTTGTAACCTTTTTTTGCGGCTGCAGTGTCCAAACGCGACGTTTGACACCCGAAAGCCCGCCTAGAACTTTTGCCGAAACCCCAGAGTTTGGCATTAGTGTAACAACTTTGATTTTTGTGCCCGTCTTTTCTTTGGGGCCGCGCGTCAACTTAACGTTAACGTGCAAAATCGAACTTTTAACTGCCGTTTCTGTCGACCGAAGTCAGAGGCCACGGGACCAACTCGCCTGCCAGACGGGAGAAAGCGGTACGACCCGCCGAGTCACGCGGAGTCCGGAGACCTGACTCCAGGGACTTCAAAAGAGAGCCATCGACCAGACACGGTTTCCGGAGGACACCACTGCGAACCGTGCCAAAACCGATTGCACCTACGACAGTAAGCCGCCAGACTCGCCCAGGGTAAGGCTGACAGAGAATCAGATTTGGTGGTCTCCCAGTGTTGACGGTTCCGACCGGTCCGTGCGTCACGGACCACGTCCGGACCACACTTCCCCCCATTATTCGGCATCTAATTAGTTCGAGAATTGCCCCTCTTTATTATTTGTTCACTTTGATAACAGATTAGCTGTTAGCAACCCGTTCGTACCCGCCATCTTTTTTGTTATGACTCTCTTCCTTCCTATTCCTCTCTATCGTCACTTCCTGTCATGCGCTATAGCCAAATATGAAGAATTCGCGATGTTGATGTGCCTGTTTAGATATATATATATATATATGAATGTCTTATATGTTTTGTGTTCTTGTCTCTGTCTAAATAAATGTTGTACAACGTATTAGCGACTCTGATGACTGATTTTCCACGGCCAATCCAACTCGTTCAAGAACCCACTACAAATTGTGACTCATTTGTTCTTTTAAGTTTTCCGTCTTTTTAACAAAAGCCGGTGGCACCCTAGGTAATTATTAAAATATTAATAAAGTCACACGAAGACCCCTACAGTATTATTGGCACGGCCAGATGGGACGAATTGCGACGCTGTTGGAAAATCAATCTGAAAGTCCGCTGATATTAAAGTTGCTCTGAGGCGCACCCAGCCGCGCTCAGACCAACCCCCCCGCTTTTTCTCCTGTGAGCAGACACAGAGACAAAGTGCAGCTACGAGGCGCGTGCCCGTGAGGCCGCTGTATAAGTTGCTGGACTCAGTGTTGAACACGTTCTAATGTTATGCATGCATGTTTAAGATTTTGTTGAAAAGGGCCCCAGCAGGCGAAGTTTCAGCGTATTCCTGAATTTCGTGCTGCTCTGAGCACTTCTGCGCGTGTCCGCGGAAATCCGGCGCGTGCACGAGGTTCAGCAGAGCGACGTATCTGGCGTAGCTAACCAGAAATTCGTTGTCTCATTTTTGCGCGTTGTCGCCACAAAAATATTGCTTCGCGAAAGCGCGGAAAGGCAATCCAGTGTGGTAACGAAAATCCTCCTTTGTAACCGTGAGAGACACGGAAGAACGACCCCGCCCTGCGGGCCGTCCGGTTCTGCACCAGAGAGGTGCCAGAAACTCATCGTTCTCTCAGACCAACGCTGAAGAGAGAATTTATTTATTTTGTCGTCACAGTAGTAAAGTCCAGACAACAGTTTTCTGAGGAAACTGGGGTCGGGACACGATCTGTGGTCATTTGGCAAAGCCGACTCGAGCCAGGCGCGCTCACGCGCTGACGCGCTTTTAATCCGCTCACACAGCGGAAATTTCTGCTTTGCGCCGCTGAAGTAATCACGTCTGAGAGAAGACAGGGGCGATCAGGCCCAAGAAAATCCGAGTTAGAGGCTAAACGTCTTCCACTCGCGCGTGCTGCATGAGCACGAGCAAGCGCGCAAAGTATTGTGTTTCAGCCGAGGCTGAGTTGTTGATAAACTTTTAAAGCAGAGGTGAAGTTGAAAACCCGCTGGGTTCAGTTTGTGTCAAGAGTTATTGAATTAACTAACGCTTTTGAGTTCGTGTCACGTAGAGTCATTTTTGTGAGCAGCTGCGCGCACACGCGACGCGTGAGCTCTCATTGTCGTTTCTGGCCGCTGGCCAGAGGTGAAGTGACTCCTTGCAAAGTTGGGAACCTCACGGTGGGCGGAGCCAGGGCGTGACGTGACGACGTCATCGCACTGGTAACACCCTCCGTGACGAAACCCCTGAGTTTGCAGGTGGAGAAACGCCGCCCTCTCGTGGTTATTGTCAGAATAACCAAGTGGTGCTAAAGGCACTATATGTAATAATTTTTGTCCCAAGAAAGGACAACAGCAGATCACCTCTGATTATTGAATGACCCATTCTCGTGAACATATTTGATTGAACAGTCTAACCAAAACTGTATAGTGTCGACTATCAAACAGGAGTGATAATTCGACCCATAGAGAGCTGCAGCACCGAGAAGTGACCACTAGGGGTCAGTATAGGCTACGTTGATAGTCAGAGAAGCTCAGCTAAGCCCTCAGCCAGCTAAATGCTAACTGAAGCTAACCAGGTCGACTCATAGCTGATCAAGCTAAGTCAGGCTAAGCTAGGTGGCTAAGCTAGGAGGCTAGGTGCTAACACGAGCTAGCTCAGCTGTTTTGTAGTTCATTAAGCGAGGAGGCTAAGTGCTAACTCAGCCATTGGTAGCTAGTTAAGCTAGGTTAGGCTAGGCTAAGTAGCTAGGCTAGGAGGCTAAGTGCTAACCGAAGCTAACTAGGCTAATTTTTTGTTGTTAATCGAGCCAAGAGGCTAAGCTAGTGAAGCTAGGTTAGGCTAGGCTAGGTAGCTAGGCTAGTAGGCTAAGTGCTAACCGAGGCTAACTAGGCTGTTTTGTGACTCAGGAAGTCAGGAAGCTAAGCTAGTTGAGCTAGGTTAGGCTAGGCTAGGTAGCTAGGCTAGTAGGCTAAGTGCTAACCGAAGCTAACTAGGCTGTTTTGGGGCTCAGGAAGTCAGGAAGCTAAGCTAGCAAGGTTAGGTAGCTAGGCTAGTACGCTAAGCGCTAACTGAAGCTAGATCGATTGGTTTCCAAATTTAAGCCAAACTAAGTAGAACAGATTAGGCCAAGCCAGAACCAACGTTCGGCTAGCTAGGTGGCACGAAGCTAAAGAAGCTAAGGAAACTGCCAACAACGCTCAGACAAAGGAGAAAATGGCAGGTACAGACCCTTCTGACGGTTCTAGCCACGGAACCATCTTTGATAACCTGGAATTAGCTGTAACCGAACTCACGGGGAAGCTAAATCCTGGCTATCAAGAACACGTTGAGCGATTAACCACCACCGAAATCGACTCAAAATTGTCAGACCTGATAGCGGAGGCAATCACCGACCCTCCGAAAGACAAAGCTCTGACCAAAATGCTAGGTAGCATGACGATTTTGCTAACCTCCCAGTTCCTAACAGCACAAGAGCTGCTAGGAAAGGCACGTAGCTCACTCGAGTCACGTTCGCATAAATTAACCCAATCGCAGAAAACCAACGCTTTTCTCGAAACCCAAGCGGAACAGTACAAGTCCAAGCTCAGCGAAACAAACGCTCAGATGGCCCAGCTCGTAGCCGAGCGGGATGAGGCCAGAAAGAAAACGGACGAGTGCGTAGCCACTATCACAACCCTAGAAATCGAGAAAAACGAACGTGATCATACAATCGCCACTCAAAGCGCCTTCCTTAAGGACGTGGATGAGGCGTGTAAAGCGTCCCATCGGGAACTCGCAGAAGTCCGACGGATAGCTGCAACGACGCAGGAAGAGAGCTGCGCTTACAGTAAGCAACTCGACGCCAAACAGGAACAGGTTCTACTGTTGCAGGCGCAGCTCGCTCAAACTCAGCGCGGGCTCACAGAGGCCCACCGCCAAATTACCAGCATGGCTGAAGACCTAGAGACGGCTAGAAAAGAGCTGAGGAGGTCCCTCACAGCCAGAACGGCTGGAACACCTCCGCCCTTTTCTATCGAACTAAAGGCTGATCCTCGCGTACCAGGAGCTGGTAGTGAACCTCCTTCACCGCCACTCATGTCACCATTCGCGAACCCGTATCAACCTCGTGAGTCAAACCTAGACACCATGCGTCGAGGGCAGTCGCCCTCCCCAGCGGTTCAACAGGTTCCCCGGGGCCTCCCCGACAGGGAATTAGAAAGGTTAGCCCGACACATACCAAGGTTTGAACCCGTTCCTGGAGCGATAAATGACACTCGAGCATACTTGGAAGACCTCAGGTTCTACCTGCAAAGGTTCCCTGATGCCTCGGCCCAGGACAAAATTTATCTGATTAAGTTGACGGCAAATCGTGAAGTCAGCCGATTCGTCGATCGCCAACCTGAAATCGTTAAAGGAGATTTCGACAGGTTGTGCCAAACTTTGGAGAAAGAGTTCTCCGACAGTGCATCTCAATGTGGTCTGACAGCAGCGCTTACGGTCAAACAGGGTCGACAAGAGCCTCCCCAACAGTACTATTATAGACTTCTCGAAGCCTATTTTGGTACTCGTAACGAGCCTGGGATGGAGGAAGAGCAGAACTTCAAGTCGCTCTTCGTTCAAAATCTCCATCCCGCCACGAGCCACCATCTCGGGGTCATGGCAAACCCTCGCTCTTCCAGCATTGCACAGCTCCGCGACCTAGCTTGTCTGGGTTTCCAGAGGCAGAAACAGTCCGCATGCCAAGCCCCCCCTGACCCACACCGTATTCGCAATAAGTGCAGAACCCCTGTCCATGGAGCTCGAAGGGGCCACCAGACCTAAAGCGTCTCGATCAACCCCTGCTCCTACGTTCACACC
Organism: Hirundichthys speculiger; assembly: GCA_018398805.1. NCBI lineage: Eukaryota > Metazoa > Chordata > Actinopteri > Beloniformes > Exocoetidae > Hirundichthys > Hirundichthys speculiger. The sequence continues at coordinate 290,895 of JAGFBZ010001331.1, read as the reverse complement.
ACAACATGGGCGAGGACACACACCTCCGTCTAGCCCAAATCGACCAAATCGCGAACCCAACCGCGCCAGGTCTTATTGGCCTGACCGTGAACCACGATCCCCACCGAGCGAACGACGGTGGCGTGATGGATTTCACGGGCCTCCCCAACGGGGAAAGTATCCACACAACAGGTACGATCGACCTGTACCTCAACATTCTCACCACGGATATCGAAACCAAAACCACGGTAGATATCAGTCACCGCCCACTTCTCGTCGTCCTCCACCAATGAGAGATCATTCAGATGCGAGAAACACTAAGCACGACGTAGAAGACGAACAAGAGGTTCTGTACCTGACCAAAACCGAAATGAAGAACATTAAGTTGTTATTACAGGAAATGGAGAAGGGACATCCGGAAAAGGAGGTTGATCTCTTCACAGTTTCTGCCGTCAGTCACGCGACCGCTAGACTCAACGACCCACGGGACACCCCTGACGCGGGCCCCGAACTCAGTAGTCTTAGCGATGCTGCTCTGGCAGTTATCTCTCCCAACAAAAGGGGGGTGGACCAAAGTCGTCCCGTCAATTACCCCACAGAGGTAAGTGAGGACGCTCCTCCTCCCAGGGCCACCTTGGTCGCCCAACTGGATAAGAAGGATGAACCCGCAGATCAGAACAACTCGAAGGTCCAGGTGGAACCACCTGTCAACCAATTTATCTGCCACCTCACCGAAAAGGGTTCCACTCGAAAATTCTACCTGTCCCTCACACTGGAGGGCATGATAACCTGTGACGCCTTGCTGGACACAGCTGCAGACGTGACCATCATGTCAACTGCCCTGTTCCAACAACTGCGTCTATTCGCAAATCAAACCAATAAGGATTTGAAAACGCGCCCATGTTCATTGAAGGTAAGACCGTTCTCCCACGAGAACATCATCCTAACGACCGTTTCACTCGTCCAACTGTCCGTTGGTCCCATGAAACTGGTCCACCCAGTCTATGTGTCGCCTTTCGATTCCATACCATTTCTGGTAGGAAAAGACCTGCTTAACCGGTTTGAACCCGTAATCGATTTCAAACGGCAAAAGCTCTGGGCTCAAGTCCGACGACCTTTGACCCTGACCGTCCACGAGCCAAGAGAAGCACGGTGTTACTTTGTCCAAACCCCATCGGGTGAAACCAAAGAACACCCAAACCTTCCCCGGCCACACTCGCGCCAACCACCCGACTTAAAAACTCGGACGGTGGACGAGCAACCAAGGCCAACGCCACCAACAGGTGCAGCTGCTGGACGAGATGACTTTTCGTGCTCTTCCAGTGCGTCTGCGGCAGTCGAACCCTACTGCCCTCTGGTGGCCAATGGCACCGAACGCCACGAAAACCAGGTAACAGAAGTGCGCCGATATTTGGGTGATGACAGATCAGCCGCCAACCAAGAGTTGCGCAACACGCTGGCGCCACAGAACCCAAATATACGGTCAGCCATAACGCCCTCCTGGTTCCCCTTAGACGTCGTCCGTAACAATGTTATCGGAGACAACGCCCACATACCAGGCCCAGATAGGAACCTGAATGACATCGAGAGCACAGCAGCCGAACACAGCGCCTTACGAGCCACACCGGAGCTCTTCAACCAGGCGTGGCTACCTGTCTCCCTCCCACCCACCCAATTTGCGCCCATCGGTGCAATGATTAAAGCGACCGCCACCGCTAACGACGTGAATCACCCTCCGGACCCCTCCGTCGAACCGTCGACCTGCATTCACAACTGACGACTCAACCGCTCTTCAAAATCAGGACCCGGCCGTTTTATTCGTTATCAAATCCTTAACGGACACACCCGAACAGCAGGCTACGCCGGCAAACGTCAGCGACGTTCCTGACTCGCCCTCCTTAATAGCCGTGCGTTCTCTATTTCGAATGGTCACGGGCACCCTACAATGTGTTTCCGGAGCACACCCTTCGCCAGGGCTCGCGGTCCCCCGCAAACAAAGGGGGGAGACGCTGATGCATGCCCATGACACCCCTTCGGCGACACACAAGGGCACCGAAGCAACACACAGAGCTCCCCTGCAACAACAGGGAACCTCATTTCCTTGGTCCAACCTCCAGGTTGACTGGATGGGACCTCCCACCGAATTGACGCGAGGTAACAAAAACCTCTTGGCTGTGACCCGCGCATCCACCACGTGGATTGAACGCCTCCCAGCCACCAATGACACGACCGAGGCAACAGCCTATATTCTGATGAACCACGTCTCCTTTTGGTTCAGGCTTCCAAACCGCGTCGACTCCGACCGGGGAACGCACCGTACCGCAGACGTGATGCAACAAGTCTGGCAGACGTTAGGGGTGAAAACAAAACCCCTTATCAGCCATCAACACCAACCTTCGGGCCAGGTAGAACGAACACACGCATACGTTGCGCTCCAATACCTCGCCGACCTGCACGTAGACCCGCGCACGACTTTAGTTTTTGTGAAAAAACGACCAGAGAAAACAACCGACGGTCAGAAAGCCTATCATGACCAGCAAACCTCCCACGTGGAACCTCAGGTGAGTGACGAAGTGTGGTGCTCCCGATCCCTGCAGCATACCAGACCCGGTACCAAGCCAGGGAAGCTCACACGAAAACTCCCCCCACGTTGGACAGGACCACACACGGTCACCGACACACTGTCTCCAGTGGTGTCTCAGAGCAGGACCAATCAAGGCCGAAAGGACCCCCTTTTCAGACGGGTCCATTGCAACCCAACCGAGTTGCACCAAACCCCCATGGGACTCGCAGGGGACCACATGATAGCCAATAGTTAAGTAGGACTCATATACTTTCGTTCTCAGAGATAATTAGAGCAATTATCACTCCTGTAACGATAGTTGACAGCGTAGACTGGTAGTGCGATAATTATTGGTTCACCCCTCAGCGTAGGATAAGTTTGAATAAAGTGTGTCCGAGCGAACTCACGAACGTGTGGGTACCGGTCTATACCACCCACCAGTTGGAAGACGGGTACCTGGTGTGATTCTAAGTTGACGTTTGTTCCAACATTTTTCTAACGACGCCTATGCTCTCATTTCCCACTAGAGCGACAACACTGACCCCCAGCCCTGATACGAGTCCAGCAGGAAGCTGACAAAAGGGGGGTGCTCATCCATAAACCCCTCGCTCTTGTAGAAGTTTCCTTCTCTCTCTCCCCGATGTGTACTAGTAGAACACCTTTTTCTTTGTCGACTTTATGATGTGAAATATACCCATTTCACCTAGATTCTTTTTTTTTTCTTTTTAGAAGTTCTTCTTTATTGTGTGGTCATAAAATCGTAGATTAGCCCATACCTGGGAAATGTGAATTAGAATTAGGATAGACAATCATAGCCAAAGGTCGAGGCCTCGGCTCAGATTACTCACTGTGTGTTTTGCGTCTGTCTTGTCCTGCATGCCTGTAAAGATCCTCACGCCAAAAGGGTCTTGCTAACGATAAATAAACTTACCACATGAGTAGAATATGGAGCCATCGGAGTGTGCTCACTTAAAATTAGTAACACCGTTATAAGGACGGTAGGAGTCTAGATCGACTGTTAGCGATAGAATACTGGGAGACACTGATCTAACTCTGTTCAGACCTTCCTTCCTCAGACGGGACCTTTGGATTGATCGACGCCTTCTAAAGAACCCGAAGCATCGATCAAAAAGGGGGAGATGTAGGATCCCTCTTCGGAGTTTATCCCATTGATTAAAGCCGCCCTGCAGTTGTGACCTCTCACCCCTGGTACCAACCAGCACCGTAAGCTATAAAACTCAAGAATGCCGTTGCCATGGCAAACTTTTGTCCAGGACCACATCTGGAATCATAAAACCCACAGTTGCCATGGTAACTCGCTCTGAAGACCATTTTAGGGAACTCTAAAACATCTCCTTAGACAGGTGGAATGCAAGAGAGTCGTAAAAACTCTTATCTGCTGGTGAGAGCAAAGCGCACCCAAAAATTTCACTCAGGAGGAGAGAAGACAATTGGAGTTATATAAACAATTTTCTTACAAACAAAACTACTATGATTTCCTTAAAATGTTATAACTCAAGACAATATGACATTTCACAAAACACCTGAAAAGAGAGACTGGGAAGTGAAGTGACATGATTCTTCTGTTTCAAATTCCTGTCATTTTATAACCTGATCTTCCACAGGACAGTTGTTAAATGAAAGGTTAAAAGTTATTATTCTGTGTGACATAACTGTGATATTTGGTGTTTTGTGAGGTTATTTCATCCTGATAATTAAGTCAATAACGGTAAATGTGTTTAAAACTTTGTTGGACTACGCATGCCGAGGAGACAGGGGAGAATGAACTTCATCTCCCAGAATGCAACGCTCCGGATTCCAGCGGGAAAATTCCCCATCTTCTGATTGGACAATATGGATCCTACCCCATTTATTTGCATAAACGCTCATGAAATATTCGGGGAGTATTAAAGCCGGATCGGCCCTTTGTCCTCTCTCTTACCCTCTTACCCTCTTCGCTCTTTGTCCTCTTATTCTTGCTCTTGTCTCTTACCTCTTAATTCTGAAACTTTCTCTCCTTTTTATTTTTATTTTCTTTGAAACTTTGTGGTACGATAAAGACTCTGAAATCCATCTTAATTTTCTTAAGTTGTTACTTTGTTCGGCACCCTTTTTCCAGCCCTCATTTTTACAGAAGCTTTATAGTCGTGCAGCATTGACCTTTTTATAGAGCAATCGCTGAATGGTCAACTAACGAAGTTAGTTGTAAGTTGATAACTTTTGTAACCTTTTTTTTGCGGCTGCAGTGTCCAAACGCGACGTTTGACACCCGAAAGCCCGCCTAGAACTTTTGCCGAAACCCCAGAGTTTGGCATTAGTGTAACAACTTTGATTTTTGTGCCCGTCTTTTCTTTTGGGGCCGCGCGTCAACTTAACGTTAACGTGCAAAATCGAACTTTTAACTGCCGGTTTCTGTCGACCGAAGTCAGAGGCCACGGGACCAACTCGCCTGCCAGACGGGAGAAAGCGGTACGACCCGCCGAGTCACGCGGAGTCCGGAGACCTGACTCCAGGGACTTCAAAGAGAGCCATCGACCAGACACGGTTTCCGGAGGACACCACTGCGAACCGTGCCAAAACCGATGCACCTACGACAGTAAGCCGCCAGACTCGCCCAGGGTAAGGCTGACAGAGAATCAGATTTGGTGGTCTCCCAGTGTTGACGGTTCCGACCGGTCCGTGCGTCACGGACCACGTCCGGACCACACTTCCCCATTATTCGGCAGCTAATTAGTTCGAGAATTGCCCCTCTTTATTAATTTGTTCACTTTGATAACAGATTAGCTGTTAGCAACCCGTTCGTACCCGCCATCTTTTTTGTTATGACTCTCTTCCTTCCTATTCCTCTCTATCGTCACTTCCTGTCATGCGCTATAGCCAAATATGAAGAATTCGCGATGTTGATGTGCCTGTTTTAGATATATATATATATATATGAATGTCTTATATGTTTTGTTTTTTGTGTTCTTGTCTCTCTGTCTAAATAAATGTTGTACAACGTATTAGCGACTCTGATGACTGATTTTCCACGGCCAATCCAACTCGTTCAAGAACCCACTACAAATTGTGACTCATTTGTTCTTTTAAGTTTTCCGTCTTTTTAACAAAAGCCGGTGGCACCCTAGGTAATTATTAAAATATTAATAAAGTCACACGAAGACCCCTACACATGTTTCTTTTTGAAGCTAGAGCTTCAACTTGCATTTGCAGTATTGCAGACCCTTTGCAGTGATTCCCATTACAGAATCATACCAGAGGCATTAAGACCAGTTTTACTGACTTATGGATGCTAAACCCATTATTCTTGAAGTTTACATTTGAAAATGACATTTTTTAAATTAAGAAACCGCTTGCCAATGTGTGTGTGTATATATATATATATATATATATATATATATATATATATATATATATATATATATATATATATATAGATATATATGTATATATATATATATGTATATATGTATATGTGTGTGTGTGTGTATATATATAGATAGATAGATAGATAGATAGATAGATAGATAGATAGATAGATAGATAGATAGATAGATAGATAGATAGATAGATAGATAGATAGATAGATATTCTACTTTAAAAATGAACCAATCTATTCACAAATCTACCCTATATTTCTGCAGTGGACTGAAGGACTGACTTCAAGAAGAGTTTTTAATAAGAAGGTGCAATGGTTCAGCAGGGACAAATTCTGATGACTACTAAGCTATATAATTCTCATATTAGACTCACAGAGTGCTTTTTTTTAATCTCTTCTAGGTGTCTGTGACAGGGATTCTATGATTCTTCACTTTTTATGTGTTTTCCATATCAATTTTTTAGTTAGTCCAACGCACTGAAACTTTAAATAAAGTGCATCCACTCATTTTCTGTCCATTCCTACCTAATGTGCTCTTGGGTGATGGAGCTTCCACATCAACTATAGACAGTTTCTCCTCATTGAGAGAAATTGTCCTTTATTCATACTTGTTAATTAAGACAAGGGTTGTATTGGCTTGTGTGTGTGTAGGTGTTATGATGAAACGAAAGAGTGCATATGGATGGATAAGAAGGAAGGGACAGGTTGTAAGCGCCTACAAATCACAAGGCTGTCATTAGAACTAATTAAAAATAATTCAAGTTGCAGAATAGAGATTAGACAGGAGACAAGAAACTGCAAATGCGTGTCTTTCTTTTTCTCTCTCTCAACTCTATTGTCATTCTTCTCTCGTTCTCCTCTAACTTCTCTCATACCATTATCACAAAGTCTGTTTCTGTCTTTTTCTTTGAAGGCTCGAGGTGAATAATGAGAAAACTAGCGGCCAGTAAGAGTTTAATGTTTCCTAATATCTGTCTGTGTGTTATTGTCAGACCTCGAGAGTATGCTTGAATTAATCAGCTGTGAATAAAAACCTTTTCACTACTTATTATAAATACACTGAATACCGTTTTTCATTGAACTACGCTCCACACCCCCCACTGATTTTTTCTAAAATCCCCTCTTTGTTTCTCTGCCATCTGTACTCATACATGAAGCAACATTGAAATTCAGAAAGAAACAAAAGCAGAAAGAGGCATGCTAAAATTGATCTACAAAAATATTTAACTGCTGCTTAAAACAATATCAAAAAACCGACTGAATCATTTTATATGCCAAACTATAGCACGGTTTTTAAACTAATGCTAAGATTCATTTACTGTTTCTTGACCAGACGTTGGAAATTGTCAACTTATCTGTGCACTGTAGACCACCACGTTATTATATAACACCTGTTATTCTCTCATCTTCCTACAGGAGAATGTGTGATTTTTAAAGATCTGTGAATAAGTATGTAAGCTCATATGGTGCTGTGACAGCTGCTTACTGCCCAACTAAGCTTCAGGCATAGATTTTCTTACCAGAGACTGAATATGCTGCAAACGGCACAGTTGAGAGATACCTGAGCTCCAGGAGAGGATATTCCTTATACGTTAAACAGATTTGAAATGGAGACTCACATCAAATTGTGCACTTTGGTCCAAAGCTGTGGGGGGCAGGTGGGATTGGGGAAGGAGATTTGGATGTCAGTGTCCCCCTGTCATGGTCTAGCTGAGCTACAAATGCTCACGGGTATCTTAGATGTTACAAAAGCTCATTCTATTGAAAGTGGTTGTGCATAGTATGAGCTAATTAAGAGTATTCTGTTGACTATGTTGATCTATTCACATTACAGTCATTTTTTTCTTAGCCCTGTGGTTAGTGTATGGCAAACCATTAATCCAAAGAAACATACTGGATCTGACAAGCTTAATATATTCTAGGCAATACTTTCCAATCCATTTAACTCTGAGGAAATGACACTCATATTAATCTTCTCATTTCAGCTAAAAGTCAGCTCAGTTCTTTCTACAGTGGAGAAGACAATCACAATAACTCATGGCCAACATCCAAACCTCCCTGCCTGGTAGAAATCACTGACTACTATGACAATTCAAAGTATTTATGTGAAATTCTTCTGCTCTGAGTTGTGATTTCAGATTTCTGCTGTTATGTTACTTTTTGACAATACAATTTGTTCTATGGACGAAATGAAACACAGAGCTGCTGTTTTCAACACCCAGCTTTCAAAACAGTTGATGGAAACACAACCCCAAATATCATTTTGGGAAAATAGAAATATGTTGAAGAGAATACGGTTATTCATAAAACAACTTTTTATTGTAAGGTTATTTAAAAAAAACTCACAGAGATAGCATTCTGCTGTATTGTTAAACATTTTAATGATTATCATCTTTTTTAGGAGATACTCAAGGTACAGGTAACAATTCAGTCTGTAAAAAACAAACTCTAGACTGCAACAAAACTTTGTTTAAGATGATGGCGTCATTCCTCCATTTTACATCAGATTCCACTTGTATGTCTTATTTACAGCCGGCTCCATCTAGCAGCGCAGATGTGTAATGGCCTTAAAAGGTCTAGACCTCGATTAAAATACGATCCCATTTTTGAGAATATGATTTCTAGAATAAAATATCGTACCATAGTTGGGCAAAGACGGTATTCATATGATTTACAATTTGGAGTTCTATTTAGTTTCCTATACATTATTTCAGAATTACTTCATAGCAGTGGTCCCCAACCCCCGGGCTGCGGACCGGTACCGGGCCGTAGATCAATTGGTACCGGGCCGCGCAAGAGAAAAAATAGCTGTTTAAGTTTTATTTATTATATGAGCCTGAACGAGCTTTTATTTTGAAAAAAACTTTTATTTTGAAAAATGACCGGATTCTCTCGGTTACATTTCAGTCAAAATTAAAAAATTTAACCCAGCTAGCAAAATAAGTAAGAAACAGACGTCTTTGGAAAGTTTCCTTGTGAAAGGAAAAAATGTGCAGTGAAGAGAAGAAGAACAGTCTAGACTGCGGTTTTCAAAGTGTGAGGCGCGCCTCCCCTGGGGGGCGCCAGAGGGATTCAGGGGAGGCGCGGGAGAAAAAAAATAAACCTGAAAAGACAGAAAAAGAGTGTAAACATCAGGGCAAAATGGATCGATTTTTAGTATCTCAAGTGAAAGTGAGAGAGGGCACAGAGTCTGGGGCGATCAGAAAACGGAGGAAGTATGACCCTGATTATTTAAAGTTTGGCTTTTCGTGTATTGGTCCTGACGCTGCTCCGCTGCCACAGTGTGTTATCTGCTAAGAGGTGCTAGCTAACGACAGCACGCGACCATGTAAACTCCGGCGTCACATTGAAACCAAGCACCAAAGTTTAACGACCAAGCCGCGGGAGTTTTTTGATCGGAAACTTAATGAATTGCGGTCACAGAAGAAAGTCATCGAGGCGTTTGGCACTGTGACTACCAAGGCAACCGAAGCATCGTACCGGTAAGCTTTAGTTTTAAGGGGTTGAACCGAGGACGCGCGTGGTTTCTTGGAAAAGTGGCATCTGCGTGAAGGAAGGCGAGTCTCCCGCAGATCATCAGCCTCTCTGGATTTTAACTTAATCCGGATCCTAACCTGCTTCACACCCGAACCCAAACCCAGCCATGAGGACTAACGTCTGGATCTACCAGGCTCTGGTCAGTCTTGTGGTCACTATTGTGTTCACAGGTAAGCTGATGCTCTGAGCTTTACTGATTAAAGTCGCTTTACTTCTAACAAAAATGTGGAGAAAAAAAGTGAGAAACTTTCACTTCACAGTTGTAAAATTAGACTTTTGATAGTCAAAGCTTGGCATCTCGTATAAATTCTTTTATGTATGCTTTAAATGTGTTTTTAAGTCCAGGTTAAGATATTAACTGTTAAGATATTAAATGAAAAATGCCTTTTTGGCTGAAGATGTTAGACTTCAGAATATATATTTAAAGATTAAATGGACCCCAAAAGATTTCACTTTCAGGATTAGGTCTTAAAACAAACAGATAACATTTGAGTGTGCTGTTTCTCATTTAAAAAAAAAAAAAAAAAAAAAAATCAGGTTCCATCTCCACTTAGAGGGCGCGCGCTGGTGCCACGCTGGTGCCAGGACGTGACCCTGCAGAGGATTAAGCAGGCATAGATGATCTTAATGAATCTTATTTTGCTGAATCTTGTAATTTGCTGTTGAGAAGCAGCTTTCCCTTTGTTGTTGTTTTTGTTGTAATGAAGATCTGGTGGGTGGCTACCCAGTTTTTTAAAAAATTGAGAATGTCAAGGGATCCTCGTTTTTAGACCTCAAAAGCTCAAAAGTCATGATGTTAAAAGAAACAACCCTGCAAGGTATCTGTGAAGGCAGGGTGAAGCTGAAACATTCCCTCAACTTGCAGTAATGCGTTTGGTTATCATAGATAGTATATTAATTACTGGACAAACCCTCCATGATGTACCCAAAAGGTTTTTTTACAAAGTGATTTTAAAGCCTCTTTTTCCTTGTACCGCACAGAGCCATGTTGTATGAGGGAAAAATAAGCAGAGCTAAGAACCTGGCAGGAACACAACCACCTTAGTTCAGTTACAGTTTACACTCCATTTTCAATCAAGACTACTAATATACCAATTTTTTGGTGCCATGGCAAAACTCAGAATGATGCTCACTGGGCATGACAGAGGGTGATCACCATGGCGCTTGGAAATATGTAGTTTGCTTAAGTGACCCAAGTAGGTTTCAGTCTGGTCAAGGGACCAATCTTTAATTGATTATTAATTTTTTTGTACTTTAACCATACTCTTCTCTTTTGAAGAACAGCAGCATATAACATTGAACACGCTGCATGCAGGAGCTTGTATTCGTGTGGAAAATCCTTGTCCACTGTTCCACAGGACCAATCCTCTCTTTATTTGTGTCTGTTCTTTCCTTGGATGTCACACACAAAATAGCATAACTGAACGGTGGTCACCAGCCAGCATGTTTTAGATGTTGTCCTGATCCGCCAGACTTGATTGAAACAACTCGATGACCATCAGCTTGTCACCAAGGTCAAGGTCTGCGCAGGATCCACTATTTTGTGACAGGTGTATTTGAGCAGGGGTGCACCTAAAACATGCAGGGCAGTGGGCCCTGAGAACCAGGGTTGAAGAACTGATGAGTGTTCTTCAGCTGAAGCGTTCAACAGGATTCATTTTAGCATGTCTGCCCACTCCAACCTTTTTATTTTCTCTCTCCATCTCTTTGAGTTTTTTATTTTGATCTGTGAATCATGGTAATTTTCAAATCAGCAGCAGCTTCACAAAAGAAAATATATTAATAAGAATGTTCCAGAGCAGATGAGGTAAAAGTTAACTAACTACTGGTGGCTCACTTTGGAGAGACTTGTTTACAGAAACATTGTTTTGACTCATTGGGAATTGGGTATATAATGAATCCTTTCTAGAGTTTCTTTATCATTTTTAGCTAAATTGTATGTTCTCAGTTGTAGGTCCTTTTTTAATTTGCAGATTGATGACTGTCAGTCATAATTTTTCCTGATTTCATGGACATGTCTTCCATCTAACTGCGGGTAGTTTTAGAGTTATTGCATTTTTTATCAGCTTTAAATTGGTTACCTCAGGTGGGAGCACTTTGTAATTCACTTATCCTGTGGTTTATTAGTACGAGTGTACGGGTGGAATCTGAACAATGTTTTAATATATGATTTTGTTTTATTGAATGTTCAATCTTGATGGGAGTTTTGACAAAATTTCCATTTCAATGGTTTGGTATATAAACCCTCTGAGCAAACACTTCCTAAGAATATATATATATATATATATATATATATATATATATATATATATATATATATTATATATATATTATATATATATATATTATTTTTTTTTTTTGTTTTGTTTTGTTTTGTTTTGCTTTGTTTTTGTTTTTTTTTTTTTTTTTTTTTTTTTTAAGTTGGTGCATCTGCTGTTCTGGGTGTTTGCAGGCAGAGTCTTCAGCAGCAAATAAATAGATGGAAGAAGGCAAGTCAGGATTGACTCAGGACCTTGGTTATCCTATTTCCTAAATGTAATATAAATATATCATAAATAATGGATCCTCCAGTAAGTGTAAATTACACACACGCTTCCCTGTTTCACTTTTTACAAAAAGAGTTTAGGTTTGTTATCTAGATTTGAGATAATATATTCATTTTTGTGAGAGTAAAAGAGATGAGTTAAAGTATTTGCTGCTGTGTTTACATTATCTTTCATGTCTCTATATTAGATGACGCTAAAACACTAAAGACTTGGAGAAGACCACAGAGAAAAGGGCCGAGGAAGTTTAATTTCCCGGATTAGCAGGAGCAAACCAAGTTAATTAAACCTTGCAAGTTCTGTAATATTGTATACATAGTTTATTACAGCTATTTGAAAAATAGAGAATGAAAGGAGGGTGAGGAATTAAAAAAAAAACTTGATTTTATAATCTAGAGTCATTTCTAAACGTATTTTTTTGTTGCTGTCAAACGAGCAAATTCTGTAATTTTAACTCAGAAAAGCCGATCCTTTGAATGCATGCATATTAACTCATCTTTAGGGTGCTGACTTTGATTCTTTTCCCTTTTTTTTTTTTTTTGGAGCTTGACGAAAGGCTCCTCATTTTGTTTCCAACTTTACATTTAACCTCTGAAACCAGACGTTAACATGCACTGTATAAAAAAGACACATAACTTTTTTTATTCTCACTGTCTGACATTAAATCAGACCGAACGTTTCCTGTTTTAGGTCAGTTAGGTTAGACAAGTGGTTCTCAACTGATTTTTTGTTTATTAATTTTACTTTACTTTATATTTTTTAAAAAGCGACTAGCAACAAATTGCAAAAAAGCCCAAGCTGTGAAAATATGATGAAACATATCCTCATTTGGCATCGAGGCTCGTTCATCTCTGGGACACAGAACCCTTCCTGAGCAGTATGATGGCTTGACATCTCAGTGGTGTTTATACTTGTGTGTAATTGTTTGAATAGATGAATGCGGCACCTTCAGGCATCTGAAAATTGTTCCCAAGGATGAACCAGACTTTTGAGTTTTAAATGATGGGAAAACATTTGTCCCTGTGGGATCTAGAGGATCCAATGCTGTTATTCAAAGAGAAAACACAGCCTGCCTGCTTGAACACATATGGTTTTGTTCAGACTCTGTACATCTGGGAAATGAGCTTTTCTCACTTTAAATGTCAAAATGTTGATGTCCTACAGTTTCAGCCTCAAAAATCATTATTGCTTGGCTGCTGCTTTTCTGTCAATCGATAGAATGTTGGAAAATACACCAGTTCGTTGGTGTGTGTTTGTGTCCGAATGCTTCCTCATGATGGTCAAGGTTTATGCTTCTGAGTAGCTGAATAAATGATCTGATACCCTAACTCCTTAAGAAAAAGAATATATATTTTCTTTTCATGATTTACAAACTAAAAATAACCAAATTGAAGAGGGTCTGCAGCCATAAACTGGCTGCTCAGGACTTATTAACACCCCCTTCAGCAGGTATCGCAGCTTGTTGGCACTTTTTTCTTAGCAAGTCTCTCAGTTTTTGTTCGGGGCATTTTTGCCCATTTGTTCGGCCATCACCTTCTTGGCCCAGTTCTGCCATTGCTTTCTTGACACACTGTTTTTTTGAATGTGAGCAAGTCAGTTATAGTTTCCGACCACAGTAAAGCTATAGGAGAGATCAAAAACGTCCCTAGTAGTTTGGATGTTTCAAGAGAAAATATGTGATGCATTTATGTCAAAAAAGGGAGGAGCACATTATTTAGGTGTGATTAGTTTTCCTTGTTTGTGGTAGGGGAGGTTGTTTGTTTTATTTTTTTTAGCTACTGCAGGGATGTTGAAAATGTCTCTGAGCATATGTTTGTGTAAGATAATTCTAGGCTGAATGACTGCCATGTTTCCTGAAAATGTACTGGCTCTTTTGTGATATTGAGCAACTCTGTGACAGTAATTTGTTTAGCTGGAAACTCCCCATAGCAACACAAATCAAACACCCATACCAAACAGACCTCCCACCTCTTACAAGTTCAGTTTTCATTCAAGGGAGGGGAACAGTCACTGAAACACAGTGATAACAAACAGCTGGAGTTAATATGGACAGCAAACAGAGATGGAGACTGTGACACAGAAAGAAACCAAACGAGGAAAAAACATGGCAACAGACAAATGACAAAAAAAAAGCATAATGTCATTCGTACTTGTTATGGGTAACCTTTCAGGGAAATCTGCCCTGATCCTCCCTCCTGATTTGTCATTATACAGGGCCCCCAAATAATTCTTGAAAATAAATCTGCTGCTCCAAAAATCTATGGAAACATTTCAATCATACGCCAGAAAATGCAAGTAAAAAATCTTTTCACTAAAAATATATTAAAGTGAATCAGTGTGCACTGCAGTGCTTTTGTGACTGAGGAGAAGTGACGGTGGGATGGAGGCAGTGGAGCTGCAGAAAGAGCTCAAATGAGAAGATGAGTTTTGTAATTCATTCAGCGTAATCTCCTATTAGAAAGCTGCCGCACTTTCTGCCGAGGAAAGTAAGATTGAGTGAAGTGAGCAGAGAAAAGTCAATTGGACATGAATTCATTTGGAAGAATGCGTCGCTGTTTCCATTACCCTTGAATAAAATCTTTGGTTTAATGTTTCAGGGAATAAACTGTTATCAGTGTTTTGTCATAAATGCAGTTTCCATTCCTTCTTTAATGTCTTGCTTCCTTTTAGTTAACTATGCGGCTTCTGCATCCTATTTCTCTTCTCTTTTCTTAGTCTCTGGCGCTGCTTTCAGTGCTGTGACTCAGCCAAAAGAAACATATAGAGCACAGGATACTTTTTCTGAAGATATCTGTTTTTTACAGTATTATTTTCATCTTCTTCCTCTCCATTCCAGCTTCCACATCCGATTGTTATGTTGTATCTCAAACAGGCAAAGCCTTCACAGCACAACTTCATCCATATTTTACAAACACCCCCCTGTGAGCGCCTCTGTGTTTTCCACTCCCCATGCTTCATCCTTTCAGTGTGAGGGGCACTTCTAAGGAGAGTGAAAACAGGAGGTCAAAAGGACAAAAAGTATACTTTTTCAAAGTGAAAGACATAGAAGACTGAAAAGGAAGTCACAGTGAAGTGAGAAATTAGCCAAGTATTCATGGTAAATTTCCATTAGTTAACCTTACTTGAAAAAGCGTCCAATAGTTTACCAACAAAAGCTTATTTAGTGCAGTATATTTACTTTATACTGTACACAGTCCTTGATAATGTAAAGGAATATCTCAGCTTTAAATCAACCCTGTGTAAACTGAAGTTTGGGACCATAACAATAAGAAAAGGCATAATGCAATGGTGACCCCTGGCCAGACCTCATTTACAGTAATGGAATTAGATCTGGACAGTTCTGTTTGTTTGTTTTTTCTCCTATAAAGTTATTGCAACATTTTCTGTAAAATATCACAATGCCAAAGAATTTCTGAGACTGTAAAACTGTCAGTAGCCAGTTGCCAATGACTGAATCGAGCTGAAATCAGTGAGTCAAATGTTTGAAAGCTGATACTAAAGCGTTTAAATGCAGCTCTTCCCATTCTCTTCCATTGTTTTCAGTGAATGTCACCTAATTCTAAACAAGCCTTTTTTCTTTTTTCTTTTTTTATACGCTTCTGGAGACAGCATTTTTAACTGACAGAAGCAATTGGCTGGCGAGAGCCGGCTCCTGTCTTATGCTCCACCGGTACACCTACAGTATGAACACGAGCACACAGCGCTGCCTAACGAGCAGGAACCTCAACGAAGCAGCAAGTCAGCAGAGTAAACAATGCCAGTGTTTTATGGGGAGGTATTTACTTTGGTAAAACACACTGGACATAGTGTGTGTTGATACCGGCGTTTACTGCCTCAGGCTGCAGAGTCTTCACCATGATCTTTCACACTGTGCTCATAAAACGCACAAGAGTACACAACACAAGCTGACATTCAGTTCTTCGTACTCCTCTTTCACTGTCAGTCATCCACATCTGGACGACGAACCTTAACGCTGTGTGGCCTGAGGAATACAATCACATTACATATTACTTTCTCTATTTAATATTTTTGCATGATAGTAATGACAGTAGGAAAGGGCAACAATGTTGTTGTAGCATTCATTTAATGTCATTGCTGAAGACTTTTGTTTTGAATCTTTAAAGGTATCACCTTCTGTAATGGACTGATGATGATAAAGACTGATGCTCTTCCAATCATGTATCCAGGAGACACCAGAAATAGTCAGTCTTAAGTTATATATCAGTACAAAACCAGTCTGCAGGATTCATTTATATTATCCCTTCCTGAAATTCTGTGCTCTGAAAGGCAAATTCTAATGAATAAGAAACACCTCCAGGTGGGGAGAAAAAAAAATCATTGTATCCATATCACTGTTCTATCCCAACAGCAGTAATTAAATCGTCAACATTAAAAGAAAATTTGGTCTGTTTTCTTCTTGGTGATGAATAGTAAACCTATCTTTGATCAAATGATAAGTATCTTCTGTCAAACGACACCTTGTCCAACCCTAACTCATTAATTTATCTCATCCCCTCCTTTCAGTTCTTCTGATTTCGTTAAAATGTTTTGCAACGTTACTGATTCGTGCTAGGATTTGATGCAGTTATCTCGATCCCATCTATATGTTTACTTGGCAAACACATTAGGGATTTATCGCTCATGGTTGAATCCCTTAACATGCTTATTGGATTCTTGTTTGCTCCTTTAATAATGAGTTCTCAGTGAGGCAGATACATTTACAATAATGAATTGACTATAGAAATTGTTGACTCTGTTAGATCTTGTAGGGAATGCTTCTGCTTTGAAATGACTTATATCAATCAACTGATCCAGGGAGGAGTTCAACATTTGAAAGTATTCAGCTAATAGTATTTGCTCTTGTTTAACATAATTTGCTGGTGCCAGTAAACGAGGAAGCACGAGCATCTGATTTATGCTGTAAGAAGAGTTGGAAAGAGTTAAGGCCGGCAGGGAGTATTAAATTGTGACCTGTTGTTCATGAGATGTCCTGATAGTGAAATAATTTTTGATGTCATGTGCATGGCTTGGAGAGTTGAAGTCAAGACTGGAGCATGTAGAGATGTCTTTGGGTTTTAATCAGTCAATGTCCTCCAGAGAGTCAGAATTTGCACGATAGTTCATTACACAGCATATCCTTTCATGTTCTTTCATTAAATGCCTTAGGCAAACATTAGCTGTTGCGAATACTTCATTTGTTTAAATGCCTCAGAAGAATCTCATTTGAGCTTTAGTATTCTCATTTTAATTTTAGCAGTTAATATAGAATAGTTTCTCTGCCAGCTTAGTCAAGCGCTCAGTCATGACTCATGAAGTAGACTGATGAAATAATTGAAAATTCAAATAAAAATTCTCAGAAGCATCTTGCACCAGCAGGTTTTTGTCCCAGTATCAATAATATTGTTTTTATATGTTTCACGTGTTGTACATTATACCCTCATTATTCGCAGGGGTTACGTTCCTTTCTCCCCCCGCAAATCACAAAAATCCACGATTTATTGATGCAGTTTTAAAAGGCCTACATACACTGCCCGGTCAAAAAAAAAAAGTCACCACCAAAAACAAAAGGTCATACACTCTAATATTTCATTGGACCACATTTAGCTTTGGTTATGGCATGCATTTGCTGTGGCATTGTTTCGATAAGCTTCTGCAATGTCACAAGATTTATTTCCATCCAGTGTTGCATTAATTTTTCACCAAGATCTTGATGATTGTAGAGTCTGACCACTGCACAAAGCCTTCTCCAGTACATCCCAAAGATTCTCAATGGAGTTAAGGTCTGGACTCTGTGGTGGCCAATCCATGTGTGAAAATGATGTCTCATGCTCCCTGAACCAGTCTTTCACAATTTGAGCCGATGAATCCTGGCATTGTCATCTTGGAATATGCTCGTGCCATCAGGAAAGAAAGAAAATCCATTGATGGAATAATCTGGTCATTCAGTATATTCAGGTAGTCAGCTGACCTCATTCTTTGAGCTCATACTGTTGCTGAACCTGGACCTGACCAACTGCAGCAACCCCAGATCAGAACACTGCCCCCACAGACTGGTACAGTAGGAACTAGGCATGATGGGAGCATCTGATGTCCCCATCACTCTGGAACAGGGTCAATCTGGACTCATCAGACCACATGGCCTTCTTCCATTGCTTGAGTCCAATCTTTATGCTCCCTACACTCGAAAAAGAAAAAAAAAATCTTTAAAAAAACGGTAATTTTCCGGCTGCTGGAACCACAGTGAAATAACAGAAAATTACTTTCTCATAAAAATACAGTTTTTTTTCCATAATTAAAATACAGTTTGTAGTTGTAATTTTAACAAGATTTTGCCTTATTTTCAGGTTGTTTTTAACATTTAATTAGAAACATTTTCACATTTTAAAACAATTAAATGACCTAGAAATATGGTAAGTACTGTATTACGCATAATATGCTTAAATTTACAGAAATGTGCTGTTATTAATTGGTTTCAATGACATTATTTTATGTAAAGAAGTTGTATAATAATTTGTGTTTGATGTAAAATAACAGTATATGACACAAAATTAATGTGATTCATCTTTCAAAACATGTCAAAAAACTGTTGAAAAGCTAGATATTGGATTTAAAATTGCAAAAAATCTCCAGGACTGTGGCCTTTGTATTGTAGTGGATCCTGGTTTACAACACCTGACAGAGCCATGGCACTAGCAAAAGGAGTATTTTGTAAAGTTCCTATTTTTGCACAACACAACCTTTGTTTTACACACTTAATTAAACAAACTCACGGGTAGTCATTCGAACACAGACTTAACTCAAGGTGACACAAATTAACATGTTAAATGTAAGGGGTATGAATCAACAGGGGGTCAAACCAGCAACATACTTTACATGGCAGCATTAAATCAAATAGCTATCAAATAAACACAGATAAGCACCTGAACAACCAGGGCTGCAAAGGATGCTGGGAAATGACCCAAAAGGACCTGCCAGATCACTACAGTATGTTGACCATCTGTCCTAACCACTGTGCCACTGTGTGGCCCATCACTGGCATTTCTGTAGTCCTGAAGTCTTTGATGAAGATTTTAATACTATGTCTTGCGCTAAATGTCATATAGCAAAATAATTTCTGCTATTGAGATTGAAAATTTAAAGTATGTTGCTTCTTTAAAGAACTTAAAGATCGCCATTCTTAAATATACTACTTACTGCCTGGACTATTGCAATGCAGTATTTTCTAACTTTTCTCATTTGACATTTATCAGATTCTTTAGCATGTAAGTACTTCTACACAATGTGACATCACTTAGTGACTTGCCAGAGGAGCAACATCTCTGTAACTTTTAACCTCAACAGATAGCATATTTGGAATACATTTTATTTTCATTTTAATTGCATAGTGTTTGAGGTAATAGAAAACAAGTTTGTGAAATTTGTTTACACAATTAGTTTGAACATAAAAGTACACATAAATCTGAAACTAGTGAGATTTTCCTTAAAATTACACAGAAAGACAGGAGATTATTAATATGGACCTAAACCTTGATTTAACAAGCCTCATATTAGTTACAGATTATTATTGTCATTTTATGAAGATTTGACTGTAATTTAAGAGAGCAGAAAAGATCATGTTCTTCTACCTTCTACCTTCTTCCCCTTGGTAATATTTGCCGTAAATATAACATACATTTCCACTGCTATGCGGACGACACCCAGCTCTACCTCTCCAGTAAACCCACTCTCAATCTCCCACCTCCCCACCCTCCTCCCTCATTGACTGCATCACAGAAATCAAATCCTGGTTCACATCAAATTTCCTCAAACTCAACAGTGATAAAACTGAGGTTCTCCTCATTGGTACTAAATCAACATTATCCAAAACTGACAGCTTTTCTCTTACCATTGATAACTGCTCTGTCCTCCCCTCAGGTTAAGAGTCTGGGTGTCGTTCTTGATAGTACTCTATCTTTCCAGTCCCACATCAATAACGTCACCGGTCTGCATACTTTCATCTGCGCAACATTAACCGCCTTCGCCCCTCCCTTACCCCCCATACCACTGCCATCCTCATTCACAGTCTCATCACCTCTTGCCTGGACTATTGCAACTCCCTCCTCTACGGTCTCCCTCACAAATCCCTCCATAAGCTGCAACTGGTTCAGAACTCAGCTGCCCGGATCATCACCAGCACCCCTTCCATCCATCACATCATGCCCACTCTGCTGCAGCTACACTGGCTCCCCATTAAACACCGCATCCAGTTCAAGATTCTCCTCCTAACATTCAAGGCCATCCATAACCTCGCTCCTCAATATCTGTCTGACCTCATCTCTGTCGCCACTCCCTCCCGTGCCCTCAGATCCTCTGCTTCCATCCACCTGTCTGTCCTCTCTGCCCGTCTCACCACCGTGGGGAGCAGGGCCTTCAGCTGTTCTGGTCCTCGGCTCCGGAACTCACTTCCATCAGGAATCAGAAATTTGGACTCACTCCCTCTTTTCAAATCCTCACTCAAAACTCATCTGTTTAAATCAGCTTTTTCACTGTCCTAACCACTGCTCTTTCAAATTTTAACCCGTCTCATTTAGGCCTGTGTTTTATATATTTATTGTGTTTGTTTAACTGTGTTTTAATACACTGTACGGTGACCTTGAGTGACAGAAAGGCGCCTTTAAATAAAATGTATTATTATTATTATGTATAATAATACAGTCATTTTTCCATTAAAAAAAGAGAAATGAACATAGTTTGTCATTACTGGTACAATCCTTTAAAAAAACAACTGTGTTGTTAAATTTACAAGAAATGTCTGTTATTTTACAGTTTTGTAGACTATTTTTAGAAAACATTAAAATACTGTAAACATTTAGAGTTATTTACCATAAAATTAGGATTTTCTTTTACGGTGTAGCAAATTGAAGCCTTTTTTCTGGTTACCCTCCCTGATTAGTGGTTTCCTAAGGCTATTCAGTCCTGTTCAGTCCCAATCCCTTTAGTTCCCTTTGCATTGTGCGTGTGGAAATGCTCTTACTTTCACTATTAAACATAGCCCTGAGTTCTACTGTTGTTTTTCTTCGATTTGATCTCACCAAACATTTAAGTGATCGCCAAACACAATCATTGAGGAATTTTTTTCTGGCCACATTTCCTGCTTGAAGACAATGGGTCCCCACTATCCTTCCAGATTTTAATAATCCGTTGGACAGTTTTTAACCCGATTTTGGTAGTTTCTGCAATCTCCTTAGATGTTTTTTTTCTGCTTGATTTCATCCAGGTTGGTATAATTTTTTAGATATAAGTATACCAGACATTTCACAAGTGTCATCAACCCTCCAACTCAATGAGTGTGGCAAAAACAGCGCTGAATGTCCTTCTGAGTACCAGCCCCGACAAAACACACTAAGAAGCATGATGAATTAAGCCCCCAAAAAGTACGGCAGCATTGGTGGATTTCCGGTTTTCAAACTAAAGGATTAAAAAAAAAAAAAATAAGCAGATCCCCATGACCCTGTATAGGACAAAATTAGTATAGATGATGTATGGATGGATGGATGGATAAACAGAACATTAAAAGAATTATTTGTGCAATTAATCGCAATAAATCGCAATTAATTGCGAGTTAACTATGAAAATCTTTCAATTAATCACGATTAAAAAATGTAATCGACTGACAGCCCTAAACACCTGGATATGTTTATTTGTGAACTAATTCATTGTAGATTTGGCTTTTATGTTTTGGATCATTGTCCTGTTGGAAGATAAATCTTCAATCCAAATTGATTTATCACCTTTCAACAATATTTTTTTTTGTTTTGTTTTTGTTAGTTTTTTCTTCATATTTTGACTTCTTTAAAACAAACCAACAACATTTTTTTTTTTAATATTTTATAGAATTTGAGGGGCTTAGTAGTCAGCACTGTTGCTTCACAGCAAGAAGGTTCCTGGTTTGCACCTCAGCAGGGGTCTCTCTGTGTGGAGTTTGCATGTTCTCCCCGTGCTTACGTGGTTTTCCTCCAGATACTCTGGCTTCCTCCCGCAGTCCAAAGACATGCAGGTTAGGTTCATTGGTGGTTCTTATTTGTCTGCAGGAGTGATTGTGAGTGTTTGTCTACATGTGGCCCTGTGATGGACTGGTGACCTGTCCAGGGTGTACCCCTGCCTTTTCCCCTGAAGAGAGCTGGGATAGGCTCCAGCAGATCTCTGTGACCCTGCAGAGGATTAAACAGGTATGGATAATGGATGGATAGAATTTGAGAAGTGGATTGTTTTAGTGAAAAAGTTTAATTTTCAAAAAAGTAAACAGGTATGTGATGTATAAATGGTGTACATACAACTTTATATATGGATTGTATATCTGGGCTGTGTAAAATGTTCGTGCATAATACTAATGTAGACTTTGTCTTGTTTTATCTTATCAGCTTTTTTTTTGTCAATTAAAAGCATCTTTTTTTTCCTGCAAGAAGACTGGTCGTTATGGAAACATCCTCCCTCCTGTCACAGCCTTGTGTCACTGTCACTTATTTTTTCAGCCGTGTGAAAAGGGAAATCTTTAGACTGCCACCTTCTCCTCTCAGGACCTTTTTTCAATTTGCAGCATGGATTTCCCATGGCTGTCAAAGTGAGACTGAGATGAAGGGCTTCGGCAAAGAAATCTGATGTCTAACAAGCCACATGTAAAGCTATTGTGGGTTCACCACGGTGCTGGAAGTGTGGAGTCATTTATAGTTCAAAGAGGAGCAGTGGGTGGTTGTGGTAAGGGGGGTAAGGAAAAAAAAACCTTATTGACTACAATTTTAGGACCCAAATACTTCCTTTTACTCACCTCAGATGCTTATGTGATGGGTGATAAAAGCACGTAGTTTGATCTTGTAATGTGAACAGCAGCTTGTGGTAAATGTTGGTTATAATAGATTGAAATAATTCTGAATTTTCAATCAGAATATTGTCATTTTTTTTTTAAATATCTACATATTTGCTGACAGAGTTTTTGTTTTTTTCTTTTACCTCATCGTAGGGAACTTGTCTCAAGACCAGTTCTCCAAGAGAGTCAGAGTCACAGTGTTGATCAGCCCAGTATGGGCCACTGGTGAGGATAATTGATGACACATTCCAAAGTCCTGCGGTTCCACTCATGTCTGTGAAAGTGCATTTCCTAATTTATATGAAGCGCTGGCTGGAGTCTCTTAAAAGTCTCAAACCCAGTCTGACCAAGTGCATTCTTAAGTGGTATGGAGAGATTTCAAAGTATCTTCAAAAATGAAGTCAAATTAAATACTTTTCATGATAACACTACACAATTAAAAAATATTTAAAGTTACTGAGGGACACGAGAAACAAAAATACTTCAATGTAGTAATAAAAAACATAATAAAATGCACCCAAGGCTAAAAGAGATAGCTTTTAAGTTCTTTTTTTTTTAATTTTTATTTAGCCTTATAGCTTCCTTATACCAATCTGATTATAGTTTCTACCATTCTTCCTTTTGAATGTGCTCAAGTTCTTGATGTTGCTTTAAGACATATCGGTGGAAGTTGCTATGTGTTTTCTTCTGTTGGATGTGCTCTTCTGATTACTGCCTTGCTGAAGAACCAAGAGTGTCATCTTGAACCTCTATTATTGAATCACGATTCCCTACTCTTCTGTGGCTGTGTTTGTTTTGTCTCAACATTGTCATGAAGCCCTGTTAAGTTCAATGTACAGTGTATGTTCCACTGTGAAACTACCACCACTGCTCGATCCAGGTCAGCTTCAAGCAGCATGTGTGGTCTTTTTCATCAGTCCGCACCAACCTTCCTGGATTTCTTTCACTCGGTTTCCTCTTGGCACCACTTCTTGAAAGTGTCATAACAGTTTTAAGACTGTAAAAATTCTTGAAAATTGTTTCTTTTTTGTAGTATTGTTGGCTATTGCATTGCTGAATTCATTTAATCCACCCAAGATTGCAAGAGAAGATATTAACATACAAACTCACTGCTTAAAACATATTGCAAAGCAAGAAGCACTTTCTGTAATGGCTTGGAGTTGTGCATCAAGCTGAGAAAGTACTTTATGAGAAGGAATGTGCTGAAGCAAGCACAATGTGTGTAGATTTAGAATTTTTCAATTTTCAAAAGTATCATATTAGTTACCATAAGCTGCAGATTAATGGAAATGACCCTGGGCCGCACTGTTATCCCACACTGACTGGATTTTGTCTAATGCATACCCATGAGTAGGCTTTTTTTTTGTTATGTAAAAAATAACTGACAAGGGTTGACATAAAAACTGCCCCAATCTTAGTTCCATGTGGTTAAAAAGCTAATTACATATCAGCTTAGTTAAGCGGGTCTTCGATGTTTGCTTTCTGTACTTTCTGTAAATGGCCCATTGTGACGTGTTCAGAACCGTTTTTGCCATTCCAATTATATATATATATATATATATATATATATATATATATATATATATATATTATATATATATATATATATATATATATATATGTATATATATTTTTTTTATTTTTTATATTTTTTTTTTGGGGGGGGGGGGGTCAGAAGCTGCTGTGAATATATTTATAGTAACAGAAGAAATACAGTCATGAAAGAATTTGTTCAGAGCTTTTGCTTGATGAATTTGCTGTGTATTTGCTTGTGTTGTGGATGCGCAACAGAATGTGGTGAGTATTTGTGTTTTGGACACTTGCATAAAGACCAACACACAAAGCATCTGATATCCATAGTGAAGGCTAGTTGGCGGGATATCTCATTAAAAGCTCTCTCTCAAGTCATTCAGCTATCCAGAAATGGACCTAATGAAATATTCAAACATTTCACTTCTTCATTTGCTCTCTACTAACAGAATATGCATAGTGTATATAGAGTGCACATGGATTCAATTTCAGCTGCTATTTCTGCTATTATAGACAAAAATTACAATAATCACCTTTAAGAATACAAAGCTGTCACCCTCTCACAAGTCCTGCTCCAACTGTTATGAAAATGTATTGATCAAGGCCAATAGAAATCCCCACCAACTGCATTATCAAAGTCTGATAAATAGGGAAAAGGTTTCTTTGTTTCATTGTTTACATGTGCATATCCTCAAGGGCATCACCACACAGAGATGGTGCAGAAAGATATAGATTTTTTTTTTTTTTTTTTAACCATCCTGTTGTGTTCTGGTCAAAATCTGACCAATTTGGAAGTTTCCTTAAAAATATCTAGTACATTTCATCATTTTGGCATTTGAACACATAATTTGAACACATAAAATATGTCTAAAATATGTTTATAAAAATTTGTGTTCTTTATGGAACTTTATGGAAGGGCTTCCCAGTCAAAAAAGACTTGTCATTAGAAATGAATGGGTAAGACTACAATTTATGTATAATACACATTTCAAGAATGTTTCTACACTCCTTTCCCACACCTTAACATGCACGTCCCTAGGTTCTCAGTGGGGTTAAGGTCTGGATTCTGTAGTGGCCAAGCACATAAGCTGCATAGGCTTGGACTCAAATACAAGACTCAACAAAAGTAGTTCAAATGCAAAAAGATTTATTAATAAATCAGAGACCAAATCTAAAAGGGCAAACAGAGCTCAAGTTATAAACAGGTTACACAAGAAAAGACAGCTGGTATATACATAGGGTAAATGATAAACTGGCAGGGTAATGTGATTAGATGGGAGAGGGGAGAGCTTTAATACAAAAAGGGATGGGAAGACAACTAGAGAGCGGTGCAGGGACTCTCCTTTACAGATTTGGTCCTGTTCACATAAAATGTGAGATGAATCCTCATAGTTCTTGGAAGTTTGAGTCTCACAGAAACAGGGTTAATGACTTTAAAGACAGGAAAAGGGCCAATAAAATGAGAAGCAAGCTTATGAGATTCAGTGATGAGAGGAAGGTCCCTGGTGGCCAGCCACATTTACTGTCCAGCCTTATACCGAACAATGCTGTCCTGCTCTGATCTGCTGTCCTCTTGTAACAGCAGATGCTATTTGGAGATACACAATGAGTCGGACTCCAGCTATTACAGCACCGACAAATATGGGCAAATAAGTACTGAAGTTTAGTATAAACCTTGGTAGGAATTTTTAAAAGCCCAGAAAACATACTAGTAGGTGGGCCACTCTGCTACCATCTTAACCTTCTCAGGGTCCAGTCTTACCTCTCCTTCAGAAACTACCAACCCAAGAAAAGACACTGTGGTGGCATCCAAAGTGCATTTCTCTGTCTTTACATACAACTGGTGCTCTAAAAGATGATTCAACACTCAGTGGACATGTTGAACATGGGATTCAAGGTCAGAAGAGAAAATAACAATATTGTCCAAATAGACAAACACTAAATCATCAAGCATGTCATGTAACATCATTTGCAAAGGCTTGAAACACAGCAGGAACATTAGTGAGCCCAGAGGGCAACACCGGATGCTTATCAAGTCCACTAGAAGTGTTAAAGGCTGTCTTCCAGTCATCCCCCTGCCTGAGACAGACTAAGTGGTTGGCATTGCCAAGGTCTAATGGCTTCCTTTAAGAGCTCATAGACAGAGGATATGAGCAGAACAGGAGAGAATTCAGTCCACGGTATAGAGGGGCACCATAAAAGACTTTTTAGGAGGAAAGGAAGGTCAGTGATACCAACTGCTAAAGCAGAGTTAATATAGTCTTTTATGGCTGCTGTCTATTTAGCACACAAGAAATAAAGATGACCCAAAGGTAAAGTGTCAACTGAAGCACACTTTGTGGTGAACATAAAGAAGTGGAGTGCCCCCTCTTCTTTCCAGCAGCCATTTTTTTATATTTTAATTGTATATCTTGATGAGGACATGCAAGTCTGCTGGGAGTTCAAGAGGAGTGGGATGGTCCTTTAGGATTGGGGGACAAGCCATGGAGGTAAGTGTCAAACAAAGCTCGAGCATTTCATCCACTCTCAGCAGCCAGGGTGCAGAACTCAATGGCATAGTCCAGAGCTCAGCATCTACCCTCCTTTACACTGACTGGGGCCCCGGCCACCTCATGTCCAGGATTAATGTGCTGGAAGATCTGGGTGAAGGTTTAGCTCAAATGGACATATGTGCTGTAAAATGGGGAGGCTTGGGCCCCACTTGGCAGTGGCCCAAGATTCACCTAGACCAGACAGGTGAGAGATAATGTAAGTAATCTTGGCTGACTCAGAGGGGTAAGGTGCTGCATTTAACTCAAAATGCAGGCTGCATCGTGTGAGAAAATCACCATGCTGTTGGTTGAACAGCAGAGGGAGAAGGCAAGCTGATAGGAGCAGACATTGGAATGGGAATGAAATCTAGAGGAATTGGCAGAGGTGAACCAGAGGTGGCAGGTTGCTGGACTTGGGCGGTCAGCATTTTCAAATCCTCTCCAACTGAATTTGTCAGGTGCTCCTGCTGAGCTGTGACGTCCATGGTAAGATACACCAGGAAACCTGGCTGGAATGTAGTACTTGAGTGAAACTGACCAACGGGCAGGGGAGTATGGGGAGAGGAGAGCTTAAATCCGAAAGGGGTGGGGAGACAAGAAAACACATTTGCAACACTCAACGGCTGAGATTTAGATTTAGATTTAGAAAATCTTTCATGGATCCGACCCACAGACTTAGCTGCGTATCTCACAAATGCATGTTCCCAACAAACGTGGCACCATTTAAAAGGAAATAAACAGGCTTTCCAATGGTATAAGATTTATTTCCAAGAAGAAAAATCAATCAACAAAAAAATAATCTACCAAACACAAATTTCCTAACTTTTTGTGCTTATACAAACCAATATAAATTAAGTTTTAGTTTTGATAGGAGTGATAGTTGGTATCTCCAGACTGGCACTTCTGCTGTTCACTGTCACAAGATGATGGAAACCACCTTCCCATCATATCCAACAGACTGGGATGACTTAACTGCTGAAGGGTCTCATCTGCTTGATTTAATGACGCAGATGGAAACATCTGAAAGCAGGAACTGTTCATATGTGGGCCTGTTGTCACACCAGGCAAGAGAGGACGTGTCAGATGAATTTTCAGTTTAGACATTAGGCTTGCTCACAGGAAGAGAATCAAGATAATCAGAGATGATCTCAGCAGATTTTTACATCTATCAAAAATTATCATGATTTCTTACTGATACTTAGGAAAACTATGTTAATATATACAATGAAAGAAGGTTGTTTATGCTGCAGGGAGAAATCAGAGTGCTGTTTTGTGTGATCACATTTGTCCTTTGTTCTGCAGGATGTAATTCAATGAAACCTCTCCATTGCTGTCCACCTGCTCATCATCAAATTCTCTGTCTCTTTTTATTTAACACATGAGAAATTAAGTATCTCAACTCCAAAGATTTGTGTGCTTAATATGATATTTTAATGCAATGATTTATGTCATAAATCTTTTAAAAAGCCTCTGAAATTGAAATTTCTCATTGAGAACAAAATTCTCTCCCACAAACTTCTTGTTTTTCTATAAACCCCCAATCAGTGATTTCACAGCGAGACTCCTGTTTGTGACAGACAAGAGAAGACACCTGCTGTGGTAAAGTGATTGGACTGAGGCCAGAAATTTCAAACCCATACACAGACTCTCCATCATTCAAAACTGATCTACAACTCTTAGTATTTATAAAGGTGATGCTGTTTGGAAGGTAGTGATGTAACTAACAGTGTCTGATCTCTGCACCCATGAATACTGTTGGACAAAACAAGGTCTTGGCACTTTGTGAAACTGTCACAAAATTGTTAACGATTTTTCCGTGCTGAGGCACACAATGTGTGGGACATAACAGTAACTACACATCAAAATAGAGTCCAATTGGATTTTGTGACATTGTCATGTCCCAGTTTTAACTTCCAAGGAGATTCACGTTAGGAACCTTGAGGTTTTGGCAGTAGGGTAGCACACATGACTTTCATTATCAACCCCCAAAGTGTGTTTTCTGTTCTGCTCTTTTTACATTTAATTTCACATCAAACTTTAGTTTTATTTTTGCTCACTCTGTGCTAGGTTTTAGACATTAAAACTTGCTCTTAAAGGATGATATAATTTGATTTCTAGAACAGTCCTGCTGACTCCATCCATATAGTCCTATTCAGGATCATGGGTATCTGCTGGAGCCTGTCCCAGCTCTCTCTGGGTAAAAGGCAGCATCACCAGTCCATTGCAGGGCCACATGTAGACAAACAACCACACACACTCACTCCTACATGTAATTTAGAACCACCAATTAACCTAATATGCATGTCTTTGGGGAGAACATGCACACTCCACACAGAAAGGCCCCTGCTGAGGTTCAAACCAGTAACCTTCTTGCTGTGAGGCAAGCACCTTTAACCACCAAAGCCGCCGTGCTGCCCTCCTGGTGACTCAATACTGTAAAAGTCTGTTTGAGAAAAGTATTTGCTGTCTGGTCAGTGTGTGGTGGAGAGATTGATCCTGTCTATAACTGATATGAACTTGTTCATGGTTCTCTTCTCCACACTGTCCAGTTCACAGTCTGTTATGGAGCCAGCTTACTTATGAGTTTATTCACTCTGTTCTGTTTATTCACTCTGTTCACTCACTGGCTCCAAGGCTGCCTCCCAACACACCAAACCAAAGAAAATTAAGCTCACAATAATAGAATGGTAGAATATTTCCAATACTTTTTCCAATATACTCAATCTCCTGGAAACATACATAATTTGAGTTACTTTGTGTTTAACTTTGAGAAAATGCAAGAAACCCACTTGTGAAATAAAGCTTTTTTTTTAATTACGGTTTTACAAAGCTTTTGCTGTTTCAATTTTACGTTAAAGTTCAGAAAGTGAAAATTCATCTTTATGTGTATTATTGATGACATATCAGGAGGTGGTGGTGCACTATAAATAAGGGTTCCCATAATAACAGTGTTCTGGAACATTCCTGTAAAATATAATTCAGTCCAGTGCACCGTGACTCACTAGCAGTAAGATGAAGAGTATGCTTTGGAAATACAATATTATGTCATTAGTCTTCTATATTCAAATCCCAAACAAAGTGGTGTACGCCTTAAATAAATAATGAAAACTGGTTAAAATGTTAAGAGGTGTTGTTTGAAGTTGTTTTTGCCTAATACTAAGACCCACGATCTTTTGAACAACAAAAAACACAAATCGATCTAAAAGAGAAACAACTGTTTGCTTGTCTGTGCAACGTCAGCCTTCTTTTTGTTCTTTTAATTTCTCCATTTTATTCATAAATGGGTGTTTCAATTCAGTCAATAAATAAATGTGTTAAGAAAAAAAATCATTGTTCTTTTCAAGATAATCTACAGACTTTAAGCAGTTTTGAAACAATTTTCTTCCCAATTGAAACCACAGTATCTTTGCATTTGGTGCGGATGTGTTTGTTGCATAAACACAGTATCGGATCAAAGAGCTGGGTCAGTGCTGGTTATTGTCTATGTGGGGGTGCAGGAAGTCTCCATCGTGACTAATGGGCCTGTGCCTTTAATTAGAGGACCAAGTGTGCACACACAGACATGGACACACATGAAGAGGATGAGATAGCCATACAAGCAAAGGATATTCTCTGCACTCATTTGCAAAGAGGTTTGCCTTCACCTTTAAACAGGGGGCAATGTTGCCATTAAGATCTAATAGAATTATTCCCAGGATCTCCAATAAAGACAGGTTAATTAACCCCTTCACTCCCTGACAAACCGCCAACTGTCAGCCTGATTCCATGTCCCTCTCCCTGTGTTTATTTCTTCATTTATTTATTTACTGTCAAATTTGTTCTGCTTTCCCTCTAGTTTGAATTAGAAAAAGTGATCTATTTGTTAAAAAAAACCATAGTTGCTGCACATGTGGAGCTACTGTCAATCTGTAGGTTAACTTTGTGTAGCTCTCTTTTTAAACATGTATTGCGTCACACTAAAATTGTTGCTTATATGCATTAAAGTGATAAAACTAAATATCCTAAAATATAATTATTTTTCTTACCTTTTTGACTCTATAAATTGGGCTGTTGTGTGCTGCTGCCACTTGTTCCTTTCCTTCCATTTTGTAAAGGGTTGGCTGACTGCGCGCGCACTCCTGGTGCTTTCTAATTTGTGCGCGCACTGCTGTGTGAAGGTGAAGGCTTGGCTCGTTGCTGCTGCGCGGCACAGAAGAAACTTGCGCTATGAGAACTTTGACAAACGCCGACAACTGTTTGTCAAATACCTAAATTTATCCAAAGTATATGGTGCTCAGGAACTCACGAACCAATGTGTGACGAAGGAGAAGAAAGCGACAACGGCGAGAGAGCGCGTCTCTCGGAGTCTCCCTCCCCGCCTCTGTCTGTCAGTCTTCCCCGAGGATCTCCTTCCTCTCCGCGGCCCCTAGACATCTTCTCCTCCGCCTCTCCGCTCCTTGGGGACACAGACCCACCTTATCTCGCCTCTTCAGAGTGTCTGCGCCCTTCTCCAGAGGACCGGGAACTCGGTGGCTCCACACACTTCACGCCGCCAAAGTTCCGTCAGCGCACCGGGGAAACCACCTCTCCTTTTTGTTCGCGGCCGGATGTGCGACTAGATGTGGGTTATGACCATTACGATGGCCCGCTTCCCAAATGGAGGGGACGAGGTGCCGGGACCGCTGAGCGGTTTCAGCACCGCGGACAGGGACTCCAGCAGACGCCGGAGCTCTCCAATTACGGGAACCACTACTCTGTTGAGCACATGGACACCGACTTCAACTCCGAAACCCGACAATCGTGAGTCCTGTCTATGCTTTACTGACCCTCAATTTTATGCAATCTGTTTGCTTATATACAAACTTTAGAGATATGCAAAGAGGAGGTTGGGTGCATGTTTGGAAATTTAATCATCCACCTGGAATGTCAACAGGTAGAGGTCAGTTTCGTTGAGTTGCATCAATTCCGCATGGCAATGGTTTAGACTCACCTGTGTTTTATAACACAGTATGGAGTGCATGATTAGCACTAAATAACAGATTTTCACTCTTTTTTCTTGTTGATTAGGCCATTTTTATTAAATAATACTTTGATTTTCTTTATTTCAATAGAACTTCTGTTGAAATTTGAAATTATCTTAAACATTAGCCCCCAAATAACTACAATTTCTCAGTCCCCATCTAAAGTCAACTAAATAAGCCAAATTTGTCAGCTGATAAGTGATATCCACTGAAAGTATAGGTTGTTTATGTAGAATATGTAATGCAAGAAGTGACGTTTAAATGATTCAGTGTGGGTTTTTTCTATTTTTTTATTTGGAGAGCCTCTAGATTGGGTCAAATACATGAATGTATGAGCAACTGAGTATGTGTGTGAGGAGACACAAGCAAAATCACTTGGGACTAAGATGAGAAAGATTTTAGAAAATACCATGAACAGTATCCAGCTTAGATAAAAGCTCAGTATACTACTACTTGAGCACAATCTGCATCCATGTGGGGCACATCCACAGACATTCAGAAGGACATACATGATGGAACCTAATGGGTATTCAGCCAGCTTACAGCCATGACTATCAGAAGTTGAGAATGGCAGGCCTCAGTACCGAGTCTTTGATCTTCCCTGCTCTGCCTCTTTGATACACCAGTGTTCAACTTAAAAAGATCTGTCATTGAAAAGAGCCTGTATGCATTTACTAATGCCTGTCAACTGTGTGTATTTGTGCATGAGTGTTGTGTGAAATGGCATGTATGAGAGGGTGAACAGGACTGGTTTTCTTTACTATTAAATTATGGTGAGAAGCTCATCTTTGATCTTTTTTTAAAAAAATGGGCAATTTGGTGCTTTAAAGAGTGCCTACGTGTCTGTCTGTATATGCATTTGATATATGCAAAAGGGAAGGAAAGTGGGTAAGTCTCCTTAAACATTCAGCTCATGTCTGTACACTGATGTACTTACTGAGTCCAAACATATTTCTCACTGATTGTCCTCTACATTTGACTTCAAATGTGATTAATCTTCTTATTGTTTTCCTTTCCTCCCATATTTTTGACCTTAAATGACATAAACTAGTAATTGCTTGGACTATTTTTAAATGATTTGGTTTCCAAAGATTATAAGCTGAGGAGAAATCTTCAGTAATTAAGCAATGATATAATTTAGTTTATGACCAAAAACTCACAGACTTTATTTTCAAAGCATTGGTGTTGGAGCAACTGTGACTAAAAGCAATTGTCCCTCAGAGATCAATAAAGTAATTCTGATTCTGATATAAAAGGAAAAACATAAATATATTTGGCCTCTAGGTGCTGCCTGAACAGCGTCAATGTACCTTGGAATTGACTCTAAATGTTTCTGGCTGTCAGCTGGAGGGATGAACTACCAATCTTCCAAAATATATTCTCTCATTTGGTGTTTGGATGGCAGAACTCTTGAATGTTGTCTAACATGTCAATTCAAATTCACTCAGTGCCAGTAAACTTGGTTGAAATCAGGTGACTGCAAAAAAAATAATTTAGATCATTTTCATGCTCATCAAATCATTCAGTGACCCCTTCATGTCCTATGGATTGAGCCATTGTCCATCTGGAAGTGACCACGCCAATAAAGACAGAAGTGTCCCTTTATAGGATGAAGGAAATTACTTGGAACAAAGTTGTATTGATTTCCGGTTAGCCTTCCCTCTAAGAGAACAAGTGAACCCAAGTGATGTCAACAAGACACTGTCCTTTGGACCAAATAACAACCCCTCACTGTATGAGTCAAGGGATCAAGTTTGACTTTAATTTGTCAAATTTCCATATTTTATGTTACATTATGTTAAATAAAATGTCAACATTCTTGCATGCATTGTCATCCTGTTTAAAAGTGGTCTTAGAGTATTTATTATATTGTCTGTAAATGTTATATAGAGTGAATTTTAATGTGGTCAGCAGTATTGTTTGTATTGCTGCCATCCTAAGCATGCAATTTTTTCTGCTTCTGATTATCTATGTAATGATGCATGTTAAACCTAAACACATACACACAATAATGCTTGCATAATAAATCTAGCTCTGGCCAGTTTTAATTTTTAGCTATCTGTTCTTGCTCCAAAATCACCATCAGTACACATAACCCACTGAACTAAGCTGGAGATAGTGTTTATGTCTGACAGTAAGCATTTGTTTTCCTAGTGAACCAAAGCAGGTATCACAAATATGTTATTGCACACATGTAACATGATCTAATATGATTATAATTTATTACAGCTCTAGGAGACCAAGTTTGAGGTGCTTCTCATGCAATATTATCCAAGGACTGTTCACTTTTCAACTTAGTTGTCAGTTAAAGTTGATTTGGGTTAGATAGGAAGTTTGCCATCACTTTGGCTGAATGTTACTCGATACATAATAATCAAAGTAAAATGTTATCATCTCATGACTGTGACAGAACTAAGTTTTTGACATATGGAGAAACTAATTTTTTCACATTTTCTTGTGTGACTGCGCTGATTTAACTGATAGAAAAAAGAAAAATCTGGAAAGATGGAATGGAGTACATTGTATGTGCAGTTTCGAAGCCTCACTTCTTGTCATTGTTCTGCGCACCTGTTTTCAAGTATGAGGATATGGTGAGCCTTTAATCTTGTTTTAGGTACAGGTCTGCAAGTACAATGTCACACACCAGGTGTAAAAGCGGATATGCGTACAAACAATCCCTCTTTTAGAGACCAATTCCTCTTCTGGCCCACAGACACACGTTCTCTCTGTCTGTCCATCTCCATTGTGTGTGCCTCCTCGTGCCCATGTTGCTGTAATTCCACACAGAAATGACGCAGATAAATCCTATTTCAGATCCAAATCATGAGGAATAAAAGATGGATAGAGCCGGAGATGGAAAGGGATGGAAAGTGGCAATTCATTACCTGACTATGAGGTTATCCAAATGGGCTGGAAGCCAGACAGTGCCTCTGTTGATGAGGAATTCTCCCAATGCTTTGAGATACAATATACAGTATTTGTGAGCTTGTTTGTGTGGTCTCATGTCACAATGCATTGCAGTGCACATAAAGCATCAAAGCAGGGCCTTCAGAAATGTGTTCCTTCTTTTTTACAGTCAGAAAAAATAATATTAAAACCCTTAAAGAAGTAGTATTTGCCATAGGGTGTTGGAATTGGTTTGTATTGCATTTTGCAAATAGTGTATGTTGTGTTCATATTATTTATGCACAGTATGAAACTGTGCATGTGAGTGAATGTGTAAGAGAGAAAGTGAGTTAAAGGGAGATTTTTTTTTCTTTTTTTTCCTTTGACTGATACCCTGGGGCATGCACAGCTGTTTGTGTAAACTGAAAATAAATAAAAAAAAAAAAAAAAGCTCTGGATCTTTTACAGTTTAAACACACAGTGACAAACACACGTTTGGTCTCTCACACCCATCTACCCTACAACAACCCGTCAACACACACGCATACAGACACACACACACCACACAGATTTGCTGAGATTTGCAATAGTGAACTCTTTTCATTTTCTCAGCTTCACATCCTTTGGGTGAATATTTCTACCATGAACAGGTTTCCATCTTCAACTTTTTCTTCCATGTTCTGCTCTCTGCACACACTTTTAACACACACACACACACAAACTGGACATTTCAGTGGCAATATGTATAGAGACACTGGAGTCATAAAGACCTGTGTTAACAACATTAGGATAACTATAATACAGTTCCTGTGGATAAAATGTTAACCAAAAAAAATCCATTGCAAAAATTGTTCTGATACTTCTGAACAAAAGGAAGACAAATCAAAACATTTGTAGAAGGGGGAGGATTTGTCTCTTTCAGTGTATGTTAATGATGGAGAAATCCAGGTTTGTGACTTGTGACAGTCTTTGCATGACTACTGGCACATAATTTGAGTTTGTCACGCCAGAGCCAATTGAGCTGACACCTTCATGTCAGTCTTGCCAGTCAGAGCTGTTGATAGCAGTGAGTTTTGACCCTGGCACTGGTTCAAAGTTCTGGTCAGGGACCTTTTTTATCACTCTAGAAGCTCTTTCTGTGAGAGCTTCATTAAGCTTTGCTGATTGTGTTTTATCAGTTCTCTTCCACAGATAAAATCCACCTAGGATGAGAATAATGGCTTTTTTTTACCTCAAAATTTCATAGTAAGCTTGATGTAACTAATGATACCATCTCCTCCCCTGGCTTTCAACTTATAACTTTGTCTTAAACTCGAATCACTTCATCACTTCTTTTAAAAGCCTTACTTCTTTCATCTGCATTATGCCAATTTTTGATGGAATTTCCTCATTTCACTGTTTCCTATCTTCTTTACTGCCCCCAGGGTGGAAGCGATGCATCGCAGGCACACCACGCTGAGGGAGAAAGGGCGTCGCCAGGCAGTGCGGGGACCGGCCTATATGTTCAATGAGCGTGGCTCCCCCCTCACTGGAGAGGAGGAGCGTTTTCTGGATGCTGCAGAGTACGGAAACATTCCTGTGGTGCGCAAAATGCTGGAAGAGTCCAAAACACTAAACTTCAACTGTGTGGACTACATGGGCCAGAATGCTTTGCAGCTGGCAGTGGGTAACGAGCACCTAGAAGTGACGGAGCTGCTACTAAAGAAGGATGGTTTGGCCAGGATCGGGGATGGCCTTCTGTTGGCCATCTCTAAAGGTTATGTTCGAATCGTTGAAGCCATTCTCGCCCATCCAGCTTTTGGTGGAGGTCTCCGACTGGCTCTGAGCCCTCTGGAGCAAGAGATGCGTGATGATGTCTTCTATGCTTATGATGAGGACGGGACCCGTTTTTCACATGATATCACGCCCATCATTCTAGCAGCTCACTGCCAAGAGTATGAGATAGTTCACATCCTTTTGACAAAGGGAGCCCGCATAGAAAGGCCTCATGACTACTTCTGTAAATGCTCAGAATGTGTGGAGAAGCAGAAGAAAGACTCATTCAGTCATTCACGCTCCCGGATGAATGCATACAAGGGCCTGGCCAGTGCAGCTTACTTGTCCCTCAGCAGTGAAGACCCTGTACTCACCGCACTTGAGCTAAGCAATGAACTGGCAAGACTGGCCAACATCGAGACAGAGTTTAAGGTGAGTCAGCCTTTCTTTACATGGTTTTTCTATACTTTAGTAGTTTACAAAAAAGAATGATTCTACTCGAGACAAAGATTTACACCAAAAATAGTGACACATCAATTAGTGTAAATAATCACCTTAAATATATCATGGCTAGGGATAAGGTTCAAAGACTATTCTTATATACTCATATACTCATATATTTGTATACTCGCCGACCAGATACTGTGTGTGGAGCGGGCCAACCCTGACTCTTTAGTTTTTGTCCTTGGAGACTTTAACAAAGGTAACCTCACTCATGAACTGCCTAAATACAGACAGCTTGTTAAATGCCCGACCAGAGAGGAGAAAATTCTGGATCACTGTTACACCACAATCAGGGATGCCTTTTACGCCGTCCCCCGTGCTGCACTGGGTCACTCTGACCATGTCATGCTGCACCTGATTCCTGCCTACAGGCAGAAACTAAAGCTCTGCAAACCTGTAGTGCAGACCTTAAAGAAGTGGACCAGTAAAGCAGTGGAGGACCTCCAGGCGTGTTTGGACTCTACTGATTGGGATGTTTTCAG
Organism: Hirundichthys speculiger; assembly: GCA_018398805.1. Lineage (NCBI taxonomy): Eukaryota > Metazoa > Chordata > Actinopteri > Beloniformes > Exocoetidae > Hirundichthys > Hirundichthys speculiger. The sequence goes on along the minus strand of JAGFBZ010001331.1, from coordinate 253,366 downwards.
GACTGCCACCAACAATCTGGATGAGTACACAGAGGCTGTGACATCATACATCAGCTTCTGTGAAGACTGTTGTGTCCCATCACGCACCAGGGTGAGTTACAACAATGACAAACCCTGGTTCACAGCCAAACTCAGACAGCTAAGGTTAGCAAAGGAAGAGGCCTTCAGGAGTGGGGACAAAGATAGATTCAGAGAGGCAAAATACAAGTTTAGCAAGGTGGTGAGAGAAGCTAAACGACTGTACTCTGAGAAGCTCCAACACCAGTTCTCAGCTAACGACTCTGCGTCTGTCTGGAAAGGGCTTAGGCAGATCACCATCTACAAGCCTAAAGCCCCCCCCACTCCATCAATGATTGATGCCTAGCCAACGACCTGAACGACTTCTACTATCGTTTTGAGAGACAAAAAGGGACAGTCCTGCAACCATCCCCCACAACCCCTCCCAACAGCTCCAGCTCCAGTCATCTCCACCTACGCCCGCCTTAATGGCCCCACCCTTCAACGTCCCCCGTGACGACTCTTTGCATTCATGAGAGGGACGTCAACAAACTCTTTAAGAGACAGAACCCCCGAAAAGCAGCTGGACCGGATTCTATCTCCCATCCTCCCTGAAGCACTGTGCTAATCAGCTGTCTCCAGTGTTCACAGACATTTTTAACACCTCACTGGAGACCTGTCATGTGCCAACCTGCTTCAAGACCTCAACCATCATCCCTGTTCCCAAGAAGCCAAGGACCACAGGACTTAACGGTCAGGGCGACCCGTCGCCCTGACCTTTGTGGTCATGAAGACCTTTGAGTGCCTTGTGCTCTCACACCTCAAAGCCATCACTGACCCTCTCCTGGACCCCCTGCAGTTTACCTACAGAGCCAACAGGTCTGTAGACGACGTTGTCAACTTGGCCCTCCACTTCATCCTCCAGCACCTGGACTCCTCAGGAACCTACGCCAGGATCCTGTTTGTGGATTTCAGCTCTACTTTTAACACCATCATCCCAACTCTGCTACAGGAGAAGCTCTCCCAGTTGAGTGTGCCTAAATCCACCTGCAGGTGGATCACAGACTTCCTGTCTGACAGGAAACAGTATGTGAAGCTGGGAAAACACATCTCGAACTCACGGACCATCAGCACTGGATCCCCCAGGGCTGTGTTCTTTCTCCTCTGCTCTTCTCTCTGTACTCTAACAGCTGTACCTCCAGTCACCAGTCCGTCAAGCTCCTGAAGTTTGCAGATGACACCACCCTCATCGGACTCATCTCTGACAGTGACACGTCTACCTACAGGTGGGAGGTTGACCACCTGGTGACCTGGTGCAGCCAGAACAGCCTTGAGCTCAATGCTCTAAAGACAGTGGAGATGGTTGTGGACTACAGGAAGAACTCAGCCCCACCTGCCCCCATCACACTCTGTGACTCCACTATTGACACTGTGGAGTCTTTCTGCTTCCTGGGAACTGTCATCTCCCAGGACCTTAGGTGGGAGCTGAACATCAGCCCCCTCATCAAGGAAGCACAGCAGAGGATGTACTTCCTGAGGCAGCTGCAGAAATTCAGTCTGCCGAAGACAATGATGGTGCTCTTCTACACAGCCATCATTGAGTCCATCCTCACCTCCTCCATCACCAACTGGAATGCTGCTGCCACTGCCAAGGACAAGAGCAGGCTGCAGCATGTCATTCAGTCTGCTGAGAAGGTGATTGGCTGCAATCTCCCATCTCTTCAGGACCTGTACTCCTCCAGGGTCCTGGAGGAGTACAGGTTGAACAGGTTGTACAGGTGGTTCCAGGTTGAAGCCCAACCAGCCAAGTACCCCTGACTGCAGACTTCAGATTGGAGCGTGCCTCAACGTGGGCAGAGCTCAATGTTTGACTACGCCCACATTGAGCCATGCTTGCACACGTTCAAGGACGGACTGGGAGTAAAAAACGGCCCTGGGGGGGGGGGGGGGGGGGGGGGGGGGGGGGGGGGGGGGGGGTATAGTGATATATTGTCATTGTCATAACAATCATTGTCATGATTGTTTATTCAAGAATTCAAGAACACTAATATAAACAACTAAACATCACTTGCATCTCCAAAGCAAATATAAATATATAAATATTGTCTTTTATATAGCTATTTTACAGGTACTTTAAATTTTAAACATTTTAAACAGAAAAAATGATCTACAGTGATCCCTTATTTTTCACAGTTAATGGGGACAGAGCCCCCCCAAACAAACTGGAGCCGGAGCTCCCCAAGACTAAATAATGTGTTTAAAATATATTAAAAAAAACTGCAAAAAAACTACCGAGGCACTGCAGTGAAACAAGACAAAGGTTCAACTGTGGTCTTTCTGTTACAACACTTCTTCGCTAAGAGAGAACGTGCACAACACCCTGTGATGCTTGCGTGATGCGTCTCGGCCAATCAGCGCACAGATTCTAGAGTGCGGGGCCGTCTACGTTCATTTGCGTTTCGTGTTGCTTACAGGAGGCTGTGAGTCATTGTTTGACGTTTTGCTGGTGCTGCAGCCTCTCGTCTGCTGTGGGGTGGATTTTTGCAGAATTTCCGTGTTTTTTTTCTTGATATTTATTATATTATATATTTCGGAAAAATCCGCAAATCACTAAACTTAAAGCGTGTATTGGCAAGGGATCACTGTATATCTATATCACATATGCTTGTTTAACATTTGTTTATTAGCATTATTTGGAATGACAGCCATGAAACCTGTACTTATACCTCCAAAATTCTAATGCTTTAGATAAAAATTAGGACTGGGCAACGATTAAAATTTTTAATCACTTTTAATCACATGATTGCCCTGATTAATCACGATTAATCGCATTGTATACCGAAAGTCAAATAATGAATTCAAAAGTAGAATAAAGGTCACTTTTATTTAAATGTTCTGCTGCTATATGAACTAAAGTGCCATAACATTTGTTGTTCAAACACTTTTAACATCAGCACTTGTCAGTAACACATATTTAATGTAAATCTCATCTTAAAACTGTCAAATAAAATAAAGCTTATTGCCACTGCCAGACATTGTCATCCTGTTTTTTTAATGAAAAATAAAAAAAAGTCTACCAACAAAATCCTGAGCCACAATCAAAACATTAAAACAGTCAATTTCTGAGGTAACAGCAGAAACTGTTAACGGGGAGTTCAACTTGTCAGTGGTTACAAATAACCTTGTTTCTGTCGAATCTTCCATCTGGGAGACCTTTAAAATTAAAATGTCCATGTAAAAGTTCTGTGACTTTAACAATCTGTGTATCATTTGTTCTTTCCATTTTCAATTGTCAATCAAAAATTAAAAAAAATATTAAGTGACATTTAATTTTGTTTTTCATTTTTTTAATCTAACACAAAAAAATGATTTTTTTTTTTTTTTTAATATTTCAATTTTAGACTTGGATCAAAAATACAAAATGAAAAAATAGGCCACTGGACTGAATTTGTTTTTCATTTTAATTGTCCAGTTTACATGACCCTGAAATGGCTTTGTGCAGCAGTTCAGGTAGCATGGCAGCGCTGGAATCACATACCATATCCATCCATCCATCCATTTTCTATACCCGTTTCATCCTTGAAGGGTCACGGGGATCTGCTGGAGCCTATCCCAGCTGTCTACGGGCGAAAGGCAGGGGTTCACCCTGGACAGGTCGCCAGTCCATCGCAGGGTCACACATACAGACACACAACGTTCACACTCACATTCACACCCTATGGGCAATTTGGAATTATCAATTAACCTGACATGCATGTCTTTGGACTGTGGGAGGAAGCCGGAGTACCCGGAGAGAACCCACGCAAGCACGGGGAGAACATGCAAACTCCACACAGAAAGGCCCTGAAGTTCAATCCAGGACCCCCCCTGCCGAGGTTCGAACCAGGAACCTTCTAGCTGTGAGGCAACAGTGCTAACCACTAAGCCACCGTGCTGCCCTAACGTGTGCTGCCCACATACCATAGTATTTGCAATATTGTGGAAATCTGAATGAAAACTCAGCTCATAAATAGATCGAACCAAAGCCTCTCCAGCTCTGCGTCTGACATCAGTCTTTTTCTCCTCAGATCATGACAAGCACAGAATCTTCTGACGCTCATTTCCACCATTGCAGGACACCCAGGACAATATTTTAATCTAGTAGTAATATTCTTAAAAATGGGGGTCGTTTTATAATCGAGGAATAGACTTTCTGTTGTTATTACACATCTGTGCCACTAGATGGAGCCGCACTGAAGTATCCAGCTAGAGAATAGTACGACAGTGAACGCATGGAGCAGATCTGATGTAAAATGGAGGAATGACGCGATTGTCTTGAACAAAGGGGTTTGAAAGTTTTGTTGTTGTCCAGAATTTTTTTTTCAGACAGAATTGTTAATATTGCTACCTGAGTTGCTATCCGAACTGTAAAGTACATGGATTTTTACCGCTCTCCATGTCCGTTTTAGCTTTTGCGCATATTTACCTGCCAATTCTCTCCCGGCTCCGTAGCAACCAGTAACAGACTTTTCAAAACAAAAGCATGTAAGCAACATGCTTTAACGTGTGATAAAATAAATGTTGGCGTTAATAAATGAATGTGTTAATGCGATAATAATGCATTAACTTGCCCAGCCCTAATAAAAATATTTTTTTATATCGAGGCTACAGACAAGAAGAATAAAAAAGATTTGGTTTTTCCTAAATCCCATTACATTTTTAGCCTTTTAGGTCTATTCTGTGTCAGAATTAACCTGCTTCACATATTTTATAGTTTTAATATTATGCTAGGGTGACCCAAAAACCCCAAAAGAGGACACCCTACCGGCCTCTCGTTGATACTGCAAAAATGCTCAAAGATAGTCAAAGATGATAAAGTAGCTTTATAAACCATACATTTAGTTAAACATCACTTTTCTGTTTGAAATGAAAATGTTCATATCTGTAAACATAAATAATGCCTCATAACCAGTGACATGTGGTGAGATTCATGGCTGGTGAGGCACTGACTCCATCAGAATCAGATTTACACATTTATGAACCCAACAGAGTAGATTATTCACGATTAGTCACCATTAGTTATCAGGTAATGTTTTATATGTCATATCAGCATTGTTTTAAAAGATTTTCTAGTGGCCTTTATTGGATGGAGAGAAAGCAATGGCAAAAAAGGGACAAAACAACATATTACAACACTGGAAATTGAACCCCCAAACCACTGTCTGATAGTCCACCCACTTAACCTCTAAACTACCTAGCAAATACTATTGTAAGGCCCTGACATTATACTGAAGTTTAAAATTAAATTGCCCAATATAATACTGCTGTGATTAGTTATGGTAACAATCAACCAATCATCCTTCATACAACATTTTTAGCCTATTCCACAGACATTAAACCACCACACACCACGAAAGAGAAGACAAAGCTAAATAGTGACTAAATGGGAAAAACTTCTCCCCCTCAAACTTACTTAGCTTTCTTTAGTTTAAATTTTTCCCCTCCACCTTTCTCCTTGCATTTTCTGCTTGCCATCTTCCTGTTGACAGACACTAACGTTAGTCTACTTTGTTGTATATAATAATAATAATAATAATAATAATAGATTGAATTTATTGGTGCCTTTCTACATTCACGATCACCTCACATAAAAGGTAAAAAAAAAAAAAAAATCCAGGAGGTGAGTCGATGTTTACTGTACAGTAAGACAGCAATTTCACCCCATCTTTGGGGCTGCAGTATTTTCAAAGATTATTTTTCTTCTTTTTTTTTGTCTTTTTTCTCAGTTGTACCACAGCAGGAGTGCATTGTTCAGGGAAAATTTGCAGACCTGTCCATGCCAGTAATTCAACCCACATCTACGACCGATTTAACTTATTCATTCGACTCTCATCTTGAATGAATAGCTATATATTGCCCTTCAGAATTATTTATTTGGACCTGAAGCTCTTATTATTTAAAACATGTTCAATGTTACATTTTACTTCTTGGTGAAAATGCAAAAGATTTTTTGGACATATTTAAAGAAAAGGTTGTATTGTACATCAATTATTGAGCACAGATGGATCATGATGGTGCTAATATATGTGTATCTATACAACTGTTGCTTTTGTGTGTGTGTGTGTGTGTATGCATTGCTGTGCCTCAGTGCTAGTTCCCAACATGCTTGCTTATGTTTATGTGGAAGGTGTGGGTATCCTTTTATCCAGAGTTTGAGGTGGGGAGGAAGCTAAGTCTTCTGCGCTGTGCCAGTTACTGTAACATACCTGAGCCAAATCAGCCAGCTGTGGAGATTAAGGCCACCATACTTACTGACAAATGAAATACACTCATAGATAAAGGCGAGATGAAATTGTTGTTTAAAAAGTGTTCCTTTGAGGATTATATACACACATTATGATGATTGCAAGAGGTGTTTTTTTTTTTCTTTCTGTAAAAATCTCATGCTTGATGCTTGCTGTGAAAAACACACTGTGGAGTTCAGCGATTAAAATGCAATTTTCCCCGCTTGAGCAAACTTGCAGTCCTTTACAACACTAAAATCACAATCACCAGAAACATGTGACTATTTATAAAGGTTGTTGTTATTTCATCACCAAGCAATTACTGATGCATGCAAACCTGAGCTGGCTGGCAGAGCTGCACAGATGGCTGTCAATAAACTTAACAATAAAGATACCACCTACACATATAGGACACAGATAGTTTGTTTTATTTTTGCCTTTTTTTAGCAGCGCCCTCGCTGCCTGTCCAGACAGAGCACTAGTAATTAATTTTTACAAACATAAAAGAACAGGAAACACATTGCTGAGCCGTAGTTATGGTTATAATCAGCAATCCAACCTTCTGATAAAGCTTCAATATCATCAACACTGGGTTTCTTGATATTTGATATTGATATTTTCCTCTATTATTCTCTATTCATTTATGTCTGTCTTCATTTGTTTCTTATACCTCTGCATTCTGCCAAACCTCTTGTTTGATAAGCGGCATTTTTGCTTGTCATTCTGTTCTTGTCTGCCAACAAATTAATGAGACGGGCTAACCTGAGGGACCACGATGGCGTTAGTACTTATCTTACTTATTTCCATCTCATTATCACTTGCTCGTCCTCTTCCTTTGTTTATCACCTTGTCCCTCTTAACATCATCTTCTCCATCAACTAATGTTTACACTCTGAGCTAATATCATTAGTCAATCCAGTTTATTTAGGGAACTCAAGCATGAGGAATATCAGTTAATAAATAATGAGACTAAACAGTCTTTAACACCAAAAATGGCACCTTGAGATTCCAACAATAATGCTAATTCATTAAAAGTGAAGTGTACAAGAAATCTAAAGTTGAATTATGAGTTAGACAATTTTTAATTGGTTGAAGAACTTCCTGTTGACCACTTGACAAGTTAAAGGTTACAAAATCATAGCTGAATCCTCCTCTGTAGCCCCAGATTTCATATTTAACAGATATTGCAGCTGTGATGATCCTTTCATCTAAGAGCAAGACAGCGAAGAAATCCATAAACCACACTTTCTTCACATAATTCATGTTGAGGGTTACCTTGAGCCCATTAATAAAAAAATTTGTGTTTTGCTGTTCGGTTGGTGATTCAACATTTGAAAGATTAATGTGGATCTAAATGCATCAAAGCAGTCATAATTCTGTTTCATGAGTGTAGAATATCAGGAGAACATTCATCATTGTGATTTTCTTACATGTAAACAATCTAATTTTCTCAATGGTTTTTGTGAGATGTGGGAGATTAACATAACAGCCCTTTTTGAGCTTTGCAACGATATTTTGTCTTTGTAATTTCAAGACCTGACTCACTGATTGTGACAAAAACAGGGCAAGGCACAAAAAAAATCATATGAAGAATTGTTATTCTTTTTTTGATCAAGGTCTTTTTTTATTTTCAAATATATAACAAAAAAGAGCAGACAATTCAAGCATGAGACAGTTAAACCAAGTTCCTAACAAACACCCCTCCCATGCCCCCCTCCCCCAGATACTGGACCATCGGTGAACTAACATGTAGCACACATTCAAACACAAGTTTTAAAAGGGAAAAAATAAATAAGTAAAAAAAAAAAAAAAAAAAAAAAAAAAAGCCAAAGCAAAACAAACAAAAAATAATTAACATACCTTCATAGTTTCAGATGTGAAATGCAAATAATAATAAAATAAAATAACAGGTACACATCTTTGGGTTACACTGAGATGTTGGCAGCTTCCATACCTTCTACGAAAGAAATAAATGGCTGCCAGGTAGCATGGAATCTTCTGGTGGACCCCCTAATAGTATATCTAATTTTTTTCTAGATGGATATGAGACATAACCTCCCTTATCCAATGACCATATGTTGGAGGAAGGGCATCTTTCCATTTAAACAAAATAAGTCTCCTGGCCAATAGAGTGCAGAAGGCCATCATGTTTACATAGCGCCCAGGGAGAGGAGCATCCATCGGAGTCACACCAAACAATGAAATCAGTGAGGATGGGTCTATTGTTTTTCCACATATTGTAGAGAATGTCTTGAAGATCAATTGCCAAAAATTGTATAGTTTGGGACACGACCAAAACATGTGTATTAATGTGGCAGGGGCTTGTTTGCATCGATCACAGGTAGGATCAATGTCCCTGTTAATCTTAGACAGTCTGTCTTTGGTCCAGTGAAGACGGTGCACTATTTTAAATTGAACCACAGTATGTCTAAGGCATATTGAGGAGGAGTAAATTCTTTGTATAATTTTTTGCCATATTGCTTCTGAAATTTCTCCATTTAAGTCTATTTCCCATTTGTTTCGAAGCGAGTCCAAACTATTCACATTATGTGTGTTAAGTAGCGTATAGATTCTGCTTATAATTTTTGTGTCATCCTTGCATTTAAAAATTGTGTCTAACAAAGTTTCACGAGGAGTTAATGGGAAGCAGGCAGAGTTAGAAGCCACAAAACCTCTGACTTGTAAATATCTGAAGAAATGGGATTTGGGGAGATTAAATTTCTGTAATAACTGTACAAATGAGGCAAACCTGTCGTCAATATATAAAGGTCAGATAATGCAACAATTCCACTTCTTGACCAGATTTCAAAAGCTTCATCCATCATTGACGGAGTAAAGTAAACATATGATTCCTTGCTACTGGTGCAACATAAGAAAGGTCAGTGAGACCAAAGGAGCGCGTCTGAACTGATACCACGTTTTAAGTGAATGGATAACAACTGGATTAGAAGTGAAAACTGAGATAGGCTGATCTAATGGTAATTTGGAACATAATAAAGCAACTGGGGAAGTAGACCCAATGGATGTCCTCTCCAAAACCATCCATTCAAGGCTACTGACATCAGTGACATCATTCCTCATCCAATACAACAATGCTCTTATATTGGCGGCCCAGTGATAATACATAAAATTTGGAAGAGCCATACCTCCAAATGTACGAGGCATCTGCAATATGTTCTTATTAATCCTAGGTGTTTTTTTTATGCCATATAAAGGATGATATCTGACTATTCAAACTGTGAAAAAAAGACTTAGTCAAAAAAATGGGAAGGCATTGGAATAAATAAATAAATTTAGGAAGTACATTCATCTTAATAGTATTGATCCTACCCCCTAAGGAAAGAGGCAGGGGGGTCCCAGCGCTCAAGGTCTTGCTTTAAATTAGATAACATGGGTTGATAATTAGCCTTATATAGATCTTTGTAGTCACGTGTAACCCATATACCTAGGTATCGGAATTTTTTGGGGCTGATTTTAAAGGGAACTGACCCAAAATGCAACTCATCTACAGAGGTAACAGGGATAAGTTCACTTTTATGGAGATTAATTTTATAACCAGATATTTTTCCAAATTTTGCAAGTAAAGCTAGTAACTCAGGAAAAATTGACAGGGGTTCCGTTATAAACAATAACATGTCATCTGCATAAAGTGACACTTTATGTTCTGAACCTGCTCGGTGAATGCCCTTAATCGAGGAGCTCTGTCTCAAAGCTATTGCGAGAGGCTCAATTGCAACAGTGAACAGGAGCGGTGAAAGAGGGCATCCCTGCCTTGTACCCCGTTTGAGCTGAAAGTAGGTAGATAGAATGTTATTTGTACGCACTGCAGCTACTGGAAGAGTATACAGAATTTTTATCCAGGATATAAATTTGGGGCCAAAATTAAAAACTTCTAAGGTCTTGAAGAGGTAGTCCCACTCCACCCGATCAAATGCCTTTTCAGCGTCAAGTGAAAGAATCACCTCAATATTTGCAGGATCGGGTGGAGTGGGACCATAAAGAATATTAAACAGTCGCCTAATATTGAAAAAAGAATAGCGATTTTTTATAAATCCAGTCTGATCGGGTGCAATAATAGATGGAATAATCCCCTCAAGGCGACGTGCCAAAATTTTTGCAAGGATTTTAGCGTCTGTATTTAATAACGAGACAGGGCGGTATGAACTGCAATCGAGAGGATTTTTATCTTTTTTAAGTAACAAGGAAATTACTGCTTGACGCATGGTTGGAGGTAAGGAGTTTGTGGTAAAAGATTCTTTAAATACCAATAGTAATAAAGGGGAAAGCTGGTTTGAAAATTGTTTGAAAAATTCACTTGGGAAGCCATCCGGCCCTGGAGATTTACCACTTTGCATGGCTCTTATTGCTGAGGCTATCTCCATGACTGAAAAGTCCCTCTCTAACTCAGCAGAAAGTTTTGCATCAACCGAGGGCATATTCAGGGATTTAAAGAAATCTTCTAAAGCAGAGGGGTCAGTAGATGCATCTGAGGTATATAATAATTGGTAAAAATTTTTAAAACAGGAATTGATTTTTTTCATTATTCGTGCATTTGAGACCTTGTTCATCATTAATTGCAGGAATAGTTTGATTAGCAGTTCTTTGGACGTAGCTGATGTGCGAGTGCTCGTCCAGCCTTTTCCCCGTGTTCATAATAGCCATGTTTTTACTTTGGAAATAAGATATTCAGCCTGCCGCGAAGACAAGAGATCAAATTCTGTCTGTAGTGACAGACGTTTTTTAATCGTATCTGCAGTGGGGGAACGACTGTTCAGCATATCTAATTCTAATATCTCATCTGTCAATTTTTTAAGACGTTCAGTACTAGCTTTTTTTTTATATGCGCAGTATGAAATTATTTGGCCCCTTAAATATGCCTTTAATGACTCCCATACAATAGATGGTGACATCCCTGGGGTCTGATTGATATTGAGAAACACTTTAATTTCAGATGATATAAAACTGATGAATTCTTCTTCTGAAAGAAGCAAAGGGTTTAAAACGCCATGGGCGATATGTGGATTGTGAATAAGGAATATGTATTTTCATATTCAAAGGACCGTGATCCGAGATAACTATAGCTCCATATTCACATTCTTTTACAGTGTGTAGGATTCTTTTGTCTAGGAAAAAAATAGTCGATCCGTGAATATGTCTTATGGACCGGGGAAAAAAATAAGAGTAAGCTCTGGAGGTGGGATTATGAAACCGCCACACATCCGCCACACCATAAGTTTTAAGGAAGAGCTGTATAGAACGAGCTGATTTGGACAGGGATACCCTCTTAGAAATACTCCGATCTAAAATGGAGGAGAGTGCACAGTTCGTGTCACCGCCGAGAATAAGGTAATGTGTCGTCATGTCTGGTAAGCGAGAAAAGAAATTAGTAAAGAATGTGGGATCATCCCAGTTTGGGCCGTAAATACAGGCTAATATAACTGGTAGTGTGTATAGTTGTCCTACAACAATTACATATCGCCCATAGGGGTCAGTTTGCACATTTGATACTGTAAATGGGGTAGTTTTACTAATCATAATAGCAACACCCCTGGCCTTGGAGTGAAAATTGGATTGGTACACTTGACCCGCCCACCCCCTAACGAGGCGAGAACTATCTACTGAACGTATATGGGTCTCTTGGAGAAAAGCTATGTCTGTGTTAAGACGTTTTAAGTGTGAAAAGACCTTTTTGAACTTCACTGGGTGATTAAGTGATTTTACATTCCAGCTTATAAAGTTAACTGGGCAACCATCATAACCTCTCAAGTCATTTATATTGGCCATAATGTATAGTACAAAAAAATGTGTACCACACATGAAACCCAAAGACACCAAAACAGAATAATAAATATACTCAAATAACAAAAAAAAAAAGGCCGACAAAATAATATCAATTTGTAAATTGGTCCAGTAATCTCCCATCCCCCATCACCTATCTGAACAAGGTGACTACAACATCCCTCATAAAGAAATCCACACATATAGTGTTTGTGGTGGGGAACTATAAAGCTAGCCGCTTCGGCTCCCGCCGAGCCTCCGATGTGAAGAGAAATAGAAACAGCCAAGTGTATTATGATAAAACCTTATCTATGTAGAACAGTAGACTAAATATATAACTTTTACAAATGAAAAAAATAAATAAATAAATAAATCAGAATTATAATGAGCAGCTAGTCTAAGCAACAGGTATTTTTAAATCTCTTGATGAACATTTTAAGCTCCATGCATGTTTTAAAGTGGAATGAAGATAAATCGGTTTATTCGGATCTGTGTAACCTGTTGCAACTATCAGGAACTGGAATGGCTTTGGGTATTTAAATCAGGATATTCTGTACATGAGAGTGAGATTAATGGGTTAAATAATAACACCAGCCTATCAGAGAACGTATGAAATTGGGTACCACCCTGTGATTGAAAAGTTCAAGCCTATCAGCTCCTCCTTTAAAATAGATACATAAAAGAAATAAACACATACTTAAAAACCATAACTGAATTAACGCTACATTTCTGTAGTTAAGATCACTCTATATCACACTGTAACGAGGTAAACATACCCACAGTCTAGAACACAAGCTCACAAATGGAAAGATTTTCAGTCTCACGGGCACTGTCCATCCTCCGTGGGCGGAATAATGTTCTTCTTGACATACGCCATGGCTTTATCTGGGTCAGTAAACTCCATGTCCTCCCCTTTGTAAGTGACCCTGAGCCGAGCTGGAAACAGTATTCCGTACCGAACTCCTGGTCGATCACGAAGAAGTTTCCTCACCTCCGTGAACGCAGCCCGGGCTTTGGCCACAGTCGCAGTGTAGTCGGGGAAAATGGTAACCGGTTCTCCATTGAAACGAAGCGGACCTCGCGTGCGAGCACGGCGAAGTACCTCCACACAGTCTTGATAATAGTGTAGTTTAGCGACGATGGCGCGAGGTCTTCCACCCGGTCTCTTCGGCCCCAGGGTCCGGTGTGAGCGGTCGACCAGTGGCTCTTTGTCCAGTTGTAGGACCTCAGTTAGCAGCTTTGACACAGACGTCGTAGTGCTGGAGTCAGGTGTTTCGGGGATGCCGATGATTCTAATGTTACACCTCCTCATTCGTCCTTCCATATCCTCACACTTCTCTTGTAACTTTGTCATTTCAGCCTTCATCTCACTCACTGTGCTCTGAAGAGTTGCCACTTCATCCGACCACGCTGATAGCCCCCCTTCCACCTCTCTGATGCTAACCTTCACTTGGTCGATCTCGGAGTGCAGCGCCGCGGAGTTATTAATTATCTCGGTCTTCACCGCTTTCAACTCATTTTTGAGAAAGTCAAAGTCCTCAGCGAGGGCACTTTTCAGCTCCGACTTTATCACTGCTGAAATGTCCGCTTTAAGTGAGAGAAGGATTTCCGACTTTAAGCCTGCAATGTCCATTTCTCCCGCATCCGTTGGGGGTGGGGTCTTCTCACCTGGACTCCTAGCAGTACTCTGGTCCGAGGAGGTGTTGGGCCTTGTGTTGGAATGTCCGGTATACTTATATTTCCGCAAATTAGTTGCCATCTGCGCGTTTCCACGGAGGTAGTCCACTTTAAGGTTATCTTTAGGAAAAAATAATTGTTGTCTAGGATGGGATACAATTAACAAATCTCACTTAAAATAGAGGTTCAGCGGGAGCTCACGCTAAACACAGCTTACTCCATTGCGGTCAAGCCACGCCCCCGAAGAAGAAGAAGAATTGTTATTCTGTAGGACCTAATATGAGAGAGAGCCCACAGTAGAAGCTCCAGCATAGAGTGTATACATACAACTGAGCTCTGGTCACAGGTGCTCTAAATCTGTTTGGATGCTGCTATCAGCTGATGTTATTCAGCTCAATACAACCTCAAGGACACAAAAATGCAATCACCAATCACAAGACACACATAAGTGGCACGGTTCTCACATCCAAGACAACCGCAGCTGAGAAAAAGATGTTTCATTCTGAGAATATTTTCAGATTCATATTATCCTACTAATAAGACCTTATTCCTTGTTGTTTGTTGTTTTTTTCACCATTTCTGTTTTCTATTATGTAGCAGTGACCTACAGAGCACATTCTGAAGTCTAACACTACATTTATGAACAAAAAAAAAAACAAAAAACAGAACTTGCTATTATGGTTAGCACAGGTGTAGTGGTACCACATTACTGGTACTTGCTGTTGTCAAGTCAGAAAAGTAGAGACTGGTACATGCTGCAACATCAAAATACACCAAGATTTCCAGTCCGACTTACATCCTGGAAGATGTTTTGCTAAAACTTAATTTTCAGTCCCCCATAACCGTCTTGGAAATCAGCATTTGTAAAAAAATAAATAAATAAAAGATTAGTGTAATAGCATGACAACTGTATGCATAAAATCTGAATATTTTACAGGTAACAGCTTATGTGTGTATTTTGTCCCACAGAAAAGAATAAAATGTGCAAACTATCAACTGCACGCAAGCATAATTTTAATATCTTCTGGCAAAACAGCCTGCCTCTCACAATGCTGAAATGGTTGCTGCTCATGATGGCCATTAGATGAACATATGGGGACTGCTACAGGCATCAGGACCTGCCTAACAACCTTACATTTATCTTCACACATCTTATTTTACAAGACACCCCATCAATTTCTCATATGCGCCTGTGGACTCACTATATGTACACACAGCCTACATAAACTAATTGGAGAGACAGTTGGAGAGAGTACTGCAAGAGGAGAGTCATTTCGTTTTTTAAATTTTCATTTTAGCAAGTGTTCAATGCCAAAGTTCTGCTTAATAAAGATGAAATCAACTTATAAGACAATAGCATAAACAAAGGAAGACGGTAAAAGAGTTTGTTGTTAGTGAATGTCTCCTAAAATGCAACCGTTTTGACACTTTTCCTCATCTCATCCCACCATCATACTTCCATTCCATACTTTCATACTTTGTGTCACGTCTCCCCAGCTCACTCATCTGGATCAGTGCTCAGTCTGTTTTCCAGTTCCAGTCTCACAACCTGATCCCTAATCTCATCTCCTGAGGCAAAAACTATACCTTGCATAGATATTAGATTTTCACACATGTAGATTCTGTGCATGTAGGTTCTTCATCTTGTGGTGTAAAGATTATTGATTCAAAGCATCTTTTATGTACATATTTTACCCTGAAGTCCTTTCTTGAAATTTGTATGACTATTTTCCACCAAGCAGTCTAAACAAATCATACTCCAAATGCCCCTCTTCACTCTCATTCCCAAAATGCCAAAAGGTACAAATAATTTATTTTTTGAAAAACAGTGATGAGCCATGTGGCCAGGCTTATCTAACCTGCTGCTTACTGTCTTTACTAACCAAAACCAAAGCAGTTGGTTGGCTATTTCACAGCTGTAGGTCATTTAAAGGTACGATCACACATATAACACAAAAATGATACCACTAAAGTAAATGGTTGAAATCTGCACAAATGAAGTTCATGACCATTGCAGCATGCAGGACAAAAAAAAAAAAAAAAGGAAAAAAAAAACAGCTTCCACTCATTAAAAGCAAGTGGTTGTATAGCTCATAACTTTCCAATATACATTATTCATATTCTTTGCTGGAACATACTGTGGTGGTTTACTTGAATAAAGGTCAAACTTGGTGTTGGAAACGTGATGAGAATGTGAGGAAGGATATGAGAGAGGACAGTGAGGGAGGATAGTGATGGAGGACATGAGGGAGGACATTAGGGAGGACTTGATGGAGGAAGGGGAGCTTGGTAGTAGGGGGAGTGAGGACTGAACTGTTGAGGCCACAAGACCCAGCAGTTACAAGGATATTTACCTTGGTATGATGTCTGAACACATGACATTTGTCTTGATATGTTATGCAGAATATAAAACATCTATTAGGTGAACGATCTTGTTTGTTTTGTTTTTTGTTGTCGCTTTTCTTTTCCTTTTTTCTTTTTTTTACTAATCCCACGACATTTTTTAATAAAAGTCATTTACCTTTTTTGTGTACCGTGTATCAGTGAAATCTCGTGGTATGCATGAAATCTTGTGGCTGATTCTAGACTGAAATAGCACTTTGAATGAGCACTAAAGAAAGAAAAGAAGAGTGAATCCTTTATTTTAGGTTTCCAGGTGTTGAATTTATTCTTTTGCAGCTGTGACTTTTTGTTTTGTTGAAGTAAGAACTGTTCTTTAGGGCATATATTTTTATTTCTTTTAATTTTTTGACAAAGACAAATTGAAGGTGTTCAAAAAATAGATGTCAAGAACTGAATCACAGGAACCCCTTTTCCCCTTTCACACACTCAAGCCATATTATAATTGCAAATTGGTATAAATGCCACTGTCATGGTGTCATTTCTCATGTCAAAAGTTAAGAAAGATAATGGGGAGCAATGGGCCAAGATATGCAAAGCACACACACACAAAGACACACACAACAGTGTGTTTGTCAGGTGAGTTGACAACCATATCACAATTCAGAAAATATTTAACCCTATAATGCCAAATGCATCAAATTTGATACAAACATTTCTGAGACCTCCTGCGTCACCTTATGGTAAAAATTTCACTCAAAACCTTCTTGTATCCAATCTGATACTTGTCTTCCACCCCCTGGTGGATACCTTTATCACTACAACAATTCTGACACAGTTCATGGGACAATCCAAGATGGCCGCCATCAGCTAGTTCCTAACTCACTGGATCAAAGTAAAGAAAATTGCGATTTCTACAATTTTCCAATGACATTTTCTACGAAATCTTTAGTAGTATTCTAACATGAACCCTTAATCTGTTGAAGCAGTTTATAATAACTTAAGTTTTTGCGTTTTAGTATATACTAAAATTGTGCATAAAATTTGTGTTCAAATTTGATACTACAGGTAAAAAGTGGAATTTTGTAGTAAATCCCTCAATTGTCATTATCTTTTTTTCTTGGTGCAATATGCATTATATTGATCACTGTGCATCATAAAAATGTTTTGATCAATCAATTATACAAATTACAGATTGAAATGTGATATTTACAACAAATAATTGCACTCGAAAATCTGTAAGCTTATATTTCTGTAATTTAGATGGCTAAACGGTACAGTGTTCAAGATGTCCTACACTTCCTTGATGGCAATTCAAGTGACAGAGGAGTTGCTGTGTGGAGATGATGAAGTGTTGGATAAAGATTGGACCCCTAATGCAGACGATGATGAAGAGAACTCTAGCACTGGTACTAGTAATGAGGAAGATAAAACTCTTGATGATAGGGTTGAAGAGGAAGAGGAGGGTCTAACAACATCACAGGCAACAAAACAATGTGGTAGAAGCAAAGTGAAAAGAAAGAAAAGAAAGGCACATACAGCTGCTGAAACTGATAAAAGTGATGACCAGATGAGTACAAAAGGAGGTCCAATGGTAACACAGGCCAAAAGAAAAAGTAAATCCTCAAAGAAAAAAGTGAGAATGAAGGAGTACAGGTGGAAAAAGGTAGAATTTGACCCTCCAGATGTTCCATTTATTGAGAGTGCTGATGAAGGTATCGAAGAAAGATGTGAGTTTCTTCCCATCCTGGGAAAAGCGACAAAGGTGCAAGCACTGCACAGGACACTTTTCCCATGTTCGCTGTGGAAAATGCAATGTCCACCTCTGCCTGAATAAGGACAGGAACTGTTTCTATGATTACCACATGGGATAATTAAGGAAAAAGTCACTGGAGGCAGTCAGTTTTAAAAAATGAAGAGGCTGATGTTCTTGTTTATTGCCTGATTTGCTGTTTTCGTACTTACTACTGTTCATAATACAAGAAAAATTTTCTCAAAAATGTTACAGTTCGAAAAAAATAAGAGGCCAGTCTTCTTGTTGAATAGCCTTCACTGCTGTTTTCATGCTTACCACTGTTCATAATAAGAAAAAAGATGAAGGATGAAAGAAGGATGATGTTCTTGCCTGTATTGCCAGAATTGCATGTCCTGCCAAATGTATCATTTATAATACAAATGGAAAAACCTATATGCAAATAATTTTTTGTAATTTTTTATTTTTATTTTGTGAAAGGAGCAAATAAAGGTTCCAGATTCAAGAAATCAGAATTTTCTGTCCACTATTTCTGGGGTCAGGGATTATAGGGTTAAAATAAAAAACCCTGAGAGCAGGACTTTTTTTTTTGTCCGCATGAATTTATTTTTAATTACTGTGAAGTGAATGATTGAAAAGCTTATGTATAATATGGTTTTCTCAATTATCCACATTCTCCACTGTCCTGCAGAATGACTACCGTAAGCTGTCCATGCAGTGTAAAGACTTTGTGGTCGGCGTGTTGGACCTTTGTCGGGACACAGAGGAAGTTGAGGCCATACTGAACGGAGATGTGGATCAGTGTCCACCAAGCCCTTACAACCGACCCTGCCTCAGCCGCGTCAAACTGGCCATCAAGTACGAGGTCAAAAAGGTAAGAAAAATACAAAGAAAATAGTGAATCGAATATCTAACTTGATTTTGAAAAAAGAGTTTTTGTCTCAGGAACATGAATATGGTTTTTGATAACTTTTAAGCGCAATTCATCAAAAGCGTAAACACATATTTATTTTGAATGCAAATGGCACATTCCTACAGAAGGCTGGAACATGTTGAGATCAGTCTTGATTTTGATTTAGGTATGGCAGCTGCTTGTCCTTTGTCTTCTTTTTACTCGTGTCATGCACACTGATGCACCTCCACACCAACACGGTTGGTGGCTTTTAACCTCTGCAACTCTAACAAGCCAGATAATCCATCTCCTCTTTAACCTGGAAGATGCAACTTTCATGATTTTTGCAAAATAGTTTTTTTTTCCTTAACGGCGTATAAAATAAAGTTGGATCCAGGAAAAAAAATAGCAATATTTCATTTTATACCATAATATTTTGTGCAGTAAAAAAAAAAAAAAAACGCAATCTTGTAAAGTTCTTCAGAGAATGAGGAACAGTCCTGAGCACTCCAATTCACAACACAACTTCAGTACTTTTCCTTTTTCTTGATGTTGCTGTGGCCTGGGATTACTACATCTACTGCCACTCCTTTTTTTTTTTCTGGAGTTTGTCTTTTACAACAATTTCCAGTTTGTTAGCCATCACCACTTTATCAGCCTGGTTTTGAAAAGGTTCTGCTGGACCTTTGCATTTTCATTTTCTTCCACCCTTGGCAGTATCTCTTATCTTGAATTTGGGTCTTCCAATCCATATTCTGCTCAGATGTTCCAGCTACTTGGAATATCTGTGCATGTATACCATACCTGTCTGCATCTTTCACCCTGAAGTTATGCGCTGGATTGTCACCGGAGCATCTCTGCACAGTCTGCACCTGACATTCCACTGAGAGGACAACCCACAGTCTTGTGGATGGGAGCATAATATTATAAAATAGACAGAAAATAGCCATAATATCAGCTCTTTTCCACCATGTGATTGATGCGTAAGTAAGATCTTTGAGCACTAAAAAGTTAATCCATAAAGTTGTGCGTTGTCATGCATGTAGTCTCAGAGGGCTCAAAATAAACAACTCACAGGCCCCTGTGGAAGAGGTAATCCCTGCTGAGCAGAAGCGCTTTTTAAATGTCAAACCAAATCCCTTCTCTCCATTTCCCCTCAAAAAAACTTTTGCTGTTACATGTTCCTGTTTAAACCCCAATGAGCCTTAATCTGGTACAACCCAAGAGTATTTGTGTTTAATGGGTGTGTGTGTGTGTGTTGGGCTGCAAAACAGTCTGTTTGAGACATTTTTTTTTTGTATCTTGTACTAAACAGACTGTCCAGTACCAGGAAGCTAATCAGCTACAATAGGGAAGGAGGGAAGGAACAGTTGCCAGGTGGCAGATTATTAAGCATGGTGCATGCTGCTGGACACAGGATGGTTTAGCCTTTGTGTCGTGTTCGTTTCTCCCCCCTTACTTTAGTGTTCCCGGTCAAATTTGACCTGCCTGTTTTAACTGCTCCTACATTAACAGAGAAATCACTGATCATCACCAAATTTTATTTAATTCCTTTTTAAGATGTAAACAATGTCTCAGACCATTGGTTTACATGAATAACTGCAGTGAATATATTTAAAATAGACACAGAAATAGTAAATTGTATTCCAAAATTATAATTTATTGTAAAAATAAATGTCCTGTGTGTCCTCACACACAGGAGTGGCATCCTAGCAATATTTTCTATTCCTGCTCTTAATTCAATGAATAAATGAGTCTATTATTATGAAATACAGGCGTTTAATATTATGAAATATTTCCCATTATTATAAAATGCATGTTTATTATTATTAAATATTTCCCATTATTATGATAATGGTTTCATTTTTCATAAGAATGACCTTTTACATAATAATGGATTCATTTTTCATAAGAATGATTTGTGTGTCAATCACAGCAGAGGGCGGAGCCATTTATGTGATTGGCTGCTCTTTCATTCAGGCAACAGAACAGTGAATATTGATAGTGGGCGAGAGGTGCAATGTATATACTCCAGGGCAGTAGGTGGCAGAATGCACCTCAGTTTACGGTCAAAAGTTGACATCGGCTAAGAAACGTAGTGCGAAATGTAGGGAAAACTTGATTTTGACAGCATGGTGACAGGAGAAAGATCTTTTTCTGACTTACTCCGAGAGGTAGCCAACAGGCTCGATGCGAGTCCCCCACCAACTAGTCAATGTCAGAGCGTAGAATGGAGAAGGATCAGCCAATGAGTGTGCAGGTCAACATCTGGTCCCGCCCAGTGGCAAAATGTCATTATTATGTAAAAGCTCATTCTTATGAAAAGGAAGCAATTATGTAACAACGAATTCTTAGATTAAAAAAAGCCATTCTGAAATAAACTATTATGCATTAAACTAAGATTAAATAAAAATAAAAATGTATTTCATAATAATTACATTTTTTTCATAATAATGGGAAATATTTTATAATAATACACATATATTTCATAATAATTGGACATATTTCATAATAATAAACATGTATTTCATAATAATGGGAAACATTTCATAATAATGGAGCCGTATTTCATAATAATAAACACCTGTATTTCATAATAATAGACTCATTTATTCATTGAATTATGACCCAAAAGGGACTCCATAGAAGGTCTCCAAATCTACTTTTGGATATTCCGGGAATTACAAATAAACCTGCACTTGGTCAAAAATAACTCCTTCACAGTTGTACTGGAGGCCAAAGTAAAATCAGATAATCTGTTCCTAAGGTGATTGGGACCAAAAACATTTACCTCACTTTTAGCAGAATCTAAAAGCAAAAGTTTTGTGGACATCTAGCCTTTTATGTCTTTAAGACACCCCTGAAGTTGGACTACTGGTTCAGTTTCATCTAGCTTCACGGATATGCTTATCATCATCATAACAATGAAAGTTTATGCTATGCCTCAAGATAGTATTTCCCAGGGGCAGCATGTATAGAGTGAAGAAGATTGGCCCTAGCACTAAACCCTGTGGGACACCATAGCAGACCCTTAGCTGGAAGAAGCATCATTAACATGAACAAAATGGAACCTGACAGATAGATAGAAAATCTGCATAGTTGTTGTTTCCAAGCACTTCCTAGTGAAAGACAAGATGTTCTCTTTCAACAGCTCCAAGGACTTTTCTTGCAAAAATTAGATATTGTTGATTTGCTTTTTGCTATGCCTTTTTAACACTCTTTCTTCTAATGCTTACATCTACTGTACTATTGTACTTTATTTCTGTTGTCATTACCATCATCTATAGCCTGCTGTCTGACTCCCTTGCCTGTAATGGAATTATTCACTAAAATCTATCTGTGCCATGTTTTATTTTTCCATCCTCTTTAAAGATATATATAGTCATGAGGAGATGCATAAGTATAAAGACAACACAATAATGGTTTTCATTTGTTCTTTCATTTTCAAGAATAATGTCAGTAATTAATATCAGTTGGTCATTCCCACTCACTGTTTATCGGCATTTTTTTCTTTTTGCATGAAGCCCATTGGCAGTCATCAATACTAAATAAGTGTGTCTATTTGTTGACAACTTATGTGCTTGAAATAGAAATGCAGTCAACACACATTGCTGCTTTATATACATCTAATAACAGATTAGCTCTTTTGTATATTATTTTTTGCATGAAAACAAAATGATGACAGCATGTGTTGTGAGAAAAACACCTCTACATTTATTTTTAACCAGCAGATGACTATTATATCTAAGTAACACTGAGAATAAAGACTTTTTTTTTCAACTGTCTGCACATATACTTCTAGGTAGTGCCATAATTTGGTAAAACCTATTATACCTAGGGCTGGGCAACGATTAAAAATTTTAATCTTGATTAATCGTAATGATTTCCCTGTTTAATCATAATTAATCACATTGTATACGGAAAATCAACTAATGAATTCTAAAGTAGTGTAAAGGTCACTTTTATTTAAATGTTCTGCTGCCATATGAACAAAAGTGCCATAATATTTGTTGTTCAAACACTTTTAACATCAGCACTTGTCAGTAACACATATTTAGTGTAAATTTCATCTTAAAAATGTCAAATAAAATAACACTTATTGCCACTGCCAGGGCATTAATGTCATCCTGTTTTTTATGAAAAATGAGAAAAGTCTACCAACAAAAGCCTAAGCCACAATCATAACATTAAAACAGTCAATTTCTGAGATAACAGCAGAAACTTTTAATTGGGAGTTAAACTTGTCAGTTGTTACAAATAACCTCATTTCTGTCAAATCCTCAATCTGGGAGAACTTTAAAATGAAAATGTCCATGTTAAAGTTATCAATCTGTGTATCATTCTTTCTTTCCATTTTCAATTGTCAATCAAAAATTAAATAAAATTAAAAAGCATTTTATTTTGTTTTTCATTTTTTTAACACAAAAAAAAAATGCTTGTTTTTTTTATATTTCAATTTTAGACTTGGATCAAAAATACAAACTGAAAAAACAGACCACGGGACTGAATTTGTTTTTGATATTTAATTGTCCGGTGTACGTGACCCTGAAATGGCTTTGTGCACGGCAGTTTGGGTAGCATGGCAGCGCTGGAATCACATACTATAATATTTTTAATATTGTGGAAATCTGAATGAAAACTCAGCTCATAAATAGATCAAACCAAAGCGCTCTCCAGCTCTGCACCTTCTCCTCAGATCATGACGAGCGCAAAATCTTCTGATGCTCATTTCCAGCATTGCAGGACACCACAGGACGATATTTTAATCTAGAAGTCATATTCTCAAACATGGGGGGTCGTTTTATAATTGAGGACGAGACTTTCTGTTGTCATTACACATCCGTGCCACTAGATGGAGTCACACTAAAGTAACCAGCTACAGAATAGCAGGACAGTGAACACATGGAGCAGATCTGATGTAAAATGGAGGAATGACACGATCGTCTTGAACAAAGGGAATTAAAAGTTTTGTTGCAGTTCCAGAATTTATTTTTCAGATAGAATTGGTAATATTGCTACCTGAGTTGCTACCCGAACTGTAAAGTACACAGATTTTTACCGCTCTCCATGTCCATTTTAACTTTTCCGCATGTTAACCTTCCAATTCTCTTCCGGCTCCGCAGCAGCCAGTAACAGACTTTTCAAAACAAAAGCAAGCGATAATAAGCGATAATAACGCGTTAACTTGCCCAGCCCTAATTATACCTATTATATAATACATACATATTATTATATGATATTATATAGACCTATTATATTTGCAAACCAGCTATATATGCATTTTAAACTTGCAGCAGATGTTAGTTTTCTTGTGTGTGGGTGTGGAGTGAGAGTGAATGTGTCCTCCACTAGCCTTTCTTGACAGTCTGATCTAACATATTTTATTAACACCCCTGATTCTGTTAGAGAGGACCAAAATCACCAATAGTGAAACACAAATAGACAGGGCAGTCAAAGAGACAAGCCAGTGATGCTGTGGTGTATGTAGTCTGGTAACTTTTGCAGTTTTTATATGTTGTGCTGTATGTAAATAAATGCGTGGTGGGCTATATTGAAATAAAAGGACAGGCATACAAACGTAAAACAAGCAAGGTATACCATCATAGTACATAGTAAAGAGGATTGGCCAACAGAAAAGGAAAAGAAATATACATAGTTATACAATGTGTATAACTGTGTGTGTGTGTGTGTGTGTGTGAGAGAGAGAGAGAGAGATGCATATGATTTATGCAATGATTTATGCAGGTGAATATGAAATTGCGATCATTTGTGCTTGGTTATTTATTTATAACTGGCATGCTTGGTAGTTACGTGTTCGTTTTGACAGCAATAAGCCACATATTTCTCATCACACCGCAAATCCAGAACCGTAACCTGTTTAATGCTATGGTTTTATGTCGTCACTTACTGGTACCTCCTCCTCCGGTTGCATTGCTGCCAAAAAGCTCTGTGAGCTTTCTATATTTTGAAACATCAAGTGACTTGGTTTTCTTAAGTTTTAATTTTTCCCATCCACCTTTCTCCTTGCGTTTTCTGCTTGCCATCTTTCTGTTGACAGACTCTAACGTTAGTCTGCGTTGCTGGTTTTTAGACCTATATCTGATAAATGATCGTCTTAGTGCCCCCCCGCTCTTAGTTGATAGACTGAAAATGTTGGTTATTGAACCATGGCCATTCTGGATGACGGCCATTCTGGACTTTTCCAGAGTCCACCCCTGCATTCAACTGTAATTTACACCTCTGTAAAATCGGATTGAATTTGAGGTGTAGGATTAATAGCATTTATGATTGCCAATTTTGTAACCTTCTTTTCCAAGCTTCTTTCTTCTTCTTCTTCTTGGTATTTCTTTTTTTCATGAGTGAAGTATAGGATGATCTGTCCTCTTACCACCGCTTCCCCTGTTTCCCAAGAAATGATGGAGCTATTTCTGGTGAATCATTTATTTCAAGAAAGGATGCCCACTTTCCATTAATGTATTAACTCACCACCTATTGCTGGTTTTGATGGATTTGTTTATAAGATCACTAATGATGATGGGATGGATTACTGTATCTATTATTTTTGAGATAATGGAATTGCTAATCAGGAAGTAGGCAATAGGGAAATAGGAGTAATGAACTTGTGTGGAAAAAAATAATTCTTTGTCCTTGGGGTGTTTCAACCTCCAACCATCTACAAGACCAAAATCTGCCATGAGCTATTGAATTGTTTCTGGAAGTTTCTGTTATATTGGGTTTGTTAGATTTATCAAATGCAGGGTTGAGAACCGCACTAAAATCTTCACATATAATCATTGGGAAATTGGAAATGGCGGTAAAAAGGGTATGAAAAAAAGAAGAATCATCGTTATTTGGTCCATAATGTGGGCTGTTGCTTGTTGTTATATTAATAATTATGAACCGCCCTTCAGGATCCTGTGACTGCCTCATTATGGAAAAATTAAACATTTTGGCGAATTATGATTACTACTCCTGTGCTAATTCAAATTAGCGGCAAATATGTGGTTGAATTTTGATGTTATTAATTTTTTAAGATCTGATTTAGATGTGTGTTTCTTGTAAGAGACACAGTCAGCCTGCAATTTATTTATATGATCAAACACTTCCATTTTCTTAACACATGAATTAATTCCCCGAATATCCCACTTACGAACTTGAGTTAATTCATAACGTTAGGCTATTCCTGATTCATGTTACTGTGTAAGTTAATGAGATCTATATGTAAACATGAGAATCTGTTTGTATGAGCATCTGGACTGATGTTTGGTGTAGGTATAAAATGTGTGGGTGAGTGTGTGTGAGCTGTGTTGTTTGGCTGAATGCATCTATTAAAAAAGAGAAGAGGTGAGAAACAAAGTGGTCAGAAAAATTAAGAAAAAAAAATATATACAGAAAAAAAGCAGTCATTTTTAAGAGAAAAGAAAAAAGAATAAGCTAGAATGCCACTTCTTGAAACCAAGGTGCAGTTCTAGAAATCAAGCAGATATTATTATAAGTTAATGTTGAGGTGGATTGTAAGCTGTTAGAAGAGCCTGAGAGTGATGTTCTCATCATGGAACATCTGGCCGTTCGATGTATAGTTTGTCAACTGCAACTCCTGCCTTTTTTCCCTCTTTCATATTCTGTTTCCTGATCTGGAAAAGCACTTTTCGTCTGTTCAGGATCCCACGAGGAAACTGGTCATTCAGGCCGTAGTCGGTTCCTTTCAGGTTTTTGTCCTTGGCGTTGTACCAGCTGTTTCTGCTTAAAGTGTTCAAATATCGGCATCCTACTACGTGATTGTAAATCTGGAATAGCTTCTTTCATTTCCTTGTTTTCTTTGCGAACAGTTTTGAGTTGCATTGTCAGAGATGAGACTGTCAGAGAATTGTTTTCTTTATACAAGAATAAAGACTTAAGAAATAAAGACAAGGCACTGAAAGTAAAAAGTATTAACCACTGCATGCAAAGGGGCCATACATACAAACAATTGTTTTAACAAGACAAAATATATGTCACCCAAAAGCACAACCTTGCAGGACAAAAGTCAACTTAAAGTTTCAGTTATGATATACTGTCTGGAAGCAGGAAATATGAGTATATAATAAACTCATAAATTGATAACAAGGTCAGACATTTAAATATTTTTTTCAATCACAGCATGTTAAGAGGTCAAGTGAGTACTAACATGTTCAAAGAAAACACCAACATATTTTTTAACCAAGCGTGCAAGCTATAGCACAAACTTCCCTTGATGTGAAAAGAAGAAAAACCCAGAAAATACTGTCCAAAGTAAAATACCTGCTGGATTTTTATACTACAACAAACACAGCATCCAAAAATTGGCAGTAGCAGTTAACTAAACACTAAACACGAACTGTAGAAGCTTGGGAAATTGAGGAAGCCTTCTTCTGACGCTGAATTTTTAAAACATTACACGATAGAATAAGCTGGAAAACTGAGAACACATTTTAATTAAATCATATGTGACCCTTTGTCCGCTGTAACTAAGAGTATGTCCCTATGAGAAAAAATGTTTACTTTACTAATAATTCCAATACAACGTTTTCTCTAAATAATTATCTTGTGATGCTTTAGTTTGATTATGAATTTAACTTTGCATTAAGTCTAAGCAACACTGACCCAGCTCAGGTACAATTTGGGGTTTTATCTTTTTCCTCTTTCAACTTCCATCTTCCTTTAGCCTTGAAATGCTGTGCAACGTTTGAAAGACTTGTTCATACAACAGTGGTTTGTCTTAAATAATCAGCTATAGCTAGAATTAAGCCTGCCTCTTTTTTAGATATTTTCAGATCAGATGCTTTGCAAGAGCTCAAATATCCTGCTTGACCCAAATTTTATTGATTAGATATTTTCCTTCATTCTACTTTCATTATCATTATTGGGCCTCTATGATAAAATATAATTCCAGAATGATGAACATCATCTGAAATTAAAG
Source organism: Hirundichthys speculiger (assembly GCA_018398805.1). Classification (NCBI taxonomy): domain Eukaryota; kingdom Metazoa; phylum Chordata; class Actinopteri; order Beloniformes; family Exocoetidae; genus Hirundichthys; species Hirundichthys speculiger. The sequence goes on along the minus strand of JAGFBZ010001331.1, from coordinate 225,728 downwards.
CAACTTGAAAAGAAGATAATATGCTTCACTCTCTCCTTCTTGTATGTGCTCACCATCTATCAATGTAATGTTGCCTACAGAAGCTGTTCAGTTTAATCATAAAAACATAAAACATTTCCTCTCATTATACATCTTTTCATGGTGTGGAGGACAAGCAATACGTATTGAACAATACGTGTAGCCTGTCACTACATTAAAATGATCTTTGAAAGAGTAGTAAAACGTCAGGAATACCAAACATTAGTCTAAAACACATAAAGCCTGCAATTAAGTTGCAATAAAAGCTAAATACTACAAAGAAAATATAATGCTTTTGTATGCAGAGCTAATAATTTCAAAATGACCCATAATTAATTACACATTAGTATTTTTGAACATTTTGTGCCATCTGTAACAGAAAGAAAAATACTGATGTTAAATGTATTGCCTATCTAAAAAGGTCCTTATCAATAGCTTTTTGTTATACCCTTCCATTGCACGCTCCATGCCTTCTTCTATCATTTTGCAACAAATGACTTCTAACTTCCTTGTCTTTCTCTCTCTAGTTTGTTGCTCATCCCAACTGCCAGCAGCAACTGCTAACTATCTGGTATGAGAACTTGCCCGGGCTGAGGCAGCAGTCCATCGGTGTGAAATGTTGGACGGTGCTGGGGGTAACTGTGGGTCTGCCCTTCCTGGCTATCGCCTACTGGATAATGCCATGTAGCAAGGTATGATTACACAACGGTATGACCATGTACTGGTCAAATCTTTTGCATAATCTTGTTTCTATGTGCACCATAACCTCCGTGAGAAATGTTCCAGTTGTTTCCTTAAAATCTTCGAGTACCCAATGTGCATTACCAATAAATATAGAAACTCTGTAGATTTCTGGGTGCAGAGTGCAGCTGTCAGTGTTTTCGTTCATGTTTCTGGATGAATGAAAAATCGCCTGCTTTTCATGCGGCTATAAAATCAGAAAAAAAAGAAAGGTTTGATATGGAAAAGGCATATAAAAACAATGCAGTGATTCTTTTTGGCAACAGTGTGAACCCAATATACTTTAATCTTTTCTCATCACTTTCATTTCATTGTGAGTCCGGATCCAGTTTTTGCATTAGAGACCTGCAACATCTTCCAAAAGAAGTTAGTACTTTAAACCTTTTAGCACTTTTAACACTATGTTGTGGTTCCTTCTCGCAACTTTTAAAAGACGTTCAGGCATTAAGGACACCGATGACTAGGTCATTTAATTCTGTTTTTGTTCCAGTCTAATGCATACCAGGTGTATCTATTTACCAAACAAGGTATGTCTAACTCCACTATGAAAAGTGCTGACTTGTCTGCTTTCCACTTGTTATTTTTGGACTATTCTGGTTGACCTATTACATCACACCAGATAAATCTTTGGCAAAAGATGAACTGGACAGACTTGCGGCTCTGCACATTTTATACATCCTGTATTCTTTAGTTTTTTGTACTGCTGGTATCAGCTTCTTATGTTACTTCCAGGTCAAAGCTGGAGGCAGAAACTGTGGGACACCTGCAAAGTGTACAGGCCAGTTTCAGTCAAGTTGAATCTATACATGGAAGATTAGCTGGAATTCCAACTATGTTATCTTAGTATGACTATGAGAATTTTGGTTTAGTCTTATTTCATTTGCACTATGACATGCATGCAAACTACAGTTATAGGTGGACGAATGGAAATAATTTGTTTTTTTGTTCTAAATGCATTGACTGAATTTTCTCACTGTCTTTGACCTAAGGTGGTAACAGGAAGATTGCTTTTCAAGATTCATAGATCTCAGGAGACAGCGAGATAATCTTGAGGCTCTGTAGTTGTGATTCTGTGGGTGACCTGCACAAGTCCGTTATTTAAACCTGTGCTCACCTTTTCCCAAGGGACCTGCTTGGCGGTACCAACCCGTTCCCTGCTGTTGTGTTTAAAGTAAAACCGCACTTGCCTATACCCATTAATGGACCCAACCTGGGTCCCTGATTAATGAAAGACTCGCAACATGACCTGTGCTCATGAATTAAACACACAGACATGGGCAAATTCTTACCATTCTTTAATGGTAAGAATTTGCCCATGTCTGTGTGTTTAATGGTGGTTTATTTTGGTTTATTTTTATTTTGGTTTAATGGTGGTTTATTTTGACTTTTATATCCGAATTTGAATCAACATCAGTCATTGAAAACACACTGACTTCAGCATGTTGCCAGCCCATTACTCCTTTGCGCAACAAAACTCCCAATCAATATAGATTACCGTCAGCAGTTTGTAAAAACAACATGTAATAAAACACAGCTTACAACTCAGTATACATTTACAGTTTTACTGTTTCTGAGGCATTTACGCAAAACGTAATGGCTATGTTAATGTATCAAATAATTTTCCTTAGGTTGGAGTTGTGCTGCTAGAAAAGTATATTGTCCACAGTCCATGATTTGAGCTGAGTTTTTATTCTTTATTTGCAAACCCAACAGGGGAAAAAGTCTCTTTCATTAGCTGCCCTCAATTCCAGGCTGGTGAAGATACACCGTGCAATCATTGCTATGTTAGGAAAAATTGTAGCATGATCCTTTCACCAGCATAAAACAAATTATCCAGTACTTTCTATCCAGGCTGCCTGGCTGCCTGCCGTGACTCTGCTCATGTTCATTTAGATTTATTTTACCCATTACATAGCTTTGTTGTGCATTGATTGTGGGTACCCGCGGGTATCCAACACAGTGCCGGACTCTGTGTTGGCTGAGCCACAACTTCACTGCCCTTTCAGCTCCTTGCAGCTGCTCCTACAGTGGTTAGCATTGATGCTAGGCTTTTTAGGAGGTAAGTATTTATCTGGTATAAGTGCTATACATGTAATAGCACTTATATTAGAACTAAAGGTATTTATTCTGTGAAAGAAGAGCAAAGAACTGGTCTTGAATGTTTTCCTCTTTTGCCAGTTAGCTTGGGTAAAAGTTGGTTTCATCAAACGGCTCAGTCCTTAATCAGATTTTTATGGTCTTTATGTTGTTTTTTTTTTTTGTCTTGTTTTTATTTTTTGGTGTTATTTTAAGTATAAAACCTATAACCCAGTTGTATTGAAAAGGTGTAAAATGCTTTAAAAACATGGAGTATTATCCAGTAATGTTACGAGATGAGCTGAGGCTTTGAGGCGTGTGTCGAGTAATGGAGGGGGCATTTCCGAAGCGTGTATCGAGGCTGCTTCATTTAGGGGAGGAGCCAAAAATGATGACATCCGAAGCCTCACTGCCTGGCTGTACCACGTGACTGCTTCGGGACGTAGTTCAGACTTTGCAGCGAGGTTCAACAGCAATATAAGCTCCTCAGGCTCCATTCAAGATGTGGGTTGATGGTAGAGAGTTGAATCAATCGTGTGAATCACTTCGTTGTGGAGACTGAAATAGAATATCCAACTGGCTATCCCTCTGTCTATCTATCCAAATGGCGATTCGTCTGTCCGTCTATCCAAATGGCGATTTGTCTGTTCCTCTATCCAACTGGCTGTTCGTCTATCCATCTATCCAACTGGCTATCCGTCTGTCCATCTAACCAACAGGATTTCCATCTGTCCAACTGTCTATTCATCTATCTATCTGACCAACTGGCTATTTGTCTGTACATCTATCTACCACTCACACATACACAAACACACACCAGTCAGGATGGCCGAGCGGTCTAAGGCGCTGCGTTCAGGTCGCAGTCTCCCCTTGAGGCATGGGTTCGAATCCCACTTCTGACAGCACGTTATCGTCAGGTTTGGCCTTGAGTCTCAGTTGCTTCAACATCCAATGTAAAACTTGAGCCGAATCACTTCGCTCTGGAGACTGAAATAGAATAACCAACTGGCTATCCCTCTGTCTATCTATCCAAATGGCGATTCGTCTGTCCGTCTATCCAAATGGCGATTTGTCTGTTCCTCTATCCAACTGGCTATCCGTCTGTCCATCTATCCAACTGGCGATTCGTCTGACCATCTATCCAACTGGCTAGTGGTCTGTCCATCTATCCAACTGGCTATCCGTATGTCCGTCTATCCATCTATCCAACTGGCGATTCGTCTGTCCGTCTGACCATCTATCCAACTGGCTATCCGTCTGTCCATCTATCCAACTGGCTATCCGTCTGTCCGTCTATCCAACTGGCGCTTCGTCTGTCCCTCTATCCAACTGGCTATCCGTCTGTCCATCTATCCAACTGGCTATCCGTCTGTCCGTCTATCCAAATGGCGATTTGTCTGTTCCTCTATCCAACTGTCTGTCCATCTATCCAACTGGCTGTTCATCTATCCAACTGGCTATCTGTCTGTCCATCTAACCAACAGGATTTCCATCTGTCCATCTGTCCAACTGTCTATTCATCTATCTATCTGACCAACTGGCTATTTGTCTGTACATCTATCTACCACTCACACATACACAAACACACACCAGTCAGGATGGCCGAGCGGTCTAAGGCGCTGCGTTCAGGTCGCAGTCTCCCCTTGAGGCATGGGTTCGAATCCCACTTCTGACAGCTCTTTATCGTCAGGTTTGGCCTTGAGTCCCAGTTGCTTCAACATCCAATGTAAAACCTGAGCCGAATCACTTCGCTGTGGAGACTGAAATAGAATAACCAACTGCCTATCCAGCTATCCCTCTGTCTATCTATCCAAATGGCGATTTGTCTGTTCCTCTATCCAACTGGCTGTTCGTCTGTCCATCTATCCAACTGGCTGTCCGTCTGTCCATCTATCCAACTGGCTGTTCGTCTATCCAACTGGCTATCCGTCTGTCCATCTAACCAACAGGATTTCCATCTGTCTAACTGTCTATTCATCTATCTATCTGACCAACTGGCTATTCGTCTGTACATCTATCTACCACTCACACATACACAAACACACACCAGTCAGGATGGCCGAGCGGTCTAAGGCGCTGCGTTCAGGTCGCAGTCTCCCCTTGAGGCATGGGTTCGAATCCCACTTCTGACAGCTCTTTATCGTCAGGTTTGGCCTTGAGTCCCAGTTGCTTCAACATCCAATGTAAAACCTGAGCCGAATCACTTCGCTGTGGAGACTGAAATAGAATAACCAACTGGCTATCCCTCTGTCTATCTATCCAAATGGCGATTCGTCTGTCGGTCTATCCAAATGGCGATTTGTCTGTTCCTCTATCCAACTGGCTATCCGTCTGTCCATCTATCCAACTGGCTAGTGGTCTGTCCATCTATCCAACTGGCGCTTCGTCTGTCCCTCTATCCAACTGGCTATCCGTCTGTCCATCTATCCAACTGGCTATCCGTCTGTCCATCTATCCAATTGGCTATTCGTCTGTCCGTCTATCCAAATGGCGATTTGTCTGTTCCTCTATCCGTCTGTCCATCTATCCAACTGGCTGTTCGTCTATCCATCTATCCAACTGGCTATCCGTCTGTCCATCTAACCAACAGGATTTCCATCTGTCCAACTGTCTATTCATCTATCTATCTGACCAACTGGCTATTTGTCTGTACATCTATCTACCACTCACACATACACACACACACACACACCAGTCAGGATGGCCGAGCGGTCTAAGGCGCTGCGTTCAGGTCGCAGTCTCCCCTTGAGGCATGGGTTCGAATCCCACTTCTGACAGCTCTTTATCGTCAGGTTTGGCCTTGAGTCCCAGTTGCTTCAACATCCAATGTAAAACCTGAGCCGAATCACTTCGCTGTGGAGACTGAAATAGAATAACCAACTGGCTATCCCTCTGTCTATCTATCCAAATGGCGATTCGTCTGTCCGTCTATCCAAATGGCGATTTGTCTGTTCCTCCATCCAACTGGCTATCCGTCTGACCATCTATCCAACTGGCTATCCGTCTGTCCATCTATCCAACTGGCTATTGGTCTGACCATCTATCCAACTGGCTATCCAGCTATCTGTCTGTCCATCTATCAAACTGGCTATCCGTCTGTCCGTCTATCCATCTGTCCAACTGGCTGTTTGTCTATCCATCTATCCAACGGGTTAGTGGTCTGTCCATCTATCCAACTGGTTATCCATCTGTCCAACTGTCTATTCATCTATCTATCTGTCTGACCAACTGGTCTATTACGTCTATATACCAATGTGTACACTCACACACACAACAACACACACCAGTCAGAATGGCCGAGCGGTCTAAGGCGCTGCGTTCAGGTCGCAGTCTCCCCTTGAGGCGTGGGTTCGAATCCCACTTCTGACAGCTCTTTATCGTCAGGTTTGGCCTTGAGTCCCAGTTGCTTCAACATCCAATGTAAAACCTGAGCCGAATCAATCGTGTGAATCACTTCGTTGTGGAGACTGAAATAGAATATCCAACTGGCTATCCAGCTATCCGTCTGTCCAACGGGCTACTGGTCTGTTCAACTGGCTATTCGTCTGTCCATCTATCCAACTGGCTAGTGGTCTGTCCATCTATCTAACTGGCTATCCGTCTGTCCATCTATCCAACTGGCGATTCGTCTGTCCCTCTATCCAACTGGCTATCCATCTGTCCAACTGTCTATTCATCTATCTATCTGACCAACTGGCTATTCGTCTGTACATCTATCTACCACTCACACATACACAAACACACACCAGTCAGGATGGCCGAGCGGTCTAAGGCGCTGCGTTCAGGTCGCAGTCTCCCCTTGAGGCGTGGGTTCGAATCCCACTTCTGACAGCTCTTTATCGTCAGGTTTGGCCTTGAGTCCCAGTTGCTTCAACATCCAATGTAAAACCTGAGCCGAATCACTTCGCTGTGGAGACTGAAATAGAATATCCAACTGTCTATCCGTCTGTCCAACTGGCTAGTGGTCTCTTCAACTGGCTGTTCATCTGTCCATCTATCCAACTGGCTAGTGGTCTGTCCATCTATCCAACTGGCTATCCGTCTGTCCATCTATCCAACTGGCTGTTTGTCTATCCATCTATCCAACTGGTTAGTGGTCTGTCCATCTATCCAACTGGCTATCCGTCTGTCCGTCTGTCCATTTGTCATCTATCCAATTGGCTATTCGTCTGTCCGTCTATCCAAATGGCGATTTGTCTGTTCCTCCATCCAACTGGCTATCCGTCTGTCCATCTGTCCAACTGGCTGTTCGTCTGTCCATCTATCCAACTGGCGATTCGTCGGTCCGTCTGACCATCTATCCAACTGGCTATCCGTCTGTCCATCTATCCAACTGGCTAGTGGTCTGACCATCTATCCAACTGGCTATCCAGCTATCTGTCTGTCCATCTATCCAACTGGCTAGTGGTCTGTCCATCTATCCAACTGGCGATTCGTCTGTCCGTCTGTCCCTCTATCCAACTGGCTATCCGTCTATCCATCTGTCCAACTGTCTATTCATCTATCTATCTGACCAACTGGCTATTTGTCTGTACATCTATCTACCACTCACACATACACAAACACACACCAGTCAGGATGGCCGAGCGGTCTAAGGCGCTGCGTTCAGGTCGCAGTCTCCCCTTGAGGCGTGGGTTCGAATCCCACTTCTGACAGCTCTTCATCGTCAGGTTTGGCCTTGAGTCCCAGTTGCTTCAACATCCAATGTAAAACCTGAACCGAATCACTTCGTTGTGGAGACTGAAATAGAATATCCAACTGGCTATCCGTCTGTCCAACTGGCTAGTGGTCTCTTCAACTGGCTATTTGTCTGACCATCTATCCAACTGGTTATCCGTCTGTCCATCTATCCAACTGGCTAGTGGTCTGACCATCTATCCAACTGGCTATCCAGCTATCTGTCTGTCCATCTATCCAACTGGCTATCCAGCTATCTGTCTGTCCATCTATCAAACTGGCTACCCGTCTGTCCGTCTATCCATCTATCCAACTGGCTGTTTGTCTATCCATCTATCCAACGGGTTAGTGGTCTGTCCATCTATCCAACTGGCTTTCCATCTGTCCAACTGTCTATTCATCTATCTATCTGTCTGACCAACTGTCTATACGTCTATTTACCAATGTGTACACTCACACACACACAAACACACACCAGTCAGGATGGCCGAGCGGTCTAAGGCGCTACGTTCAGGTTGCAGTCTCCCCTTGAGGCGTGGGTTCGAATCCCACTTTTATTTATTTATTTATTTATTTATTTATTTATTTAAAGGACCGTGTGCAGTGGCATTAAAAAGATGGCTGCACCAGATTTAGCACCAAGCTAATTTCCATCTGTAGTCCTTAACACAGATAAACAATAAGACAAGAAGGTAAAGAACATTAAAATACAAACAAAATAAAATCACAAAAACAATTGGGTAAATTTACAATAGCTTAAAAAAAACAATAAAAATGACTACTCTTTACAATGCATCCTGTACAGAATAATGCGAAAATGAGTAAAATGAGCCCCTTAATGTGAGCAAGACTGGTTGCTGAGCAGCCAATTTTTGACTGCATGTGAAAAAATTATATAGTCTGGAATTGTCTTTATTCTGTCCGGGAGTCCATTCCATACTTTCACGGCTTTAAAAGAGAAGGCTGATTGAGAAAAGGCAGTCCTTCTTTTGGGAATGTTGCAGTCTCCCCTGGATGTTGATCTTAATGTTCGAGTAATTATTTCAGAGCGAGGCTGAACATAAGTTTTCAGAGGTGGTGGTGCAGCATCATGTATGATTTTGTGTACCAGACGGACATTAGAATATGTAATTAGATTATCAAAGCTTAACATTTTATACTTCTTTAGTATATTGCAATGATGGTACAGCCGCGGTTTTTTATCTAAGACTTTTAGGGCCTGATTATAGATTGATCTGAGTGGATTTAAGGTGGTCATGTTGGCCTGAGACCAGGATGATGTACAGTACAAGATGTGTGACACAATCAGTGCATTTAAATAGGTTTTTGCAGCTTCGGTAGTTAATGAGTTCCTGATGTAGCGGAAGTTAACAAGACTGAACTTCAGCACCCTGCAAACTTTCTTTATATGTTTATCAAAACTGAGTGTGGAATCTAAGGTGACACCCAGATATTTAAAATCCTCAACATTTTTTGTAATTTGGCTACCAAACTGAATGGAAGGAAAGTTTCCTTGACTACGTTTATTTGAAAAGTACATTGTGACAGTTTTCTCCGTATCTGACTTCTGACAGCTCTTCATCGTCAGGTTTGGCCTTGAGTCCCAGTTGCTTCAACATCCAATGTAAAACCTGAGCCGAATCAATCGTGTGAATCACTTCGTTGTGGAGACTGAAATAGAATATCCAACTGGCTATCCAGCTATCCGTCTATCCAACTGGCTAGTGGTCTGTTCAACTGGCTATTCGTCTGTCCATCTATCCAACTGGCTGTTCGTCTATCCATCTCTCCAACTGGCTATCCGTCTATCCATCTGTCCAGCTGTCTATTCATCTATCTATCTGACCAACTGGCTATTTGTCTGTACATCTATCTACCACTCACACATACACAAACACACACCAGTCAGGATGGCCGAGCGGTCTAAGGCGCTGCGTTCAGGTTGCAGTCTCCCCTTGAGGCGTGGGTTCGAATCCCACTTCTGACAGCTCTTCATCGTCAGGTTTGGCCTTGAGTCCCAGTTGCTTCAACATCCAATGTAAAACCTGAACCGAATCACTTCGTTGTGGAGACTGAAATAGAATATCCAACTGGCTAGTGGTCTCTTCAACTGGCTATTTGTCTGTACATCTATCTACCACTCACACATACACATACACACACACACACACCAGTCAGGATGGCCGAGCGGTCTAAGGCGCTGCGTTCAGGTCGCAGTCTCCCCTTGAGGCATGGGTTCGAATCCCACTTCTGACAGCACGTTATCGTCAGGTTTGGCCTTGAGTCCCAGTTGCTTCAACATCCAATGTAAAACCTGAGCCGAATCACTTCGCTGTGGAGACTGAAATAGAATAACCAACTGGCTATCCCTCTGTCTATCTATCCAAATGGCGATTCGTCTGTCCGTCTATCCAAATGGCGATTTGTCTGTTCCTCTATCCGTCTGTCCAACTGGCTGTTCGTCTGTCCAACTGGCTGTTCGTCTGTCCATCTATCCAACTGGCGATTCGTCTGTCCATCTGACCATCTATCCAACTGGCTAGTGGTCTGTCCAGCTATCCGTCTGTCCGTCTATCCATCTATCCAACTGGCTATCCGTCTGTCCATCTATCCAACTGGCGATTCGTCTGTCCGTCTGACCATCTATCCAACTGGCTATCCGTCTGTCCATCTATCCAACTGGCTATTGGTCTGTCCATCTATCCAACTGGCTATCCGTCTGTCCATCTATCCAACTGGCTAGTGGTCTGTCCCTCTATCCAACTGGCTATCCGTCTGTCCATCTAACCAACTGGATTTCCATCTGTCCATCTGTCCAACTGTCTATTCATCTATCTATCTATCTAACCAACTGGCTATTCGTCTGTACATCTATCTACCACTCACACATACACAAACACACACCAGTCAGGATGGCCGAGCGGTCTAAGGCGCTGCGTTCAGGTCGCAGTCTCCCCTTGAGGCATGGGTTCGAATCCCACTTCTGACAGCACTTTATCGTCAGGTTTGGCCTTGAGTCCCAGTTGCTTCAACATCCAATGTAAAACCTGAGCCGAATCACTTCGCTGTGGAGACTGAAATAGAATAACCAACTGGCTATCCAGCTAACCCTCTGTCTATCTATCCAAATGGCGAATCGTCTGTCCATCTATCCAATTGGCTATTCGTCTAATGTAAAACCTGAGCCGAGTCAATCGTGTGAATCACTTCACTGTGGCAACTGAAATATAATATCCAACTGGCTATCCAGCTATCCGTCTGTCCATCTATCCAACTGGCTGTCCGTCTGTCCATCTATCCAATTGGCTATTCGTCTGTCCGTCTATCCGATTGGCGATTTGTCTGTTCCTCTATCCAACTGGCTATCCGTCTGTCCATCTGTCCAACTGGCTGTTCGTCTGACCATCTATCCAACTGGCTATCCGTCTGTCCATCTATCCAACTGGCTAGTGGTCTGACGATCTATCCAACTGGCTATCCAGCTATCTGTCTGTCCATCTATCCAACTGGCTATCCGTCTGTCCATCTATCCAACTGGCGATTCGTCTGTCCGTCTGACCATCTATCCAACTGGCTATCCGTCTGTCCATCTATCCAACTGGCTATCCGTCTGTCCATCTATCCAACTGGCTGTTTGTCTATCCATCTTTCCAACTGGTTAGTGGTCTGTCCATCTATCCAACTGGCTGTTTGTCTATCCATCTATCCAACTCGTTAGTGGTCTGTCCATCTATCCAACTGGCTATCCGTCTGTCCGTCTGTCCATCTGTCATCTATCCAATTGGCTATTCGTCTGTCCGTCTATCCAAATGGCGATTTGTCTGTTCCTCCATCCAACTGGCTATCCCTCTGTCCATCTATCCAATTGACTATTCGTCTGTCCTTCTATCCAAATGGCGATTTGTCTGTTCCTCTATCCAACTGGCTGTCCGTCTGTCCATCTATCCAACTGGCGATTCGTCTGTCCGTCTGACCATCTATCCAACTGGTTATCCGTCTGTCCATCTATCCAACTGGCTAGTGGTCTGACCATCTATCCAACTGGCTATCCAGCTATCTGTCTGTCCATCTATCCAACTGGCTATCCAGCTATCTGTCTGTCCATCTATCAAACTGGCTACCCGTCTGTCCGTCTATCCATCTATCCAACTGGCTGTTTGTCTATCCATCTATCCAACGGGTTAGTGGTCTGTCCATCTATCCAACTGGCTTTCCATCTGTCCAACTGTCTATTCATCTATCTATCTGTCTGACCAACTGTCTATACGTCTATTTACCAATGTGTACACTCACACACACACACAAACACACACCAGTCAGGATGGCCGAGCGGTCTAAGGCGCTACGTTCAGGTTGCAGTCTCCCCTTGAGGCGTGGGTTCGAATCCCACTTCTGACAGCTCTTCATCGTCAGGTTTGGCCTTGAGTTCCAGTTGCTTCAACATCCAATGTAAAACCTGAACCGAATCACTTCGTTGTGGAGACTGAAATAGAATATCCAACTGGCTATCCGTCTGTCCAACTGGCTAGTGGTCTCTTCAACTGGCTATTTGTCTGTCCATCTATCCAACTGGCTAGTGGTCTGTCCATCTATCCAATTGGCTTTTCGTCTAATGTAAAACCTGAGCCGAATCAATCGTGTGAATCACTTCACTGTGGAGACTGAAATATAATATCCAACTGGCTATCCGTCTGTCCATCTATCCAACTGGTTAGTGGTCTGTCCATCTATCCAACTGGCTATCCGTCTGTCCATCTGTCATCTATCCAATTGGCTATTCGTCTGTCCGTCTATCCAAATGGCGATTTGTCTGTTCCTCCATCCAACTGGCTATCCGTCTGACCATCTATCCAACTGGCTATCCGTCTGTCCATCTATCCAACTGGTATTGGTCTGACCATCTATCCAACTGGCTATCCAGCTATCTGTCTGTCCATCTATCAAACTGGCTATCCGTCTGTCCGTCTATCCATCTATCCAACTGGCTGTTTGTCTATCCATCTATCCAACGGGTTAGTGGTCTGTCCAGCTATCCATCTGTCCAACTGTCTATTCATCTATCTATCTGTCTGACCAACTGTCTATACGTCTATATACCAATGTGTACACTCACACACACACAAACATCCACCAGTCAGGATGGCCGAGCGGTCTAAGGCGCTGTGTTCAGGTTGCAGTCTCCCCTTGAGGCATGGGTTCGAATCCCACTTCTGACAGCTCTTCATCGTCAGGTTTGGCCTTGAGTCCCAGTTGCTTCAACATCCAATGTAAAACCTGAGCCGAATCAATCGTGTGAATCACTTCGTTGTGGAGACTGAAATAGAATATCCAGCTATCCGTCTGTCCAACGGGCTAGTGGTCTGTTCAACTGGCTATTCGTCTGTCCATCTATCCAACTGGCTATCCGTCTGTCCGTCTGTCCATCTGTCATCTATCCAATTGGCTATTCGTCGGTCCGTCTGACCATCTATCCAACTGGCTATCCAGCTATCCGTCTGTCCGTCTATCCAACTGGCGATTCGTCTGTCCATCTATCCAACTGGCTGTCCGTCTAATCCATCTTCGTCTGTCCGTCTGACCATCTATCCAACTGGCTATCCGTCTGTCCATCTATCCAACTGGCTAGTGGTCTGACCATCTATCCAGCTATCTGTCTGTCCATCTATCAAACTGGCTATCCGTCTGTCCGTCTATCCATCTATCCAACGGGTTAGTGGTCTGTCCATCTATCCAACTGGCTATCCATCTGTCCAACTGTCTATTCATCTATCTATCTGTCTGACCAACTGTCTATACGTCTATATACCAATGTGTACACTCACACACACACAAACACACACCAGTCAGGATGGCCGAGCGGTCTAAGGCGCTGCGTTCAGGTTGCATTCTCCCCTTGAGGCGTGGGTTCGAATCCCACTTCTGACAGCTCTTCATCGCCAGGTTTGGCCTTGAGTCCCAGTTGCTTCAACATCCAATGTAAAACCTGAGCCGAATCAATCGTGTGAATCACATCGTTGTGGAGACTGAAATAGAATATCCAACTGGCTATCCGTCTGTCCAATGGGCTAGTGGTCTGTTCAACTGGCTATTCGTCTGTCCATCTATCCAACTGGCTAGTGGTCTGTCCATCTATCCAATTGGCTATTCGTCTAATGTAAAACCTGACCCGAATCAATCGTGTGAATCACTTCACTGTGGAGACTGAAATATAATATCCAACTGGCTATCCAGCTATCCGTCTGTCCATCTATCCAACTGGCTGTTTGTCTATCCATCTATCCAACTGGTTAGTGGTCTGTCCATCTATCCAACTGGCTGTCCGTCTGTCCATCTATCCAATTGGCTATTCGTCTGTCCATCTATCCAACTGGCTAGTGGTCTGACCATCTATCCAACTGGCTATCCAGCTATCTGTCTGTCCATCTATCCAACTGGCTATCCGTCTGTCCGTCTATCCATCTATCCAACTGGCTATCCGTCTGTCCATCCATCCAACTGGCTAGTGGTCTGACCATCTATCCAACTGGCTATCCAGCTATCTGTCTGTCCATCTATCCAAATTGCGATCAGTCTGTCCATCTATCCAACTGGCTATTCGTCTGACCATCTATCCAACTGGCTGTTCGTCTATCCATCTATCCAACTGGTTAGTGGTCTGTCCATCTTACCAACTGGCTATCTGTCTGACCATCTATCCAACTGGCTATCCGTCTGTCCATCTAACCAACTGGATTTCTGTCTGTCCATCTATCCAACTGTCTATTCATCTATCTATCTATCTGACCAACTGGCTATTTGTCTGTACATGTATCTACCACTCACACATACACAAACACACACCAGTCAGGATGGCCGAGCGGTCTAAGGTGCTGCGTTCGTCTATCCAAATGGCAATTCGTCTGTCCATTTATCCAATTGGCTATTCGTCTAATGTAAAACCTGAGCCGAATCAATCGTGTGAATCACTTCACTGTGGAGACTGAAATATAATATCCAACTGGCTATCCAGCTATCTGTCTGTCCATCTATCCAACTGGCTATTCGTCTGTCCGTCTATCCAAATGGCGATTTGTCTGTTCCTCTATCCAACTGGCTATCGTCGTCTGTCCATCTATCCAACGTCTGTCCATCTATCCAACTGGTCTGTCTGTCTCCTATCCTCTATCCAACTGGCTATGTCGCCATCTATCCCAACTATCGTCTGCTATCCAGCTATCTGTCTGTCCATCTATCAAACTGGCTATCCGTCTGTCCGTCTATCCATCTATCCAACTGGCTGTTTGTCTATCCATCTATCCAACGGGTTAGTGGTCTGTCCATCTATCCAACTGGCTATCCATCTGTCCAACTGTCTATTCATCTATCTATCTGTCTGACCAACTGTCTATACGTCTATATACCAATGTGTACACTCACACACACACAAACACACACCAGTCAGGATGGCCGAGCGGTCTAAGGCGCTGCGTTCAGGTTGCAGTCTCCCCTTGAGGCGTGGGTTCGAATCCCACTTCTGACAGCTCTTCATCGCCAGGTTTGGCCTTGAGTCCCAGTTGCTTCAACATCCAATGTAAAACCTGAGCCGAATCAATCGTGTGAATCACATCGTTGTGGAGACTGAAATAGAATATCCAACTGGCTATCCGTCTGTCCAATGGGCTAGTGGTCTGTTCAACTGGCTATTCGTCTGTCCATCTATCCAACTGGCTAGTGGTCTGTCCATCTATCCAATTGGCTATTCGTCTAATGTAAAACCTGACCCGAATCAATCGTGTGAATCACTTCACTGTGGAACGAAATAATATCCAACTGCTATCCAGCTATCCGTCTGTCCATCTCTATCCAACTGGCTGTTTGTCTATCCATCTATCCAACTGGTTAGTGGTCTGTCCATCTATCCAATTGGCTATTCGTCTGTCGTCCAACTGGCTATTCTGGTCTACCATCTATCCAACTGGCTATATTGCTATCTGTCTGTCCATCTATCCAACTGGCTATCCTCTGTCTGTCCAATCCGTCTATCCATCTATCCAACTGGCTATCCAAATCTATCTGTCTGTCCATCCGTCTGTCCATCTATCCACTGGCTATTCGTCTGACCATCTACCAACTGGCTATCTGAACCATCCATCATGTCTTCCATCTACCAACTGGCTATCTGTCTGACCATCTATCCAAATCCGTCTGTCATCTGTATCTATCCAACTGTCTATTCATCTATCTATCCAACTGGGCTATTTGTCTGTACAATGTCTACCACTCACACACACAAACACACACCAGTCAGGATGGCCGAGGTTCTAAGGTGCTGCGTTCGTCTATCCAAATGGCAATTCGTCTGTCCATTTATCCAATTGGCTATTCGTCTAATGTAAAACCTGAGCCGAATCAATCGTGTGAATCACTTCACTGTGGAGACTGAAATATAATATCCAACTGGCTATCCAGCTATCTGTCTGTCCATCTATCCAACTGGCTATTCGTCTGTCCGTCTATCCAAATGGCGATTTGTCTGTTCCTCTATCCAACTGGCTATCCGTCTGTCCATCTATCCAACTGTCTATTCATCTATCTATCTGTCCAACTGGCTGTTCGTCTATCCATCTATCCAACTGGCTATCTGTCTGTCCATATATTAAACTGGCGATTCGTCTGACCATCTATCCAACTGGCTATCCGTCTGTCCATCTATCCATCTATCCAACTGGTTAGTGGTCTGTCCATCTAACCAACTGGATTTCTCTCTGTCCATCTATCCAACTGTCTATTCATCTATCTATCTGTCTGACCAAGTGGCTATTCGTCTGTACGTCTATCTACCAGTGTGTACACTCACACACACACACACACAGGTGATCACCTCCAAATAGCTATTCTGACCTCAATCTCGCCCTGCTGCTGGGTCTCATCTCTCTCCTCCTCCTCATCCTCCTCCTTCTCCCTCTCCTCGTCCGCTTCTTCTCCGACAACCACCTGTTCACTCGACGGCCCCGCGGCCCCCGCCCCCGAGCTTGTGGTTGAAAACATTTCCGTGATTTTGGCACATTTTTTTGCTGCATCCACTTTTAATTTTTTTTGTCTCCGTTCTCTGAGCTTTTCTGCTCCTCCCTTTCGCTTTTGTGCTTTTTTCTCCATTTCCATACTCATCCACGAGCCACCACACTCTCCGGTCAGGCCAAACGGCAAAATTTGGTCAGGAGGGATGGGAGGGGCGGGCCAACGAGAGCTGAGAAATTTCATTGGACTAGCCCAATGTCCGTCAAGAAAATCAACCAATGGGCCACTTCGTGTCTTCGCAAGGCCCCGTCCCGCCTCCACCCCCTCCCTTCAGCAGAAAATAACGTTCATACTGCGTTCACATCAGCGCAGCACTGTAGCGCTTGTCTGATTAGCTGTCAGTGTCTCTTTCTTGAGTTTGTTGAGTGTGTGTCGTCGTCGCCCCCCCCCTTCTCGGAGATTTTTATAAGCCGACTACCAGTCCGTTACCGTCGCGGTCAATAAAAACTATATACTTTTTTTTTTTTTTATGACAGACCTGGGCCGGCCCACAGATGTGCGTCGGCCCACCGGGCATTGCCCGGTACACCCGATGGCCAGTCCAGTCCATGCCTGACACCATCACTAGTATTATCCCTTCCCAGAGCTGTTTTTATTTTATAAGCACTAACACGTGTACTAACACAGTAGCTGCATGCTATAGTGACTCTCCATCAGGGGTTGCGTTAACTGAGAATTCTCCATCATTGATGGATTTTTCCAAGATTTATCAGACAAATCTGTAGGCCATCTGTCATTTTGACGGGTTGCAATTACCACTCCTGTCCACTTGGTGGCGGGGTGCGAGAAATGTGGGAGAAATGTTCCCGACTTCACAATACTTTGGCTGAGCTGCCACTTGTTATTCCAGTCTCCAGTGTGGCAGCAGAGCGCGGATTCAGCCTGCAAAATAATATTAAAACAGCCACGAGAAGCCGTCTGTCCAAGGCAAAGTTATGAAATGTATTGAAAATCGCCCCTGCAGCAAGCTCACTTACGCACAAGCAGGCACCTGGTTTCAGTCCATGAACAACAGGAAGGTGTGAATGAGACTGAACTCAGGTCGCAGCAGGTGAACTGAGTTAAATTCAGCTGATTTCTTGCAAAGATTGTTCATATCTTAATTGCAACTATTTCATTTTGTAAAACTGCATTGTTCATATATGCATCTGGCGACAGTTGTTGTTTTTAGTGGCGACCGACGTAACTGCCGGCAAATGTGGTGTTGATATGATGTATCTTTTCTCTCATGCCTTTATAAGTACATCATTTAATTTGTTATAATTGAATTTGCATTAAAAATGAATGAGTGAGTGAAAATTAAGTGCCATTGACAATAATTAAAAACAGAAAATTAAAATGACAGATAAAAATAGATTATGACGGATGTTCTTTTAATGTAACCGTCATAATGGTTGGACAATGAAAAATCTGGCACAACCTCTACTCTCCGTACAAGATGTACTGTATCTTCAGGGTAACAACCCACACTGGAGATGCAAAATATTTTTCTCTCAGAAACCATTTATTGTACGTCTTCCAAACATTTCTTCTGTTGAGGTTTTAAATAATGGTTCCAAAAGATAAGCTCAGGAAACAAACAAGCAAGGCGGACTATTAATCTTGTTGAAATTCAAAATAGAGGGAGGGTAAACAGAAGAAAAAAAGTAAGCAAGGTTTATTTTCTCCCACCTTTCAAGGAAGAAAATCACAAAGCGGTTAACAATAATATACTAAGAGAAAAGAATGGAAGATATAACTTCACCAGAACCACAACAGTTTCACATATGAATGTGACTTTGACAAAAAACACTACATGAATTGCCTGATGATTGCTTCTCTGGAGATCATGAGCACATGAAATCCATCCATCTGGTACTGAGATACTGACTGAACCAAAGTGGAGGATGCACAGAAACAATACCTTGTTTGACTGAAAAGAAAAAAAATTACAATTGTAAAATTTAAAGCACACTTCATCAACAAATTCTGATTACAGGTCCAGTGCTTCTGTTACATGTTCCTAATACTCCATCAAGGAAATTATAATCTATAAAGTGACACAATATGACACATAGGCCACATAGGGAAACAGGAAATCAGTGAGAGGTTATGCAAATCTGCTCATCAACCTGGATAATCCTCCACCACCTCATCATCAAGTGGTGTGTACCTGCACGAGTCTGTGTGTGTGTGTGAGTGTGAGAGAGAGAGAGTGTGTTGAGGACCATTGGTTCATGTCTGGTGTTACTGATGAATGAGTCATTTTGCAGGCAAAGAGAGAGAGCAACTGATGTCAAGTGTGTATGAGGGGATGGAGCGCAGCCACAGCGAGAGCTTCTCCACCACTGAGATGTGGATTCACTCATGAGGCACTGGCTGTGTCTGATCTCAGTAAAACACCTGTTCATTCACATGTGTGAGTGTATGCACGTGCATGTGAATCAACCAACCAGTGAGCCTGCACATGACAGTCTGTGATTTCGGAAGCAAAAAAGAGAGCAGTAAAATGTATTAGCGTGGTGAAATAATTAAGGTGATACAACTGTTGAGCATCAGTGTTTTTGTTTTATCTTTACACACATTATTTTAGATAATCAGTTTAGTTATATGTGAGAAACTGAAAAAGCTGAACTTGGTTTCTTATTTTTGCTTTGTAACAACATGATAGGCAGTCGACACAGACAAGCACATTACTGAATTTGATAATGAAATGGATAACAGCGGATCGGATCAGAAGAATACATCAACATAGAGAAAGACAGGTTTCAGATTCAAAGCTTTGATGTGGTCTGGTCGTGTCCACTTCCTGCACCTGGAACTAATCATGCAGTTTTGTTCTGCTCATCCCATTGATTGCTCATTTCTTACAGCTCATAATATTCCTCCTTTTTATGGCACCATTACACACCATTATCAAAACTACAATCTCGATGGTGTCTCATATCAGCCATGAGATTTTAAGACATTATTACTTTTGTTCCTCAGTCCGAAGTCATGAATCATCTAAAGCAGAAAGGGAAAACATTGATATAAGAATCCTTTGAGGAGTTGTTAAGCACAATCAATTTGGAATAACTAAAAATATTGAAAATGAGAAAAAAAAGGTTGATGTGTGATAGGAAATGAGTGCAAGTATGGATATGAAAATTAGACCAAATAAAGAAAGTTATTCTGGAATGATGGCAACAGTTGATAACGTCTTAGACGAATGCACCAGAAGCATGAAAGAGGAACTCTGTTTATAGTAAGTTAAGTAATTATACCAGCAATTTAGGCAATGACACTCTGACATTTTCAAGAGATGCAAATTGCTTCTGTGTTAGCAAATTATCTCTCCTTTAATTCTTTTCCTCATTTCAGTCTGTTGTTCATTTAATTTTCTCCAATATTTTTTATGCTCATTCCTTTTTTTGGGGTGTACATTTGATTAAGTCACTGTGTAAGATTAAAATTCAAGGTAATTGAACTAAAACTTTCCCCAATCAGTGTGCTGGATGGAAGCCAAATCAAACGTGCACTGGTGAATGTGAACAATAAACTTTGTAACATTGGTTTTAGTATAGAAAATATCTGGTTGACCACTTTCACGGCATGATTAGGTCTGGGGGAAGACAAACAAGTGCTGGTGAGCTCATGACTGGTGGGGTTATGGCATTTTGAGTTTGAGTTTGTTTGGTTCTTGCTGCATTTTCCAGTTTTAGATACTTTATTGGACTTCCTGCTTTAGGCAATGCTTTAAATAAAGAACATCTTTTTGTACTTTTGCCTCCCTGGTTGCATCCATTTAGGTCCTCCCTAAAGCTCCCATCATAATAGCATTAATGGTCGACACTCAGTGTATCATGGAATAACTAAGGAACAATGCTAAGTGTAACAGAAAGGTCCAGGTGTATGCCAGGGGACTGTGTTTAAAAATTATAAATAAAAAATATGGTGTCACATCTTTGTCAAATGTCAAGAGTGCTTAACAGTTTAAAAAAAAGGATTTTTTTTTTTTTAACACACTTCCTCTCAAGCAAGTTAATTCATTTATACACTAATGAAGCATCAGATTATGAGCACTGACTGGTGATGTGAGTAAACAGCACTCATCTTGTTACAGTACAGTCTTCTGCTGGGGAAAAAAACCTGCATCCTGCCCTCACATGAATCATATCTTAGCACATAGCACCTACCTAAATCTTTCTTCAGACCAATTACACCCTCAGCATGGCAACATCTTTCCGCTACAAGAGCCGCTCCACTGGCAGGTCAGCAGTGGACCCGTCAACGTATTTCTTTAGGAAGTGCTCAAAGGATGCAACAAAGATTCTGAGGTGTTCATTCGGTCTTCAAACTCCACAAACAACATGACGGGACTTGATGACATCTGTGAGCGAAATCTCTTTTCACAGAGACGCCACCCCACAACCACAGGACTCAAAGGATCTATTGATAACATCTCAGTAGCAGACACTCCAGGACACCCTCAGATGTTCCTGATCCAGACCCTGCCTGGTCTTTTGAGAGCACATGGAGAACTTGGTCATTATTAAGTGGATGATCATAATGTTGATCGGTGTACATGGTGTACAGTGTACAATTAAGCAACCCAAAGAGCCCCCCCAAAAAAAGAAAAATATATATATATCCTCGAGAAACATCCTGCTTTGAAAGAGCAGACCAATGTAATGGAATCTGCTATGCATTCTTAGGAATCTCCATGCATAAAGATGAGGTACATCCATGTGCACAAACACTTCCGCCTGGACACCACAGGAGGGCGTGTCTGCAAGAGTAATATAATTTGTTTGTGAGCATTTTTCAATTGTGTTCTCAATATTTGACAGAAATGTGTGTGTTTAATCCATTTAGGGTTTACAATCTCAATACAGTTTCGTAGACAGTCGCTGTAGCGTAAATAAAACACCAAGGAAACATTTTATAGCACAGTGATTAAAAAAAATATATCAAAAAATGTTATTTCCATATCTTATAACATTCAGAAGAAGCAGAGTTGCTTAATGATTTCCTTTTTTTTAGCTAGACATTCCTCCTCCACGGAGATACTCAGAAAAAGTCAAAAGATCTAAAGAAGAGATTAAAAGACAAGACTTATTTGTTTTATTTTTTTATTTCATGGCATATTTCCCTTTTAATTCCCATGATTTTGTCCTGCTCATTACCGAAATAATAGCCACTAGAAGTGAATACCTGTCTGCACACACTGAAGACGCAGCAGTTCCATTCTGGCTTCATGAGATTTCCATTACACACCAGACTCCTTCTACTCAGCCTCCATGTGCTCCCCCGCAAGTGTCGCCGGAGAGACGATCAGCTCTTGTCACCGTCTGCAGATTAAAAAAGAAGCCATGCAGTTTGCGGTCACCATACATGAGAAGGGCAGATCAAGGCTGACCATGTCATTTCAGGACGTAGGGGTGATGGAGCCGCCTTATCAGCACAGCAGAGCTGCTGAGTGAAATGGAAAAGGCTGGAGCTTTAGAGGACGCTTTGCAGGGTTAAGAATTACCAAACCAGCTCTTCCCGCATGGTTTAGCGGTGTGTGTGGTGTGTGGTAAGAACTGCGGGATCTGATGTGTTACTGTGCATGCAGAGAGAGAAGTGTCCTGTGGGTAGTTAATATTGAACTCAGCAGGTTCAGGAACTGGCAAATATTGGGATATCAAATGTCTATATAGCCATGGAAGGGTGTGTGTATGTGTGCATGTGTTCTCTCTGTGTGTGTCTATTTTTGTGTCTTGGCATACTTTGGTGCAGTTTGTGTGGTGGCATGTTCAATATTTGTGCATCCCACCCTCCCCATATGGTGCGTTTCCTCAAACTGTTGAGTGTTTGGCATCACACTTTCTAGCATTATGTTGCTGTGAAAGCGACTAAATGCACAACAGCTGCTGTCTGTCTGCTAAGATATGCCTGTGTAGTGGTGCTTTTCAGCTTTTTATCTCTGAGGAGAAAAGCCCCGGGATCTCTGAGCAAAGAGAAACAGATGTTTCTTTTCTTTTTCTTTTACTGCCATTTTGGCTGTTTAAAAAGTATGCATTGTTCTTCAACATCAAACCTGAGTGAAATAACTCATTTTAAAACTGACTCTTTGTTATTTGTTAACTACAGCTAATGCAACATAAATTATATATTATTTTGTTCATCTTTGCCCACAGCTTGGTCAGATCCTGCGAAGCCCCTTCATGAAGTTTGTGGCTCATGCCGTCTCCTTCACCATCTTCCTCGGCTTACTGGTTGTCAACGCTTCGGACCGTTTTGAAGGGGTCAAGAATCTGCCCAATGAAACCATCACAGACTATCCACGACAGGTGTTCAGGGTCAAAACCACCCAGTTCTCCTGGACGGAGATGCTGATCATGAAGTGGGTGTTGGGTGAGTTGCCTTCTCCCACAAATGAAACACTCATTTGAAACTCACTCACAGCCTCACTCTGACTCAGCACATTTGTCAGTCGTTTAAAATGCACAGTCAGGACTAGATTAGGATGTCGTCGATAATTATCCCTCAGGCAGATTTTCTTTCATGATAAGAAATAATCTCGATGTTCGTTGTAAGACAGTCGAAGCAGTGTTTCTTTTTAAAGCCGCAGCTCTCTTTCCAGAAATGTTTGGACACAGCGCAAAAAGACAATGAAATCAATTTCAGTTTCTTAAAATCAAAGATTTTGCAGACTATAGTACAAAGCCAACATAGCCTTTCACTGCTGTGCAGATGACCTACAAATGTATCGTCCTGTGCTCCCTAAACAGAAGTGGTGCTCTTCAAACCCTAACTGACTGCATTGCAGATATTAAAATGTGGTTAGGGCAAAATTTTCTGCACTTAAATGGAGATAAAACAGAGTATGGTGATATATCTTTTAAACTGAAATCTTCTGTGAGGAATCTTGGAGTTATTTTTGATAGCATCTTAAAATTCGACAAGCAAATTGACAGCGTGGTCAGGGCCAGTTTTTATCTGTTACGGGTTTTAACAAAAGTAAAACCATTCTTAAATCCTGCAGACTTGGAAAAAACCATTCATGCTTTTATAAGCTCAAGAATTTATCATTGTAATGCTTTGAATGTTGGTGTCTCCAAGTCATCACTCAGCCATCTTCAGCTGGTCCAGAATGTCGCTGCACGCTTTTTAACCAACACATCGACCCCAGTTTTATTTGCCCTTCACTGGCTTCCTGTTTCTTTTAGAATTGATTTTAAAATGTTAACATTTGTTTTTAAAGCCTTTAACGGCCTTGCCCCTCCCTGTTTATGTGAACATGTGTGTGTTCGGAACCCTACTAGAGCCTTACGGTCCTCAAACCAGCTCTTGCTGGAAGTCCCCAGAGCAAGGACTGAACTCTGGGGTGATCGGGCCTTCTCGGTCGCTGGACCCAGACTCTGGAATAAGCTGCCCCCAGAAATGCGCACCATCATTGACTTTGGGCTTTTTAAATCCAGGCTTAAAACCTATTTATTCAGACTGCCTTTTAATACACAGTAATGATGTGAGATATTTTTTTTCCATTTTAATTGTATTGTTATTATATCAAATTTAAATTGTTTTGTTTTAATGTGGATTTTAATGGAAAGCACTTTGATTCACCTTGTGTGTTCTAAAGGGCTCCAGAAATAAAAGTTGATTGATTGATATCGAAAGTTTGAAAGATGAAAGTTTTACTACAGAGGAACAGTTACGATCATTGTTAAAAGCTGCATCGACAAAAACTCAAGTAAAACTATATCTTACGAGTGCAGTCAAGCAAAGCAGGAAAAGTCCTGTGTTTTAAAAAATTATGGACTCTTTCCAGCTAAAAGGAAGCACTCAAATTAAAAGCATTTGTGATAGTATCGGATTACATTATTTATCACGGGATGAGCAACATTCACTTTTATTGAGCTATTAATGCGGAACAGCATAGGGAGGTTATGGAGCAGCTTATGCTGCCATTCCAAATGTCTTCATTTATTTGTTTATTTATGTATTTAGTCATTCTATTCATCCATCCTTCCATGGAAGGGTCTTGCTGATTTCAGACAGTGACAAACCCAATTTTTCCTGTCCAAAACCAAGGCTTCATATTTAAGGGTTCAAAAACTGGGGCGTCGAACTTAAACTGTCATTTAAAGAAGTTGTCAGTTATTTCCAAATAACTGCGTTCTGATCTTATTTACGTTTTACACCAAGTAGCTCAGCATACATCCAAGAAATAGTGTTACTTATGATGAATACTGATGTTGCTTCCAAAGTTCTAAAAAGAAAAAAAAAGAACTTTCCTCCTTAAATGAGTACAGGCTGTGCAGAGGGGCAGAAAACATTTTGCCTGCCTCCAATATAAGGCATAATTAAAGTTTTATTCGGCACCATACCAACCAAGCTGATGAAAGCTAAGTTTATAGTAATAGAACAAAACTCTTTCATCTTCCAAAGATCAAAAAAAGAGGTTACCTCCAGCAGGGATTCAGCACAAACCAAGCTTGTAGAAGCAGTAGTCATGTTAGGCCTTAACGATAAGCTGTGGGGAAAGTAGAAGTTGACCTCAGATGTACTACTGAGGAAATATTATACAGATAGATAAAGAGAAAAAGAAATGAGGAAGAGTTGGGAGTGGTTGACGGAGACAGATAAGAGCACATGAGTGTGGAGTGTGTGGCATAGAAGAAGACAAGCATGAGGGAGCAGGAAGATAGAGGAGAGTGGCAAACGAAGACAAACTCAAAGGATAAATATCCCATAGCAATATCTGTCGGTCCTCAGCTGCTTCCCATCTGCTGACGTTCTTCTTCCCATTCGCACGCACTTAACAATATTATCTGTGTGCTTTGTGTATGTTTGTGCACATATGTTTCCCCCTTTTATTTGTTTATGTGTAATGGCACCATTCTTTTCCCCCTACACAGACATTTTTGGCAGCAGCTGTTTGTGCCGCTCTGTATCGTAGGTGTGTGTGTGTGTGTGTGTGCATGCGTGCACGCGTGTGTGTGCGTGTACTGTCTGGTGGCTTAGTTAGACTGCATAATTGTAATTTGCTTTGAATGCCCAGTAATTGTCTCAGAGATTATACTGATCAGGATGCCTTTTCACTAATCAATTTGCACCATGTTTTGTGTCCAAATGAGGAAAGCCAGAGTGGTTCCACGGGGGGGGGGATAAGATTTTCCATGGTGCTTGTGGGTGTTTGTCTGCACCTGAGCTATGAGCAGCACATCTCTGAGCGATCCAGTATTTATAATCATCTCTGTTATCACCGTCTCTGTATATACATGCATAAATGTGCATATATCCTGCATAAAATTAGTTTGGACTAATGCAGTGTGTCTCTTCACTCTCTTTTACATACTTGTATTAATTGGTAATCCTTTTTCAGGAATGATTTGGTCAGAATGCAAGGAGATCTGGAGTGATGGGCCCAGGGAGTATGTCATGCACCTTTGGAACGTTCTGGACTTCGGAATGTTGTCCATCTTTGTTGCATCCTTCACAGCACGCTTTATGGCTTTCCTCAAGGCTTCCAAAGCCCAGCAGTATGTAGACATGCACGTACCAGATGAAGACCTCAGCAACGCCTCACTGCCTGATGAAGTGGCCTACTTCACTTATGGTAAGCATTTATTCTATAATACAGTATGGTATGCGAAAATTCCATTAAGATTAGCAGTATTACATTTGATTAAAGACGTGGAAATGAACTGAGAGATTTTTTTTTTCTTGATTTTATTAAAACCTTTCTTAGAGTCCCTGTTCGTGGCACTCTTCTCTTTGTTTCCTCAGCCCTTGTGGATATCACTGTTCACTATAAAAACTACCCAGTTCAGAAGAATTAGAGAACCAATTCCTCCCCAGTTAAGTACAGATCTGTAACTACCTCCCCAGTGGAGGTAGTTACAGATCTGTACTTATAGAGCAAGGAAGAGTTGATATCATGCCTCTTGATTCTGCAATGCCAGTGTGCTATTAGCAAGAACACAGCTGGACCTCTGGTTGGCCAGTGTGAGGGCAAAGGAACAAAGGAGAGCAACAGCAGCATGATGAGGGCATCTTATTTGCAGTGTTATAACACTAAAATCTGCGTGAAAGGGATTATATTTTTGATCACTAGAGAGATTGCAGAGTATATTAAAAGTATAGAGGCCGGTTCCAGGTAATGATTGAGGCTTGGCGTCAGTACTCAGCTATGTGAATGTAGGCGGATGTTGGTTAGAAAAGCTGGAGCAGTGCAAGAGTCTGTCTCTCGATCTCTGCAAACAAAAACAAGGAAGGTTTTGTGTTGATTCGCATGCAAGGTGGGTGAGTCTGATTTGAAAACAGCTCGTCACTCAAGATGAATCGTAAGGGCGCATTTTAATGACAGGTATAAACTGACACACGCAGAGCTGTCCTTGTGTGACTGACATGATCACCCAAGATGACTTTTAATGCAGGGGAGGACAGGGACTGGAAGGGGAGGGGCTATTTGTGACATAATCGCCACTTTTGCATTTTCATCTGAAAATGTTTCCTTAAGTTACAGTCATGGAAAAAATTATTAGACCACCCTTGTTTTCTTCAGTTTCTTGTTCATTTTAATGCCTGGTACAACTAAAGGTACATTTGTTTGGACAAACATAACGATGACCACAAAGATTGCTCATAAGAGTTTTATTTAAGAGCTGATATCTTACCATTTTCCATGGTTTTCTTGATTATAACCTAAATCACTTAAGTTTTTACATCAATAGCTATGGCGCTGTACTGCCAAAAACACTGCTTTTATGCATTCAGTGTTTTCTTTTCTGTCTGTTTTAGTCACATGATGACGTTTAGTGGTACCAGGTATTAAAATGAACAAGAAAGTGAAGAAAAAATGGTGGTCTTATAATTTTTTCCATGACTGTTTTTTCTGTTTGATCGTCAGTTCTTTTGTAACACAGTGGCTTTGCTTGCAATGCCACACATGCTCAAGTCTGATTTACTGCAAAGGAAGATCATAAATTACTCCAATAAATAGAAACAAAAAATTCCACAGAGCTGTCATCAATATGTACAGATGAGGATTCGATGGAAAATTCACTAGGTTTTTAGTTCAGGTTTGGAATAATAAACAGGAATTTGGATTCTAGAATCATACGGCCTTCATGTAATTTTTTTTTTTTTTTTTTTTTAAACTGCCATAGCCTGCAGGTTATTGGTTTCATGTCAGTGTAGGGAGTTGAACCTTCATCAGTGCTGTCACCTGGTGGCCACACTCTGTCATGACATGTCAGGAAACAAGTTTTTCTTTGTCCTTCATACCACATAAGAAAAAAGTGGATAAGGATTATTTATTGCTTTTACATATGTCATCTTTTTATTCTTTGTCCTCCTATATGCACATCATTGGATCCTCCCTATTTTCATGTCTCCACTTGAACACATTTTTGCTTTATTTCTTCTCTCCTCTATCCTCCCAGCTCATCCTTGTTTCCTTCTCCCCTGCTGTCCTCCTCCTCACCAAGTTTGACTTTCCCTTATACCCCCCCATTTAATCCATCCTCTTACTTTGCAGTCTCTTAAGCTTATGCTCCTAAAAGCTGTTATTATGCTACTGAGCAACTTCTCCTGCATTCAGATACTACTGGAACCAGAAGTTGACTCAGCATACTACAACCAGAAGAAACTGAAGAGAAACTAAATGTACACAGTTCAAAACTTTAAAAATTCTGCTTTAAACGCTGCAGTTTGCATTAATAAACTCTATGTAAGAGTTCTAAGAAATAGTTGAAAAAGGGGTTTTATATGTGAAATCAGTAATGAGGGCGAGTGTTTAAAAAAAAAAAAAAACTAAATCAAACCAGCTTTGGAAAATACATAAAGATATTTTTCCTCTTTCATCAGCCAGGAACAAGTGGCGCCCATCAGACCCCCAGATAATCTCAGAAGGCCTGTACGCCATCGCTGTGGTCCTGAGTTTTTCACGCATCGCCTACATCCTGCCAGCCAACGAGAGCTTCGGCCCACTGCAGATCTCACTGGGACGCACAGTCAAAGACATCTTCAAGTTCATGGTCATCTTCATCATGGTGTTTGTGGCCTTCATGATTGGCATGTTCAACCTTTACTCGTACTACCTTGGAGCCAAGTACAACCCCGCCTTCACCACGTGAGTTGAACCCGCCTGTGGGTCTAGTTTAGCCTGTACAGGGACGATCTATGTGACCATGTGATCAGACAGAGGACATTCATGAACACTTTCATCAGTTTAAATAAGTTTTGAGCTGGACTGAATGTGTATTACTTTGACATGAGGCCGTGCATTATGGAAATCCCCAAGCCGATAGAAATGGTCACACAACCCAAGTAAGATTGTTTCCAGGATTCACTGAATCCACAGTGCTTTGACACCCCCCCTTCAGCCGAATACCAACAACCAGGCTATTCAGCTGAATCTAATAAGGAGAAAGGTTCACCCATTAAGATGTATCATTTATAAGCTTTGGTGAATTGTGATTTTGTTTCACAGCTTTAACAAAATTGTGACTGGGACACTAGCCATTTTCCCATCACCACTTTGTGATGACTGTGGTAACCATTCTGCATCAGCTCTTAGTCTGAGATGTCCATGGCAGATTGAACTGAGGAAAGTGGACCTATTTCAAAGACCTGTGGTGTTTGATATTTTTAAAACTGACTATATCAAAGGCTTGACGAGGAAAAAAAACATCCTCACTTTCTGTTTTCTCTTTAATCCATCCACTTTATATAAACGTGGGTCTGATAGTATCAGCAGAGAACTTCTCTAATATTTTAACTGTTTAAAAAGAATGTATGATGCCAGTCCGTCATCTTTGGAGAAACTTGGCTTGGTTTAAATGTGTCTGAGGCAACACACCTTTTAATGCAAAGAAAAGAGACAGTGATGAGCATATGCAAACTTTTTTCTTCACCCAAGCAATTTCTTTGAAAGGTCTGTGTTCTGGTTCGACTCGGCTGAGTGACAAGTGAGAGAGGTTGCTGTATTTGAGAATTTCAGATTACAAAGAGGTTGTCAAGAACACTCAGGGCCGTAAATGCACTTTATTGCTGAAGTGCTGCATTCATACAATTATCAGGGTCTTTCATTTCAAACAGTGAATAGAACCTTTTATCTGAAATGTCGATTTCCACTTAAAGACTGCTGCTTGTACGATCAACCATAAAGTCCTTCAAGTGTTTACACTTGTTTTTAAATGTTATCTGCACCTAGGAACAAGTGATTCAAAGACTATTTTCTTCGGCATTCATACAGACATTCTGTTGGGTAACATACTTTACACTGTCAACTTGCTTTTGAAGAAATCAGCTACTCTAATCTTAACCTCAGTTGTTCTGCTTCCTTCCTTCATTGAGGCTCATCCACATATCTAGCTGCCCATCCTTTCATGTCCGCTGGGATCAGAGTGGCATCGTTATTGTCTGATAGTTGTTCCAAAATCATCAAGTCTTAGGCTGCTGACAGGATCTCTGTTTATTATCACTCATCTTCTAAAGTGCATTCTCTCTGAGGGGTCTCTCTGTCACATGCCATTGCTCATTTTCTCAGAGAAAGACATCACAGATTTAAACGGATAACACTGCAATATTTCTATTTAGTCTGTATTGGAAGAGTTTTTTTATCTGATACGTTTCATCTTTACTTAGATTTAAGAGAGCATGGACTGTTTGCAGTGTTTTGATTCCATGTGCAGATACAGTCCTCATGTTTACTTGCGCATGATGCTCTTTACTTTCTCTTTCTTGTGGCAGTTTGATATGAAAAAGAAAGCTCTGTGGCATGTTGCAGGTTTGAGGTTCTTCCTGTTTCTTTGTCAGGCTGTAGATTTTGTGATCCAACTCCTTATTATCTGTCCACCTGCCTCCCACTGATGGTGGATCCACTCCATATGTATGTCACCATATGTCAATATCCTCATCTATCCCTACACCATATCCCCTATCGACTGACAGGTATATGTTTTTGACCAGTTTATCATTTATCTCATAGAGTCACCTGTGAAAAAGGCTATTTCTCATCAAGCTGCTACTTTACCATGCTCATTTTCCCACCACTGCACTGTGCATATAGATAAGCTCCTCTGCTGAGCTGCAGCGCAGGGCGGCTGGGAGTTCTGCTCGGCTGCCCATATGGAGCCAAATATCCAGGCAATGAGAGGAGCAGAGAGACTGAGCAGAGAGTTAACTGACAGGAGCGTCCAGAGGCAGGAAAAATCTGGGCTTAATGAAGTTGAAATGGGTTGTCAGAGAGATCGTGGTCACAGCCCAGCACTCTGACATAATGAAGACCTCTCAGAAAGCTGAGATCAAGTACAGAAAAGACTCTGAGCTTCAGATGGAAAGTGTCTTATCACCGCTAGTCATCACAGTCGTTTTAATTATGACTGTGTGATTCAGTCTTCTCTCTTCTTTATAGATTCGCATCAGGGCTGACATCACAAATCAGCATGGACATGGTTAAAAAAAAAAAAAAAGCTGGGGATCTTTTATTTTTTCATTTACAAAAGCTGGTGACAATTTCTCAGTTGCATGGTTTTCATGTGAGAGGTGCATGTTTACTTATTTTTTATTTATTTATTTCAACTTGAGAGAATTCTTCTGTCTTTTATGAGTGTGTTTCACCACCAGGGGTCACTCTGGCATTAAATCTTTCCCTGTCTGAGTCATGCAACTCAGAGCAAATGTCTAGTCAGAGATTTGAATATCAGTATTGATACCTTGTGTAATTATTTATTTATTTATTTATTTTGATAGATCTCATCCTTGTTGCCTCTAAGAGGTTTCAGTCTAGGGTCTGATGATTGTGTGTGTGGGTGTGTGTGTGTTTGTGCATATCTAACTCACTACCACATTCAACAGCCAAGTGTTTATGACTTTTATTATTACTTGTGCCAGTGCTATTCAACCATATCCCATCCATCTCCTTTGTCCCTTGACCCCCTGCAGAGAGCTTATCTCTGTCCTGAGCACCGCGTGTGTGTCTGTGCAGGCTGTGTGACATTCGATGTCTGACAGGGCAGGCTAGATGGAGGGATGAAGAAAAGGATGGTCTGATAGCTGTGATTCACTGAAAAGGGAGCCAGGTGGAGAAGGTAATGATACCCCAGGAGGGACCAATCAGGATGGGGCTGGAGAGAAAGAAGAGGCGAGAAAGGAGGGTAGTTTAGGATAGGAGAGTGTGGCTGATGATTTCACCCAGACACACACATACATAGCCACCCAGACTTGCTTATACTCACACACATGGATGCACAACTTGGTAGGGCTTAATGAAGAGTGAGCCACACACACAACCAGAGCCCACAGGCGTGAAGACAGTTCTGACTCACATATTTAAAAACACATTGGCACCCCTCAGAGGGTCTTGTTGAGTGCCCATAAGGTTTTCCTGTCACATTTACAAATAGAAGCAGGTACAGACACATCCTTGCTGTTCCTCACTGTTTCAGCTTGCACCTGCTATTACTGGCCCTTACAAGGGAAACAAAACCATTCCGGTTCAGATAAATTCTCTTACTCTTCTTGTCTCTGACTCTTATCGAGATTTCTGCTGAGACGGTGCTGGTGGAGCAACGGACCCTTTCTATGTTCCAGTCAGCTGTGCATGACAGGATAAAAACAATAAACAGCAGGAATAATTATGGATTGATGAAAAAATAAATAAGCATGTAAAAAGGAGGCTGAAGCTGTGAGGGGATAAAAGAAAAGGACAGAGCAGGAGGTTGAGGATTCTGAAAAATATTGATTACACTGATGTCTAAGGTAAAGAGTTTAAACAACAGATAAGAAATGCAGCTGAATCGTGGGGATCAGCACACAATGAGGAAATGTTAGAAAGAGGAGGAGGGGGAAGACAGAAGGATGAAGAGATGAAGGATGAGTAGGGTACCACAGGGAGCAATGCAGAGGGGGGTGTTGCTGCCTCGGTTTTTTGTTCAGGAAAAATGTGGGAGACCTGCCAGGATACAAAGACAAAGGAGGAAGAGGAAGGGAGAAAGGGATGAGAGAAGGTCAGGCAGACTGAGCAACAGACAGACGCTCATCTTTACAGGATGAGCACAGCTTTAAGCATAACCATTTAAAAAGTTCGGTAAACATCGTAATGTGTGCTGTGTATCCACAATTTATTTATTTTTTTTAATTTTGTTTGCATTTATTTGTTCACTTAACCTTGTGTGCTATAAAATGCTACTCTAACTCTGTTAGTACAGCATTTAAGTTATTTACGTGACAGTAAATAAAAATCTGCAGTTTAATTAAAGAATGAATGCTGACTAGATGCAGTTATTTGCTCTTCTAACCTGTTGTTTATTCAACTGGTGATATGAATAGTTAATTTATGCTTGTCCCAATTTTCCACAAAATTTGTTTTGCACTGCTTATAGTTCAGTTAACAGCAGACAG
This sequence comes from Hirundichthys speculiger, assembly GCA_018398805.1. Lineage (NCBI taxonomy): Eukaryota > Metazoa > Chordata > Actinopteri > Beloniformes > Exocoetidae > Hirundichthys > Hirundichthys speculiger. Next base: position 192,800 of record JAGFBZ010001331.1, on the reverse strand, counting down.
GTCTGTTTTAGTCTATTGGTATTTATCACAGTGAATATCAATCAAATGAATTATATTGGTAAAAGAAATTAGGTAATTTCAATCCATCATGCACAGGACAACATCAAAGATAATTGTATCTGTTTTGTCAAAAAGTAGGTTTCATATGTCCTTTCAAAATTTTACACTGTTTCCTGATGTCCAAATGAAAGGTCTGTAATGTCCTCTGACCGAAAATATCACTGATAAAACCTTCCTTCTTTGCCGGTAGATACATGTTTTTATGTTTAAGCTTCGATGTCAAGACAACAAACCAGTTTTCTGGGAAATGTTGAGCCACACCAGGATCCAACCATGAAAGACATGACTTCTTTGTGAGGATGACAAGCGGTCCTGTCACTGGCTACGACTTACATAGCACTGCGGTGATGACAAGAGCTTTGCAACGAAGTACGCGTTACCCACATGCTGCAAAACCTGCTAACAGACCAAACCAAAAAGGGTACATTTTCAACTTTTAAGTATTATGTTAACAAAGTAACAGCTTAATAATTATTATAGAGCTTGCAGAAAGTAATGGCAATGAAAAACTGATAAAGATTTACTTTATAACCTCAGCTTTTAACATTACTTAGTGTTAACCAGCTCCCACTGGGTGCAGAAGCATCGCTGTCTTTAAACAAGCAGATTCTCTGGTGATCTCAGAACCTTTGGGTAAATTCGTAAACTTATTAAGCCAACCAAGGAGACAGTGTTTGGAAGTACTCTTCTCCTTAAACACTCTCAAAGGGACTTGAGGCCAGACTGAGGCCTCAGCAAACCCATGGCGCATCCAGAGCACGGCGCTTCTGTCCCCTGGTGGGACACAGGTTTTTCCTAATTATTGCAGGAACTTTTCTCACAAAGTTTCCCTACAAAAATTAAGTCAATTCACTGACATCTATCTTCTGAGAGTGGGGGTAGATGTAAAGAGTGCTCTTCTGTGAAGCTGTCCGCAGAGAATTTTCCGATCAAAACTCGCTCCATGGTTCTACTCTGTTCATTACTGAAGAGAAAGGAGGGCGAATCGCAGAGGGTAGAGGTCAAACGCTGGGTGGAGATAAGGCTACGGAGGCTGTACACTTTTACTCTGAGCTCCAGCAGGAACATGAACCGTGTATCTGAAGGCATCCCTGATGAAATATATTCTGACCTTGGCAAGCCCCAAACAAAGTAGTGTCAACATATTTGACCGGGTAATAAACACCCAAATCTATGCTTTCAAGTCCAGAAAAGGGATTTCTTTTTCATGATATTTGTCCTTTAAAGTTAAGGTAGAAATAAGGGTAAATTTCTTTGCAAATGTTCTACTGTTCTGCTAAAATACAAAAAATGTTGGTGCACACACCAAAAAAAAAAAAAGCCTCAAATGGTGTGTGAAAATCTATATTGTATGAGTGCACTCAGAGCCTGAGGAGGGGAGCCCTGGTTTACAAAGAAAACACTTAGCCTTTGTTGTGACACTCATTTCCCTCTGACTGAAACCATTCTTTCCAGCTGAAAAGTTTTGTCAAGCATCTTAAAGCAAAAAAGAGAAAAAGAAAAAAAAATAATTTATTAAAGTGAATACTTTTACTTCAAATTTACTTTCACATTTTTGAGAATATCACTGAGACAGCTGTAGCACAGTGGATTTGTTGTTAGTCAGGTAATGGATATGGTTGGAATCCAAAATGTCAGGTCCTGTTTATTTACCAACCCAGTAATTGGCTGGACATGTGAACACCACATGAGCACTTTCTGCTACAGCTGGCTGATTAATCGGCTCCTTTCACCTGTGTTTGTGGTTGCAGAAAGGCTAAAAAAAGACTACAAATCCCTCCGAGTGTCCGCTCATCCAGCATGAGGAGGCATCCAGACGATGCCTCATTAGCCGCGTTGGGACTGGGTAAAACTGAAAGCACAATGAAAATAACTAATTTCTAAACTCACATTTGCAGCAAATTAATCCCAACGCTTATGACAAGACAGCACTGATCAACATAGAGACAGAAAGCAGACAGATGACCAGTGAGCAAACAAATTAGAAAGAAAAGTCCTCAATTCACTATCAAAACACTCTTAATTGTTCATGTTATGGTGCTGTATTCCCGACTTAATAAGACTCCTCTTCAGCCTGCCAGAAGACGTACATACACTCACAAAACTGCCTCCTTTTGCTTTCCTGTCAGCCTTATTTTGTGCCCCCATCTGTGCACACACACACCTATAGGCGCATACATCAGTTTTGATGTTCATTTTCTCTGTCCTTGTCCCTTTTCTTTGCCTAAGTGTAAAAGATACACACACTTATGCAGGCATCACCCTGGAGCCAAATTCCTTCCTCTTACGGTGGAGTTTTTCCTTACCACTGTTTGGCTTGAAGGTTTTTTTTCTCCCACTGTGGGATCTTTTTAATAGCCATTATCCTTGTTTAGGATTTAATTTTATAATTTTAGTTAATTATATTTACTCAGGGATCATGGGTCTGGGTTTCTGTAAAGCGCCTACAGACAATGGGCATTGTAACAGATGCTATACAAATAAAATGGAATTGAATTGAATTATTCATTCATTAAACCAAGGCGTGTGAGGCCCTACCCCTGTTGTTGCCACGGTGACTGCTCCTTTTGAGAATAAAACTGAGTCTAATATTTTAAAATGTTTTGTGTACATTCGCCTGTCTGATTACTTTCCATTCTTTTGGAGCAGTGCAGCAGTGATGGTGAAGGAGAACTTCATATCTTGTGTTTGAGGGGCACAGCCGTTCCCAGGCCATAATTACCAACGCATTCAACCAGTATGAAAGGTTTTGCTGAAGAATAAAGATAGAAGAAGACATATCTGTAGAAGAAAACAATTAAAAAAGGAAACCATAAATCAGGAAAAAGTGACATAAATGCATTCAAGGTTTTGGGTTAAAGGAATGGAAAAACTGTTACAGAGAACAAGCATTCTGGAGAAATCTCAAAGCAGTGGAGAAATAATGGAAAAAGAAAATTGTGAGCGTGGCTTAGAACAGATAAATGAAAGAAGAAACATAAAAGATGAAAAAAGAGGATGTGAGCTTGTCTCTGTAGCGAAGAGGTTGATTTGGGCCTATTGTTGATTAGGTTTGGTCTTCTGCAGAGCCGAGGTGAGCCTCCAGTCTCCCACACACAGACATGAACCATGCTGCAGGTAGCATGACTGTGGCAAAGACAGAAAGTGAGAAACAGCATCAGTTCTTGACTGTCGGTGTCCTTCTGGGCCGAGCGTGAGCGCTTCTATTCCTCATACTGTTAGACTAAAATCTGGACAAATTCTTTGTGGGGAGAAAAACATATCCTCAACATGAGCAACAGTGAGTTGTGGTTAGAGCAGACCTCCTGGAAATGATTGGAACGTTGAGTGTAAAGTATTTTCCCTTGTGATGGAAACATGAGTGTGTGTTTTGAGCATCTGTGTGTATATGAAGCCTATCACGAGCTGCCTCAATCACAAACAACAACAAACCATCAACCACCGTCTCCAAATCTGCCTCCTGTTGAACGATCCTTTTAGCATACACCAGCGCACACAAACTCTCCCAAGTCTGAAATGAATTCACCAGAGTCTTAGACTGTCAGAAAAAATTCTCCATTGTCCAAAGAATCAAGCATGTCATCCATCTCTGTAACAGTATATTGTGGAATCACACATAATCAGTACATTTGCGGACATTATATACATTAAAATTCATCAGTGCTGTCGATGTCCTGGAATAAAATTTAGATTGATCCATAATTGCACTTCCTCCCTGACTGGCATCTCACATATATTCTAGTAAATTAAATAAGCCGAAAACAAGGCAAGCAAGAGAAATGATGCCGCCATCATTGTCAATATTACTGAGCACAAAAGGACAACCTCTCAGATGCTCTCCCCATTTTCTACCTACAGTTTATAAGTTTATAAGACATGTATAGTCATGTACGTAGCCAATTTGGTTTGCTGTTTTATTTGTTGTAATGTTAATATTTGAAGTTGCATTTGAGCCCCTGAGTAGATCTTAAGTCCATGTGCATTACGTAACTTTCACTTCTGTTAGCTTTGGTGAACAGCTTGAACAAGAAATCTCTGCAAGTCTGTACTCTTGCACGGGTCAACTTGGATAGTGTTGTAAATTTCACATATTTGGAAATTGTTTTTCTATTACTGTCATGGCAAACAGTTGAACAGGATTATAAATAGCCAAGACATTTGATGAGAGCGTTAGCTAAATCTGTATGTGTTTGTTTTTATAAATGTCTGTTTTAATGACACTATGATGAAGCTGGAGGAGAGCCATTTATCATTATCAACTAGTACAGTCACAGTTTGGAAAGATGAAAATCTAAATCAGGCAATGGTTTCACAGGATGGGGAAGAAGAGTTGAAGAATAATTTCACTTAAAAGGTAGAGCAGAAACATATCGAACAGGGATGTATGTAAGGGATGTATATAATTCTCATCCGTCCTTTCAAAAACCAAGTTGAGACATATATGCTCCGATTTCACCTCAGGGTCATCTGGATTTGATTAGGATATGAGGCACTTTTTTGTATTTAATTTTCTACTGCAGATGGTATGTATTCTTAATGAAGGCTGCTGATCTGTGCTGAGTCATCTGCACTGGTTTCATGTCACAGTATTGGCTCATCTCATTAAAAAAAAATAAAAGAAAAGGATCAGCCAAGATTGTGCCAGAAAAAGTATCAAGGAGTATCTACAGAGGAAACCTCAGAGTCTAACTGAGGCATGAAGTAGAAATGAGCCTGTAGATATTGTTCCCCCGAGCAGGATGAAGCAGGTATAAAAACCGGATATGTGCGTGGTATTATTTAGACACTGATGAGGTACCATGTGCGGTTGGATCTCTATGTTTGTGGTTACGTCTGTGACCGCTCTACTGTAATTATCCTTCATTGTCCCCGTGATGTCACCTCACTGAATCCATTCAATCTCTATGTGTAATTTGTGTTCATTAAAAATAATGTGTCACAGTTACAACACAACACTGATAACAACCAAAGCCCAGGCATGGCCCCAATCACAGCTATCACAGCTCATGGAAATAAAGATAATCACAGTTACACTCGTCTCCAACGGCAACAGCACCAGTCTGTGAAAGAACTGGATAATTGAAGAGACTGCAAATATGGCTTTGGTAGAAAATATAATAATAATAATAATAATAATGATGATAATACATGTTATATTTATATCTCACTCTGAGCCATGTTTGCAAGTTAACAAAATAGTTATTTCTCAGCAGGCAGAGCTGTGCTTGAAGCTCACATGAAAACACCCAGAAATCTGTGAACATAGGAAATCTCTTTTCAAGCATGTTTGTAGTTCTGAAGAATCATTATCAGCTCATAACTACAGAGAAGAGCATTTCTAAAAACAATAGACAGGTTTGTTCCTGCTAAAAATGTTGTATATATTTTTAGTTTTCATGTCTGAGTTAAAGAGATATGGCACTGAAGATTAAAAAAAGTTGAAACGCTGAAGGATCCGGAGGAGTCTCTGTTCTTGTGTGTGGGACGAGCGAACACACACAGACTTCTACTGTGTGTGTTTTTGTCTGTCTTTTCCTTTTAATGCATGTCGGAGGGTGATTTCCCCCCCTCTGTGCCATCAGCAAGCTTTCTGCATGCCAATAAAACTGAGCCTTTGAATGAAGTTTATTTGGACGCTCACAGTTCCAGAGGCTACAGATCTTCTCCCCCAGCAGTCTCCTCTTACTCTCAGCCCCTTCAGCAGTCCTATCCTGCCCAGTCCTCCCTCCCACTGTGACCCCCCCAAATCATCACAGCCCCATGCTTATCACTTTGAATATTTAACAACAGATATGCATCTGAATATCAGTGTTCACAGACCATGCAGGTTGCTGCAGTTTCTCCCCTGTTTCTGCTTCTTTTTCAAGCCTTCAGCACACAAACACACTCTGCATCACTTAACTGTGGATCCCACTGAATGAAAGCACGCCACTTATGTAGATGACACATTGTTAGTGCCTGATTTATCATTCTTAAAGGTCAAAGGAAAAAGGCAAGTGGAGCTTAAGAAGTGCTTGTAATTTAGTCACGAAAAAAAGAGAAATGTAATTTATGCCATTCAACAAAAGACTGTAATTTGAACAGCATGAATTTTTGAAAATGTGCAGTACACTGGATGTAATGGACCTCAGGACAAAATGTTCTGCGTCCTCTCAGACACAACTCCAAAAAGATCACACAAACATGGATTCTAGGTCATTTACCTGTTGTATCTGTTTTGCACTGAGGTCAACACGTAACAAAGATTTAAAGAGCTGAATTTAATAGACCAAATAATCTCTTAAATCCATTTGAATTTGGATCAGTACCAGAGTTTTCAGCTCTCTACATGTGCTGCCCACTATGTTGGTGCAGTTTGGGCTAAATGTATTTGTTTCAAGAACCAGAAATGGGTTCGTGTGTTCAAATAACTAAAATGCATACCTTTTTTTTTTTTTTTTTTAATCTATGTCTGTGACAGAGAAAATAATTACAGCCCTACAGAGAGGAAAACAATTACCGGCTAACACAGAGCACTCTGACATCTGTAGCCGTTATCATGCATGGATCCCTCACTGTGTCATTCGCTGTCTCTTTTCTCACAGGGTGGAGGAGAGTTTCAAGACCCTTTTCTGGTCAATCTTCGGGTTGTCTGAAGTTATCTCGGTGGTGCTAAAATATGACCACAAGTTCATAGAGAACATTGGCTATGTACTGTATGGAGTCTATAACGTCACCATGGTGGTTGTTCTTCTCAACATGCTCATTGCCATGATCAACAGCTCATACCAGGAGATAGAGGTAAGCTGTCAATCAATACAGATAGGGCATATCTTTTATTTTTCTACTGATGTTTCAACTTATCTTGCTTTTCCTTTAGGGCCATCTCCTTTGTTCTTTTAGCCAAAGCGCTGCCACCACTTTGCCTTGTCCTGTGTTATTTTATGTGTTTTTACAAACACGAGAGAATTCAATTCACTCACTGTAAACTGAATTTACCGAAGGATACAATAAATATTCTGAATCTGAATCTGAATGATGTTGTCAGCAAGTCAATAAAGATCAATGCGGATCATCTTTTGTGCCTGCAAGAGAATTAGAGCATTACTTAAAAAATGCCACAAGCTGTGAAAGATCAAAGCAGTTTTTTGTCCTTGCAGGAGGATGCTGACGTGGAGTGGAAGTTTGCCCGTGCTAAGTTGTGGCTCTCTTACTTTGATGAGGGCCGCACACTACCTGCCCCTTATAACTTGGTTCCCAGCCCCAAGTCTTTCTACTACCTAGTCCTCCGCATCAAGTCCTGCCTAATACGCCTCTGCAAGGCCAACAGCCGCTGCCGCAGCAACGAGGTGGAGATGGGCATGCTTAACTCTCAGGCCAAGGTCAGGGATTTATCTATTATCTATTATCCCTCCTTCATCTTCCACTTATCTGCCACCAGGTCATGTTTTTCGGTTCTTCTGGGTGTCTTCAGACCAGATAAGATGCGTAGTCCTTCCAGTAATCTATTGTCTGTCCTCCCACGTATCTCACTCTATTTCACTTATCGTCTTATTTCTTTTTTTTAGATGTTTTAACTTGACTAGACCATACTGGGATAATTTTACAAAGTAATGACATGCTTTTTCTTCTAATTCAGCCCACAGCATGGTTCTCAGTTAAATGGTTCTTTGAAGCTCTGACTTTCTTTTTTTTTTAACTGATGCGGTTAAAAACCCATCTTGCCTAGCATTATATACAAGTGACCTACATTTTCCTGTTTGACCAGCTCTATTTTTGACTGATTAGCCTTTATTCAACCAGATCAAAAATCTCTTTTACAAGGAAGACATGGGCCCCCAAGAGCCACGTATAGATAAACAACTACACATACTCATTCCTATGGGCAATTTAGAATCACTAATTAACCTGACATGCTAATGATGTTTCTGGACTCAGTTTCCCGCGTGGACATGACAAGCGAAAGACATGTGTTGCACAATTTTCAGTGGAGCTAGCTTTTACATCGGTCTTGGTTCAATTGTTGTTTCACGAGTACCGAGTCATTGGTTAGGCTTTGTAAGACTCAGGCAATATACGAAAAAACAAGGGGTGCTGCCTAAGTTTTGTTGACGCTCACATTTTCTCCCTCTTACAGACTGAAAACTGCGCAGAATGTCTAAAAGAAAATCGTAGCACTTGTCTTGTCTGCCAGCATTTTGTCTGCCTGCTTCCTCAGCTGGAAAGGCTTCCCTCAGCCTAGCTATTAGCCAGCCCATTGCTTCTGTGTGCATCTGCTCAAATGCCCGGGCAGTTTTAGAAAGGGGACAAGATGGGTTACACACCGATGCCTCTGTGAGTGCCTAAAACTCTCAGCAGCTCTCACAGTTTAACTGAGGCAGGGACAAGCAGCTGCAACAGGCAGTCGATGCATGAATCCAAACTGCAGCACGTGCAGAGCCGAGAACGTCAGGTGAGATTTAGAAAAGACAGCGTGTCGTTTCTGAGCCAGTGATTCATTTTATATTTTGGCGAATGTGCCTCAACTGTTTGAGGAAAAGTGAAGCTAATTATCTTAGTTTCAAAGCTGCATATGTTCAAAAAGATAAGAAAGTGTGTTTTAATTAGTCTATATTTAACAGAAACTAACTAAGCTTCTGGTGGTGTAGTTTTTATGAGTTTTCCTGTATGGGATTGATAAGTAACACGTGCTGTTATTTTTGTGCCTGCCTGTGTCTGCCTGCAGGCAACAGTTCATGCTCTACCAATTTTTTGTTGTCATAGTGGATAAAAAGAGTATGGATAATGAATGTGTTGCCAAAAAGCAAGGAATTTAAATATCAGTTCAAAGAGAGGCAGCACCAGTCACCAAAGCAGGTTATTGATGGACACTGTAGAGTGTAGTAAAGAGACTTGAACTTTGTCACCTGCGTATAAAATGTCCTTTACATTCAGATGAATCTCAGACAAAAAAGAAAAATGCCATCTGGGTTTTGGGTTCAATAAAGAAGTGAGTTGATCAAAGGAAAAACTGGAAACGACATCTCTCAGCGATTGTGGAGGAGTGTTAGATGCTCATTAAAATCCATTCATTCACTTTCTTCATCCTGTGCAAGGTTTTGGTGAGTCTGGAGCTTATATCAGCTGACACTGGGTGAGAGGCAGGATTCACCCTACAGGTCAACAGTTTCATCATAGAGCTAGTTGATTACAAATTCACTGAGCACTTAGACTGATTTAGCCCCGGATTGTCTCTGATATGCCAAAAATACTAAATGAAGGGCTGTCTAGTCTCTGAAATTATGATTGAACACTAAATTAACTCATATCCAGTGCAAATTTTTTTAAATAACTATTTTTTTAAGTTAAATACCCATCTGTCAGTTGTAATGAAGTCTCCATTTTATACATCCACAAATACACAAATTGATCCACTATAAATAAATAAGTACACACATTATAGTCAGAAAATATTCATTATAGCTGTTACTGCCTTGTGGAATTTAAGGCTGTATCACATATTCCTGTCAGGTTTAACTCTCACACAAATGCAGGAGGAGGTAGGAGTAGGAGCAGGAGAGCGCTGCATAAGCAGCGTATTCATTACCATCATTACCATCATTCAGAAGGAAAAACTGACAGGCCCTGCAAGGCAAACAAAAACCAGGACAGGCTAGTGACTGGCAGCGAGAAGAAGGATGAGCAGAGAGATAAACCAGCAGGGAAATGAGCGAAGTACGGTCAATATGTGGACACACACAGGAGGACCAGTGAGTAACATGTGGAGATGATTAGGATAGACCACAATACAAAAAAGAAGAAGAAGAAAGGAAATCACATACAAGGGACAGCACTTTAAAAGTAAGATGAGCTGATTATTAATGATCATGACTTTTGGAAGTACGGTGCCTTCTTAAACACCATTTTATAGAGTTATTCCATTTCACTGAACCATGTGTTTTGCTTTTATTTGTTGTAGGATGAACGCTTCAGGACTCACGCACGCCCAGGAGAGGAGTTCATCCACCGAAAATCCAGAAAACACCCGACCAGGTATCAGGTAAGACTGAAACAGACCATAATGCAGAGAGAAAAGTGTGGGTGGTGTGTAAATGAGACAGAAATTGAAGCGCAGTTGCGCAGTGGTTAGGGCAGGCGGCCCACGTACAGAGGCTGCAGTCCTCGTGTGGCTGGTCGTGAGTTCGACTCCCAGCTTGTAGACCCTTTCTCTGTCTCTCTCCACTATGAATAAAGGCCACTAGTGCCAAAAAAAAAAAAAAAACTTGGACAAATGAAAGGAAAGGAAGAGGTGAGGAGGTGTGAAGGTCACAGAAGCATGAGTTGGAAGTGACAAAAAGGAAGGCTTTTAACAGGTTTTAATGCAAAGGGATTGACTGAAAGTGACACTTTCAACCACTGGAGGTGGCAAACAGAAAGAGAGGGCAACAGTGTAAGGCTGAAAATAGATCTCGTTAGCTCTTTGAGGTAGATTGGGGGGACATGCACTTGAAGTTTTTTTCAATTTCCTTGTGAAGGGAAAGAAACCTCCTCATACAGACTGTGCACTTTTTCAAAATCCATCTGTTTTTGTGTGGTTTATAGGCAACCAAATGACACACAGGGATGTGAAATGACTTGATAAGAGATACTGTCTGTACTGTAAGTGCACTGTGTGTTTGGTGACTCATATCCAGCCTATACATTCAGATGTTGATTTCTCGAGCCTTGGCAACATCTGCAGCTTTACTGGACTGAGATTAATGCTTAATGATATTATTGCCATGTCAATTATTATTATTATATGTATTCAGTATTATTTCCATGAGACAGGGTGCAATAATATCCCACTGGCAGCATCATTTTGTGTTTGTCTGATTTATTTAACCAGAGTTTTGGCTTTTTGGAGAAATAAAGCATTGCCTTCTCCATCAGTCACAACATTTCTACTTTATCTCCCTCTTTGCCCTCCTCCTTTTAGAAGATCATGAAACGCCTGATTAAACGTTATGTGCTGAAAGCTCAAGTGGACAAAGAGAGCGATGAAGTCAATGAGGGTAAGAATCTCTTTCAATGAAGCATAAATAAAATGTGTCTTTGACTGCTTACTGTGGAATATGTGGAAAACAAGAGGTGTTAGTTCATGTGTGTTTTTGTTTGTGTGAAAACAATTGCAAAGTAATATGATGTGGATGCTTTGCAGCCTTGTATTGAATATCTGTTTAAAGTCATACGTCGCCAACAAATGTCCTGTGACTTTGTATTTACAGTTCAGATTTTTATGCTTGAAACTTTCTCGTCACCTGTGTGCACAGATTTCTCCTCAATGACAAAGTAAAAACACCTTTTGGAGTATTTTATGTTTTTTCTGAAATGACCATTTACATTTATATTATTATATTCACAACATATCAAGACACTTTACAGAGACAGCATCAAGTTTGATTCAAATCCAATTCAAGTCAGTTCAGTATAAATAAATAGCCCGTTTCAGGTTCCAAACATTCAAGTCTGTTCAGTCAGTTCTTTATAACTGCTTTCATATGTCAGTTTGTAAAATCGAGAAAACCACTGAGCTCCATTGATTTTTCAGTTCGATTCAGTCCTCCATCTCGAGCATGAATGTGATGGTGGGTGTCAGAAGAGAGGGAAAACCTCCTTTAAACAGGAAAGAAAAAGCTCCAGCCCAACCAGACTCTAGAAGGGTGGCAGTCTCCTTCAACCAGAGGAAGTTCACTTCATGACTTTATTTTAGCCTACCTCTCACTGACTCAGTTCACTGGACTGAATTTGGAAGGCGCGTGCTAATCTATATAAGAATGGTCTCCTGACCTGAGATACACAACTCCCAAAGTGAAGATATGGGAAAGACTTTCTACATCATTTTAAAGTTTCCAAAGGCACAGCAGTCACCATTGTTATGAATGGAGAAAAGCTGTCCAGCTAACTGAATAATCATGAAGAAATGTCATGACGAGACGCGTCATAACAAACAGCTCCGTGGTCACGAGAAATTTACAGGACAGCCATCAGTGAAGAGCTCCACTAATCAGCCTTTTGTTGTGCTCTCGCCAGAAAGATGCTATTCTTTGGAGAAGAAGTTAAAAAGGCACGTGACAGCCTGCTGAAAATCTGCCAAATGACACCAGAATAACTCAAACTGTGAGAGGAAGATTCCCAACAGTTTTGTGGGAGAAAACAGGCACTGAACAGGAGATTTTCTTTCTTTTTTCTTTTTTATTGGCATAGTCAAGTCAAGTCAGGGTGGGAGATACCTTCGAGGAACAGCTTTTCCAGAGTGTTCAGGATGTTGATTGCATGAAAAGATGTCCACTTTAACAAGTCAGGGACTCAAAGCATCATAAATCTAAGAAACGGTCTTTCGCAAATTTGTATGGAAGTTCCGAAGTGATCAAGTCTGAGCTTGATCCCAGTCCGGCATCTCTGGTGAGATGTGAAAATGGCTGTGTATGGTCACTCCAAAACCATCCTGGCTGAGGCTGAATGTTTGATGCCAGCTAGAGTGGAGGAATCTTCCAGCAGAATGATTTGCTAAGCTTGTAGCAGATCTAACAATACCTGTGCAACTACAGCTCCTCCAAACAAACTCTGCATGAAGTGTCTGGATATTCATGTAAATATTTATTTAATCAAATATAAAACATTATAGCTGAAAATGGAAAACATGTTCTTGCTTTGTCACAGTGGGGAATCGTGTACTGATTGATGGGGAAATCACAAACTGAATCATTTTGATCTTTTCAGCTTTCAGGAAAACCTGAAAAATTTAAACGCGCACTGTGAGCACTAACCTGCATTTATTCATGCTCACACGTCCTTGTTGCCTGTTCATTCACTCTTTTCCTCTTTACGTTTCTGTGCCTCTGTGTGGTGGTCTTATAGGCGAGTTGAAGGAAATCAAGCAGGACATTTCCAGCCTCCGCTATGAACTCCTGGAGGAGAAGTCCCAGGCTGCTGGAGAGCTGGCTCTGCTCATACAGCAACTCAGCGACAAGTTTGGCAAGAACACCATGAGACACTGACGGCTCTTCCCAAGAGGAGGAGGGGACCAGTAAGGCCTGAGGGTCATGCGGAAGGGGGTGAAATAAGGAGGAGGTTAGGGCAAAATGCAGGATGAGGCCAGGTATTTTTACGACCTTGATAGAAAAAGAGAAAAAACACAGGATGTTTATGAGAATGGACACAAGGAATGGAGAGTAGTAGACGCTTCAGATTTAGAAAATATGCTATCTTAGGGGAAAACCCAAGTGTTTGGTATGCACAGAAGCCAATTAGGAAGGCATGTAAAAAGAAAATTACAAGCGAGCAAAAGGTTAAATAGTCAAATGTGAAGTAAACTCACCTGGAGGGGCTTTGTGTTGACAGTTGAATTCTAATTATAGGCAACGTCTTCAGAGAGTGAGAGGGCAGAGAAGGAAAGAGGCTTGCAGGCTGAGGGGGAGGCAAAGGGGGACAAGTGAGGAGGAAGAACACAAAGTATGAGGAGATATGAGGAGGCACCACAGGGCACGAGGGCGATGCAGTGCAGCAATGAGGGAGGCACATCCCATGCCAGGAGATATCAGCGTATCGTCAGCTTGGAGGAGGGAGGGAAACCCAATGAAGGAATGACTTAGAGAGCGGCTGGAGGGGGTGGGGGATGAAAAGGAACGATATCTTAGAAAATGAACGCTGTTAGTCACACCAGAGAGGCTGGCTTTGCTTCTGTGTCTTCACTTTGGCAGAAAAAGCAGTAGCGTCTGTCAAGATAATGCACACACCTTTATAAACCAGGCCATCTAATTAAAGCATTTCCATCCATAATGCACAATCTATGATATCAAAATCATCAAAGAAACTGCTCAAAAATTATGTATTACCCTCTTGTATCTTTGAGAAACCTACGATGTGTTCACATTGCACAAAGTGTTATGTGTTTGCAGTCCTCAGTGATTTTGCAAGGCACTGTTAGTAAAAAAAATATTGTATTTTAAAAGGGGGCAATAAAATCACTCCAGAGAGTTTCTCTTTTACCTCATTTATGCGAACAGAAATGCTGCAAGTATGGGTAAACTACACAAAAAAATTGCAAAAAAAAAAAACCAACTTCTCATGACTCCTCTTCCACATTTTTTTTTTTTTTTTTTTTAGAAATGTAGACGTCATGCTTAAATGAAAAACACTGAACCGTTGTGACCTACATGGCTGCTGTGGATGTTCTCCTTTACACTTTGACAGTTTTATGATACAGTAACCAAAAATGGATTTGCAGGAGAGGAGTCCAGGATGTCGATGCTGAGATTGAGCAAAGTCATTTGTGAAATCTGAGAGATGCTGAAATATTCAGTCATGTGGAAAAATAAAGAACTCTGTTGCCAATTCTAAGATTTGAAGAAAAAAAAATTCTGGTTCTTACAAGGTCTAAAATAAGGGAAGTACAACCTCAATTGAACCAAAACACAAGACATACATGTATACAGTGTTATTGTGGAAAACTAAGTACTGTCATACTGCTTCCAGGGAAATTAAGATGGTAAGTAGCAGCCAGATGCTGATTTATCAACTGAAGATCAGCAGACATGACCATCCCTATGCCCATCTACCTGAAAAGGGTTAAAAGGCCAGTTCAAAGCAATTTAGAGTCCAATACTTTACAGAGTGAATATTTCCCCCACAAAGAGGGGATGTGTGGCCATATATGCACAGTGGTTGGATAAAATCCAGATGAGAAAAAGCAGTTTTGGCCAATCTGCATTTTCCATTAGAGCTGCACCTGAGTGGAACAAAATACCATCCCACATTAGAGATATAAGTACATACCATACATTCAAGTTAAACCTAAAAAAGTGGTTAGTTAGCCACCAGATATGTCAACACTAAACATCACACTGTCAGCACCTCTACTTGTTATTAGTTGTACATTGTCATATCTTTACCTTTTTTTTAAATTTATTTTAACCTCCTTTTTTCTCTTTCCCTGTTTTTCCTATATTAACCATCCCCTTTTTATATGTCTTATCTGTTTTTTATCAATATGTTTTAACCATGATGTTTGTGTATTTTATGATTTGTTTCTTTTAGTATGCATCTGACCTGTTAACATCGGTCCATGGACAACAGATGTAAAATAGCCATTTTGGCTAATTCTGGCACTTAATGTGCACTGTCCATGTCAAATAAACCATAAATAAATAAATAAATAAAACCAAGCAGAAGGATATTAGTCCAAACACTTCATAAGAAAATGTCAAGCATGATGGTAAAGGAAGGATGGCTGGAGCTTATTTCACAAACAAAGGAGCTGGGCATCCTGCACTCACTGATTGAGTCGTCCATGAATTTCTCTGAATTCTAAAGTGCTCGAGAGGCTGTTTGTCTGATAGCATGTCAGAAACTGGGTCATGCTACAGGACGATTGTTCTTAATCACACCAGAAAATCTACAACAGGATGACTGTTAAAAAGAAAAATGTAAAAATAATCAAAAGTTTTCAAAATTAAGGTATTGCAATGGCCTTTGATGAGAGTTCAACCTGACTGGAATACTGTGGTGGGGCAGAGCGCTGGGCACCAAGATTCTTTCCACAATGACATCTGAGACTGATCATCTCATACAGAAAACAATTACCTCAAGATATTAATGAATCATGGAAAGTCCTTAGCTTAACTCTGATTCAATAATGACAGACTGTAATATGTGATCTGTTGTTCCTCTGAGTTTATAATTAGAGCACCAAAATGTAAATCCTGATGAAGTTGAGATGACTTTTTATCACGACCTTGTACCTTAAATCTTATAAGTGAAAGAGGGTGCACCATATTTTTTCACATGACTGTAGAGGGAATGGATTTGTCTATAGTGATTCTTCTGCAGATGATATGTGGACTCATTTTATGTTCTTGTTTGTTTATTTGTTTTTTGTTTTGTTTTGTTTGTTTGTTTTTGTTCCCCTGGAGACATATTTACATACTGCTGGAAGGTACTGAGAATTTGTCTGTAATTTGACTGACATTTGGGTGCATGGGTAACAGCTGAATGATAGCTTTAGCTAGATAATGAAGTCATAGAAAATAAACAAATAAACTCAGAGTAAGATTCCAAAAATTAACCATTTAACATATTATTTATGTGCCAGTAAGAAAGATGATACTTTTTGTGCAGAATGGAAAACCATCTATAACAGTCATGACATGGATGCTGATACAAAAAGGGATGCTGATGTTAGCTTGAGGGATAAGTCATATTATTCATTCTTTATGTGACCGCAGCCTGCTTTTGGAGCTGAAAGCAAAAGATGCATATAAAAGGAGAACATTGTGATTCTGCTGGCTCGGCCCTATTATCCCCTTGTATTAACAGAAGCTGAAAATGACAGATAAACACTTTTCTTTTTCCTGTCGCATCCATAATGGATGATAATGCAATTCCTGGTAACCATTAAACAGCTGCAATGTTATTATGTGGGGAAATCATGCATTGAAAATTAAAAGTTTTTGTATATGTCTTTGACATGCTCAGATTGTTATTATGACGCACTTTTCAGACATGCTCCATTTTCCATTAATTTGGCGGAGATTGAATAGCTGTCATGTCTGAATAAGCACCTCAGTGCTTTTCAGTAACAGATTGAGAAAACAATTTCTCCAGGTTGGAGAGATTACACTTTAGACAGCAGTGTGCACAGTTCATTTTCAACCATCACAAGTCTAGACTCCATGCACCGGTGTACCTGTGAGTTTAGCGTCTCTGTCTGACACAGAGCACATGGATACAGCAGTAATGAGACAGAAAACTCATTTTCATAGATCGACAATTATTATTCCTGTAAGTTCAATAACTAAAAAATAAAAACGTGTGTGAGAACATGTAAAAAGGAGACATTGTCGGCTGCTGTCATCCACAGAGCCATGTTTACAATTTAATGTCATTTGGCATTGTAGTATGAGATGAGAACTTTACTATTATAAGCACCTCTTTTAATGTTGTTTGGATATATGAGACAAAAGGAAAAAGCCTCCAAACAGAGACAAACAGTTTTGGGTTTTTGTTGTTGTTGGTTTATTTTATATTTCACTTCCTCCGATTACGCAATACTTGTCAGTGGTATTGTGTTATTTCTGCAATGTGACATTTATGTGATGACTCTAACTGGAACGACACCAGACATTTATAGTAACATACATTTCTCAGATATATAATGAGATAGATATTTTTGGCTCCTTCGGTCAGGATGTGAAAACCTTGGAAAATGAGGCTGCAAGCAAGAGCTCCTGGCTTTTTTATTTTTTATTTTCTTGTTTAAACCACATCTTTCCACTTAACAGTCATTCACAAATTACATTTCCAGCACTGAGACTAACATAGACTTGAGTCAATGTATTTACCATAATATTGTCAAACCCTTATAATAATAGTGTGAGCATGTCAGAGAATCTGTTGAAATGCAGAAATCTATTGGAAATATGGAAATATTTCTCCAGTGATTCTTTTATGTTTTATAAATACTGTGTGTCTGATGTGTGTGTACACACACATCAGACACACACACACACCAACACATATATATATATATATATATATATATATATATATATATATATATATAATGTATATATACATATATATATATATATATATATATATATATATATATATATATATGAAAGAAAGGTCCTTTAATATTCAGTTTCAGCATTGATTTGATAAGATGACAACTGAAACGTTTTAAAGCTTTAACACTATGACTATGACACTATGGATGCCATCAAATGTCATTAGTTCTTCTTGATATCTGCCGCAGCTAATAAGAAATCACACGGGTGTCATCTGTTTTCATAGCATCAAAGATTAACTTGTTTATTGTACCATCTTCCTTTAAAAAAGAGAATCTACTTACCGAATAAATGCATCAAGATTTGAATATCCTCAAATAGGACAAATTGTCTAAGAGTTAGTCCCCTACTCACAATAGCAAGCCCAAGCATATTTTGTAGCAGCATCAGTGTTAGTATTTCATCTGATGGCTTTACGCATGAAAGTATACCTTTTTACATATCAAGTTTTGTTCACCTAGTGACTGAGTTTATTTATCCAGATACACAAATGTTGTTTATATTCCAGTTTTCTTATTGGTGAGTAGTTGGACTTCAGATTGTGATTTTATTCACTGATATCGTGTAAGAACTGTTCATTATGTTTCTTGTACAGAATCATGAAAAACAATGAAATGAATCCCGGAGAAGGTGTTACGATTCCTACAATGACAAATTACCTGAAATACTTTATTTTTGACTTGTACACAGGAAATATTGAGAAAACCTAAATCTTGTACTGTATATTGTCTTATTTTTAATCCTTAAATTAAATAGATTCACTCTAAGTGGCTTGTTTATTTGTGGCTTGTTTGTGTATTTGTGTCGGTGGTGTGTAAATACTGTAGGTGGTCTCTGTTTGTTCCCATTCAGAGAACGACGGGTGCTGCAGTGACAGTGGGTGGCTGCAGTGCAAACACACACAAAGGTGCACATTCAGAACAGATGCAGTTGAAACAAACATCAGAGGTGCAAGTGGACATATTTCTGTCGGTTTCATCTTTCTCGGTCACAAAAGGAAGAGTTCTTTTATGCATTTCTGTTATGAATTGCACAAAAGCCCAGAAAACAAGCATCTTTCCCACAGACCTAAATCCAGATTTCATTTTTGTCACTAATAACATTAGAACATGGGCTGGCTGACCACATTTTGTGACTAAAGATCACCCTGACCAAGCTGAACTAGATGAACCAGATAAATATTCCATCCCAGTCAGAAGTTATGGCAACCTCACCTGCAATCCTGACATCCTATCATTTCACCCGGCACAGCAAGTTACACTTATTTACTCATGAAAGAGCTACGCATCTGTTAAAGATGAAGTTTCTGCAGGTGATTTTTCTTTATGCTTGATTCTCATAAATCAGGTGCCATTAGGGTTTTGGGGTTTTTAGATGCAACATGATCCAGCGTGTCCAACTTTTGCATAAATTTAGTTTATCTCTCTCCAAGGGGATGCTCTCTAATTTTACCTGCTTTCCCTTTCTGGCAGATCATTTTATAATGCCGACATCTGACACTATTTTTCATTTTCTGCAGGAAAGATTTTAAAATAGTCATGTTCAAATGTTAACGTGCATTAAACTGGAAAATTACTCACGCTTTTGAGGATCATTTTATGGAAAACATACAGAGAAGGTCATAAAATATAAAAGTTAGTTTGAGCAATACCTCCAAAGGCTAATTAATGATGTTGATTTGTTTTTGGTTTTTCTTCCTGATATGTTCTTCCTTTTCCACCCTCCATAAGATAGGATGTAACAGTTGTAAAAAAAGATGAAAAGATGCATCAATTCCATTTTGTTTAAATGGAACATCTTTTAAATAAACATTACAGTTGCATTTGTTAAATAGAAAAATGGGCAGTGTCACGTGTATAACAGCACAGAGCTGCCCACAGATGGGCCTCTCCCCTAACTGGGAGATATTCTCTGCCGTTGGTCGATGCCGGTCATTAAACATGGCCAGTAATCAGACCAGTTAATTGGCCAACGGATCATTCAATTCTGCTTCATATGCTGCAAGGTCACACTAAACCAACTTTATTAGAATTTATTCTTTCATCAAACATTTGAGCATTGACAAGAGGAGACTATTTGCTCAAAGAACCTCTCTAACGGTGGTCGCTACATAGACATCACATGCATATTTACTTTCTCAACCTGCAGCTCAAGCAGCCGCACCACCTGTTCTGCTGCAATATTTTATGTTTTATCTTTTCTATTGTCAAAGAAGAAATTTAAAAAAAAAAAAAAAAGAAAATGCTCTCTTTGAAAGTGTGGCTCAACTCAACAGGGGATTTATTTATCACTTTTGCAAAAAGGACTAGTCCTGAAGGTCCTAACTGTCCAAAAGAGGAGTTCTTGCTTTGCTGGAGATCTGCTTTCTCTCTGTGTCCTTATTTTTCCTCATGAGACCATAAGAACAGCTCCTTTATACTGCTGACCTGCCACTTTCTCTGCATTGTTTCAGACTGCCCTTGACAGACTCACTTTTATTGTTTTGTCTGCTTTTATACACCACCAAACACTGCAAGCTGTCACAAAAACTTCCCATACATGGTTGTATTTTAAAATCATATAAATTTGTGACTTATTTGTTCAGACAACCCTGGTTTATGTAAGAAATGTCATTTTAAGGCTGGGAGTGTCCTCTTTGTCTGTGTCCTTTTACTTTATTTCATGCCTGTACTTTCCTCCAATTATGTTAAATTAATCTATTCTGGATGTTCTGCTGTTAAAAATAATGCTTGGTTTTGCTCAAAATTGACATATCGTGTTCATTTTCATCCATCTGATTTTAATCTCTGGTCCCTCTACAGTAGCATTGTACCCATGTTAACTCCAAAAGACAGGACTCACAAGGAGAGGCTGTTCCTTAAAACAAGCAGATGTGGCTTCCTGCAGTTGTTACAGGAGCACCATCAGCTCCTGGAGACCTGTCGACAGGCAGAGCTGGCTGGTTCATTGGCTTACACAACTCCTGTGGCCAGTCAGACAGAAACATCTAAATATATTCGACATTACATTTTCAACTTTTCCTGTAAATGATCTGAACTACACAAATCCTTCCTTACGTATTTGAGCTAGAATTCAAAGCATGAATGTGGACAGCACAACAAGCCTGGGACCACAAAGATTACCACAGCTGAACATCTCTTGTTTGGTCCATATGCCATGTCATCTTTCAGTCACTCAGCATCACTCTCTCCCTGTCAAATCTAGAGCCCTTAAGGGTGGCATATATATATATATATATATATATATATATATATATATATATATATATATATATGCCGACATTTATTTTATCACGCATTAACTCATGTTGCTCACGTGCTTTTGTTGTGAAAAGTCTGTTACTGGCTGCTGCGGAACCGGAAAACGATTGGCAGGAAACCTGCGGTAAAGCTAAAACAGACATGGAGAACGGTAAAAATCCTTGTACTTTACAGTTCGGGTAGCAACTCAGGTAGCAATATTAACAATTCTGTCTGAAAAAGAAAAATTCTGCACTGCAACAAAACTTTTGTGTCATCCCTCCTCATTACATCAGATCTGCTCCATGTGTTCACTGTTGTGCTGTTCTCTTACTGGTTACAGTAATCCCCCACACTGCGTGGTTTCAGCAATCGCGGTCTCAGTACATCACAGAAGTTTCAAAGATATTCATAGAAAAAAAAATATTAAAAAAAAAAATTTGAAACGCATGAGGCTGAAGGGAAACCCATCACATCAAGAACGAGTCTCGGAAAGCAACAAGAGCCGACACAGTAGGCCCCATGAGTAAATGTCGAGACCTGTGATTGGCTGCTATGGGGCATTACTGTGCCATCTGTACGCTGATTGGCTGACACGCATCTCCCATCCCTTGCTCTCGTCAGCTACACACAGAAGAGAGATTGTCAAAGTGAGTGTACCTTCCGTAGATTTTGCATTTTTGCGTACATAACTCTACATGTACATGTACATGTACATGAACATCGCAGTTTTCCACCATTCGCGGGGGGGGGGGGGTCACAGCCCCCATTAACCACGAAGTGTGGAGGATTACTGTACAGTGCAGCTCCATCTAGTGGCACAGACTTGTAATGACAACAGAAAGTCCAGTCCTCGATTATTAAACAAATTCAGTCCTGTGGCCCATTTTTTCTTTTCATATTTTTGATCCAAGTCTAAAATTGAAATATAAAAAAAAACAGGAATTTTTTCGGGGTTTTTTTTTGTGTTAAATCAAAAAAACAAAGACATAATTGAATGTTACTTTTTAATTTTTTTTTTTTATTTTTGATTGACAATTGAAAATGGAAAGAATGAATGATACATGGATTGGTAAAATTACTGAACTTTAACATGGACATTTTCATTTTTAAGTTCTCCCAGATGGAGGATTCGAGAGAAACAAGGTTATTTGTAACAACGGCCAAGTTGAACTCCCCGTTAAAAGTTTCTGCTGTTACCTCAGAAATTACTTGTTTTAATGTTCTGATTGTGCTGAGCCACAATCATTTTGTTGGATTTTGTTTGTAGACTTTTTTTTTTTTTATATATAAAAACAGGATGACATTAATGCCCTGGCAGTGCCAATAAGCTTTATTTTATTTTACATTATTTAAGATGAGATTTACATCAAATATGTGTTACTGACAAGTGTCAATGTTCAAAAGTGTTAAGTTATGGCACTTTAGTTCATATGGCAGCAGAACATTTTAATAAAGGTGCATATACAATGAGATTAAACGAGATTAATCAGGGAAATAATGTGATTAGTGTGGCTCAATAATGCTACATATATATATATATATATATATATATATATATATATATATATATATATATATATATATATATATATGTATGTATGTATGTATAAGTATGTATATGTGTGTGTGTGTTTTGTCTGTTTTAATCAGGAGATCTTATATTGTAGAATCTATGTATGCTTGATTATGTGTTACCTATAGGCTATCAGTAGCCTGTTTGGTTGTATACGTAATCTTAAAGACGTGTGTGTGTTTGTGGGTGTGTGTGTGTTTGTGGGTGTGTGTGTGTAGGTGTGTGTGTGTGTGTGTCTCTTTGATAACTGACATCTCCACTCTGGGGTAATTTGTCCCAGCGGCCC
Source organism: Hirundichthys speculiger (assembly GCA_018398805.1). Classification (NCBI taxonomy): domain Eukaryota; kingdom Metazoa; phylum Chordata; class Actinopteri; order Beloniformes; family Exocoetidae; genus Hirundichthys; species Hirundichthys speculiger. The sequence goes on along the minus strand of JAGFBZ010001331.1, from coordinate 170,072 downwards.
GAGGCAACTAAGTCCTTCCTTCTTGTCCCCTTCTTCTCATCCTCCCTCCCTCTCGCCTCCTCAATCTGTCTTTCTCTGTTTCTCTCTCTTGGGGAGGAACTGTAGGCGATGTGACCTCCTGCCTCTGAAAGACAGGGATTCCAGGGATTTGGAGGAGACAGTCGTCTCTCTCCAACACTCTCTCAGGAGATAAACTTAGCTGCAATTACATGTATAAAAAAAAAACATGTGCTTATATAAAAACAAATGTGTGAAGTAACTTCCTATATTTGCAGAACATGCAGGGTGGGCTCCGACACAATCTTGGGAAGAAAATCTGAAGCAAGAGCATACACATATCCACCCACATAGCAAAATCTGTCACATTTAAACAGCATAACTTGCTAACTTCCTTGCATGCAAACAAAAGCTTGTTAAATATAACAATGAAGCCATTAACAGAGAATCGGGCTTGGGCTCAAACATCTCTCTGTGGCTTTTGATTAAACTGTGTGTCACTCATAATTTTACCGAATGCAAACACAAGTACAGCTGCTTTCCAAAGAATCAATCAAGCTCTGGAATTATTTCAGTTCGTTATTACAGTATCTCATTAGCAGACAGCTCTCTGGGGATAGCCTCATCAGGAAAACCATCTTAAACAAACCAAAGGACAGCAGTGGAACAGTAAGCTGTGAAAATATATTACGATCATTTATCTCCGAAGACAGGGACTTTATTAGATTCATAAGAACCATCTCCAATTTGCTCCTTTCCAGTTTTAATTCATTGACATGACAGACTAAAAATATCAATCTGAACTCCACAGTTGGGAGACTTCTGTTATGAGTCTTTTCCATTGGTGAGATGCCAAAATCTCATTTCTGGAGCAGTCAGGGGTCTGATGGAGTTGCAGAGAAAGGGACTATCGGCAGGCCATCAAAAGGAAAGTATTTACCAGTTCCTCAAAGTTGCCCTGCATTGGTCCGAGATGGATGGAGGGCATGATATGGTGACTCTGACAGGCAATCAAGATGGCTGAGCCAGCCCCTCGAGGTGCATGAGCCTCTGTGATGAGAAATGAGGGCGTTTGCAGCTGTGGGTGCAAGATAAATATGTCAGGTGTGCATCTATGTAATGGGAAGTTTTTCTTTTTTATCCCAAAGTTCATTATTATCCTCATCATCACAAAAAAAAAAGTGCATTGTAATGTCACATAATTATTTCTATTCACCTCATCTGACATTCAGAACCGAGCACTCATTTAAGCAGTTGTGGCTGACTTATAGAAGTTTGTACCGCATGTCCAATTAACTGACTAATTATTACACTGTGGACCTTGATGCTTCCTGGCGCACAAGCTGGTAGCTTAATGAAAAGCAGTGTATGGCCTGTTAATCAACCTAATATAATGGATGATTAAACTTATTAAAATACTTCTGTAAATCTGTCCGATTCAACAAAGCCTGCTTTTAACTTTCTACTGCAGCCTTCTCTCAACAGGCTGTCTTACTTGAATTTAGGATCCATTTTCTGCTTTTGTACTCTTCGTCCTTCATTCTATTCTGGATGTTTCCCAGCTCTGACACACATGAATAAAATGAATGGATGAGCTCATCAGCTTGTCATCAAAGTCTGCGTAAGTGCTTTAATGACCAGTTCATTCAGCTGTGGAGGCCAGCAGTGGACTCCTCATGCTGCTCCTAGAATGTGTCCACGTGTGAATCTTCATCTCAGTGTTGCAGAAAGCAGCAGCAGCAGAAATGCTCTACCAGAACATTTTCTGGATCTCAAACATTTTCTTGCTCATCCTCTTTAAGAACAATGCGCAAGTGAGGAAGGAGAATTAGTTAGAAAGGGGAGAAAGTCAAGCTTATGACAATCATGCAATCTGCTGCTCATAATATGCAGCAATATTTCCCCTCTCTTCATTTCTGTACCTACAACATAGTTTCCCTTTTATGGACTAGCTATAGCTGTCGCACCAGCATTTATCCTCTCACTCACTTTTCCCCTCCTTTCTTGGTTTTTTTATGTTAAATACTCTTATACTCTCCTTTTTCTTTTGTCCATCATCTGCTTGTGTTTATTTCAGCATCTCTTCAACGTTGTTGCTTTCTGTCTTTTTCTGTCAGGTCTATTTTCACATCATTTCCTGTCACATTTTTACGGTCTGTTTAGCTCTTCCTCTGTCACTGTAGTTTAGACTGAATCACAAACATACACATGCACTCTAATAGAGAGATCAAAAAGACTATAGTATGCTGTGTTAGGAACAGCAGTTCTGTAAATTCCCTCTCCCATCGGTTTGTTTCTCCCCTCCTCCTTTCCCTTATTCTGTTCCACTCTTCTACTGCACACTCCCCCCTGTTCTCCCTCTTCAAGTATTTGTTTGTTTTGATGTCTTGGGGTTTTTGGGTCTCTGCTCTATCACATGGCTACTGAACGGAGGATCCGTCCCCATACTCACATAAGCACCTACTTACCAGCACCAGCGTCCTTCACCTCCCAAGACTTCCTTCACTGATCCTGAATGCATCACCTCCTGAATTACAAACATTTGAAGCTCAGACAATAAAGATGGTAATTGGTTTTTGCCCTTAGGATCACTTGCTGGATTTTCCTCGTGACCTTTTATGGAGTCTGCTTTGCTCATTCAGGTCACTTGACCTATTCAGAACACAAAAATTGACCTGAGCAAAATGCATGGCAGTGCATGAAGTTAACCTTTTAAAATGTTTTAATTCCAGTGTAATTTTACTGGATACTTTGGAGGCATTTTGTATGTGACAACATACAGTATATACATAACTACAAGCTTTGTTATATGTTGGCCTCACATATTGTAATGGGAGAGAAAAAAAACCACAAATATTATTAAATATCTCTGGAAATAAATCCAAATGGACTAGTTCTGTTAAACAAGGATCTTAAAAAATAATAACCAGCATAAAGGATCAACATCACTAAGAGACAGTATTTTTAGTCAAATAAACAGCAGAGACACTGCTATGGGTACCCATCACTAATAACGACAGCCTCCAAAGGGACCATAAAGCTTCTTGCATCTGTCTGCTTCTAGTTTCTTCTCTATTCTCTCAGTGAAGCTCCCTTAGGTCTGCAATAATTCTTTTTTAAGAGTTTATTCAAGGTCTCTGAAAGGTTTGGAATATGATTTACACCAGCTATAGACACAACACTGGAAAGTACAGAAAAGTTTGTCTTTTTGTTTCCAGTCAATATTTTGTGCTTTTTGTGCTTCTGATCACTGTCCTCATCTCACCACCAAACCCCGATCTCTGTCAAAGGGTTACACATTTTGCTCTAAAATGCCCTTGAAGCATCAATTTAATCAAAAGAGCTTGTTTCCTCAGTTCATTAAACATTTTTGACATTATAGACAGTCTGCAAAAGCTTTTACAAACATTAGTTTTGCCCTGTTTTAGGCTGAACTGTCAGTAATAGTGTCGTCCTTGATCATTTTCTTCAGAGTCCTCATTTGTTCAATGTGCGGCTTAGTCTGAAATCAGCCCTCCAGTTTCCCTCAGGTCAATCTAACACTCTTTCCATCTTTTGAGTGCTGTTTTTGCTTGACTGTTATCAACCCTCACAGACATCTGTCAATAAGCTTCAGAAGCAGTTTAACACTTTTCTCGTAAAACTTCTCGGCATTACTAACTGATCATCTCTGATTATTGCTTTCTAGCCTTTATGCCTTTTTGAGAATAACATTTCCAACACAATCACACAACTCTACAATCTATGAACCCATTTAAGGTTTTTTTTTTTCACTTGGACACAGGAAATCTACTGAAGAGTTTTCTGTCTTGTTTTTTTGACTTTGGTTCAGAATTAATAAATAAAATAAAATAAAACAACATCACGAAAGGCAAGGTTTTTGTAGAGTAAAACTTGGCAGAAGTTCTCCACTTTGTCAACAAATGTGTCAGAAATAATTTAAAATGATTAAAAACAACATTCCTCAAAAAAAAAAAAAAAACTGGAAGGGGTTTACTTATTTCTCTTGCAGCGCATAATATCTTTAAAGGGTTCAAGGAATCTGGAGGAATTTACGAAGGTAAAGGACAAGCCTTAAATGGACGTGTCATCTCCGATCTTTCAGACGGTGATGCACTAAGAACTGTTATCATCAATAGTTTTTACAATCAAGAGCAAGGGATTAATTTAGGGAAACCTTTGCCAGGCACTTAAAAACAGTGTTACATTCATAAGTGCCACTTAAAATGTATCAAGAAAACAAAGAATCCTTACATCAACCTTGTCCAGAGGTGGTGTGTCAATGTCACTAGATACAGAGCCATCTGGATGATCACACAGTAAGTATGCATGCTGTGATCAGATGATTCAGTATTCCCCATCATTTTTGGAGGGAATTGGGACCTTGTGTCTCCAAACCAAAGATGAAACAAACCATCCAGACTGTTATCAGCAACAGCTTCAAAGGCCAGGGTCTGTGGTGGTTGGTGGGTCAGTGCTCTTGGCAAAGGTCGTTTACATTTCTGTGATGGCAGCATTAAAAGTACATCAATACTTTTAGAAAAGTAGGCTCCTTCTAAGGTGAAATCTTTTCTAGGGAAGTCCAAGACAATGCAAAACCACAACTTGCAGACATTGCAAAGATGTGGCTGATGAAAACAGAGAGTTCAGGTACTGGACTGTAGTACAGACCTGTCCATAACAGAGAACCTGGGAAAGTTTTGTAATAACACATGTAATAATAGTGACCTCTTGTTGTTGCACCCTTGAAGATGTGTTATCATTATAGTTATTTAGAATTAATGTCAGCTTCTACTCTTTTTTTTTGTTTGTTTGTTATTTTGTACTGTGAGAGAAAGTAAACGCCTTTCCTTTTATCCCTCCCTGACATGATACGCAGCATTTGATGTTCTGGTGAGATAATCAAGAGGCCAGTTGTTCACCATCTGATTTGATGCGCCGGCAGTGAGAATATTATATTTTGCCAGATTATTTTTCCACTGAGGTTAAAGAGAATATGGATTAGAGAAAATGAACACAATTACAGAAAATGAGAGTGAAGAGACATTTGAGTTTCACAGTCTTTGCTTGTTTCAGATTAGTTAGAAATTAGTCGAACTGATAATGGCAAAGTATTGACATCAGGGACAAGAGAGTCCCAGCTTCTTTTACAGCCATTACTCATCATATTGTCTCCACTATGTGACTGCCTGTTTTCCTTCCCTTTTTCTATCTGCCTCTCTGTCTGTGTTTATGTAAGTGTGTAGCAGAGTGCGTGTATTCCAGGCTGTGGTTTATAAATGCCAGATCACTCTCATACATGCGTTTCCTCATGCACATACAGGGACGTACGCGCAAGCGTTCTTGTGATCTCTTTTTTATATGATTTGAGATACTATCGGTGAGTATAACCGTTATCAAATGCCAATCTCAGAATACACAAAATTATATTGTTTAGAATGATTGGTTATTCATGATTTGGAGGCTTTGGAAGCAGTGTTTTATAGGGCCCTCTCTACCACTGAAGCAATGTAAAGCAAAAACAGATAAATGCTATGAACAATGTATTTGGATTGCTGTTGGGTTGCTCTTGTGGAGGAAAGCATATAAGAGCCTAATATTAAACATTCAAGATACAAAATAATCAACAAAAATTAGACGACTTAAGGACATTAACAACATAAATATTGTTCCTCCTGGAAAGAATGCAAAATAAGACGAATAATGTCGCAGCACTGGAGCAGACCCAATTGTCCAGGTAGCTGTATCATCTGTGTGTATTATGTATCTCTTTATATGAGGGACAGACAGACAGGTGCACACAAGCATAATCCCTGTTGACTTGCACTCTTTGCCATTGGTTTAGCACATCATTGGGGCATTAAGCATCATTTTTAGCTCTTTCTTTCATTTACTGTCTAATAAACTGGCTTGATCGCAGTAATTTATTTATTTATTTATTTATTGATTTATTTTATCTCTGCTCTGAGCTGTGAATGCTTCCTGGATGAGCTGAGCTTTTTCCTCTTTTTTGTGGTTTAAATAGAGAGGAAGAGAAAGTGACTGAGAGGGAGAGAAAAAGAGACGTTGGAGGAACAAGACCACACAGCTGAGAGATGGAAATGAGGGAATTTAAAAGGCAAACATCAGTCAAACAAGAAGATGTAAAGTGTGAAATAACACTGTTCGTTTCACATGGCCCAAAGGGAGGAAACATAAACCAACACACAGAAGAAGAGAAGCGATAGTTTAGTGTGAGAATATGCTTGGCATGATTTGATGAGGGAAAAGCAACCTCAGTGGGGTTGAGTTCTTTTATAAAGTTTGTGCTGGAGAATAACAATTCCATCCATCCATTAGCCATACCCATTTAATCTTATACAGGGTCACGGGGATCTGCTGGAGCCTATCCCAGCTCTCTTTGGAAGAAAGGCTAACAATTTACCAGTCCTAATTAAAATTCCTTTCTCATACATTACAGCTAATGAACAAAGGCTGATAATTGTTCCAATTAGCCACACAGGAAGACTTCAATCAACATACTGTACGTGTTATGGGGTATTACTCCCCTTGCCTTCCTCGTTTCATTTTTCTCCTTTTAAATAAACCACAGCACCTGATCGTGAGCAGTGAGATGCAATGTCGCAGTTATGTGATTTTGACATTGATCAACATTTAAAGGCAGAGATTTTGACGAGAATGTCAAATACATACACCCACATGTACATCATGGGAATAAAGAACGCAGGCAGCTGGCACGCCAATAACTGGAAGCAGCACAGCACTTTACATTCTTTAAAGTAGTAACATCTGTTTAATGGGTGTTATTTCTCGGTGGGTTTGTAGTGGCAGCTTGAGAGTCTTTACATGGCGCATGGGCATTATTCTCTGAACTGCTTCACTGATTACAGCTGTAGAGGTGTAGAGGAAGCATGCCAGGAACAGCTCTCAGGAGGAACATCACCAATCTTGTTGCTGTTCACCATGAGGTTATTAGTGCTGGTTTGCAATTGCTTTTAATGTTTAGAATTCTAATAAATACTTTGCTCTCTGAAAGCATTTCATTTTTTATGGTGTGGCCCTACAAGCCAGGTCCTAACAATGGCACATAAAAAAAAAAAGTGTCCAAAGAGTTTCTGCACAAGTTCCTAATTTGCATAACTACTAACTTCAAGACCAGGTTTTTGTGTCAGTGAATTGGCTTGCGAGCAATGTTTAGTCGTCGTGTGGACTGCACTGTAAAAGTCAAAGTGTTTACAGCTTTTATTGCAATAATAGTCAACAGTGGAAATGGTTGTCAGTATAAATCTGTTTTTATTGGCTTTTTAAATAGATTTGTCAGTTTCGGGTGCTTTTGTGTCATAAAGAGCTTTTAAGATTCCAAATTAAATGCCATATAATGAAGAGAGAAAAGAAAATTCACCACAAAATGAAATCCATGAAGAAAGGAACATGCATGAGTGTTTTTTTCCCCTCATCTCAGTGTGTAACACCACACGTTCTTACTTCCTTTGTGTGTTGTCTTTATTAATCTGACCTGAGTTTCTGACAGAGGCACCACCACTCCTTTCTATTATCATCTGTGATGTCCTCGTTTGCAGCTTTCATGTCATCAGATAGGGACATCTGAACAGATGTAGCAAAACTGCAAATTGGATGTGACAAAATAGCAAACTATTTCCACCTCCACTATGGCAGGGAGCACTAGCAGATTAGAGAATGGTGAGTTTGGTGGAAGGAAAGCCAGTGCAAACCCCAACAGTGCTGGTTCAGAGGAGGCTGACATCATCCAATATGGCAGCTCCAGCAGTGTCAGTTATGACGACATATCTGGTTACATTGTGGCAATGTCGCTAATATTTAATCTGCTAGAATCCAGAAAACAAGTGTGTGAAGGTTCCTGTTCTTTCTGGTCAAGACATTTGTGGTTTGTTCCTGTCATGTCAGGGGTAGCTTGCCAATCTAGCAGGCATCAAAGGCAGTTCAAGTCAAAGATATTTTGGAATACACCTATCTGACTGATTTTTAATGGAATCATTTTGCATATGATGACTCAAATGATAAAATAATTACCTAGAAATAGTGGCTTGTTTTAACATTTTGTTGAGAACCAACTGAGTTACTTTGAACGTCTTGTGGTCGGGAGCAGCGATAGTGCAAAACCTTTGACAATTGTACTCATATTAGCATTCACATGCCAAAGCATGTGCAACTTGCCCAAATACATAGGAAATCCTAATCTTCTCTTCACGAAAAACTGATCACTCGGAGATGAGGACACACTGTTTAAGAGAAAAATAATGCTATTTAATAAGCAGAAGCAAATGAAAAAAATACAGGATATTAAAAAATAATTAGAAAAGGATAGTGTATTAAACTGCAATCTGCTTACCCATCACGATTTCTGCTCTTCCTCCACATATGTAAACAAGGCTTTAGGCTGTTTTCAGATTTCCCAAGTGACACACACATCCCACCAAACTCTGGTCTGCTGTAATCCTCTATGCTGTTGAATTTAAAGTTGATTCAGGAGACTGCAAGGTATTTGTCTGCTATTTGTAGATTACTTTGCCGCTAACTCATGATTTTGCACACATTTGTGTCAATGTGGCATTAAAGTTGTTTTCCGGTTTAGAATCGGACTATGATGTTGCAGAGTGACTGGGTGGGAGCGTGTGCTTGTCTGTCCTTGCTCCCTATGCCTCCTGGGCATTTTATTCCACCACAGCAGGTGCAGATGAATATGAAACAGATCGGCACACTTTTTAGGGGCTGGCCCTTTGGATGCACATGCATTTCAGAAACACCGCGGATGAGAAAAGTGACGTCAGCCAACGGAGAGCCAGCATGTCTGTGTTCCAAACATATATACATCAAGGCTCAAATCGGATCTTGGCTGAGCATGCCCTTTCCATTTTTTTTTCTTTTTGAACTTTAACACTTCATATATTGCTCAGACAATTACCTACACAAGGTGGACCTGTTCTACTGCTTAATTATCACTGTGAGTTCATACACCCTCTCACCACTCTCACATCTTTTTCTTGTTCTCTCATCACTCCAGTGTGAGACATTCCCCACACTGGCCCAGAAATGGACCGGTGTCAGGAATGGGCTTTCTGGGCTTTCTGTCATCTCTCTGAAAACTGACTTTTACAAGGAACATTGTGAATAAGATGTTTAGATAGATAGATAGATAGATAGATAGATAGATAGATAGATAGATAGATAGATAGATAGATAGATAGATAGATAGATAGATGTGGTCCCTGATGTGCCTCCCCCTCACCCTCCCCTGATCTGCAGTTCTCTCCCTCCCTCCCCCCGTCACACACACACATACAGCCCAGGGAGAAGATAGAGCACTCTTCACGACCCGGCGCGCTGATGTGTTTTGTCCTCCATTCATACCTCCTTTCATCTCGTTTCAGTGACACGGGATCGATAAACTCTTAAGGGTACACCATCGGAATCGCATCAAATCAAGTATAACGATCCTTCACTGGATATAAAGGGCAGTCGGGTGGTCTTAATAGTGCGGGGATGGCTTCTGGATAGTCTGCGCGCAGGCGGTCTTGTACTGCGCACCGCGACGCACAAGAGTGGCTGTATGTGCGCACGCCAGCGATCGTCGTTGAACTTCGCCACCTCTTCTGCAGCCTAAAGACATCTGAAAATTACCCAAGTAGCCCACGATAATCTGCCTGTGCATCATCACACGCGCGCGCCAGGGAGATTTGGATTTTAAGAGCCACCAAGAGGGAACTGGCAATGTTTTGCTTTGGACCCGCGCTGACACGTGGGTTTGAACATACCAGTTTGATGTGACGGAGGTCAGTGCGTTAGTTTGTGCCCCCCCCGCTCAGCGACTGTGGACGCAGAGAGTAAGCTGTCGACCCGCCGTCTCGCCGTGGCGCGTCCTCGGTGGCGCAGAACCGGACGAAGCCGTGGACGCTGAGGAATGCGGAGCCGAGATTTTGACTTTTCCAGATCACCTGCGGAATTCTTCGCAGCCCAAACCAAAGTAAGTAGTACTGCTTCTGGATTCATGTGGTGAACAAATCTATTTCAAAGAGTCTCCAAATTGTTCTTAGTCACTCCGGTGTCCTTTGGGGGTATATTTGTGATCACTTGTATGGTTTCACGTCACCCTAATCTGCACAGTTGAGGTTGGTGACCTCGTTAACCCGAGCATTCTCATTGCATGCTTGCATCAGTACCTAAACAACAAAATAACAGACTATATTTAAAAAAAAAGCTGTGATAGTGAAATTGGCCCCACTTTTCTGTTACGCAGCTCGAGCTCGGTGTTGCAGGATCAGACAAAGCCGTTGAGTCAGAACAAACAAAGCTCCCAGTCAGCTACGTAACCTCCTCCCTGTGTTTCCATCCCCCAGCCGACCGTCGCAGCGGGTGAGCCCGCGGGGCGTCATGCTGAGACAGATCCTCCTCAACTCCACCGGCTCCCCGGACTTCAACCTGGTGCTCATGGCACACACCGCAACAAACGCCCCTTCTTCTATGAACGCCTCCCACGGCGGCTCGGTGAGCGTGGCCGCCCTACTGAGACCCACCGCGGTCAGAGGCGGCGGAGGGCTCCGCGAGGGCGAGCTGCACAAGCCGGACCTGATCACCTACATAGTCATGTGCCTGCTGCTCTTCCTGCTGGTGCTGCTCATAGTGTTCTTCATCAACTGTCAGCTCCGGAACTCTTTCTTCGCCTCCATGCCATATGACAGGTCACTGAGAGAGGCCAGGACCTCCTATAAGTAGATTATAGGTTATACTATATATATATTGTAATATATATATATATATATATTATAACTGTGGGGGTTAAGGATTACTCCTGAATAGCTGGTGCACAGCAGTACTTTCTGGAAGTATAACCTGGAATTTGATCTGGAACGGACTCATGTTGCCCACTTTTGTCACTTCAAGGACCACAGCCCCATCCTCCACGTATGCCACCATTTCAGAGAGCCGTGGCAAGAGGGAAGATACCAGAACGATTCCAGATATAACTACTGAGTCACAAACATGCACTTTCTGTCCTGGTAGTACAGGAAGTTCAGAGCAACTGGCTGAAATCGAGTGAAACAATCCATCATCCGACATGAATCACCTGTGCTCTCTGCAAACCAGAAACAATTTAATTCCAGTAACCTCCCAAAGCTGGCATTTGCTCCTCTAACTGCCTACAAATCAGACTGGCTTTGTTGAGGCAAATCTCTTTTTCTTCATGAAAACGTGATGACTGTATGTCTCCTTAGAAAATACAGTAGTTGGTACATAAAATATTTTGTAAGACTTTAACTTGACTGTCTTGTCTTGTGAAGCAGTCATGACATGATTTCCAACCTTATGCCACTTGTAAAATGATTCACTCTATGACAGATTATAGAGGCAACTTTACTGTATAAAGAAATTGAAATGTCCTCTGAACTCTTCATTTGTTCACCTGTAAACGAATAACGATGCTGCAACTGCTGATGTGAAAGGCCAACTGTTTGTCATTTAATACACCCTTAGAAAGGCTGTGAGTCTTATCAAGCCCTTTCACTTTTAATTAACCTCTCTCCTACAAGTGATAGCATCGGTACCATCCCAGAGAACGAAGACTCAAGGCTGAAATATGATGAGTCCTGTGCGATAAACCAAATTGTTGTCTGTTTCGGTGCCACTGGTGATGCACAAATCCTCTCCAATCTTGTTGCTGCAAAACATCTGTCACATACCAGGACAGATAAAATGAGCCTATCTTTGTAATCCTGTGCCTGTTTGTGAGAATACATGTTTGCTCACATGTTTGTGTCCATCTCAGACAAAAAAGAAATACTGTATTTAATGTCAAACATTTTGTCATTATATTACACAAGCTGAGGGAAATGCTCTCCACAGTGTTTCATCTGAAATGATTAATTCCACTCACGTGAGCTTTCAATGGCTTCTTTTTGTTTTCATGCACTTAATTCTAAAAAAAAAAAAGAAAAGGAAAAAAAAAAGAAAAATTGATTTGGTAAATTCTGGAAATAGACTTATGTATTGAGTGTTGGTTGACCAGAGACCAGACAGGCTAAGGTACCATCATATTGCCAAGGTTACACCACCACTGCCTCCTGCTGTCACAGTCGTGTGACCAGGGAAACTGCAGCTCCTGCTACTTATATTTTAACCTCTAGGTGGAACCCAAAGTCCTTTTATTTACATGCGCTGCACGATGACAGTGACGCGCTGCAGGAAGAGAGCACTCCCTCTCAAAACATGACGAAATCTGTCATTAAAAAAGTTCTCTCCTGACGCCCATAAAGGGAGTGGGTTGGGCGGGTGTTTTCTGCTACACAAGCAAACCTGTGTTCATATTGCTCAGTTTTAAGAAATAATAATGATCTTTGTCTGAGTTGTAGAGAAAGAAGGTGCCAAAAGGGAAGTTTACATCATACAACTTCTTAATTAGTCTGTAAGGGAAAAGTCACTGAGCTTTTCCCTCCCTCAAGCTTGTCTTTAAGGATTTTAGATTATTACTATTATTATTATTATTATTATTTGCATGTGTGTGTGTGTGTCACAGGTTTTACATTCTACATTGTGACGCTATAGTGACATACAGATGTCTGTGTAGTTCCAGTTACAAGTCTTGACTGGTGACGTTGCGTGGACTTCAGAGGTGATCACTCGCGTAACCCTGGACAACAAAGCCTGAAGTCACAGGCTGCTCGTTAAATCCTCTCAGGTGCAGCAGCGCAGCTCAGGCTCCTCCCCGAGCGGGACTGTCAGAAAAACAGGAAGACTGCTCGCTTCCCCGTTGTCACACAGGGGGTTAAAAAGTTAACCAAACTTCAAGCAGTCATGGAAACCGATTCTGGACACACCGTTGGTCCGAGGCATCCATAGCACCACCTCGCCGTCTGTGTTTTCGCGGTTGAAACAACTCGTGGAACTGGACAGAGAAAAGGAGAACCTTTATTTTTTCTAATTTACCTAACAGTACCGTAGCGGCAAAGTTAGCCCGGCTAGAGCTACCGTTAGCTTGTTTGGCACCGCTATTCTTTTTTTGGTGGGGGGGCTAATATTCACAATATTAAAACTTCGGGGTGAGTTAAAAGAGGAGGTGTTAGAGTTACGTCTTTCTGGGATTCCCACACACGCAACAGGTTGCTTTCGTACTTGTGTCTTGGATTTTGGCTTGTGCTTTGAATTTCCCTCCTTCAGTGGTAGAGAGGCGCTCTTAGGGGCTCGTCTGGCATTCTACCAACTCATTAGCAACACTGTGCTAATTGTTGCTAACTAGCAAGGCTCCCAGGGAATTCCCACTTTTTCGTAAGTCAGGGAACCTCGTCGTTGTGCTCAAAGCGAGGAGATTAACGGCTACACGTGTTCAATTGGACGTCCAATTCAAAGAAACGGATTAACTTATTAATATGGATCAACACACTGGAAATTCTGCCTCAGCTGCTGGCCCCAAGAAGGAAAAGAAATCAAAGAAGAGCTACGAGGATGGAGATGGGAAAAAGAAATTTGTGAGTACCGTCGGCGCATGTAAACCCTGAAGTGTTGCACCAAACTACACTCGCTGCTTTTCAGGCTCACTTCCTCTCAGGTTTCAAGAGAGGCTGAGAAGCACAAGCCGACACCGTACCTGTAATTACCGTCTCCCTCTAAAGCTGTTCACCAGCTGTCAGAGCTCACCATGTTGTGCTGTAGCATTCACTACTCGAAGTACCTGCGTGGGCACATAAGGAAATGCGTGGCTCTTAAATTGCACTAATCAGTAAGTTGTTACATTCCTGACAAATTGCAACAGGTCGGCACATGACTTTACGTTGCAACAAGGCCAGCACACACATTTCAGGTTGTTCTGTTTGACGGAGAGAATGGATTTCAGTCCCTTCATGAAACAAAAATATATATTGTACTCTGTGAAATAATGAACTAACGGCACAATCGTGTTTGCCATCAGTTAGAACAAACTCTTGTGTAACTTTACCCTTTGGTATGACTGGCAGTCTGTGAAAAACTGATATTGAAAACAGTGGCACATGGTGACCATAGAGGATGCATTGAAAGAAGAAAAAAAAAAAAGAAAAGTCCTATGATGAGACTAAAGACTTGCTTCATTCTACAATACAATACTTTTCTTGAGAACTTTTTCATGTCAGGAGGTGCACTCCCTGGGCTTGACTCCAACAACATGGAAGCAAAGCAGTTTGACTTGTTAAAGGCCCAGTTTTAAGCACAAGGACTGGCATGTTAGCACTGTTTATACATGTATGCAAAGCTAATGATACAATGATAATGTATTTGAAGAAAGTGTTATTTTTTTTATTAATAGTATATTAATCTTAAAGTACATATAGGATTTAGTAGTGCTGTAAGTAAACATTAGTCATAGACAGAAACCAGTTGTACAATGCAATGAGACACCTTTCCACGTGAGTATTTCCTTGCTGTGACTGCATCCATGCCAGTCAGTGCCACTAACATAGAATAAGAAATGTTTTGATGTCAGTATCTCACTGACTCTGAAATGTGAACCAGTTTTGGCAGAGTTTCTCTTGCTTTATAGTTAGTTAAAATTCTTGATGTGTACTGGATTTAGTTTGATACTGGCTCTCAGCTCTCACACCCATCCCAGTTAGTCATCTATGACTTCATCATGTTCCTCTTTCACCTCTGTCTGGGAAGACCAGTGACAAGAACATGAGGGATAACATAACACTTGTGTGAGTCATCTCTATTCAGCTTCTTTGGAATTTTAGTCAAAAATCATCTTTGTATGAATGGCTCTACTGTTTCATTTGTGAATTAGTCAGTTTAAGTCATTATTTTTACACAGTCATAGATTTTGATGGGATTTCTGATGGATCAAATTGTTGTAGCGTGTCATTGGAATGACCTCAGCTAAGTTTGGCATCAAACCAATACTAAGGTTGTTCAAAAACTCCATAATTACTTTTTTTCTTCCTTATTTCACCCAAACTGTTGGATTTACGTCCTTTTTCCATCACAACTGACTGCATCAGGTGTTTACCACCCCCCACGACCCTTGCCTGTAATTACAACTCGCCCTATCATACAAAAACATACTGGATTTCTGTAATGCTCCCCTGCTGTGGGTAAGCATGTCTGTAAGCCAGATCACGTGTGTGTCTCAGTTCACACACTGGCTGCCCTTTGGCAAATGTTACCTCCAGTTACGTTTTGCAGGAATGATTAACTACAATTCCCTGTGCTTACAGGGCCATCAGAAGGTGAACATAATCCATTTTTTTTCCTCACTTGAAACTAAAACCAGGTCATTTGGGCAGTACTCCCTAAGGAGCCATCTGTGTTATTCAGGTCCACGGAGATGGACAGGATCAGCGTCTACGAATTCTGTTGACAGAAACATGCATGCTGGCTAAACGCAGCAGGCAAGCACAGTGGGGATTAGCTAGGGATCACTGCCTTGGACAGTTGTTTGGAGCACAAGGTGAATTCTAGATCACAGATTTTAGCTTGGGGTCATTGTTTTTTGGTATCTCCAATGCTGCATCTCTCCCCACTGAAACATCAATACCTGTAAAGTTCCCTATTATATTTAGGAAGAATATTTGTAGGACTTTACAGTCAGAAATAGGTGACCGATAGTACACCCTAATAACACTTTTTCCTTACAGATTTATCATAATTATTGCACACTTTAAAAAGTGCCTGAGTGTGACAGAAATGGTTGAAAGAAAGAGGCTTTATTGGAAATTTTGTAGTAATAAGAAAAATATTTGTAACCACAGAAATTGTGCTCACCTTGAATGTTTTCACAAACCCAGAATAGATGGGACACAGTTTCCAGGTGTAGGTATTGCCAGTATCCTTTTCAAATGTTACTATCAATGTTTATTAAAATATGGACAGAAATTATAGTGATAATATACTCAACTAAAACTGCACAATTCTCAGAAACAAAATTACTCTTTGGGCAAAAGTCACTACTAAGTGTGGCAGCCCTACGATCTAAGGATAGATTTAACAATTTTTTAACATTTTTAAGGAGGCCACTCCATATAGGTGTTTACAATGACAACAAAGTTGAGTTCAATTTTAAGAGAGACAGGTTCTGTGTGTTAGAGAGAGTAAAGACAAAAATTAATAATGATGGCTAAACTTAGAATAAAAAGAAATCCCTAAAAAAAAAATATATATATATATATATATATATATATATATATATATATATATATATATATATATATATATATATTAGGGCTGGGCAACGATAAAAATTTTTCATCGCGATTAATTGCATGATTTCCCTGATTAATCATGATTAATCACATTGTATACGCAAAATCAAATAATTAATTCAAAAGTAGTGTAAAGTGCACTTTTATTTAAATGTTCTGCTGCTATATGAACTAAATTGCCATAACATTTTTGTTCAAACACTTTTAACATCAGCACTTGTCAGTAACACATATTTAGAGTAAATCTCATCTTAAAAAATGTCAAATAAAATAAAGCTTATTGCCACTGCCAGTGCATTAATGTCATCCAGTTTTTTTTTTTGATTAAAAAAATAGAATAAAGTCTACAAACAAAGTCCAACAAAATGATTGTGGCTCAGCACAATCAGAACATTAAAACAGGTAATTTCTGAGGTAACAGCAGAAACTTTTAACGAGGAGTTCAACTTGGCAGTTGTTACAAATAACCTTGTTTCTGTTGAATCCTCTGTCTGGGAGAACTTTAAAATGAAAATGTCCATGATAAAGTTCAGTAACTTTACCAATCCATGTATCACCAATTCTTTCCATTTTCAATTGTCAATCAAAAAAAAAAAAAAAAAAAGTGACATTTTATTGCGTTTTTCATTTTTTAATCTAACATAAACAAAAAACAAAAAATGCCTGATTTTTATTTTACAATTTTAGACTTGGATCAAAAATATGAAATTAAAAAACGGGCCACAGAACTGAATTTGTTTTGTTATCGAGGACTGGATTTTCTGTTGTCATTACACATCTGTGCCACTAGATGGAGCTGCACTGAAGTAACCAGTAAGATAACAGCATGACAGTGAACACATGGAGCAGATCTGATATAACATGGAGGAATGACACAAAAGTTTTGTTGCAGTCCAGAATTTTCTTTTTCAGACAGAATTGTTAATATTGCTACCTGAGTTGCTACCTGAACTGTAAAGTACACAGATTTTGACCGTTCTCAAAGACATGGATGGCAGAGTCTGGTGTGGATGAACTTGACTGGCCTGCACAGAGTCCTGACCTCAACCCAATAGAAGACCTTTGGGATGAATTAGAGGGAGACTGAGATCCAGGTCTTCTGGTCCAACATCAGTGTTTGACCTCACACATGCGCCTCTGGTCAAAAATCCCCATAAACACACTCCTAAACCTTGTGGACAGCCTTCTCAGAAGAGTTGAAGCTGTTCCAGCTGCAAAGGGTGGGCCCACGTCATATTGATTAGGAATGGGATGTAACTAAAGCTCATATGTGAGTCAAGGCAGGTGAGCGAATCCTTTTGGTAATTTTGTATATGGATGTATGTATGTATGTCCAATTTAAAAGGGCACAAAGGGGGTATTACAGAAATTAGCACTTTGGGTCCTCGTGTATTTGGTGGAGGTTAAGTTGCTCTTGCAGTACTTAGATTTACTTTTTTTTTTTTTTTTTTGGTGTTTTGCTTGCTTGCTTTTTCGTTTTAGTTCTTCTGTAATTACTTTCTTGAGCCACTCACCTCTGCCAAGATGTCCACTGCAGCTGTGTGAGCTTGCTTTATCCTTGTTGATGCTTGACATAGTGTTGTAAAAACAATGCACAGTTGTCCCACCAGGAAGAAAGCAGAGTTACTCTGGCTGGTTTTTGCCAATATCAGGGATGGAAGATCACTGCAGGAAGATGAAATGCTGTGAAAGTAAGCAAATTATGAATTATGAATTATAAAACTGATAAAATATAATTAAAACTGATATTTTAACATGAACGAAAATCCTTCATTCTGCTTTAGACCATTATTGCTCTTATTTCCCTTTCATGCTTATGAGGAATAGTCAGTGTAGCACAACACTAGTGTGATTTATGCTGAATATCAGCTATCAGACAATAGTTGAATACGGACAGTGTCATTAGTAAGAGGGAAGCATTCATTTTAGTTCCCCCTCATTCCATTAGCTACATTTACATGACGATGCATTTACCCCTCTTTTTGAAAATTAAGGGTTAGAAAATATGATGATGTGCTAATACTTAGTTTTTTTTCACCACTTGCATTATTTATAATTGATTTAACTTTAAATCCTATTTCCACAACAGTTGAGGCATTGCGTAAAAGGTAAATTAAAATGTGATGCAGTGCTTTTCAAGAACTGCAAATCTGTGACAAAGTGGTATTCATAAGATAGCCATGGGGGAGATGTCAAACACCCTTCACAACTGTAATGTTTGATTGTTTCTCTTTTTTTGACTCATGTTGTATAGTGTATGTAGGGCCCTATGAAATCCGTTTTATTTTTTCTCAAATTCCGTTTTAATTTTTTTCATTTTCGGTGTTTTTCGGTTTTTAATTTTTAAGAATTCCGTTTTTAAGCATTTTATGCAAATTTAACCCCAAAACAGTATATAAAGTAATGAAATATAGACAATTTATGCAATTATAACTTTAAACTTTAATGTTTTTATACTTTTAAACATATTGTGTCCAACAAAACATTGGTTTTTTTTTTAACAAAAAAAAATCTAGTTTTTTCTATGTAATAAATAAGAAAAAAATAATTCAAATAGGTAAAATCAATTTAGTGCAAAAAAGAAAAATTGCAACAGCAGTACACTAATCATTTTAGTTTGTTTGATTTATTCTGTTATCAGACAGTTTGTCATAACGTACATGATATTTTTCAGGTATGTCATGACAAACTATGTGTCTGATAACAGAAAAAACTATATTTACTACAGCTGATGTAGATGCTATGAAATCCAAAGCAGTGAACACTGAACACTGGTTGTGTGTATGAGTGTGTGCCCGGGTGTTTTTTTTTTTTCTTTAGGTGTTCCATCTATTACAGACAGCCGTTTAAATAAATAATCATTAGCCTCTTTGTGTTTAGCTCGTTGAGTGACTCTCGCCTTTTTACGTTTATGGTTTTCACTCATTAAATGATATTCGTTGGAAGACCACGGAGCAGACCAGAACACGCTGGAGAGATGATATCTCTCAGCTGGTCTGGTGGAAGCGGCCGGGGGGAGGGAGGTCTGAGCCCCTCTGCTGAAGCTGCTGCCCCCGCGAGCAGACTACGGACCAAGCGGGAGCTAATGGATGGATGGAACTGATCCTTGCGCGTATATTTTTGTGTCCATTCAATCGCGTGCTGGCAAAACTTGCAGAATTTAAAATTGCCAGACACATAATAATCTCGGATAAACTGCTCTGCCCTGTACCTGAGAGTAAACCGCTAGTTCCTTTGCTTCTTCGCCGGTTTCTCGGGTGCCGCTTCGACGTGTTTTTTTTTTCTATGATGAGGAGAGCGGGGGCAGAGAAGCTAGAATGTCTCCACCTTTTCGTGAACCCTCTTGGAACATTTTCTCGAAAGAAAAGTTCCTTTTAGTCCGGGAGAAAAAAAAAAGAGAAAACTTTTACGCAAATTGCCGTTCAGTTCTTTTATATTGCGCATTTAAAGTGAATTCTGTTTTTAATCTCCAATTCCGTGATTCCGTCCGCGATTCCGTGATCGCCGATTCCATAGGGCTCTATGTATGATAAACAAATGGTGAATTAAATAAGAAAAAGTATTAAGCCTCAAGATTGGGCATCAGCCAGCAAAGCGTGCTTTTTTATATTGTCGATATGACACCAAGGACACCTTCTTGGTTTATTGCTGGTTTCACATGGCAGAGATGGATGGCCATTGATCTATTCTTTCAAAGCTTAACTTCAACATGATTATGTGGCTTTAGTTGTCAATCTCTGTATCCTATTTTTCCATTTACATCTTAAAGACAAGTAAGAATTATAATTTTTTTTTCCTTCCCGTTATTGAGTCATGGGTTAATTGTATAGATAAGTGCATTTCCTTTCAAGCGTGACACCTTCTGTCTGCCTGTGACATCCTGGGGGATCCACCTCAGCAAAAGTTAAATCTCCTGTACTCTCAAGTCAGCTAGCTCACAACTTTTGAGTCACTCTTCCATCTTGAGTGCTATGACTCAAGTAGCAGTTTAAAATTCACTTTGGTGCACAGTGGTTTTCTGTTGCATCTTTTTAAACACACTTGCACTATTCCCCAGCACGGTTCTTGGCTCAGACAGACACGCAGTTTCCTGTTGTGTTAATGTCAGGGTAAAATGAGCATACTAAAAAGTGAATCGTTAAGACCATGTGCTATCATGAAACCAGAGTGGAATAGATTTCTAGTGCTGAGGGGCGACTTGGCTCAGACTGAAAAGAAGTATTTAAGAGTGAAGCTGAACAGGTGAAGCAAGTGAGCCATCAATGAACTGAGACTGGCAGAGGCAAAGGGACAATGTGAGCCTGACAATCAAAAGGCATGTACAGATATTAAGGAGAGTAGAAAATGTAATTTTTTGTTACTCCACAGTAAGTTGCCTGTTGTGTGCACCTGATGTTACTGAGTTTTTTTTAAATTTTCTTCTACAAACATAATTAATAAGGAAAGTTGGTGGTAAATAGGATATTAATGACTTCTGGTGCACCACCACTTCTAGTTCAAGTATAATGCATAAATAAACCTGCTGCATCCGTGGTCACACTAGGGCTTGGGTGACTTGGCTTAAAAATACAACCCCCCCCCCCCCCCCCCCCCACACACACACACACACACACACACACATCACAGCTGCACAACTGCTGTGTGTGTGGATGTATGTAATGATGTAAACAAAGGCCTTTGAATGTAAATGAGCATTGTATTTTTAGTGCTTTGGAACACCACAGAAACTGTAGTGTCTCTCCACCAGGTCTTCATCATATGATGCTGCATGTGTTACTTGGATCTTTTAAGGGTCCTGCTGTCTTGTGCAGCTCACAGTGAGTGACGCACCCTTTTCCTCACTCGTTTAAGATGTTGGAATAAATTGTTTCGTGCTGCAACCTTTCACAACCGCAGACCGTAGTTAAAGCTTACAGCTTACAGCAGTTTGTACAACAAGCAGACTTCTCTCACTCAGATGTGCATTTCAGTTCCACTCTGCAATAAATTAGCCATGTGACTGACTTCTGCTGCCACAGACTGTAGACATCTATAGACAGACTTTACAGTGGACAGTGGTTTGTACGTTGTCGGACACCGCAACAGGAACTGCTTCCAAGAGATTGAAGAAAGAGTGCCTGTTTTGGGGGTAATGACACTGAGGACAACTCCAGCGGGATGGAGGTGTTCTGGAACTACAGAAGCTTGTGATAACAAAGTGAAGATTTATTTTTTAATGTTAAAAGTGTAATGAACTTCAAATTTGAATTTGACAATAACATCGATTGATGGCCCAGCCCAAAGTCACACCAGAAGTTACTCACTTTAATTTAGAGAAGCACTGATTGCTTGGTAGGTTATCTGAATAGGCCAGTTTGTTTCTCCTCTCTCTTCCAGTCAGTTGAACAGATCATGTTCATTGCAGCTTGGCCTCACATTTCTGCATGCTAGCATTGTGTCGACATTGTGCTATAGTGACTACTAGCAATTTAAAGCTTAAACAGTTTGCACATTATTTTAGGGGAAGTGTGAGGCTACAAAAAGAAAAACCAAATTATATGATACCTGCTTTGCTTATCTTTAAGATGCCTATGTGAAAAAAAAAAACTATATTAAAGTTAAGCAAGTTTCTTAGAGTTTTCTCCCATGAGTGAGACAGTGAGATGATGCCGTCACATTACTTGCCATGCTTGACATAATGCCATGTTCATATAACGCCCTTGTGTGGCAGTGGTAACAATCCATTGACTGTTTTGTTCTTAAATCAAGGACAGTTCACATAAAAGGTGATTTATGCTCACATATAAGATTGATTTATGGTTCTATGTTGAACCAAAGACTATGTCCCCTGAAGCTGTAGACCCTGCACCATTACCTATGCTGTATCATGATGTGCATCTCCCCGAGAAATATAACTATGGATTGATTCAGTTGTGGGCTGTCATCAATGTGGAAACCAAAGTGCCCCCATACTGGTGACTTAAAACATGCTAGAGCAGCGATTCCCAAAGTGTGGGCCACGGCCCCCTGGTGGGCCATCGTGGTATTGCAGGTGGGCCGTGAGAGTTCATTAAAATTAAACAAATATGTTTTAAATCCTCAATCTTTTTAAAATATGTTTTTAATTACTTGTAAAATATTAACCACATGATTTAAAAACATTAAGAAGTAACAAAACAAACCAGTTAAGTGTTATTCTACCATCATCTTAACTTAATATGACAAGTGTCCCCTTATTTGTTGACCCCTTACATTAATGTCAGAACATAGCTTCAAGTCCTGTATGTTGATCACAGTTGTGATTAAAGGTTTCGGTGGGCCGCAAAGATTTTTCACATTTCACATTGGGCCTTGGTATTCTGAAGTTTGGGAATGGGTGTGCTAGAGGCTTTACAGATTCATCCTGCTCTGCATATTAGCCACCACTACTCTCCATCTGTAACAATCACAAAGCATACCACTATGCCAAACTTTCTGTTTTAGTCCCAAAAAATTGATCAAGCAGTGATCTGATACTACCTAATAGGTTGCCCGCTTCAAGTCCTGTATGTTGATCACAGTTGTGATTAAAGGTTTCGGTGGGCCGCAAAGATTTTTCACATTTCACATTGGGCCTTGGTATTCTGAAGTTTGGGAATGGGTGTGCTAGAGGCTTTACAGATTCATCCTGCTCTGCATATTAGCCACCACTACTCTCCATCTGTAACAATCACAAAGCATACCACTATGCCAAACTTTCTGTTTTAGTCCCAAAAAATTGATCAAGCAGTGATCTGATACTACCTAATAGGTTGCCCGTTTGTTTTTGTTTTTTAAGATCACAAATGTTTTTTTTTCCTCACCCTCTGCCCTCTAATACAGATGAACCTCGCTGCCTGTATGAGATAATCCAGTTTTTTTTTTTTTTTTTTTTTTTTTTTAAACCAATGTTCCTGTGCATTGCTGCAATGCACCTGTGGAAATCCAGCTTAGGACTATGGACAGGTGGAGCAAAGCGTAGGACAAAGAAAGGAAGACATAACCTTTGCACATGGCTGCATCAGAAATTACCTTGGCAGTATGCGTGACTGTAAGTAAGCAAGAGTTTAGTTTTAAATGTGTGCAAAACAGGCACCTCATTAACGCTTTATTATTTCCTGATTGCAAAAATGATTAAATACCTGTGGTGCAGTTCAAAAAGAATACAGTACTAATTATCCTTCAAGTTTGACCACGGGATGAAGCCTAAAAAATATAAAAATCAATTTTAAATTATTAAAATTCAAATTGTCACTTAATCACAGTTAATTGAGTTTTTCCTTTTCTATCAGACCCATTTAGATTGCTTCTTGGTTTATTTCATGAATTTTAATATTTGTCACTTATTCTCAAGTGAAATTCATAGCTTGTCCTGAATTTATTAGCTATATGAAATGATGACACTTGGAGGAAGAATCCATCATGGAGAAGTGCAATGATTAACATGCATAGAAGTGTCAGTTTGCTTTGTTCTTACTGTACACCTCAGATTAGAGAAGTGGCAGCTTTCTCAGAAACTTGTTCCTGACTGGAATGTGATAGCTATTGTAAATTGTAGTTGTGCAATAAAACGTTTGATCAGAATGTTGAAGCAGAGGCACAGTGGAATGCGGAGCATTACACCTTTTGAAAAATACCTTACTAAGAATAGAATCTCATCTGCACCTTGGTGGTTATTTGAGGCATGTGTATCCATATATTTTTTTAAAATGTTTTGTTTTAAAAACAGCATAAATGTAAAAGACATTTCTTGTACGTGCGATGAAATTAATCAACCTACTTTGTGAGAGTTAGGAATATATGCAGTCACCAAATAAGCATTTTTCAATAAATACAGTTGTTTACATATGTTGTTGGTTCTTTCTAAATTTTGGTGGATGCCCCTAACCTTTTTGAAATTGGGAGCAGAAGTCCAACTTGATTAACTTTTTTATTTATTTATTTAAAAAAAAAAAAAAGCCTTATTTTATTTGTTCCTTTTGATAAACACTTAGTGAATAACAATTAGGGTTGTCCCGATCCGATCTCATGATCGGAAATCGGGCCCGATCATGTGGTTTCAGAGTTGATCGAAATCGGATGTTGCATCCCGATCTCGGATCGGATATATATTTCATTCTCACTATTTTGATCACCGCTATATATTTCAAGCTTATTATCACAGATAATACCCTAGTAGAAATCTCTCACCTGCATATAATGCATGAACAGATCACAACATTTTATTGTGAGAGCTTTCTCTATAAAATAGTGGCGAGACGGCATGTTAAAACGGGGTTCCAGGAAACCCACTAACATAATAAGCTCTGCCAGCACTTCAGAAGAGGGTTAAGGACAAACTTCTTGTGTTGTTATCAGGCACGCCCTTCATTTCATTCACCACAGACGTCTGGAGTTCATCTGTGGCTCCGATGTCCTTCTTAAGCCTCACCGCTCAGTGGGTCGACTCTAATTTTGTTTTACGCCGTGCGACCCTGCATGCCCCGGAATTTCACGGATCCCACACAGCAGAGCGCATCAAACAGACAATGGAGAAAATGCGAAACAACTGGGGTATCAACAAGCAACGGGTCCACGTAATTTTGCGCGACAACGCTGCTAATATGAAGAAAGCTATGAGTAAGATGGGGGTGCGGAGAGTGCCCCAGTGCTGCATGCACTTCATTCATATTCCTCAAATGTGCAGTCTATTCTGTGTAACAACCCTGATTTGTAAAAATAGGGGAAATAACTAACCTGTTTGTTGTGTGGCCCCATGAAATGATATACAGGTGGTGGGGTTGGTGTTGCTGTATTGACCACACCATGTGTTTGTCTCAGCCACATAGAGTACTTCCAGCATATCATGTTTTTATTGTGCGAATTTTAAAGCATTAAAACCCCCAAATCTAACAATTTATCTGTGGAAGGGCAGTGGCATGCCACTTGGTAAAATATATGAGCTAGTTTTTCATTAGTGCCAGTTCCCACACAAGAACACAGCACATTTAGGTCCACCTGCCTATTTTGTGGCCTATTGCTTCACAAATTAATAGTTAAAGAAATCAAGTTGTAGTTTGCAATGCATTGAGTTATGGATGCTCCTTTCTGCTTAAAAATATGTAGGCAATGTACCTTTACTGCCAGTCCCATCCACACATCTTTGACTGCATGTGCGTGCATGGGTACAGGTTAATGGTTGTGGGAGAAAAAAAAAAACATTGAAAGAAATGCATGTCCTCACTTGATCCACATGTACAGTACCTATATGACACAGTGTTTTCACAACTTTTGAAAATAAAAGTTGCGTTGAGTGAAGTAGGAGTTGCAAGGCCCATAGGGCCCCCCTGGGGGGGTCTGGGGGCATGCTCCCCCAGGAAATTTTGAAATTTTAGACTCTCGGAGACGCATTTTCCAGCATTTTGAGACACAAAATGGGATGTTCAGATACCTTTTTAAAAAATTTTTATTAAAATAACCCTAGCCATAATGTTGCATGTCTTTTGTTAAACAAGAGTAAAGAAAGTAATTCGCAAGTTTGAAAAAGCAAAGTGTGATACATGTATTTAATAACAAATCAAATGAAAATAAACTGGTTATTTTATAACTCCATGTTTGCTTGGTTTATGATAACATTAACTTCCTTGATATTAATCTGATTCTACAATACATTAGAATGGGCCTTGAAGTTACAAGAGGCTAAACAACGTGTATGTAGTTCATTACAAGTTTGGCTAGTCTCTAATTTACTTACATTCTTACACATTCATCTTTAATTTGGAATGAAAAAGTACAGTTAAAAATGACACATTTGTCTGAAATCTGTGCCTAATGAATTTTTGCACCTGTTATAAACTTGACTTACAGTACGACCTTGTTCGGAACAAATTATGTAAATTAGTTGGATACCGCTCGATAAAACACTATAATAACAAAATTATTTATTAAATCTGGATTACATTATAAAATTACCTGGTACATCCTTTTTCCTTTTGGTTTTTGGCGCTGCTCACTGCCACATCTCAGCCAGCCCACGCTGTCGCTTTTTCGCCATTTTGCCCGTCTTGGAATACAGAATATTGTAGCAACCCTGACATTATGTTCATGTTATGATGCTCTGTTATTGTTTAGATGTTCTGTTGTTCGAATTACATGAGTTCATTGAATGCATCTCGAGCTGAGGCAGGCAGGTTATTGGGTAGAATAGGTTAGGGGGCGAGACTAGCAACAAAGAGAGACGGAAGCCTGTGTGTTATTGTGGGAGAGCCTGAGAGCACCTAACTGATGAGCCGCTGTGTTATTCTCCTGTACTGCTGTCTTTTATTTTCGGCGTAGTTACGGCCGACAGTAACCGGTTCTGGTTGAAATAAAGCGACGGTTGTTGAGCACCTTTTTGTCCATTCTTTCTATCGCGTCCAGCCGGACGCTACAATATGTTGTCTTAAATCGTTTCCGTTGGAAACTGCTGCCTCTAAATCTGAGCCTGTTTCCTTTGCTGAACGATCGATCGACGTATGCAAGCAGATTCAAGCGATGGTGTGGCGAAATTCTCAACGAAACTTTCAAGTTTATTAACTCAAAAACCTTTGTGTACACTTGGCTCTTTTACGAAAACTTTGTTTATTTCATAACTTATTTACCCAAGGGAAAGTAGGCGTCGCAAATGGAAAAGTTGCCGTCGGATGTGATGGCCGACGGCTGTTTTTGAAAACACTGTGACCACAGTGCATTGTCCTTATTTGTCTTGTACTTTTTACAGCAGGGCTATCTTTAAGTAGCATGCAAAGTACTCTATAAAACAGACAATGTTGTGAATTAACATGATCTAGGGGTGTAACGGTACACAAAACTCTCGGTTAGGTACGTACCTCGGTTTTGAGGTGACGGTTCGGTTCATTTTCGGTACAGTAAGAAAACAAAATGCAAAATATAAATGTGCTAGTTGTTTATTACACACTTTTGTGCTTTTTAACAATAGGAACATTAGCCTATACAAAGTTAGAATTTTGCTCAAAAATATAAATACAATATTCTGAAATGTAGATATTTTGAAAAACAAAATAAAAATAACATTGGCTCAGACTTTTTCTTAAAGAAAATATCCATCTGATGTGCAAAATTGAACAGTTGCAACACTGAACAGTTTCAAGTTGTTGCTCAGATTAAATAACATGAATAAGGCTCAGACTGTTTCTTTAAAAACAAATCATTTTATTTTTTCATAAAGTCCCAGTATGATTTTCTGGCTAAAATGTGGACGAGAAGGTAACAAGTTTTTTCTTTTTTTTTTTTGTCCTGCATGCCACATGATTTCTCTTCCCAATCGAGCTATTTACATATCAACAAACTTTTTTTGTTGCTGTAGAACTTGCTTTTATTTTTATGCATATTTATAATAACAACAATAGTAATAATAATAAGAACAATATTATTATTATTATTATTATTATTATTATTGAGGGACGTGGAGAGGAGGGAAAAAGCTCGAGTTGTGTCGCGCGGGGGGCGGGGTGTTTGTGTGCACGCGCGTCGGTTCAATACAAATACATGTACTGTTACACCCCTAACATGATCTGCAAGTATATATTAAGCCTTTGTCTCAGATTCACTGTAGCTTTCCTGTTTTCCCGTCCCAGAATTTTGCCATGTGAGATGCCCCTCTTTATACAGATTAAATTTAAAGAAGTGATAAATGTGATCAAATAAGGTATGTGGCATTAAATTAGAAAATTGGGCTGGATCACCAAATCTTCCACAGTTTTTGCTGCTAAAAGCTGGATATCTGGAGAACATTTATACTTTAAGTTGGAGGTAATGCCACTTGCTGAAAAGCTCCGGTTTGTTTCATTGGCCCAAGGGACGTTCTTTTAGAAGCTTTATGGATTGTCAACTTGCAGTTTGGCCAGTCAGTGTTTTTTTTTTTTTTTTTGTCCCCCCTCCTTTTAATTGTGATATTCTTTGGTGGAGCCCATTGTTTTGAAGATGACAGATGGTGACATCAGAGAATGACAAGCCTTGATTGTGGAGTCGCACTTGAATATATGTGTTTTTCTCTGCTCTGTGTTTTGTCCGCACCATCCTTCTGATCAGTATCGCGTTGTTTCCTCCTGCAGCGCTGTCCTGGGATGCTCCAGTTCCATGGCGCTTAATCATCCTGATAATTTTTACAAACATAGTCACAGGGACATGAAGTTGTTTGTAGATAGCCTTGTAGCCTTTACCTGTGATATGCTTACCTATCATTTTCTTTCCAAGCTCCAGCCCAGCTCCAGTTTCCGGTCCATGTTGAGTGTGGTGCACACAATGAGGTCAAACTATGCAGTGGCAGGTTTTCTTATTTTAAATGGGTTCAATGGATGATAGAAAAAATATCAGCCACACCTGACCTGTTTTACTACTTACATGTATATATAAACATGAATTAGACTTGTGCGGTATCCAAATTTTGATACCGTCAAACTTCCCTCACATTTTACCGGGGTATACGGTATTCCCGCGACTATTAAGGCGAACACACACCGCCGGCGGATGCGGCGCGTCAAAACAGCCCCCCCCATTATGTACCCCAGGCGAGCCGCCGCGGGGCTTTACGCCGCTGTCCTATTCCTGGCGTTGACGCCTGGAAAAAAAAAAAGGCGAGTTTACCTCGAAACAGCAGTTCAGTGCTTCAATATAAAGTTGGCTCAACTACAGTTGTTATTTATTTGTGTATTTCTTGCTTTTCACTGTAGTTTTAACTGTTCCTTCTCTGCTCCAGCTTCTCTCTCTGCTGCCGAGGTGTGTGTTTGCTAAAACGCGCTTTATCGTAAAGTGTCTGATGCTGGACGTTTCACTTCCTATAAATTCTTCAACATAAAAGTCCAACATTATTAGTTTAATTAAAAGATTTTATTATGAAGCAGCAAACTCAGGAAGTGTTGTTTTCATCGTCAGTACCTTAACAGGACGAGACAAACCGAGATCAGCTGCAAGCGAACATGAATAAACGGTAAAATAAAGAAGAATATACAGTACACACAGCGATACAGGAGAGAAACTAAACTTAAAACTACAGAAATCAATTCAGAGGCTAAATAAATGATTTTAAATTAAATTATTTTTTTTATGACGGTATTGAAACTGATACCGCTGCTATTTTTAAATACCAGAAGTATATGGTATTACCGTAATACCGCCCAAGCCTAACATGAATATATTGTAATAATTCTTATAATATTTATTTATTTTATTTTCAAATCTGTCCAGGGTATACTAATATATTGCTGTAAAATAATTAAATAAGTCCCTTCATTTCAGGCTTCTTTTGATTATCACTTCAGGCTTCTTTGATTATCACATGACTGAGGAAAGCAGTTTTACATGAGACATTTGACCACTAATTTAATGACTTTGAAGGAGAAATGAAACATTGTTTCGAAGAGCTGTAATGGCGTTTAAAGATCTGCTGTGCCTGTAAGCTGAACAAAACCAAAACGGGCATAGTTCTCTCCTTTGTTTCTATCAGATGACGAAGCACATAATTTTAGTGCCCCATAGTGTTCTGTATACCCGTATATTCACATCTTCCAGTTTGCATGTTTTACAGAGGTTATAGCTGAAGCAGAAGTTTCTTTCCTAGGTGTCATTCTTTGTCATGCTTACTCAGAAAAGTTGTTTCATTGCCAATGACCATATACTTTCAGTTACTTACAAAAAGTGTTTTTAATCTGCACATTTTGAGGGCCCTTCCAAGTTGTGAAGTTTGTTCAGGTTAAAGTAATAAATACAATTTGACAGGTCAAGCTTGTTTTACTGTCGATTGATATGAAAATGTAAAGAAATATTCTCATTTTCTGTTGAAAGTAGTGTGACATTCATGGTGTTCAGTTGTCAAATGTTCAGCTCTGACTTCTTTATTTTGTGAGCTGATTACACTTACTCACACATGAACTCATACGTCAGTGTTTCCTCACTGTTAGAATATTTCTCAAATTCTGAGGGTTGTGACAGGAAGTTGTGCAAAAATAGCGGACAGGATGCTTCCTTTTTTTTCTCTCCATTATTGCATGGCCTTATCTCTCTCATTCTCCTTTTCCATAAATTGTACAATAAGGTACCGCTGGACTTAAAAATATGTTGGCTGTTTATCAGACCTGAATGTTTACAAGGCCTCTGATTCTTAAACATTATTGAGGGTTTAATATAACCAGATAGATAGATTTAAAGCATTCTGAAGTCTATAGGTGGATGACACTGTTACTGGATTATGTCCTCTGTCTCAGACATTTGATAGAATAGATATCATAAAAACATAAATTAAAAAAAAAAACATTGCAACATATATGTTGTTTATATGATGAAGAAATTGGCTAGGGAAACTAGTAATGGCGACATTGCACCAGTGCAACAAGAGGCACCCACGGACAGTTTGTGTTGTGAGAAAGGAGTTGTTGTCATTGTTCAACAGCACTTTGCTGAAGTATGTGGTAGTTGTAGTCCTTCCACACTTGATGACTCCTAGTGTTAAACGACAGTAAATATAACTCCACTTTTTTTCCACCAATTTGACCTGTCAGCAAGTTCAAGGCCCTGCAAGTGGTATTTTCAGATATTTAAACTGACCTAAATGGGCGTGTGAGGAGGGTGACACAGGACCTGGTGGTAATGTTTGCCCTCAGGCATGCATTAAGCTGATGTAATTTTTGTCCTTCTGTTGGCAAGTTTATATAAAAACTGCCATTGTACAACAGTGTATAATCAATAAGGGAAGAGACATGTAGTAATGGAGGATGCAAGGAAAAAGGAGATAAAGAGGTAATTAATAGAAAAAACTAAATGGGAAATAAAGGAATATGGGCTTAGTGCTAGAGCAGACTTTTATTCTCAAGCTTGAATGTGCCTGAGCTAACCTAATTAAATCAAGTCAGTGCAGGACTTTGTGTGCATGTGCAAAGCATGGCTGAATTGCTGTTCAACCAGGTATAATAATAATCAGTAGACTCTGATGCCTGCTCAAACAGGTTCACAATGAAACTGCTGACGGTGGCCTTTAAATGGACCAGTGTTGCTCCATCTCCCTGGAGCTTCAGCACGGCGCCATTCATTTTATCAAAAACGTCTGCAAAGCTACAGGACTAAAACATTTCTCTTAAAGCTGCCTTGTCACCCTGAGGAAGCTCCAGGACTGTTTTGAACAGCTCACGGAGCCTTGCCAGGCAGTTTTCATTTGAAGAGCCAGCGCACCTCATCATGGAGTAATGGGCTGAAACACCTCATCATTTTCATCACAGAGTGTCTGAAGAATCGGTTATTCACTGTATGGGCCTTGAAATGTTTTTTTTATGGCTCTAGTGCTTCACTCCACCAATCACCCAGTGTTGCGATCAGAGTTCTTCCAAAGTTTTTCTTCCAAAGTTTTTGGAAGAATCCATTTTGGTCGAAACACAGATGTGCTGTTCAGGAGGACATTTCTCTGAGAACCTTCAAGTGAACCTCCGTTAGTTTTGGTGCAACAGGGAATTTGAAGAATTTTGATCTCCTTATTCTCAGCATTTTCTTTTTAATTTTTGCTTGTAATGGAGAAAAAGGTTACAGTATAATTTTTGTTGGAAGATAATGGATATGTCTCTTGTAATAAATATTTGAATTGTAACGCTGGATTGTAAAAGGTTCATAAAACAGTGTCTGTAAAAGTGATGAGTAGGCTATGCCACCCATCTTATTGCAGGATTGGCATAAAACTGTTTGTTCAGTGTTCTTGTTGTCACAAAGATAAAGTAATATGAATGATGATCAAAAAATTTCCCATCTCTGCTTTTAGTTCAGAGCGTTAAAAAAAAAAAAAAAAAAAAAGCAACACAGAAACCATAGAAATAAGGTACTTTCAGTCACGATGCAAACTTGTCCACTTGGGCATTCAGTGCTATCTATAAGCAGTGACACAAGGAGGGCTGAAAATGTGTTCCAAATTCTGTTAAATGCCTCCACCAACTTTCATTCAGTCCGAATTTGTGGTTGCATGCACACTTAAAAAAAAAAAAAAAAAAAATCTTGGGACAATGAAGGAAAAACTGCATTGTCCATTGTCTTTAATCATATTGCACTTCTGTTTGTAGTTTCATGATTAGTGGAACACTTGATTACCAAATAACAGAGATGTGTCTGAGTGTCGAGGTATCTAAAATTTTCTGTTCATGCTGTATTGATTCTCTGAATCCTCAGACTTCTTGTCAGACAGAATAGCTTTGTCTTAATTCTGATTCAGAAGGCTGAACAGGACTGTTGGTTTTTGATAACAGCTTGACTGTATTGCTATCAGACCAATAAATGGTAGTTTGTTTTCTGTTATATATATATATATATTTTTTTTCCAGGATAGACAGAGATGGAACCCCAGATGTTATAAAAATTCAATATTTCTCCAGTATCTTTTGTTGTTTTGCCACTAGCACTTCGGTGACACATCTGCTAGAATGGAGCATTGTATTAAATTGAAAGTTTTAAAATGCCATAAAAGCCTGTCTCAGTTTTAATAAAGTTGCATTCTTTTGCGTTTCAGTCATGACTGATAAGTTCATACAGTGTTGTATGAGCTGGACTTGTATATCTTTTGAACAGTCAGCAGAGAACTGGATAGACAGAAACTAATCCTCACAGTTATGACTGCTCTCAACTATGCGTGTTGCATGTGTCGTGTATGGGGGGCTTAGTTAGGATTACAGTGTCAGTCCTTGTCATTGACTCTCTGTCTTTCCTTCAGAGATTACAGCTAATCTCAGAACAACTCTGTTTACTGAGGGGATTGTTTATTAAGAAAAAAAAAAAGACTAAAGTAACGCACTTTTCTGATGGAGCTGTATAATTTGCATGTAAAAGCTAGGAAAAAAATCAGATGGAAGTTATTCTGTATACATTTTCCTCCGTGTTGGTACACCAAGTAGTATAGTTTGAGGTATTTTGTTAACTGGTTAAATGATAAAAAGTGAAATTTTGAGAACTGTATTACAGCATGTTAATTTATGTTGTGAGGAGGCATAACTTATGTGTTCGAACTGACGCTTGACTGTTTTTGCATTGGTGGAAGTTTAGCTGTGTTGGGTGGGTGTCTCATAACACACTAGACTCTGTCTTTCAGGATGCAAGTGTTATGGTTTTGAAGGCCCAACACCCTTCTTTCTTTCTTTCCTTTTTTTTTTTAAGCCATATTGAAATGACTAAGTGTTAAGTAGACTGAGGTTAGTGAAGCATGCAGTCATGAAACAAGAAAAGGTTGGGGCCTGGTTGGAAGCACTGCAGCATCTTTGGCAATAAACCGGTGAAGACCTTGATTAGTCTTCAAACATCAAATGGCAGTTAAAGAATTCACATGTGCCAGAAAGGAAAATTAAACTTAACAGTAGTAATAGAGAGTAGAATGAAAAATAAACAATAAGGATCGGTCTGAGAGTGGATACTTCTGATGATGTTGGGGAGGGGGGTGGGGGGTGATCCTATATTCAGATTGTCGTCAAAATCAGAAGTTTGCAGATTGCTCTCATAATAGCTTTCTCTCTGTGTGTGTAGGCAGTTGTAGTATTATTCAATCAAGACCTCTGATCAAGAAGCTGCTGTCAAAAACAAAGCCAGCAGTACTGGCTGTTCCGTCTCCATGTTGTTGTTTTGCACTGTTGTTAAGGTGCATCTATGTGGAGATCTTCCAACAATGGCCCTACACTTTGGAAACCAGGGAAAGTCCTGTGATGGACTGGCAACCTGTCAAGGGTGTACCCCCTGCTTTTTACTCGAAGAGAGCTGAGATGAGCTCCAGCAAACCCTCGTGACCCTGAATGTGATGATGCAGGTGCAGAAGATGGATGGGAATCAGGAAAGGAGGCATAGTGACCCAGAAGGTATGAAACTGAATCGAGTCTGTGCAGCTACATTATTGCTTTCAGATATGTCCTCATTAGACCAGTCCAGTTGCATTTCCACGAAGAAACGAGGTCTGCAGTGTTATGATATAGAATGTTGTACACCCATGGTATACAATGAGAATATGCCATTTATAGACAACAGTAGTATTGTGAAGTTGTAGCTTATAATTGTGGGTTTTCTCATTTGCCATCGCTGCTGCTTGTTGATGAAAAGTGTATTGTGTGTGACTTCTGTCTCACATTTACACAACGCTCTAATGATGCATCTTTAAAGAAATGGGAAGAACAAGAAGCACATGTGGGGATTTGGGCTGTACTTGGCTGGATGCAGACTCTAGATTGGAACAGAACTTTGGGTGTGACTAATTACATTTCAAGTCAAAAACAAATTGAGAAACACAGGTTATCTCCACCCAGTTTCACATCATGTTGTATTTGTTGAACTGCAGAAGTGGGTATCACTAAGTTGTAACACTATATTGGCTAGAGGATAAAGACTCACACAAGTTGTAATGAAATTAAAAATATGAAGGGAAAAAAATGTTTATCTTTTGATGAAGAATATTATTGTGCCCAAGTGAAGTGTTATTAGTCAGAGATTTACCTTGCACGTTAAGCATCAGGGTTGTTGGGAATTTCCTGCTGTGGTTTTTCTGAGTGTCTTGTATTAGATGTGTAAGGGTATGAGTGTTTATGTAAATCAATGTACATATAGTATGTACCTATGGCAACTTTGTGAACAACTGTATTTATTGTGGTTAGCAAGATAAAACACTGCATCTACACTATAGCACGTATTCAAAAGCCTTTCTTTTTTTTTCATTCGGTTCAATTTTTATGTTGCTTGCATGTTGTACACCTATTTTTCTTCAAATAGATATATATATCCATCAGGATACAGATTTTTTTTTGTTTTAAATTTTCATTTTATCAACACCTGAAATCCTGAATCGCAGATAGTGGGACACAAAAGGACAGGACAGACAAAGAGACAAGACAGTGGTGG